>CM029378.1:14927469-15527469 GCA_017165825.1 Hepsetus odoe
TATATACAGTACTGTGCAAAAGATTTAGGCAGGTGTGAAAAAATGCTGTAAACAAAGAATGCTTTCAGAAATGGAAGTGTTAATCATTTATTTTCATCAATCAACAAAATGCAGTGAATGAACAAAAGAGAAATCTAAATCAAATCAACATTTGGTGTGACCACCCTTTGCCTTCAAAACAGCATCAGTTCTTCTAGGTACACTTTCACACAGTGTTTGAAGGAACTCGGCTGGTCGGTTGTTCCAAACATGACTGTGTTTCAACCTCCGTGTGACATTGATGATCATCAGCACCTGTTTGGTAAAACTGGTTGATCATACACCGACTATAATCCTACAAAATCCCTGACTTTGTGCAAGTGTACCTAGAAGAACTGATGCTGGTTTGAAGGCAAAAGGTAGAAACACCAAATATTTATTTGATTTAGATTTTTCTTTTGTTCGCTCACTTTGCATTTTGTAAATTGATAAAAATAAACAATGATTATTTATATTTCTGAAAGCATTCCTTGTTTACAGCATTTTTTCACACCTGCCGAGAGAGAGAGAGAGAGAGATTTTATACATGCTGCATTACTCTCTTGAAAAAGAGAAAACTCCAGAAATATTTGTCACATTCATACTGCAAATTATAAAACATTAATTCTAAGGATCTTGGAGGAAGCAAAACTAGTTATTTTATGGCACTGCACAAAGAAGGATTTTGTAGTTAAAGAACATTCCTAAAAGATTGTGAAATATGTCAAACTGACGAGGCTGATATAATGCTGCATTACAGAACACTGCTTAAAAGATAAAAGTTACACATTCAACTCTAGTTTAAGGCCAGAGGAATAGACAGAGGACAGACTAATTATTTTGTCATTTTAAGGGATTTTTAGGACCCTGAAGTCCATTTCAGTACTAAAATAAAAGTCATTAAATAATTAAAGTAGTCTATTAAAATAGTCTATCAAAGAAGTCAATGACACCCTTACATTGCTGTTACAGGGGCCATTTATGAATACTGAAAAAAGGTTCAAGTAAAGAAAAAAAAAAAAAACTTTTCCTTTTCCTGTGTTTACTTCTTTACTTGAACTACAACAACATCTCCAAATGATATCCACTTTGCCAGGGCAGAGACTCCGATCTCACAGTCTATAAAGATTTTAATTATGCAGGAGGGCTCGGACATCCCTGCAATCACTACATAGGTGTATCTGTACATCCTATCTGGACTAAGCCTACAGTATTAAAGTGAAAAGATTTCCTGCACTCATGTCACATACAGTTAGAGCATATATATAACAAGGTCCACCCATGACCTGGCAAGTGTTCAGCAGTCTAAGTTTGAAACAGGAGATGGTCTAAAGGTGTGTCTGTCCTTTGAACCCTTTTCAGCTCTTTGTTGTTGAACTGTCTTTTGGGCTCCTCATTAATTCCTGATAAGGTTTCTCACTGCAGCAGTGCAAAGCATCCTTTTCCCCTGAGAAGCAGCAAGAGAACGCTCTGGTGTGGATAACCAAAGCTTGGTGCAAATCTGATGTTAAAACCAGGTCTATCCACACTTCTTTCCCACATTTACTTTCGAGAATCAAAGCTGTAGGGTCACAACTCAGCTTAAATGACTGAGATGATTTACTAGAGAAAGACATTCTCTCATCTGTTGATATCAGTGAGGTGAACACTAAAATAGTATCACTTTAAGATTATTGGAGTGTAAATCACATTTAAAGTTTATGCAGGGAAGTGTGTGTATAAACTCACATACACATACATGAACGACTGAACGATTGCTGAACGATTGCTGCTATGCAACATCTGATGCACAAAAATGCTGCTATGCATTGGTGGTGTAGTTATTTTGACCTACCAGTTTCTAGAGAATATGTGCTATGCTAAAATGATACTACAGTTACAGTACATATAAGTAAACTGTGCTTCACCAAATAAGTCAGGTTCTTTCCCGAGAAACAGATTTTTATAAATATATATTTTATGGTAAAAAAAACTGCTTCTTGACAAAATAAATGAATTTTTGTCTTTTGTCCTCCATTACAGACAGCCAGCAAGCACCAGAACGCCCCCACCAATCAAGAGCCATGGGAAACACAGAACTCTGTTGTCATGGTAACTGATTCATTTAAACCAGGGCTGCCCAATCGTTCTTGAGGTTTTATTTAGTTTTATTTCAACCCTAACGAAATACACTTCCTGCTAATGTTCACATATTGCTCATTTCTGATTACATGGATGTTTACTACGCATGTCGATTGCACATAAACTCTGTCTCTACTGCACTAAAGGGACAAAAAAAATTTTATCAGCTCCAGTTACCATATAGGTGCACTTCATATTTCACCATTACAGAATGTTTCGATGTCAAAAAGTCCAGCAGCACTGCTGTGTACAACGACACCATCTAGATAATATCTGCTCACTGGCAGACCTGCAGAGGTCCTGACCACTGATCAACAGAGTAAAAGAGGCTGGCAAATGATGTGGAGGATCATACAAAAATACAGACTACAGCATGTAATGGTCATTTAGGTAAGGGGCACAGATGACCATTGGTGTACAATAGCTGGAAAAATTTGCATATATCAGAACAAGTACAATTTGACATCACTTACAGAGATTACTTTAGACAATGGTCTTGCAAAACCCTTCTGTCTAGACAGTGCCACTCAGAAAGTTTGTTTCCTCAAGTAGCATTCCGAAAGTCCATTCCTACTGGGACAATAAAAAACAATAAAAGACAATGTTCTAATCACATAATGTGCATAAGCCTAGGATCTTCAAAATCAGCTTTTTTCAAAAGCTTTATCCCCCGTTATGCCTTTTGTAAATTTAGCAAACAGATGGCACTTGAGGAAATGAAAGGGCCTAAATATAGGTGGGTAGAGACAGAAGCACACTCTTTATGACATTAATTAACAGAGACAAAGACCCTGTTTAGCCTGACAGTGGATGATGTAAAAGACGAGGACAGGGAGATGACACTTATCCCTTCAGCAGTAATCTAGATCATAGTCCAAAACACCTGAGGATACGATTCTCCACTACCTGCACCTCTGTTGAGCAGGATGTGTAAGGTTGCATTTGGCTGTGAGATCAAGACATGACAGCTACATAAGTGTGGACATAAAAATTCCCTCCTGTAAGCAGGGCAGAGCCGAGGGCTATGATCATGGCTGTGGTGCCAAAGCAGTAATCAGTGTTTAAACGTGAAACATCATTGCTGTCTTAACGACACCCTGTATCTTTAGATAACTTTGCAGCAAGAAAATGGATTATACATAAATGAAGAAAAAAATATCAAGGAATGTTATGCTTTTAATGTTGTAAATATGCTGTAAATATATTAATGAATTTACAATTTACTCTCAATTATTCTGCAGTATAGGTTGTTTCAAAAATGATATTTTTGTGTGTCTTCTGCTGAAATTATGCTTGAAAGCATTTGTTAGTAGAGACCTTTATCAAGTGATCCTTCAAAGGGTTTAGAATGCAAAGTTCTTTTCCACAGATCTGCCACTTTACGCTAGTGATGCTGGGCTTTGGAGAGCAGCTTACTGATAGAGCTGTGCTCCTTCTCTCCCTCTTCCATCACTGGAGGTTATAGCTTCAGGCAGCTGTGCAAGCAAATAAAAACTCTTTCTGTATTTTATTTATTTATTTATAAATATTTATTTTATTTATTGCTGATTACACTGATAAACAAAAATGCTCCAAAATAAAATAAAGTATAAATAAATGTTTTTGCTTTCCGTTGTAAAGTTGCCATTTTGTATTACAATAATGTAGACAATCCTAACCGTGTTTAAATGATCGGTCAAATCCCTAAAAATCTCTAATCTCATGCAGATTCAAAGTTTAGCATCTGCAAAAAAAAATAAAATAAAAGCTTTAAACAAAACTGGAAAAGCCTGGAGTTATTGGGTTGTTTATTTTTCTGTGGCTACACCACTTTCAGTCACTGTCTGAAACTCCCACACAGTCTGGACCAGAGAAAATAGTTCTAGCTCTTCATTCCTTTTGAAAGGTTTTTTTCTCAATGTTTACTATCAGTTACTACCATTCCTGTGAGTCGTTAAAATGTCTTTGATCATCATTCCAAAGTTTTCTTTTGAAATCAATTTAATGCTTTCTTTTGCTTTCTAAGGAATATGAATCCTCAATACTGGTTTTGTTTTCATTGTCTACTAACCAATTACACTTTAGATCATTTCTAGATCTCCAGTGGGAGCGATCTAGTACAATTCGATCCCACACTTAAGAAATGTCTTATTAAATAATGCTCAGTCTCTGACTTTTATAAACCATATGTGGGATCTAACACCCTCATTTTTGAATGACATGAAATGAAATCACAAAAGTAAAAGTCTGAATCTGTCTATGCAAATATGACCAATTTTCTTAGAAAAGTAAGAACTGGTGTAAGAATCATATCTACAGGATCAAGCACCACCAGTTGATCAAACTGAGGTTCACAGTGAAAACTCCACAGTGCTTTCTGGTAAGATCAAGTAATTCTTTGCGGTGTTGTTTCAGTTTGTAAGCCCTGCTTAAGGCCTTTTCTCTCTCTGTCTCTCTCTCTCTGCTCTTCAGGCTTCCTCCTTGAATCTCTCTGGCTGCAGTTGTATCTCTAAGGTCTTGTTAGAGATTCAGGACCATTCATCTTTGTAATCAGACATAGTTGAAGACTCTTGGCAGCCTCAAAGGCCAAGTCCTGTGTGTACCGTATTTCCCATATACATGCCCAAGCCAACCACACAACTACCAATACACAAAATGCTTTTTCCACATTGCTGTGGAAAAACTGTTTGAAGACCAACTCTTAACCAATAGCTTGCACTTAGATTTGCATGCATACACAGCGCTTACACACACACAGACAACTCTTTCACACAAACTTCCACATGTTTCCTTTTCTGATCTAGATGGCCCATAAAATTTTAAAAAAGGTAATAAAGCAGCTATTGCTGCAATGCAGGGACTTCCCAATGCTGTTGTAAATGTAAGTTGTAAAGCATAAATTCTTTTTTTTTTTCCTTTTTAACAGAGAAAACATATAAGCAAGAATATGTCACCTTCGGTTGCCTTTATGTGTTACTCTGACACCAGTAATGAGCCTAATGATCTGAGTTCTATCTTAAAGGTGAGTGCAGATTTGCTTAGAAACTATTTCAGAGCCTCAAGTAACAACATGATACTTCTTTAACACAGTTAGAAAACAAAGTAGCACGCAGAAAGCTTACCATGCTCATAAACGTCAGGTCATGTTTTACATTTGTACAGTTTCCCTTGTCCTCCCATAACCCCACCAGTTACTCAGCAAAAACACCAGTCTTTCTGTTCGATTCTGCATACACACACTGTAATCGAGTTACACTCATTGGCCTGTCTGCTGCTGACAACCTTTTGCAGGCACTAAGTCACTCTAGTCATTGGATTTATTCTTTCACTTTCTCTTTGCATTTTTGGAGTGGTTGTAAAAAAATCATGGGAGGTGGTCGTCTAGACAAAGAGGTTGCAGATTTAAATCCTGCCTCCAGCACTACAGGGTTACTGAGCAAGACCTTTAACCTCAAGCTGCTCCAAAGAGTCTGTCCCTGTTATTAGGAAATGTAAGTCACTCTGGGTCAGAACGTTTGCTAAATGCAATATTGTAAATATATCAATTATTTCAGTTTGTTTACTTTGTAGCTGGAGTTCATGTTATACAAATGAGGCACTTTGTGAGCCGTAAGTATAAATGCACACAGATTCATGCAATTAAATGAAATGTGCAAAGACAAAATGTTTGGTAATTTTATGGTTCATTTAAATATATATAACAATAAATATATAATTGCAAATTATGCTTCCTTATTCTAAGTGATTAAACTAAAAGCAATGGTCTCATGTATACCTGCATTATTATACAATGCAATAGAGTAAACCAGTAAAAGTGATGAAAAGAAAGGATTACTTGTTTATTTTTACAAAGATATCCTAAAATAGCATTTGGGTATCCTTAAAAAGGATTATGAATCAATAGTATCAACGATGTCTTTTTCCTCAGCCATTCTGCCTATTTAAATGGAGAAAACGTAGGAATGTGTATTTTGGATTCATTGTGTGCACCCGACTGAAAAACAACCAAAGGAAGCAAAGGAGAATTTTCTATGTGGTTCTGAAAGAATATTATACATAAACATGTAAGGTAAGGGCAATAAAGCCTTTACCAAGCTTCATGTTCCTGTGACTATAAATGCAAATATTATTGAGACGTACGAGGTACATGTGACTGTATCCGACCTCCCAGGACGTGGCTGTAAGAGGAAAGGCAACCCCAGGTTGATCAAAAGGACAGAGTGCATAACAGACAAACAGACAAAAATCACAAAAAGTCATTCAAAGTGAACTGCAGATATGTTCATTAGGTATATTATTAGAATTACTAAATAGAACATTGTGCCTTTTGTAACTGACCACCCAGTTTTAAGTGAGCAAAAGTATTGGAACAGAAAAAATTTTCAGTAAATTAAAGTAACTTGATATTCCTTGTTTGTAATAAAAGCATAAAGCCTACAATCTACTTAAGTTTCCAAATTGTTGGTTTCTACTTTGGTTATGGTTTCCAGGCTTTTACAATAACATCCTTCAGTGGTTGTTTGTTCTGGGGTTTCTCTCTTTAGGAGATGAAATGCATATTTAACTGGGTTCAGATGAAGTGACTGACTTGGGGAGTCCAAAACTTTCCAAAAAATCCAAAATTTCCCCTCTGATTAAGGCTTTTCTAAATATGGCAATGTGTATTAGATCATTCTGAGTAGGAAGCAACCTTTACAAAATGAAATCAGCACAATGAGATTCATCTCAACAATTTTTACAGCAATGTTTTTTTTCTACCCTTTGATTTGTACGTTGAAATAATATAGAGGGGGTCTGGATTCAGAAGTCCTAAAGCAAATTGGAATTTAAAAAATGAGCACAGATGAGACTGAAAGAGCTGAAGTTATTACACAGTTCATTCTCTGCAATTAAACCCTTGTGCCCTAAAGAAAAAAAAAAAGATACAATAATTGGATTAATTTTTTTTTTTTATTCTGTAGCCTGGGTGGGTAATGTGCCAAAGAAAATGCATTTACAGCTCACCCCTCTGAAACATGCAATCAGTGCTCTAAAGGTTGATATTCAAAAAGGTTAAATGCTTGATCACACTATAAGCCATGAAGGAAAATCTATATTTGTTACAGCACTCATGCTTCATTTAGAGTCTTCATGTTAATCATTACAGACCACTAGGACAATGATGGTGGGTTTTTTTTTCTTCTAAAATTACTTTAAAAACATAAAAGCATATAAAATTTTGTTTCTCTTACTAGATTCTCTGCCTTGACTAAAATAGACTGAACCTAAATAAAGTAACCATCATAAAACCAATTCAAGAAATAATTATCTAATGCTCAAGGCCAAATAGGGCATACTGCACATGAAGAAAGCCAATGTATGCACCAAAAATGCAGTTCTCTCAAAAGGAACACTGGATGGAAGCACTGAATGCTTAATAATACTTAGTATGTTGAGATTTACTCCATCACAGGCACAGTCTAAATGACAGTTGGCAGCAGGGTGCAACAGTGTCATATGAAAGCTCTCAGGTTATTGCTGCCACGCTGCATGTGTAGTGGAGAGGCCAATGCCATTCTAAAGTCTCATCAACTGCATAGTCTCTGGGGTTCTGCTGGAAAACTCAATTTCCTATTCCGCACATGGAAGCAGATCTTCATGGCTTTAATATGAGGAAATATTAGCGTGTGTGTGTGTGTGTGTGTGTGTCTTGTGATTTCAGAGATATTGATATATTGACATATTTATACACTTTTTCTGTAAGGAAATATATGACTGTAATAAACATTGCATGGAATGGATTGTGGTTCTTTTTTGTTTAGATACTTGCCCTGTTGTGGTGAAATTATATTCATTGGATTTATTGATCTAGGATGACGACTCTAATTACAGTTTTTCTAGGGCTGAGTCTGTGGGGGAAAACCTCAACGAAGTCAGATCTTCCTTGTTTTACAACTCCAACAAATTGATTTGGTATATAGAGTGATCCTCTATATTTAACATATGCATGACATCCTTCAACAGATTTGCTCTATTAATAATAGTATTTAAGGTGTGCTGATAATACCCCTAGAATGCTATAATGGACCATTTGACTCTAAAATATGATGCCGCAAAGCAGCACTTTCTCCAAGTCTCTAAGAATAGCTCTGTCCCCAGAGGATTTAAGGTAGGGATGATGATTTGACTGCAGGCTCAGCTCAATAAGAGAAAGTCATCTATTTTTCAGCACGCTCTTCCAACTCCGCAATCAACAGGGTGATGCGACTGGCTCTTTCGATCATGTCCGAGTCAATTAAACAAACAATTCAGTCCAGGGTCCATCTGAGGCTAAGCTGCTGCAGAATGGGGCCACACGTGGGATTCTCGTTTCTTTATCAGTGCCTGGCCAGATGAAATTCTGTTCTGTCCCCCTTGTTTAAATTGTCCTCACCAACACTAACTCATTACTCTCAGGTTCGTCAGCCTTATGCCTGGCTGTGTCTAGGCAACAGAGTGAAGTCTTTCCCTCCTGCCACCAAACCTGGTGAAAATGTGAGACCTGTTGACATGTGGATGGAAAACGCAAGGATTTACAATAGAATTTGGGCTGAAAACAAAAACCAGTACAAATATCTGAATTTCCTGAGATTGCACTTGCAGACTGCACCTGAAAATAGACCAGTAGGTCTCATAAGCCATCAGTAGTTGGTTTTTGGAAATTGGAAATTATAATACAGAATTTTACTGACCTCACTCATCTTAACAACCTGTCATTTAAAAATGTCCAAATGTTCCTACTTGTTTACTTGTGCTCAGTTAGGGCATGTTCAAAAGTGTTGAATATGACTGGAACTGAGATATTTAAATCAGAAATCTCTTTTGCTGCTCCTAGTGTTTTATGGTGACAAGAGCAGCAGAGATGAGGGGGGGTCCTAATCAGAGTGACAGCAGCAGGATGCTGGATCAGGGGACAGCTCTGTATTGCTGTCACTACACTACCAACCGCTTATAGGAGCTGACACTTTGTGCCCCAAATAGAGAACACTGGTGCTTATGAAGGCTGAAAAGATGGGGTTCAATGTTAACAATCAGCAGACTTCAAGAGGGTTCAACAAATCGAAACTAAACTATCAACTTCATTTGAGGGGAAGAATATAGCAAGAGCATGAAAGAAGAAGAATTCAGAGAGAGTGAGAGAGAGAGAGAGAGAGCCTCAGAGTTTGGGACGACAGAACCTTTGAGAAAGTTTAAGATAATATAAGTGAGAAGTGAAGAACACTGAATTTGGATTCTGTTCCCTAGGAATAGTCATGAAAGCCATAAACATGCTTTAGCTACAACTTTTTTTAGTATAATAGAGTATTTTGAAAGCCCTAGTTAGTATTGGGCATGGAAGACCTTGCTAAATGTGCACAGAGACAGAACAAGACACTGTAACGCTCATCTTGCAGAGATAGAGTGCAAGGCCGCAGGTTGCATGGTCAAGGCTGACCTCAGCTGGTCTTCATCACCCTGCAGATCAATCTGCTTTAATAAAGACACAGAGAGGAGCACAAAGGTTGTGGCCTACTTTCCAACTTCAACACACTTCACTGATTTCTCTTAACATTCTTGCTACACATTCTACTAGTAAGGAAAACCCAGAAGTTTTTCCTCACACAGTCTCCAAATTAGACTCTAAAGGTATTTGTTCCTGTGATGATGGGAAAAATATTTGAATAAAATGGAAAAGGGGAGTCCCCAGTGCAGATTCTTGATGTGTGTCGCATAAAGAAGCAGTAACTCACAGTAAAGACCAAAAAGGGCAGGAGTAATCTGTGTGTGCTTGTGTGTTTGCTTTATGTGTTGAGTGCAGTGCAAGGAAAAGGGCAAGAGGAGTGAAAACGTTATCTCCGAGCTACCATGACCTTTACACTAAAGAAGAAGGAATGGGGGGGAAAAAACCCATAAAGCAATGCCTCTAGTAACTCCCTACATAAAACCCAAAGTATTTACTAATTATTCCTATATCATTCTGCACACGGTCCGCTGTGTAGCCATTGTCTCAGCTCCTGCTTTGCACTGTGTGCATAAGCATGCAAGGGCAGAAATTTGACAACTTGACCTTTTGTGCAAGATTACTTTGCCCATTCATTAGCATGAGGGCTCTGACTATGCGCTAAAGCACATGGCAGTCCTGGTGAGACAAACAAGTGTGCCACTCAAAAAGGGAAAAAGAAGGACTATACATTCTTCAGCCATATTAAAGCCACTGACAAGTAAAGTGAACACCATTGATGTTATTGTTAAAATGGCACTTGTTGAGAGGTGAAACAAGAAGCAGAATTGTTAAAATTAAAAAGTAAAAAATTAAAAAGTCAGAAAAGCATGAAAATAGAGGTAAACTCAGTTCCTTTTCTTGCTGTATGTTTTTACAAGGCAATGAAAACAGAAAATCAAAGAAGACTTACTTTGTAGGGTAGAAACAAGGAATTAACACAGGCAATTAGGCTGGCTGTGTCCTCTGCGTCAGGGGTACCACAAATTATTATCTGAGAAAGAAAGCAAGAAAGAAAGCAAGAAAGCAAGAGAGAAAGAAAGAAAGAGTCACTTCTGCTTGCTGCAGTAATGAGGTGAGCAGGTGTGCTGGAGATCAGGTTGCCCTCACCTGCACCTCCAGTAGTTTATTGTCCCTCCTTAGAAGCTTCTACTGAACAGGTGAGGTCTAATGGTTGTGACACATTTTCTCAGCTTTTAAAAAATATTGAAAGAGGGAGAAGCTTTGAAGAAAATTTCTTAACTCAGAAAACGATTCCCAAAACAGCTGATATTCACAGTTACTGCCCTGATCAGAGTAATTAACTGACAAGTTAACATTTGAGGAAATGGAATAATGGAAATCATTGCAATTTTCATTTTTCCAAATAATTTAAACAGACCAGCTGTGTTTTATGCAAAACTAAAGGAAGGTTAGGCCACCATACATGTCTTGACATAGTGTAACCAACTTGTGTAAGTGAAGGTGTGTGTGCATTTGCTTATTTATCAAACTGTCAGGTAAGTTTCAGTATTGATTACCTGTTTAAAAGTGTAGTCATGTGCCATGAGGCCTCGGACCATATCAGGAAGGGCGACTGGCACCTTAACTAGCCGATCAGAGAAAGCAGTCAGTAGCTGCTGCGAGCGCCTCATCCATTCCTGATTGCCTGTCAGGTGGGAGAGCCTAAGCAGATTCCTGGTAGACACAGAGTTTGCACTGGGCTCTGCACCATCCTGATCTAGAGAGAGAAGAATAGATGAACTCATAGGATAAACAGAACAACCATAATCCACCCCAAAGAACAAACAAGCTGCTTCCCTTCACTCTGATATACACACCATAGTATGAGAAAGTTAAGTGGCCAAGTTAAGTGATAAATCAAAATATCAACCTGACCTTTGCCTGTTTATCTCATAGGGCTAAAAGTGTCTGATACTGCAGATGAAGTGGCTAGCAGCTGAGAGCAGATCCATTTTAATCTGCTTTTTGTGTTTGTGTGTATGTATCCTGGGAGAAGGTTCCCATGCTCTATGACCTCATGCTGACGGAGCTACAGACAACCTCATGGCTATGAGATGGACTGAGGTGAGGACTGACATACAGCAAGACATTGTCCCCAACAGATGCTTTTGCTGAAAGTTTATTTAGCATAAATGTTATAATGACTGTAGTGCTACACAGCTTTACATGATGCTTCAACTCATTAATGATTCAAAAATGACTGTTACTGGCAAAGGTTTAATGAAAATACATTTGAATACCTCCTCTACAGGAAACAAACAATTAACTATGGTACTGCTTTCAACTATATCAACTGCTTTCAACACTTATTTATCTGTGCATTTTTTCTTATATGTAACATTCAGCAAATAAACAGGCTCATAAAGGACATAAATAAACAAATAAACAAACATACTCATAAAAGACACATGCTCACATTTGCTTTTCATGTAGCCAAGACAGTTTAATTCATATAATACACGTTCACTCTGACTAAGAGAGACTTTTTCAAAACTCTGCCAAGAATGAGATCACAAAATGAAAAAACTAATCAGAAAGTGGTATTCTATCTGTGATTTGCAGTAGATGCACAGCCATTGAGGAGAAAGGATGTTTAGAAGCGTCTGGTTTTGGGCAGGGCGTAAAATAGAGAGTGGCATGTGGTCTGGGAGGTAATCCGTCTTCCAATGACAGTATGCTGGAGGAACTCTGTTATGACACACTACAGCTCCTAATGGAACTCTACACGCTAGACTCACTATATAATGGCACAGTCACTCTGAAAAGACGAAAAATCTGTCTTACGTCCTATTTAATTTATCAGTGGCAACAACAAAAGCATAACAGTTTGCTTTTTTTCTCTGCATTCGTATCTCACTGGTGTCAGTGTCATTTTCACAGAGCCATCAGTCTTAGGCTGAGGCATGGCCTTGTCTGTCTGTGTGTTAGGATCACCATGTCCCTCCAATTATTGGTGACAAAATATGTAACCAAACTGGTCAGGACATCACAGCCAGCACTCTAATGCACCTGGCAGATGTGGTTTTGTTCAGAAAATGTCTTAAACCGAATAAAGGGGAAAAAGACAAAAGACAGAACATATGGACCAAGAAAAAAAGTGACTGAATGAAGAATAACATCAGCAAAATTCTAGAGAGAAATGAAAGAGGAAAGAAATGGGATGCAGACAGAACATATCCAGTCAAAACAGAGACGTAACCAGGGGCCATAAGTCGGAGTGGTTCTGGAGTGGTGAAAGATTTCAGTGAGTTGCTTGTGTGCTATCAGCAGTGGGGTGATGGGAGTGCTATGCAGTGGAGTGAGGCTGAACAGTAAGTGACAGTGGATCTCCATCACTCTGTCCAAATGACTCCAATTGCCCTCACCAAGAAAGCACAACACATCTTCTACACAGTGTGCTTAATGTAAACTACCAGTCAAAAACACAAGATTAAATGTGTTTTTCATAGTCCAGAAATGTCTAACTTCTGGCTACAGAGCTACAGCACTGAATGTTTGATGAATAGCTCTGGATCTATTCATGTGTCATCTGATGATAATTCTGATATATGAGTCAGCTTTGTTCTGACCCAAACACCATTCAAGATGTACTGCTAGCAGTGCCACAGTCATACAAGAACAGAGATCCAAAAGAACACAAACTAGAACTAGAACTGTCATTGGTCTTACCCTGTTTAAGGGACAGCAGCAAAGAGGGGTCTGAAGGGTCACTAGAGAAGTACCCACTGCCCTGGGCATCCCAGAAGAGATGGTCCTGCTGGTGTTGCAGTTCCTCTGCCCACTGAAGCCAGTGCACAGTCTGTGTGGCTTCAAAAAGGTCCAAGAGACCACACACCACAAAGGCATAGTCATCCAGGAAGCCTGCAATGGGCGATGTCCTAGAGAGCAGAAAGTGGAAAAAAAAATAAAAAATTAGCCACTGAACCTAAAACATAAACACAAACAGATTATCAAGCAAATGCACAATTCATATTATCCTGACAGCTAAATTTCTGTTATTTTAGGAAATGTTTTATTGTTTTTAATTAACCTGCTTGGAGAATAATATATTCTGTTTGTGAAGTTTTACTTCTTGATCTTTACTGTCCAACTTTCAACAAATCAGTGACGGTCACCCTGTTTAATTTAGCGAAAAATGTTAATAAATCACACTTAGTTCTTGTGTACATGATCAGTCTTTGGATGTAAACTAAGCAATGGACATTTATCTAGATGATGGTTAAGTCTATTTGTAGATTTTTCCTGTAGTATTGCGTCAACACTAAAACAGAGCTTCTTTTTTTATGAATTCGACTCAAGCTGTCAGTAATGGTGAAAAGGGTTTTATTTATCCAAGTACAAATCTTCATGTTCTCTATGATGAAAACTGCCACTCCACTCTGACTGGTAATCTCTTTCTCTTTATTTGTTTGGTGCAACATGAGGATGGAAGCCCTTGGAAGAAAAGAGGAATATCTGAATCATCAAGCTTTTAGTAAGAAGTGGTGCTTTGAAGCACAAGATCATTCACAGCTTGTTTTTGGGTATGTTGGTCTCATGGACCATCTGGGCAATCCTCTTGATTTAATGCAATGGAGAAGTCTTAAATGTGCTAAAAGTGCAATGTGTGAAACAGTGCTCTAATGTGTTGAAGCGATCTCAGAGATATTCTGCACAAACATGAACAGTACAAAAGTATCATATTTTACATATTTGTTGAAACAGAAAAATCTACAGATGTGAGGCTTATTATTCAATGAAGGTGCAGTCGCTTCTGGTTGTTTTTAAGTTAAACTTGGTTTATTTCGCTGAATCAACAGATTCTTAAGCCAGAAAGTTCTTGGATATGTTATTTATGGTTCTGGATTTTTTCCCCAGAAATCATTTTAATTTCCCTCGTGTCAGAACTGAATGCTAACCATTCTAATCACCGTGGCAGCAGTAGCCCAGTGGTTACAGAATTGGCCCAAGGATCGAAAGGTCACGGGTCCGAATCCCCGACCAGTAGGTTTCCCTGAGATACCCTTGAGCAAGGTACCGTTCCCATCACTGCTCCCTGGGCCCTTTAAATAGCTGCCCCCCTGCTGCACGGTGTGTATGGGTGAAATGCAGAGGTTGTCTTTCGTTGTGTAGTGCTGTGCTACATTTCACAATGAAAAAAAATAGTCACTTTCATTTTTTTTTATGAACAATGGTCACTAAAAAGTAATTACAGTTGAGGGCAAAAGTTTGTTGTATGTTTGATTTAAGTTTAAGTTCACAAATATAGATAAAATATAGTAAAATATGCTTTCTTTGCATATTTAAGCACATTATTTCTATTTATTTTTTTGGTTTTAACAAAATAAATAAAACATTAATTACATTGTATAATGCATTCAGTAAATAAACAGCATTTGTGTATTAAAATTTGCAGAAGGTTGTCGCAAGAGTAACATGCATATTTATTCTCATGAAGTAAAAGTGACTAATTGGCAGCACAGCACACAGTGAACCACAATGAAACGCTTACTCTGCATTTCACCCATACACCTGTTGCAACAGGAGGTAGCTATTTAAAGTGGTGTGATGGTGACAGTACCTTGCTCGAGGGTACCTCAGGGCCTCTGGGCAACCCACTGGTCTGAGATTTGAATCCACAACCTTCCGATCCTTGGGCCTAGTCCCAAACCACTAGGCAACCACTGCTCCAAATTCTCCTGTACTTTGTTCAGTGAGGATGATAAAATAAAAGGACACACAGCTGTATTTGTGCTTATTTACTCTTAAAATTGTAATGGCTTACATTTCATATTTACTGATACCATGCAAATCAGCATTCTTCCTGTCTCTTTAAAATGCTGCATGATTTTTATTTAATGCTTCGTCTTTATTTAACTATAATTTTTATTCCCTTGACTGAGTGTTTGATTTGGCTCTTGAGATTACTTTAATATGCCATGATAAAAAAAAATTAAGGAGGAATAGAAAAACGGAACACTGTACTATTAGGATGAAATGAAGTGAAGCAGAAACTAAATCAGCAGGGGTGCTTTAGTAGTTACACCTGTAGTTATCTGTAAGTTGTAACTTCTCTCTGGAAGTGAAATGTATAACTTAGTAAATAGGTTGGAGGAGCTTTGTGGTTTTAATGATTGCTTTTAAAATGATTGCATTTAATCCCTATATGAAGACTAAGAGTTTTTACATGAAAAGTTAGTGAGAGTTGTAGGTGTAAATTAAGGGTTCCAGTAACAGAATACTTGAAAGATTAAAAAAATAAGATAGCCCAAGTATATTCTCTGAAGTTTAAAATAGGTCTCTGTTGATTAAACAAAAACATATCAAGGACTTTTCAGCCTCTGGTCCCAGGCACCTCCAGTGAGGTGAGAGAGCTGATAGTGACAGGATCGAAGATAGCATTGGTCAGGAGAATGTGAAGAGAACGTCTAGCACTTGAGGTAACCTCCATACTTCTAGGTTCAAGTGATGTTTACATAACTGCAATCTCCAGAGATGAGAGAACAGCCAAACAGATGACATTATAAAGCGGAAGCTGCCTTCCTTCTGACCCTGACATGTCGATATAAAACGCTTGCAGATTCAGATCTCAATTAAAACATTTGAACAAAGATTCAGGGTGATTCATAGAGTAAGGTTATTTTCATTCTACTGTGAAGGAGGCTTTGCATTAGTTACATTATGTTCACATCAAGATCAATGAGATCAGTGGAAAAACATGATTATTCAGTTTCTGAAACTGAACTCAAGGTGGAAAGCTGCTACTGATCTTGTGAAAAGACCTATGAGACAGCAAAACAAATCAAACTAGCCCAGTCAATTTTTAATGAACTGTTCTGTGCCTCAATTTTCCGTTCCTTCCCTCTCTCGAACCCTCAAATGCCTCAGGTGAGGCAGTCTTCTCAACACATCAATTCCACAGCAAAAATCTCCTAATCCTAAAACTTACCTCTGTCTCTCCAGAGGAAATGGAAAACAAACATAGCATCATTCAAAATCAATATACATAGACCTACACTTGAGGTCGGAGAGGTATGTAAACATAAATTAATAATGGTGAACATGGTGCAAGCATACTTCACAATTATTCCAATGACCAGCTGCTTTACCACTGCAGTTGATGCAAAAGCTACACCGATATTTCTGTAACATCGGACTAAATTCTTTCTGTTCATAAAAGATTTTAAATTTGACAACTATTGCAGGAAAAGCTGTCTCCTTCTAATCAGATATTAATTCTTATACCCTTGTCTCTGAGTGTTTGATTTGGCTCTTGTGAAGACTTTAATTTGCCGTGAAAAAAAAATCACGAGGAGGAACAGAGAAAGGGAACATTTCCCTATGAGGATGAAATTAAGTGGAGCAGATACACAATCAGCAGACATGCTACAGTTTCTCCTCTCTTGTAATTTAATCATCTCAAGCCTGCCTGTGTTTTGAGAGTCTCAGTTATTACTCTCAGAGAAGGGAAATCCTCCAGGGACAGAGCAGGGCAAATTAAAAGCAGCCCAACATCGAGTATTTCAGCATCCTGCTTCTCTAAACAAACAGCAATACACAAAGCTCCTCCTGAGAGCAGAAAAGAAAACCAATTCTCTATACTGTAATCACACTACTTACAAGTATTGTCTATACAGGACCTAATTTTCTATTTAGATTTCTGTGATAAACTGACTCTCTGTCAAAATAGTAACAGTGTGGCACTAATTATCAGGAGGCAATAATGTCTGGAAAACAAAGTAAAGTGAAATGGCAAAAACATAAAATCATAAAAGTAAATACATATATACAATACTTGAAAAGTTATTCTGCTGCTCTTGCCAACAAGATTTAGGACCGAATCCTCCTGGATTACTGATCATTCCACTATGCTACTTTTATTCTAAACAACTTTAGAATTCCTTTAAGAAAAATATTAAACAAAAAAAAAAAGGGGGGGGGGGGGGGGGGAATCACTTAAAACAAAGAAGCATTTGCAGGGCATAGCAAAGCAAAAAACTGTGATGTAGTCATTGTGATTCCTGGCTCCAATCACTACCACTGTATGAAAACTGAGCTGTTCGGTTTCCCTAAAATGAACAATTTCAAACAAACATAACTAGACATTTTATCACTGAATTGGGCTGAAATAAAAAAGTATTACATATATTCCTTTTAAAGTCAATGTGAAATCATAACTTAAAAACTCAACATTTCTTTTCTATGATTCTATTATACACTTACATCAAAAGGGACATAAAGGTTATGTTTATCCATCTAACCGAATGTCACTTAAGAACTGAATGAATCGGCAGTTATCGGCAGTTAGTGAGCACTTGCTGCAAAAAACATTTGCTGTATTGTAAACAAAAAAAATTTTTTTTTCTTTCTGTGGAAGCATTTTCAGCATGCATAGTGCAGCAGTGTGTGCAGGATAAAGCAAAAAAAAAAAAAGTCTAATAGTTGATTAGCTTTCCACACCTGAGGTTTGAGAACAAAAACAATTTCGAATTGCCCACTGCTGTCAGTGCTACTGGTCAGCCACCAGTGAAAATGGCAATAGGTTGCTCATTTCTTTATGCTTGTAGGAAAATGTCCAAAGTCAGCACTGTAAGATGACTGCTGAGCTTACAGAATTAATAAATGAAGGACATAAATGAGATGGCATCCCAAAATAAGCCAAATGAGTAAATATGTGCATTAATGCAAAGAGGGCTTTGTTTTTCTGCTGACTCCAGGTCATGTCTACATTAGCAAGAGATGTGCCAAAGCAATTATGAGCAGAGTGTTGCATTTGGGAACAGGATGGAGGAGTTGTGCTAGTTTTCTTGCCTAATTGAAAACTGAACAATTGCCATCTAGCCACAACCTCTTTGTTGTGCGATAGCCAGTTCTTAGAACCTAAAGCATCAGATATTCATCAGATAAATATAAGATAAAGGTAATAGTGTGAAGGATAATAAAGTGCTCTTTTAGTGCTACACTGCTTTTACCAATCGTTGTGGGATGAAAAACAAGATCTTGCCAGTTCCAGAGACTAGCATGAACTAAAATGGTTCATTTCTTTTTTTACACCAAAACCTGCCATTATGGCCCCAATATCTTTAAACATGTAAAAGGTGGAGGAAAAAGGTTTGAAGTGCAAAGATTAAAAAATGTGTTTGTGTAAACAAAAACAAATTCTAGCAAAAAATAAGTAATTGCTGAGGCTTATAATACATGTCTAAATACAAAGAATCTTAAAAATAATAAAATTTAGCTCAATGTCCTCAAAACCAAATCCATAGCTAAAATTAACTGCAGTAGTAGCTGTATAATTTTCCAAGAATTTATTGATGTTTTCACACTAACTTTGTTCCAAGATGAGCTGGCATGGAACTCATTGACCATGCATTTCTGCAGGTTTGTAAATGTATTTTTAGGGAGACTGAGGAAGGTTTCTTACGTTTGCTCCACTTCCATGGTGTCGCTACGGTAGCAGGAGTGCAGTATCTTCTTTCCGTCTTTGTCCCACAGATGATCTCTGAGGAACTGTGCAGCCTGCTCTGCTCTCTGAAGTAGCGCCTTGTCCCCTAGCACAGCCCCAACCTGGGCAAACCCTGACAGCATCAGCCCTATGATAAAAACATATATTGCAGAATGAGCACCAAGTCAATCCATGAATTTTCAGCACCATGTCAATCAACCTTTGAGCATACAGTGAAAGTATCTGTACCTACCAAAGGCAGAATGATATGAAAATATTGTCACTGATACTGATACCTTTTAAGTAGTAGCAATATTTAATATCGTAATTGTAATACATCAGTATACAAGTATACAGAAAGTATACAAAACCTCTACAAAATGGTAAGTGCAGTGGCTTGTCTCTATGAGCACACTGTTTCTTCAATCTGATAAGTGTAAAAACTCTTATGTTGAAAGAAAAATGTTGCTTGTATGTGGCTTGTATTCAAGGCATTTTGTGATCAGATATGTATTGCTGTCATAAAAATGAACAACTGCCAACTTTAAAAGAATAAACCAATAAGCATGATAAAGTGATCATTCTTTTTTCAGCATAGGTATGTATCCATTATAATATAAACAAAGTACATTTCTTGTGCAACAACCCTCGTAAAAGTAAGACTGAGAAACTAATGCATGAACTTGTATGAAAAATGTATAATGTATATATCAATTAATCTATGGGACATTAAAAAATATTAATTTAATCAACTGAACCATACATTAGTGAGGCCCCAATACACACTATATGTTTCAGAAAAGCATTTTGTCTAAGGTGAATAGTTATAAGCCTGTAAACTGCCCTTATATTGGCATGTTTCATCAATCTATCACTTTTTAACAGTGGGACTCCACTGATTGCTTTAGCAAGGAAAATGCCTAAAAAACATCTACTAGTTCCACTCAGAAAAGAGGATCTGAGGGATATCTGATATAAAGAAACGCAGGGACTCAGGTACTCTCAGGATCACTAACAATATACCTGTCAGAATGTTCCATTAGCACATAGACCTGTGTGAGAGGCCCCATCATCTTTGATTAATGTGAGTTACTTTGCAGGTAGAGATAGGCAGTCTTAGTGAATTAGCAAAGTAATGGAGTGTGGCACACTAAAGACCAATGTGATTAAACAATGTCTCCATCTTTTTTCAATTAAAATATCGCTTCATTAGTCACCATGAGCCATGTAGCGGGCACTGAAAGGGACAAGGAACCCTGTGAAGGTTTTGATAGCTTTTCATTAGGTGGGCAAATGGTAAAGAAAGCTTCACAAAGAGCTTTCAAAACTTGGTCCTACATTTCTTAGCAAGCCAATCTAAAGAGAAGACACTCAGCAGTGGTGCTATTAGTGAAAACAATATCACAGCATTGCATTTACAACGACACTGTTGGCTTACCCCAATCAATACAGCAAGCGGATTTGAGTGGGCAAGCTCCTCGAGGGCTATGCCTATGCCTTATTTTATTCAAGCCTCAGCATTTCGCTTATTACTTAGTGGAGGTTTCCAATGGAAACCAGTCTATGGGACGTAATTAAGAACACTAATTAGGAAAGCGTCCCCAGCATCACTTTACTGATGAATACACAGCCTGCCTTAAAGAAAGAGAATAAAAGCAGAGCATGTTGAAGGAGGCACATTGCTCCTACCATTCCAGGAGGCCAACATCTTAGAGTCCAGATGAGGTTGAGGCCGTGCTCTGCGCACCTCAGCTAGTTTTGTCCTGGCGTCAGTCAGCACCTCTGTGAGTCTGTCCAGGCTGAGGCCAAATCGAGCAGCGGTGAGCTCTACTGAATAGCGCACAATCAGCACATTCTGTCCCTGCAGTTCTCCATGCGGGTCCTTCAAGAAAAATTTAGATGAAAAAAAGGTCCAGAAAGACTCTCGCTTATTGGAGACCACGTATGAAGAAAGCAAGCAGTGTGTTTAACCAAACTACATTTTGAATCCAAATTGCTTAGGCAACATCCACACATTTCATGCACCTGTTCTAGCTCGACGTTGCCTTGGTCTTTTACACCATAATGATGCATGAAGATGTCGGCTTGTGTTGCACCCCCTGTGGCCCCCTCCACTGTATCCGAAAGCAGCTCCCTGACCTCACCAGCTGTCCACACACAGAATGCTCCCTCTCTCTTTTCCTGGGACTCAGATGTGGGTAATGAGTCTGCATCCTGAGCACTGTAAAAGCCTCCAGACTGTAGAGGAGAGCAAAGTGTTAAAAATGATCTGAAACATCTTGAATGCATATACTTTAAGGCTTTTTAAAAACACTTGCATATTATGCTGCATTTTCAAAAGTAAGTGACCTCTCTGGTCACACCCTAAAATGATACTTAAAAAAAAGATGGAACTTGACCTCCATCGACAAGAATTATGTTAAAAAAAGTACCAAAATACATGGCACCCTATTAGCATCGTGATGAGTCCTAATTAGGCTATAAATCATAAGAAGCATAATCCAAATAATATATAGGATAGTAACTGTGCCTTTTATTTATGGGCAGTGTATCATCTATCATCACAAAAAAGCCACAATATTGGGCCCGCTCATAGAGGTGATCTGACCTCAAAATGGCCCAGGACCTGGCAGATTAGTCTACTCAGCAACTAAACAAGGCCATGTGTAATATTTACTAATGAGTAGAAAGATGGCACACCTTGTGGCTAAGGTCTCTGGAGACATACTGCAACACATCGAGGGCCACATCTGCAAAAAAGCGTTCTCTAGACACCTACAGGGAGATACACCAGCACACTCAAACATACCAATTTGTAACCAGTATAATGGAAATAGCTGCAATCCCATAATCTCCATGGAGCAAAAGATTTAGGGAAACAACACATAAGCTAGTAAAAATGAGACAGGTAAAACTGATTTTGCAACTTTTATAATCACCTAATAAACCTAAAAAATATCTTCAAGTTAAATATTTAAGATCCTAAATTACACATGAAAACACACAGTGCACTCTATAATGTTTAGAACACATTTTCCTTGATTTAAAACCCTGCTACTCAGTGTTTAAATTTTAAATGAAACAGTTCAGGCATGATTAAAGTGCAAATTCCAGACTTCAATTTAAAGTTACATATTTGCAAACATTTCTAATCTCATAGTGCCCCTCATTTCAGTGAAACAGTACTTTAGTGCATATCCCTTGCATGCAACGACTGCTTGAAGTCTGCAATTCATAGACGACAGTGTCGTGAGTAGCTTTTCTGGTGATGCTCTGCCAAACCCTAGTGCAGCCACCTTCAACCCCTGCTTGTTTCAGGGTTTATTCCTTTGGAAGGCATGTTGAATTGGATTTCAGTCAGGTGACTGGTTTGGCAATCAAGAATTTAGCATTTTTTTTAATTTGAGAAACTCATGTGTTGCCTTTGCAGTATATCTTGGATCGTTATCTTGTTATAGGATAAAGCGACACATTCATTGTGTAACTGTCATCAGTATTAGCTTGTATGCTTTGGATCTTGGGCTTTTCTCCACACTCTCCACTGCAGGCACACTGATACAGGTTAATCTTGGTCTTATCTGTCCATAACACCTTTTTTCCAGAATTCTGCACTTTTAAGGTACTTTTTCACAAACTGTAACCTGGCCATCCTGTTTTTCTGGCTAACTAGTGGTTTGCATCTTGCAGTGTAGCCTCTGTACTTCTGTTCATGAAGTTCTGCAGATAGTAGTCTCTAACGAGGAAGATCTGCAGGGCATGTGTTTGGGCATTTTTCTGTTTGGATTTTTATCTTTATCATAGTGAGGATTCTTCTATCATCAGCAGTTGAGGCCTTCCTTGGCCTACCAGTGAATTCTTTCTTCTTAATGATATTCCAGACAGTTGATTTTAATTATCCTAAGGTTTGACTGATATCTCTAATGGTTTTATTCTTTTTTTTTTTAACCTTAATAGCTTCCTTGACTTTCACTGGCACAGCTTTTCTCCTCTTATTGAGCAATGGATCCTTCAGACTCCAAAAACACCTGTCAAGTCAACTGTCCCAAATATTACGGTTCCCAGAAATGTGTTGTCATTTCTACATGTTGAAACTAAAATGTTCAAAAATTTTAAGCCTGGAATGTGCACGTAACTCATGTCTGAATTGTAAAATTTAAAAATTCTACACCGAGGAGCAGAGCTGTAAATCAAGGAAATATGTGTCTGTGTCCCAGACATTATAGAAACAGAACAGTCCATTCTACTATCATCAAAACCAGCGACAGGTGAAGTGAATAAATCTGGATTATCTTGTTATATTTGCACCTGTCAAGGGAAGAGATACATACTTGAAGTTCTTGGACTTAATGCGTTAGGAGGAAGAGGGGGAAGTAGAGTGATGCTCTTGCCAGTGTTCTGCTGGTAAACCTTGGGTTGTGGGTGTTATTTTGATACAGGTCTCTTTATAATCACTAATGGTAGAGTTGCTTTATGTGTTGGAATACTGTTTATATCACTCATAATATTATAACAATATTTAGTATGTCAGGGTTTATATGCTGTTTTTTATTTAATTGAGTTATTTTATTTTGTTTACTAGCTGTTTATCATCGAAAGCTAAACACAAAGTTGTTTAAGACTAAGAAAGGCTAAACATTTCAAAACATGGATGGAGGATTTGTGGATAATGGTAGCATCTTGGGGACCCCAAAAAATTGGCAGCCCTTCTTTGCCAATAAATTATTTGATATACTAATGGGATATTTTTGTTTTATTTGATCCCAAGCGAAATTCTTTGACTGGAATCAGGTTCAGTGTTCAGACGAGACAAAAATACTGCATCCATAGAATGCTGCCTCTGCAATAAAGCTAAAACTAATTCGTGGTTGGATATTTTAAGAAAACATCCCAGCTCACACAGGGTGAAGGACAGGGGAGACAACCTGGACAGGTCGCCAGCCCATCGCAGGGAGGAGCGTGATGGGGACGGCACCTCGCTCAAGGGCACCTCAGGGCAACCTTTTGGGAAGGGGTCCGAACCACTGATCCTCCGATCATGCGGCCAACGCCCTAACCACTAGGCCACCACTGCCCCAAGTTTTGTTCACTTAAATTAAATTTATTTAAAATTAACAGAGAACTGTATTTCCTTCATATTAAGTAAGAGACTAAGTTAACCACAAGACATGACTGTTTATTGACAGTTTTCCCATCCTTATCAATAAATATGGAAATGACTTTACACAATAGGAGTTATTGAGTTAGTGAAAGAGACTATTCGTGTCAATACAGCACACAGTGAACCACAACAAAATTACACTTCTGCATTTTACTCATACACACAAACACGTGCAGCAGCGGGCAGCTATTGAAAGTGCCCAGGGAACAGGGACAGGGATGGTACCTGCTCAAAGGTACCTCAGGGCAACCTGCTGGTCTGGGATTCTAACCAATGACCTTCTGATCTTGAAGATAACTCCCTAACCACTAGGCCACCGCTGCCCATGCAACTATTATTCATCAAACTTAATACGCCTTATTATCAAACTTTAAGCATTATTTTAAACACGATTTTTGTGCAAATGACATGCATCCCTTCACTAAATCTCCCCTCATTCATTCTTTAACATTATAAAATTTAGTTACAATTACTTTGCTTTTTAAAACCTTAGTATTATTTACAAATTTAAAGCTATGTAAGCTAACTATAAAATGAAATACTAATGTAATTAACAAATACTCAAAAGTTATTCATGCCAGCCCTGCTACACATAAAACCCTAATGTAAATAAACCTTTTAAGCACAGTACGTGTGTAAGACACACATCAGCCTAACACTCACCTGGTAGGCAGTGATATAGGCAACTGCCAACTGGGCCTGATCATACAGCATCTTCTCAAAGTGGGGCACATGCCACGAGGAGTCTGTGGAATATCTATGAAAACCCTGGGATGGACAAAAGAAAGAAAGAAAGAAAGAAAGAAAGGAATGAAATAATGAAAGAAAAAAACAAAAAAATCTCACAAAAGAATGATATTAACATATTGAATGATCAAAAGAATGAATGACTGAAATGTGGAACTTTAGTACAACTTTATTTTCTAATCATTGCGCAATCACTGGCGTACCTGAGCCACATGATCATGAATTCCTCCTAAAGCCATCATTCTGAGGGTATGGAGCGCCATCTGCAATGCCTCCGCACCCTCGGTGGACGAGCGATTTACTGACCAAAAGGACATCAGGAACATCAGGTTCACTGTAAAGCAGAAACAAAGTCCCTGTGCATGAAGTTTTGTTTTAAAAAATACCAGATAACCACACACAATAAATAATTCTTACTAACACAATTGTTCTATATAATACTGTTAAGATCTTCAGATCAGTTCAACATATGTTAACCTGGTGTGGGGAATTTTGGTGCTTCTCTAAATCCTCCATACTCCTCTTCATAAGTGTGAGCCAGCTGCTGGAAACATCTGTTGGCTACATCTGGGCCTGATGGCGGTCTTTCTCCTGGGTTGGCTGAGATGGATGTACCCTTTCGCAGAGCATCTACCACTCGTTCACCACTGGACTCAAGTGCTTCTCTGTTATTCTGCCACTGAGACAAGTGTAATTAGCCATTAGAATACAAGCCAGAAACCTTCAACATCTGTATATTCCTGGGATGAAACTGTAACACGAGGGAAGGGAATTAAATAGGTTTTGAGAAACCATTATCTATAATAAAGACTGCCTTTAATTAGCACTAAGTAGAGGAAAACAAGGAGTGGGTTTGCTAAACCATCTGTAAATAGTGCAGTACATGAATCTGCGGATAATGTACCTGTTCTATAATGCGCATCAGTACAGTTTTAAATCCAGGTCTTCTTCCACTGTCCCTTGGAGGGAAATATGTACCCCCTATGAATGGTCTTAGATTTGGAGTGAGCCACACACTCATCGGCCAGCCACCACCTCCACTTGTTGCCTAATAAGGATAAAAGGGTAAAACACTCAAACATGGCATCATATTTTATCTGAATCTGCATATTACTGAACTACACCTGATTTTACAGCAGACCAAACCTGCACAAACGTCATGTAGACTTTGTCAACGTCAGGTCTCTCTTCTCTATCAACCTTTATACAAACAAAGTTGTCGCTCAGGATCTTTCCAATCTCCTCATCTTCAAATGATTCTCTCTCCATTACATGACACCAGTGACATGTAGAGTAACCCACTGTGACAGAGGACAACGTACCGTGTAAAATGGAAAGCTGACAAGATGACAGAAAGGGTTTCAGGTTTTCAAACGTGACTTATACACTTACCCGACAAGAAAATGGGCTTGTCATCACTTTTTGCTTTATCAAAGGCTTCTTTGCCCCATGGGAACCTGAAACAAAATAAAAAGGTACACACAGACACGGCATTTAGCAGACATTCTTCACCAGAGTGACGGCCATTTGCTAATTATGGAGGCAGTCTCTCAGGGTCTTGGCTTGGGGACACAATGGAGGTACAGCGAGGAGTAGCATTTGAACCTTCAGCCTTTTGATCCTCAGGCAAGTAACCCACCACTAGACCACCACCAATAGATCCCTCTCTGGCATCTCTTTTGCTCAACCAACATTAAAGTTGTTAACACGGAAATGAGAAAGTGATCATTTCATTATTTACTTTATCAAATGCATTGTTACATGAACATGCCATCGACAGAGCAGGAAAGTTTATTCGGTCAGTAGGTGCTCACCAGTCGACAGGGTTGTGCGCATGCTGCAGTAGATACGGTGACCGTTCTTTGCTCAGACGATTTGTGTGTTTTGATGGCCTGTCCTGTTTATCGCTCCCGGACGCCATGCTGAAGCAGGATGCTCCGGACGCCCTGGTCCAAAAGAGGAGGATGATCAGAGTTTGACTCGGATGAAAGTGCAAGCCCTGATTAGACAGCACCAGTTAGAAAGAGCCAGAAAAGCAAATGCCCATGAAGTTTAGCTTCAAGCTTCTCAAAATCCTGCAGCATCAAACGCCATGCATGAGAAAGAACATCAGATCTGACTTCTTCTTACAAACAGATCAGTAAACAGTAAACAGCTGACCTGCTGTGTGGCTGCTAAACTTCTGAGACAGACTGACAAGGCAAGCTACCTAGCAGTTTAGCTAATCTCTAAGCCAGACTGCACTTCATGCTGTTTCACTAGCTGTCAGTGTGTTAACGGGATAAACATAAGGGCTTTTCGACGTTTGGTTGTTGGGGGTCACTTCAGCTCTCCTGCCCGACAGTTTAGTGCACGTGCCCTTCAAGCCGGCTGGGAAGCTGCGTTTGTTTACATCAGGCAGCACTGGGGTAAAGTGACATTTGTAAGCTAGCTAGCCCTCCGAGCTCTCACACTGAGCACTCAAAGCAGGGTTTAAGTAGCGTTCCAATTGGCTACATAACTCTTTCATCAGGAAATCCCAAACAGCCCGTGGGCGAGCTCTGTGTTTACCTGAAGCTGCCCTGAGAAGAGCTGAAGCTCACAAGTTTAGGGCAGCTGTCACTGTCGTGCGTGGGCGTGGGTTCAGAGCTGCGTCGGTTAAACAAACTACGACTACGGGCTCTGTCTTTTCTCAGGAACGCGCCACTGAACAGCCGGGAAGGCCCGAATCGTCTGCTTGACGTGGGGGAGCGCGTCCAGATCAGCCTGAGCATCCTAAACACTGCAGTCCAGCCTTGAGCGCCAACACGGGCACCGGCGACGCCACTGCAATTCACTCTTCCGCCACGAGGGGCCGCCGTTCACCAAGACCCGCCTCACGAAAGACCTGCTCCGAGTCCTGCCTCGTCCCAAACTGCACACTACCGCACTAGCGGGGGGAAAATAGCACAATAGGACACGGCCGTTAGCGGAGCATTCTGTATTGTAATATGTCAAGTATTGAAGTGTGTTTTTGGGACGCGACCTGTCCCATAAACTTGACTAAAAGACAGTGTTTTATACAAAAAATGAATATAAAAATGTAGAAAAATTTATTTATATAGACAACGTAGTCTATAAACCCGCTTTTACCCTCAAATTAATTATTTAAGATCTGAATAAACCCATTGATACATTAAAAAATATATACTTTATTGAAACAGTGGGAATTCTTTGAATGAACAAAAATGCTAAAGCGTTGCTAACATTGTTTAAATAAATATTTGTAGGGAAAAATACATTTTAAAAGATTATTAAAGTATTTTCTTAACTTTCTTAGCTATTGTCTTATAGAGAGTTGTTATAATTTAATCCACGGTGTTCCGTACTGAGTTATATTTTGTATAAAAGAAACTTTTTCGGGAGCTTGTAAGCGGGATATGTCCACAAGGGGGCGCCGGAAAAAAGTACTGCACAAAAAGTAAAAGTCCTGCTTTTACTTCCGGTGTTCATGACAACAACAGAGGAACAGGCGAAGATGGTGGACGTCGGAGAAGATGAGCTTAAAAAGCTTGAATACCTGTCTTTGGTGTCCAAAGTTTGCACTGAACTCGATAACCACTTGGGAATCAGTGACAAGGACCTCGGTAAGCCAAGAGAAGAGAAGAGAAGAGAAACGGAGAGAAACGGAGAGAAACGGAGAGGTGGCGCGGCTCGGGGTGGATGCTGTTTTGGCCTTGAGGCGCAGACGCGCTTCACTCTCGCTTTAACCGGTTTTTTTGCTGGACTTGACGCTAAAGCTTAGCCCCACTGTCTCACTTGTCTGAGAGTGTGTAATGTGTTTGTCAGCAGCTGAAAACAAGCCGTATAAACGCTTGTTCAGTTATGTTGCTAGTCGTGAGCGTGGCTAGTTACTGTAGCGGTGTGGTTCTGACTTCACCACCTGCTTTCGGCTAGATTCGCCTCTTCCAGCCAAACGTGGCGCTTATTTAAATCATTTTAAACGTCCAACAGAACAACATTGTTGCATGTGGTCCTAACTATTCAGTTAGTACCAACTGAATAATCGACTCCACTCTATTGTACCCCTTGTCTTGGCTGTTAATTCGCTGTTTATTTTACAATTTTTAAGGGTCTGACTTTCCACACTGCTTTAGTGTCAGTCTAATGAAGATCAAGTCTCTTGTTTTACTGTCTTTGACCTGGTAAAGTCAGTTTAGTTTCTAAAAGTATCCAGAAAGAGAGAGCTGATCAAAGTCTTCAGTACTGCAGCTAACCCCAATGCTGATGTTGTTTACAGCGGAGTTTGTCATAAGTCTTGCTGAAAAAAATCCGACATTTGATGGATTCAAGTCAGTACTGCTTAAAAATGGAGCGGAGTTTACAGTAAGTGTTGTGCTGTAATAATTTTTTATTTGCTGACTGGATCTTTCTGAATGTGTGTATGGTGGAGAAAAATCAAGAATATTCAATTATCTGACAATGTTATAGAAGAAACTGCATTGCTGTTGAATCTGAAAAGCAAAAAATGACTACCATGCAATTCTGCATCATAAAATAATTTCTTTTGTTAAACGTATTTGTGGGTTTACTGGTTCATTTTGCTCTGTCTTTTAATTTCCACAGGACTCACTCATTGGCAACTTACTCCGTCTCATTCAAACCATGCGTCCACCACCGAAAGCCTCCACCAGTAAAGGTTTGTAATGAAGTGACTAGAATAAGTAGTTTTCTTTGAGCTTATTAAGATGATTGTTATAGATTACTACAAGATTACTGGGATTTTCATTTGTTTCTTCCAAATGTCACGCAGGGTGTGAGCCTGCTGTCAAACAAAAGAGTGAGAAAGACAAATTGAAGGAGTTGTTTCCTGCCTTATGTAGACCAGACAATCCCAACACTAGAGTAAGACATTGTTCCTTTTTTTAAACTGACTGTGTTTGATATGGGACCAGAGAACATTCTTAATATTCTGTCCTCTTTAACTAGACCATGCTGGATGAAGATGACGTTAAGGTTGCCGCTGATGCAATGAAAGAGCTGGAAATGTTTATGCCCAGTGCCTGTGGGACTGACTCAAAGAGTAGCAAGAAAAGGTGGGGGGGGTGATGTTTCCATCTTTGTCAACAACATGCTGTGGATTTTTAAAGCAAAAATTACTTGAAATGACATCTGGATGGGAAAATACAGACATACCGTTTAACCTGCATGTCTTAAACACCAAGTGTAACCATTTTAAATTGTCAATTGATGTGAAAAACCTTTTAGAATACAAGTGATTGGAGGTATTATGAAGTTAATGAAAGTATGTTGTTCTAAGACTTTTTATTAAAAATAAATAAATAAATTAACGCAAGTGAAAGCTTTAAGACAATGGCAATGCTATAAGAAGCAAGATATTTATCTTGGCCAGTTATTCATTGAAATTAATACTGAAACGTTCCATCATCATCCCATAAATATCTATTGGAGTTTTGATAAAATGTGACTTGTGTGGTGCACTGTATAGTTTTACAGTATAGTTTATTCTATAATCTCTCAAAATTATGCCGTAATTATGAAAAAACAGTATCTTTTGGAAGAAATCTTTTTTTATTATTATTGCAAAAATTATTACAAATTTATGTGATGTAATGTTCAGATCTGAGGCTTCAGCCGGTAGCAGCAAGAAGAGTCGGAGGAGCAGGAGTCGGAGTAGAGACAGAGACCGGGACAGAGACAGAGACCGAGACCGGGACCGAGACCGGGACAGGAGGAAACGCCACCGCTCTCGTTCCCGCTCTCGCTCAAAATCACGTTCTCCAGAAAGAGAGAGAAGGCGCAGGAGTCGCTGGCATTCCCGCAGCAGGTCTAGGAGTCCTGGCCGAGGAGACAGAGAGAAGGGCTCGGACCGCTGGAAAGACAAACACGTGGACCGTCCACCCCCAGAAGAGCCTTCAGTGGGTGACATCTACAATGGCAAAGTCACCAGCATCATGCAGTTTGGCTGCTTTGTTCAGCTAGAGGGGCTCAGGTCAGCCATAATGATGGGATGCATTCTGTTGGAGAATAAGATTTTTATTTTATTAATTTTTATTAAGATTGTTTCTGTCGGATGCATTTAAAATAAACGTGAAGGAGATTTTATCTTAATTGCTTGCTGAGATGAGATCTTACGCTCTTTTTATTTGACCTCTTTGTTAAAAGGAAACGTTGGGAAGGACTGGTTCACATCTCTGAGCTTCGAAGAGAGGGCAGAGTTGCTAACGTAGCAGACGTGGTCAGCAAAGGTCAAAGAGTGAAGGTCAAAGTGTTGTCCTTCACAGGTTCCAAAACCAGCTTAAGTATGAAGGTCAGTAGAAAGATGATAAATGCAAGATATATGTTTATCAACAGCCAGACCTCACAGATGACTTTGTGCTGATGGTAGGTTGTGCATGTCTTTGTCAGGATGTTGATCAGGACACAGGCGAAGACTTGAACCCCAACAGGCGGAGGAATGTTGGGGGAGAGGGTCAGGAAGAATCGGCCATGAGGAACCCAGACAGACCCACTAACCTCAACTTGGGTCATGCTCCTGAGGTGGAGGATGACACACTAGAACGCAAGAGACTAACCAAGATCTCTGATCCTGAGAAATGGGAGATCAAACAAGTATGCATTCATTCAAGTTTTTTTTTTTACATAGATATAGAATATAGAATTTGCTATTGATATTGCATTTGCTATGGTTTATTTGCTGTGTTTGTTTTCTAATTTCATAATGAGGCTGAGACTTAAATGTGGCCAGTTTGAGTAACGTCGCTGCCTCTAGATTATTTTCATAGTGAGAACTTGCTTTAATCATTGTATAGGTTGTTTATTAAATAATTAACTTTCTGTTCCTAGATGATTGCAGCCAATGTGCTTTCCAAAGAAGAGTTCCCAGACTTTGATGAGGAAACGGGGATCTTGCCTAAAGTTGATGATGAGGAAGGTAAGCTGGAATATCTGCTTCATTATTTGCTGATTTTTTTTTTTGTTTGTTTGTTTTTTTGAGGATTGCTTGACATTTTTGTTTCTCAGATGAGGACCTAGAGATTGAACTTGTGGAAGAGGAGCCACCTTTCTTGCGTGGACACACTAAACAGAGCATGGATATGAGCCCTGTGAAAATAGTGAAGGTCATTATAAAAATCTTTTAGATCATGCAAGCTGTCAAAAGCTTGGGAAATGTGGGTAGCTGGTCCTTAATTGCTTGTCTTTCATCATCTCTTTCAGAATCCCGATGGATCTCTTTCCCAGGCAGCCATGATGCAAAGTGCTCTGGCTAAAGAGAGACGGGAAGTAAAGCAGGCTCAGCGAGAGGCAGAGATGGACTCCATTCCCATGGGCCTCAACAAACACTGGGTGGACCCTCTACCTGATGGTATGCTCTTGTCTCTTGTTTTTCTTCCTTATTGTGGTTTCAGTCTTCATTAATTCAGGTAGATGACTGTGTCGATTTAAGAATGCATGAAACATCCTGTTGTGTGTGGGTTTTTTGTTTGTTTTTATTTATTTATTTATTTATTTATTGTGTTACTTTCCTGCATGTTATTCTTAAAGATGTTTATTGCATAATTATGTGAACCAGACCTCTCTAGCCTGAGAGACCTCTCTGTGGCTGATGGCCATCTGGTTTCCTGCACCCTTTTAAAAGGGCGGATGTAGCTTAGCTGCAGTTATCTTTGCTCCCTATATGCCCTCTGGCTTGGCAAAAGTGTATCATGTTAGTCGCTCAATAAATGCACTTTCCTTTCACTCCACACACTAACCAACACCACCATCCCCCTTGTCTGCAACACGCACCGCACAGCTGATGGAAGGCAGATTGCAGCAAACATGAGAGGCATCGGCATGATGCCTAATGACATCCCAGAGTGGAAGAAACACGCCTTTGGTGGCAATAAGGCCTCGTACGGGAAGAAGACACAGCTGTCCATCATTGAGCAGAGAGAGAGTCTGCCTATCTACAAGCTCAAAGAGCAGCTCATTCAGGTCTGTACTTTACTGAGAATAGTGCTGAAGCTTCATCACTGCTTCTTTTAAAAAAAAAAAAAAAAAAAAAAAGCAGCTCCATATACCTTTTGTCTCACTTCTCTGCTTTCAATTAAGATTCTGGATTAAGTTCCTTGGCTTGCATTAAATGTCACACAATAGCAGTTTAAAGCTATGTTCTATGTCTGTAGTCTGTGCTATCAATTTAACATAAATAATATTACAATCATATTTGAATCCAGGGCACTCGTCATATTTTTTAATTATTATTTATTTGTTGTTTTTAATGTCTTGAGCTCTTAAATCCAAGCCTGTAATGAGAAAAATTGGTGGGTTTGTAATAATTAATCTTGCTCTGTTCTTGTGATGTCAATGCAGGCTGTTCATGATAACCAGATCCTGATTGTAATTGGGGAGACAGGCTCGGGGAAGACCACTCAGATTACTCAGTACCTTGCTGAGGCTGGATACACTACACGTGGGAAGATTGGATGCACACAGCCTAGAAGAGTAGCTGCCATGTCTGTGGCTAAGAGAGTGTCTGAAGAGTATGGCTGCTGTTTGGGACAGGAGGTAAATACTGGTCAGCATGTATTAGTTTAAATTTGACACATTTGGTATCCATGCACATGAATGATATTGCTCATACCTCTAGGGGAAGAACACATTTTCATGTTTTTGTGAATGCAGGTTGGCTACACCATCCGTTTTGAGGACTGCACAAGTCCAGAAACAGTCATCAAGTACATGACTGATGGTATGTTGCTAAGGGAGTGTCTGATTGATCCTGATCTGGGCCAGTATGCCATTATTATGCTGGATGAGGCTCACGAGAGAACCATTCACACTGACGTGCTCTTTGGACTTCTCAAGAAGGTATAACCTTGCCACAAATTAACTTCTTTATCTCTGGTCAGAATGTATTTAATTAAGAAAAACAGTAGTAGACCTTTTCCACTTGACACCCAGAAAAAAAATAGCTAGCCTTCACTTTCCCCAGTAATTGGCATTGTGAGATTTTAGGACTAGCTAGTGAATGAAATTGCAAGCTCAAGTATTTTATATACTGAGCCACTGGTTTCTTTGGAGATATCATTTGCATTCAACTTTTGAGGATTCCATTTTTTTTGTTGTTTTTATTCAGACTGTACAGAAGCGTACAGACATGAAGCTCATTGTGACGTCTGCTACACTGGATGCTGTGAAGTTCTCACAGTATTTTTATGAGGCACCTATTTTCACTATTCCTGGTCGCACTTACCCAGTAGAGGTGCTGTACACGAAAGAGCCTGAGACAGACTACCTGGATGCCAGTCTGATCACGGTCATGCAGATTCACCTCACTGAGCCTCCAGGTAAACAGTAGTCTTCTAGACTGTCTGGTGTATATCCTTTCTGTACACCTTAATCTGTCATTGATCATTTTCACTTCTAACCTCTTTGTTTTATCTGCAGGTGACATTCTGGTGTTCCTGACGGGTCAGGAAGAGATTGACACAGCATGTGAGATCCTGTATGAGCGTATGAAATCCCTTGGCCCAGATGTTCCAGAGTTGATCATCCTACCTGTGTACTCTGCCTTGCCCAGCGAGATGCAGACCAGGATCTTTGACCCAGCCCCACCTGGAAGCAGAAAGGTAAGGGTGTTTTTCTGTCCTATGCAATAAAAATAAGTAATGGAAAAAAAAAATAGAAAGTAACTTTTGGCCATAAACATTTTGCTTTTTCTATATTTTCTTTTGAATATAGGTTGTCATTGCTACAAACATTGCTGAGACTTCTCTGACAATCGATGGCATCTATTACGTGGTAGATCCAGGTTTTGTCAAGCAGAAAGTGTACAATTCCAAAACAGGCATTGACCAGCTTGTGGTGACACCAATTTCACAGGTAGGTCACTCTAATTAATCACTTCAACACAATGTAACTTAGATCTGTGAAGTTCTAAATCTTACTAATGTGGTGTTTTAGGCACAGGCCAAACAGCGGGCAGGCAGAGCAGGCAGAACTGGACCTGGGAAGTGCTACAGACTGTACACAGAACGTGCATACAGAGATGAGATGCTTACTACAAATGTGCCTGAGATCCAGAGAACTAATCTTGCTAGTACGGTGTTGTCTCTCAAGGTGTGTAAATGTTTAATCTGAAAAGCATTATCCTGCTTGTAATTTGTTTATTCTATTTTGCAAAAAAAAAAAAATTTTCTTTTGTTCCCCATTAAGGCCATGGGCATTAATGACCTACTTTCATTTGACTTCATGGACGCTCCCCCTATGGAGACACTGATCACAGCTATGGAACAGCTCTACACACTTGGTGCTTTGGATGATGAGGGACTGCTCACTCGTCTCGGACGCAGGGTATGACTGTTTTGTTTATTTGTACATGTCGTATTACCATATATTTCATCAAGGGTGGAAGGTTGATATGAAAATGAACGCTGAATGATTTTCACTTCACCCTTTTTCAGATGGCAGAGTTTCCTCTTGAACCCATGTTATGTAAGATGCTTATCATGTCTGTCCACCTGGGCTGTAGCGAAGAGATGCTAACCATTGTGTCTATGCTCTCTGTGCAGAATGTCTTCTATCGACCAAAGGTATTGCTGCAAAACAGTCATCTATCCAGAGCAATAAGAACCACTCCTAGCAGCCTTGTTAATGGCCTGCAAAAAGTAGCTAAAATCTAAAGAAAAACCCAGTCATATTGACTATACAATTACTAATACCAGACAGATCCTGTATTGAAGCATGCAGATGAAGAGCATAGTTTGTTGCCGGATACGGAACATTTTCAAGAGATTTTTTGCATGTCTTTATAATCCCTAAATCCTTATATTTCAGGACAAACAGGCTCTTGCTGACCAGAAGAAGGCTAAGTTCCACCAGCCTGAGGGAGACCATCTGACCCTACTGGCTGTGTACAACTCTTGGAAGAACAACAAGTTCTCTAATCCCTGGTGCTATGAAAACTTCATTCAGGCCCGCTCCTTGCGGCGTGCACAGGATATCCGTAAACAGATGCTGGGTATCATGGACAGGTTGGGAATTTTGGCTATCCCCAATGGCCAATTCATTTAATTTTGGCACATATTTAGTTGTATTAAGCTTATCCTTGAAACCTTATACTGCCTTAAGATAATCAGATTCTAAGCAGGCAATGAAACATATTCTGTCATTCTTTTAGACACAAACTGGATGTGGTATCATGTGGTAAGGCCACTGTGCGTGTGCAGAAGGCAATCTGCAGTGGTTTTTTCCGAAATGCAGCTAAAAAAGACCCTCAGGAAGGCTACAGGACCCTCATAGACCAGCAGGTGGTTTACATCCACCCTTCCAGTGCACTGTTTAACCGGCAGCCTGAATGGTACGTTGATAGGAATAGTGTAAAAACAACAGTGACTTTATAGCGGTGTTTGTGCATTCTTGTTTTTACTCATTTTTGTCTTCCTTCAGGGTGGTGTACCATGAATTGGTTTTGACCACAAAAGAGTATATGAGAGAAGTGACCACAATTGACCCTCGCTGGCTGGTGGAATTTGCTCCAGCCTTCTTTAAAGTGTCAGATCCAACTCGCCTCAGCAAGCAAAAGAAACAGCAACGTCTGGAGCCCCTCTACAACCGGTACGAGGAGCCAAACGCCTGGAGAATCTCCAGAGCTTTCCGCAGGCGCTAGACTGCCCTTATGAGATCCATAGACTGCCTTTTTCCAAGTGCTGTAGATATATAAACAAGACGGATATCATGGAACCCTCCAACACACACACACACACACACACAATTCTCCTGCTCACATTCTCATTTGTATGTGGCCATTCAAGTGTTAGAGTTGGATGTCTTCTCCTGAGATCTTTTCTTAGTTTGCAGACATTTTGGTTTTTGAATAAACACATTCTGAAACATATGTGAAATGTAAATTCTTTTGATTCTGGCTTCTTAACATTACCCATTTCTTTGTAAAATAGTGTACAGAGAGAATAACTGGCCCTGTAGATGTTATGCAATGGAAAGAAAATTGATCTTGGGTAGGCAGGTCTCTATGACGAGGTGCTGACAGGGAAGGAGGTTGTGTCTGATTCAGTTAGTACTGTTAGTTCCTTCTGTTTCTATCTTGCACTATCCTTATTAAGGATTTACAGTCATTTATGGGCTATGACTCAACACCGGATCAGTGGACCCAACCAGAGCAGCATTTTATTATAATTGTGTTTTGTAGCAGGAAATTACTGGGAATTGAAATGTGCAGAGCCTGCTTTTTTTTTGTTGTTAACCCTTCAGTTATATTTTATCATCTTATATTGTTTCCGCGCTGCTTTTAATAAACTTTTTTTACTGCAAAATGTTGGTTCGGTAACTACTGTAATGACTGATTTCTTGTTTAGCCTCTGGGGAAAAAGAAAAATCATTCATTCAATTTATGTACCACCCAAATGATTTGAAGCCCAAGCAGAAAAACATTAGAAAGCCAGCTGGTTTGCCTAAAATAAAAGATAGTCATTTAACTTAATGTTGGTAAAGCCAAGAGAGTTTATTTAAACAGCATAAACAGAGCAGGTTTACTATGAGGAATATGTGATTTAGTTTAAAAAAAACAAAAAAAAACACTGGAATATTACCAATAAACATTGTACTATTTATTTATAGTAGTATTCAAGTTATTTGGATTATAGTGTTACTGCTTCTTTGAGAAATGCCCCCCTTGGACTACAGGTCCAACACAGTTCAAGCTGCAATTTAAACATCACCTGACTGGTTGCTGAAAGAGTAGTCATGTGACAGTGATATTTACATCATGGAAGGCAAATCTGTGTTGAGGTGTCTGTTAAACAAGACTTCAGGAACACTGGAAAGCATAGTGAAAATGACATTTTAGTGACGTTTGTCACGTGTTTAGTGGATACAGATTCCAGTGGACTGATACAATAGAGGACAGATTTGGTTTGCTTACATCCTTGTATGCTAAAGGTGTTTGTTCAAAAAGAGCCCTTTATCACGCATTGATCTGCATTTTTTCCAGCATGTTGCATAAGTAAATTGTAGATAAATTCCTCACCTTTTTTATCCTGGACACCAGTTACTTTTACATTGGATAGGGTACCAGAATGGGAAACCGACTTGTCTCATGATGCTGTAATTTTGGGCCTTTATTAAGCCACTCTCTGAACCACAGTGATGTGTTCATATTAGATAGGCCTCAGAACTGAGAGGAAGTCCCTAATGATATTAATTTAAAAACAAACCAAAAAAAAGAACACCATAGCCTTATATACAAGTGGATGGGGTTGGGCATGTGCAATAGGTGCATGGGAATAAAGGGGTAGGGGTAATGGGGCTGTTGGTGGCATTAGTACATGTAGCCTTTGGAGTAGGGCTGTGGACCCAGGTTGGTGGCAGCTGGTTCGGAGGGGTAAGTCACACCCTCATCCAGGTGGGACAGCGGTACTGTGTCCTCCTCGTTCACGTAGCGCTCAAACTCAGCCTTCAGGCTAGGCCTCTGATTGTCGGGGAAAGCCAGCGAGATCAACGCCTCTGGCTCACAAACAAACTTGTAAACGTAGCGTTCGCCTGCCACCTAAACACACAAGTTGGTGGAATCAGTTCCAGGACTATCTGGGGTGCAAATCAATGAGAGACATTGTGCTTATGATTGTATAGTTTTATAAATTCAAGCATAAGAGGAAATTCATAACCACACAATATACACAAATAGATTTTTTCCCCCTTAATTAACAAAAAAACAGAAATGGAGCAATACTCCACTAAAAGGCCTGTTGGTACCTTTTGCATAATTCCCTTCTCATAATAGTAGCGCAGGGAGCGGCTCAGTTTGTCGTAATTCATGGCTGGACGGTTCTTCTGCATCCCCCAAAGCCTGGCTACCTAAAAAAAGCAAAATAAAGAAAAGATTGAAAGGGATATGTATTTAAATGCATTAATCTTTGATATGGACACCCAGTTATGCACATGTACAGGGACAAACGTTAATCTTTTTCACTGTTAAAGCTGAAACAGAAAATGCTTATTTTCCTATTGCGAATGAAATTGTACAGTACAGTATATCCTAGAATGATGAACCATTTCCTGCTGCATGGATACAAACTTAATGGCTCCTCAAGGATACGTACATGCAGTGATATTACCCCACCACTAGAGGGTGTGGTGGTATCAAAAAAGGGTCCCACATGTTGCGCAGCCGATTGTATTATGTATCCTTTGTAACCAAAATGACTTTTTAACAGAAAATAAGAGGTAAGAAAGTTTTGGTTGTCACATCAAGAAGAACATGCATTAGTGATGCATTAGTTGTGCAATAATCTCCACTTTCTGCTGAAAAGTTTTCATTCTTATGCTTCAACAAGGGCTGGGCCTTAGTTGGACCGGGCTGTACGTAGTTGTCCCGGAGGTGCTGAATTTGTTTGATCTGACAGAGAGCTCTCCAGTCTTATTGCAACAGTAAAAGTCTAGCTGTAATGAATGATTAATGCAGTACAGTAGAGCAGGCCTGATGGAGGCATCTCTGCATGAAGGACTGCTGACTCATGCTATTTAGCTGTCTACTGACCACAGACAATGGGAGGTTAACATTCATGCCTCTACCACAGCTCCTCGCTTGGAGTGGAGAGTTGTAATATTTGGTAATGGAGCCATACATGCTGTTAAGAGGGTTAAATAATGCATGGCTGCTAATGGAAACTGACTTGCGAGTGGGTAGGAAGAGGACAATGATGACAGAAAGCTCTCTCTGATCTCTTCTTGCTCGTTTGAGGATTTTACCAACCTCAACTAATGCTATCTCCAAACCTTTTTGTAACCAATAGATTCCAACCCATATTCCAGAGAGCCCTTCAGAAATCTTCAGACCCTTAGCTTTGACTCTTCTGGTTAAAGCATTCCCAAACATATCTGCATCTGACTCAGTTAATTTGCATCAAATGAAAGGTCTCCTACCTCTTCTGGCTCAATGAGTTTGAACTCCATGCCACGGCCAGTCCAGGCGATGAAGTGTGCATTGCCAGGGTCATCCAGGAGAGCCACTAGAAACTGCCACAGCTGCAGTGAACCACGCCGCTGATAAGGTGCACCCTCGCGGAACACACTGCCCCCCTCCTGCTTCACCTCACCTGAGCAGAAAAAGAAAAGATGCCTATTGGTCTAGTGGTAGGGTACTTGCCTACGGACCTCTGGATCAAGAGGTCCCCGGTTCGAATCCCACCTCTAGCACTACCACCACTGGGTCCCTGAGCAAGACCCTTAACCCTGAGTTGCTCCAGGGGGACTGTCCCTGTAATTAGGACATGTAAGTCGCTCTGGATAAGAGCGTCTGCTAAATGCCGTAAATGTAAATATATATATATATACACACACACACACACACAATACTGTGCAAAAGTTTTAGGAAGGTGTGAAAAAATGCTGTAAACAAAGAATGCTTTCAAAAATGGAAGTGTTAATCATTTATTTTGATCAATCTACAAAATGCAGTGAATGAACAAAAGAGAAATCTAAATCAAATCAATATTTGGTGTGACCACCCTTTGCCCTCAAAACAGCATCAGTTCTTCTAGGTACGCTTGCACACAGTTTGTGAAGGAACTCGGCTGGTCGGTTGTTCCAAACATGACTGTGTTTCTCCTCCGTGTGACATTGATGATCATCAGCACCTGTTTGGTAAAACTGGTTGATGATACACCGACTGTAATCCTACAAAATCCCTGACTGTCAGCAAGTGTACCTAGAAGAACTGATGCTGCTTTGAAGGCAAAAGGTAGTAACACCAAACATTGATTCGATTTAGATTTTTCTTTTGTTCGCTCACTTTGCATTTTGTAAATTGATCAAAATAAACAATCATTATTTATATTTCTGAAAGCATTCTTTGTTTACAGCATTTTTTCACACCTGCCTAAAACTTTTGCATATATATATATATTCCTTTGGCTGGGGTGCTTTGGTTTCAGTATAGAAATACATGCTTAATGTGATGAGAGTATCTTTTGAAAAACTACTATTTTTTTATTTAAAGTTAGTAGGAGTCAACATACTGTATCAGTGCTATCAGCCGCGGTTGGCATGTGTTTGAGTAATGCATGCAGGGTTAGTATGAGAACACAGATGGACGAAAACAAAATTGGAAACAAACTTTATTATGGATAGAAATCCATAATAAAGCGCATTGTCTAAACAATAAATAACACTGGAAATGCTCATTTACGAAAGTCCCTTTAATGAGGCAGACAGCTTCTCTATCTGATGTTTATGTTTTTGACTTTTCCCATGACTTATTCACATAGGCTCGACATTAGCTATCTCTAAGACATCTCTAGTCTTTACCAAATCAGACCGTGAGAACTTTGCAGGATAACTGACACCTCAGTAGAGTGCTTCCACCAGTTCAGCCAGTTGAAATGATCTACAGATTTCAGGCCCATCAATCATCAATAGCCATGGGAACTAGGAGCTCTATTTCCATTGCAACGTCACAAGATCGTGGCCCATAGCAGAGCATGAGAAATTATAGCCTGAACCCAATGCAGTTTAGGTAAAAACACAGAGACTGCTCTTTGTTTAGGGCACAATTTGATGCTTTTAGACACTGGATGATGTAACTGAGATGAGATCTTACAATATTCTGTATGTAACACTTTGTCTGAGATAGGGACTTGATCTTACACTTTGAGCTGAAAGAGCTTGAGTTTCCATATGCACAGTGTTTGCTGTATGGTTTGTGCTGTCGCTCTCACTGACCCAGTTTGAGTTCAATACAGAATTACATAATTGCTTCATACTCACCCTCAAATTTCTCAGGAACAACGCGGGAATCATTTTCAAACATGTAGCCTAGAAACAGGACAGGGTCATTCTTAATTGTCTAGGCTTAAGTAATATTTTTGTATCAAATTAGACAGGAGGACAAACCAGACAGACCATGGTGATGTATTAATGATAGCTATTTTTAGAAAAATACAATTACTGTCTGCAAGATAATGACATAATTGTACAGTTTCATAACTTCTATACCACTACTGTTTATCTTTTGGAAATGAGAAAACATGGAGCCATTGCAACAATTATGCAGAACACTAGACTCTTAGTAAAGGAAGTTTCTGTAATTAATCCCTCATTACGGAGTGGAGCCTGGCCTGCGACTAAAATGACCCAAAATGGTGCGACAAACAGGCTGAGCGAAGAGGTGGGTTATTTTTCTTTGCTCCAGGAAAAATACGGGCCTTTTCCAGCAGTAATATTTACTCTGGAATTCTACAGGCAGCAGAGAGACGAGTGCTGGTGCCAGTGGAAACACAGGCCCGCTGGCTTGGTTAGCCAATGACCACACAACAGTGGCCAATCCGAGTGAGCCGTGACTGATGGGTTGAGGTGTACACCTCCCTAACTCATCATTTTATCTGTGCCTACAAAGGAACCGACCACTGTTGTCACAAGATCTTCAACAAGGGTACACTACAATGTTTTTCTTTTACACAGTAACTTTATATGAGTAGAAGAAACATTTAAAATTTGAATGTACTTTAAGTTGAACCATTTATCATATTGATACAGTGTAAAAGGTAGCTGCAATTTACCTTCATTGTTATGCTGAGGATTGGGGTAGCCTTCATTATGGTGGTACATGGAGGTGCAACCAGGTGCATCTACAAGATAAAACACAAGAATAAGCTTCTAATTTACAATTTTTTACAATAATTTCCATTTTGGTTATGGCATATCACATCGTTAAAAATATTAGTTCTTTAATGGTTATTGGCTTAGACATTTTCAGAAAAAAAACTTTTTCTTGTATTAACTGCTATTAAACCTTTACATTATGTGGACCTTTAGTCAGTGGTTGCCAGCTCTAGTTCTGGAGGCCAAATCTCCTGCAAATGTAACTGTTTTTCATGCTCCAAACACACCTGGTCCAACTTATCAGCCCATTAACAACCCTTTACTAAGCTGAGGTAGGTGCGTTAAAGCAGGAAATACACTCAAATGTGCAGGGCAGACCTTATGCTGTCGCTCTGAAGAACTTCTGTGGACTGGGAGTCTACAAAGTCATCATCAAAGACATGACAAACTGACACGTTTCTCGCATTGGTTTCAACCTATGAAATTCATAGATTATATATTCCCTTTTTCAGCATTAATAACTACTTGTGAGACTGTAAAGACAGAGCATTTGTGCCTCTGTCTGCCTGACTAATGCCTGGGGAATGCAGATGACCAGATGAAGATAAGGTGCCTCAGGGGAGAAGAGCATTTTCAGTTTGAAGGCAATGAGCCATCTCTCATGTAATTGGGAATAATGCTACAGTTCACTGTGACTTCTGAACGTAACCAGCCAGAAGGTCAAGCCTATGATATTCTGCTTGAAATCTGTTTCACTTTCAGTTTAAACGGATGCTGTTTTAAGTAGACAGACCACTTAAAAATGAAGAACAGCTTCCTTCTTTGTCCCAGGCTTAAGGGAGATTTGTTTCTTGTATTCTTTTAGGCATGTGAAAGAAAATCTGAAAAAAAGGTACAATCATCATGATCCTTGAAAACATTCTCATGGCACATGATGCACTATGGCCTTTTATCAAGTAAATATAATAATATATGAATAATATAATACAGTGGCTTATAGGACAGCCCTCCAACCAGATACATATTCCTGCCCTTCTGAGGCAGTTATTTATTCACTGCTCATTGCAATTTGAAGGTCTTGAGTGTTTGAGCACTCAAGGCCCTACAGAGCAGGGGCAACAGCTGGTCAGAGCAGGGGTTAAACATCCACTGATGAACTGCCACACCAAGCAGAGCCCCACCTTAGATAGCACAGAGTATCTAAACAGAAAACATCCTTTTTCTGACTGATTTTGGCACGTACAACAGTGAACTCTGTCACCTCAATCAGGCTCTCATCAAAGGTCTCAAAAGCAGAGGAGAAACCCATAAGACACACGAAGCCACTGAAGACAGCAGGAACGTCACGCTTCCTCTTTTTTCCCCTAGCTGAGCTATGCCCGGTTTCATGACTGTCAGTGGCTCGGCAGCATTGTCTGTGTGAAAGCAGGGTTTTGCTGAAGAACAAAAGGAGCTAAGCTGCTGCTGTTTGAAATCTTTCACAGTGTGCAGAGGAGCCAGATTCATTTAAGGTCATGTTTCCATCTCCTGTCAGTCAAACCACAACACAATCAGAGCTATGGCTGTGCTTGGAGTGCTAAAGTTAAGTGTGTATGGCTGGGCTGCCCCCCACCCTCCACCTCTTCATCTACCCCGCCCAGCCCTGCCCTGCACCCCCTCCCCCTCCCCACCTCTCAGGTTACCACCACTATGCTCATTTTTCCATTATGAGTTCATCTGCCTTGCAGAAAAAGGAAGCCACAGCTGCAACCCAACACCCGCTAGCATTCCACCGGGGATTCTAGTCTTTCCAGTGCCCTCCATTTTCTCAATGAAATTCCTCTGCCTTGCTGCCTTTCACACAGTTACTGTGGGGAGGGGTAGATGAGAGAGAGAGAGAGAGAGAGAGAGAGAGGGGGAGAGGGAGAGGGAGAGAGAGAGAGGGAGGGGAGAGGAGAGAGAGAGAGAGAGAGAGAGAGAGAAAGGGAGGGAGAGGGAGAGAGAGAGAGAGAGAGAGAAAGGGACGGAGTGAGAGAGAAAGGGAGAGGGAGAGAGGGAGAGAGAGAGAGAGAGAGAGAGAGAAAGAGAGGGAGAGAAAAAAAAAGAGAGAGAGGGAAAGAGAGAGAGAGAGGAAGATACACAGAAATACAGTTTACAAAGTGTCAAAGGTGTGGGAGGAGAAACAACAAATCTACAAAGGAGAAAAAGAAGGGAAGAAGGAGGGGACTAGAAGCTTTGGACATTGGTGTGTTGCCAGATTCACTGTTTACAGTAGTGCTCTCAAACACAGCTTTTGATCTCCCAGAAAAAGAGAAGAGAGGCAAGATCATTTTAATGGATCTTGGTGCAGTCAGATTACTGCATGAGTAATACACCTTCCCGATCCCAGCTCTTTTCTTCCAGTAAAGCTGTGTGTAAGCTGCACTGCAATAAAAAACTTTCAAATCTGTTTATGTTAATACAGAACAAAACCAAAAAAATACATTTGGATTCTTTTATAATATCTATTTAAAGTCAACTCTTGTCACATTATCTGCTTTGAGTTGTTGATGCCCTTATTCTGTTATTATGGCATTCTCTGCATTCCTGTTCACCATTCTTGTTATTTGTTTGCTCATTTTCATACCATTTGGTTTTAGCACATTATAATCATTTGGCAAGTGTTTCTGAAAAAAAAAATGTTTATAATATGACAAAAATGTATAATTATAGAATGTTAATAATAACAATTTACTCTACAGTACATTGTTGTTACATTACAGCACTTACAGGTTCCTTTGGGGTATAGTCAGTGACTCATAGCAACATCATATGTGCTGAGGAACCTTTGGGCATGTGGTCCCAGCCATGTGGGCTGCCCGCTCATATAGAGAGTCCAGGAACTCCTGCTTGAAGGTCTGCTGAAGGTAAGGCATGCAGGGATCTGAGTGCTGCCGATGGTAACCAACCACCTCCCCCAGGCTCCCACCTCCACCAGCCGGGGCAGAGTGCATGCGCTGCAGGGGCTAGCCTGGAGGCCCAGACAGGGGACCATCTCCTATTGATCAGAAACCTGGTGCTAGGACAAAATTGAAATAATGAAATGTAATAGTCCCAGATCAAAAAAACATATCCTCAATACAAAGGCCATGCAACTGTAATAAGAACTTAATTGACCTTTTTCTTCATTCTTTTCAGGGAGGAAAAATGTGAGTAAAAAATCTGAATTCAGCTTGTAATGTGAACTTAGCTGACTGAAATTAAGGGGGTTGGAAAGTTACCTGTGGTTCATGGGGTAACTTTGGCTGTGGCTCGGGTGTGACTGGCTGGCCGATGGGGGGTTAATGTATCCCGTTTCAGGCCGAGTGCCCATCGGTGGTTTGGGGGAGTAATGCTGCATAGGAGGATATGGGGTCCCGGGCAGGAGCTTTTGAATTAGCTGCTGTTGCAGTCGCTGCTGCTACTCTCTTGTGGTCATAGGCACTGTAGTACACAAGCGTATATGCAGCAAAAAAAAGAAAAAAAGTGCATAAAATGTTCCTGGTCCAAGAACCATATAAAGAATCAGGTCTGATTTTGTCTTCATATTAATCATTATATTCGTTTATGACTATAAATTAGACAGACTTTTCAGGATGGGATGGTTCATGCATTTCGAATATCAGATATGACTGTCTGGTCAAAGTTCAAACAATTCCAACTCTTTTAAATATTCTCATAAAAAATATTAACAACACTCCATTGAGGTCAGTCATTTGAATTCCTGCAGTGCAGAGACCAGCAAAAATTACTCAACACCTGATGGTATTTTTGGCTATTTAAAACAACGAATTCTTTCAAATGATTTTGGGTAACATTTAAAACACCTGACAGTGGCTTAGAAGTCTATAAAAATAAATAAATGAAGCTTTAAAATTGAACGGTTTCACTGGCCAAGTCATATATCAGTCAGGCTAAAATTCCCGTTTTATTGAAAATTGTGAAAAAGCAGTGAGCATGATGGCTAGCACAGGCCTCGGATTGTGTCACGCTGACCTGGCGTAAAGCCTGCTCTCCCACTGGGGTAGCTGAAACTCTGCTTGTGGCTGCATGACTGTGGCTGGGGTCTGAGCGGGCTCTGAGGTTCTTTCTTAATCTTCACCGGCGGGCTGTGGAATGCCACTGCTGCGATAGAGACAAACAGGTTCATTAATATAGCCACATTCCAACTCTGCACGGGCCTCAAGAAACAGCACAGCGGCAAATACTTTTGTCTGCACTGGAAATACCACAGCAGTTCAATGGCTCCACAAAGCAAAAGAAAGAATGAAGAGAGAGAGAAAAACAAGAGCGTTCAAATGTTCTTCTCTTAAGGAAACTGCCAATTATCATCGCCTATACAGAGACATTCAAAACAGCACTGACTCACCTCCCTCTGACTGACAGATTCATTTTCACTCTGCTACCTCAGACACAACAAAACTATTAAGGTGCCACATTTACAACAGGTTAATCAGACATAAACATCCACTGCGTGGTACAATTTGAAAGAAATAACACGATATGGTGTCACGCTTGTTGCTGTCATGAGTTTTGCTGCCAAGGTATGCTATTGGAGTTTTCAACTTCTTTTCAGGTTCTTTTATTCCTAATAGCTAACACTGCACTCACTTGCTCATTATAAATAAACTTACTGTAAATAAAAAAGCCTGGTACTATTTGAGACATTTAGTGATTTCTTTTGCTTTTTGTACTTTAAAGTATGAAACTATTGAAAAGCGGATATTAATAAAATTAGCAATAAGCTGCTGCGCTGAGGTTTGCGTTTTTGCACAGTCCAACATTAAGACCAGTATTTTCTTTAAAGTGATTGTTCATCCAAAAATCAGATTTAGACTTCAAATATAATGGATTAACCAAGACCAGTTTGCATCCAAAGTTGGGGTAAAAAATGGATCTAAAAAGATCCATTTAGTAGTATCAACCTAAAACCTGTTTTTTTTTACTGGTACTTCATTTCATTTTAAGATACAGTGTCAGAAACCATAATCTAAACTAAAGAGATCACTAATTAGCTACATGTACCTCAAGTGTACAAAGCAAAGAAGCAAACTCAGACATACATTTCTTGGCTGACCAACTAGATTTGGGGTAAAATGGAAAAAAATGTGTAAATTTGATATTTGACTGAATCATTGCTTTAAGAGTTTTCTGGCCCGTGTTCTGAGTAAGGGATGTTCCAGTAGAGTAACTGATGAGCCACCCAGCATGTTTCAGGCCTGGGTCTGCACTACAGCGCTGCACTGCTGTTTATTAGTGGAGGGGAGCAGCCCGGCGCACAGTCTGTATGGTACAGGATGTTTTTCTGGGCCGCTCAGGGTAAACAGCAGCAGCTGTGCTCCTCCAGCTGAGCTCCAGCCCTGTGTTTATGACCGTTTATGTGTTGATTGTCGTGGGCGCAGACCTGACCGAACAGGCATAGGCTGAAACACAAGCCCGGGTAATTATATATTGGCTCTCATAGAAGAAAGAGGAAGAGAGAAAAGACCTCTTCTTACTGTAATACTGTAATACTGTGAGACACAAGCAACAGCCCTACCACACAGGCATCTGATTAGAGAGAGAGAGAGAGAGAGAGAGAGAGGGGCTGGCTGAGATGGAGATGGCACTCGTTTATCTCCTTTTTTTTCCCATGCTGGGCAAAGTGAGATGGGGAAGTATTGGCTTAGCGCAAAGCTCAGAATGGATTAGCTGGTATTTAAGTCTAAGACTTTAGCATGGGTGCTACACAAAGTCAAATAGGCTTCTGGAATGTGTCTGTACAGGCAAGCTGACAGATTTGAATGCTTATACCCTATCAGCACAACTCGGACAGTAGGACAGTAGTCACCAAAAGGTCAATATTGTTCAGAACTGAAGGTGTAATCCTTTTTCTTATTCTTTCCTGACATTGACAACTAGACTTATAATAGAAAATGTGCAGTACACATAGATAAACAGTGTAATTCACACTGTAATGCGGGTGGGTAATATGGTCATATGATATTGTTATTATAGCACATTGAGTAATGATAGCTTTTATCTGAGCAGTAATTGTGTGATTATTACTGTAATATTATAAATCGGGCAAATATTATATGGCCATGCAAGTTATCATGATGAACATTTTCATCCTGAGTGCAAAAGAAATTATGTATGGCCAATAATGAAGTTTGATCTCTCTTTATAAATTTTTTTTTTGTGACAACCCTTGTCATTGCATTTAAAACACCTTGCTTGTACAGCTGAAATATAAAAGTTATGCTTTCACTATGTAAATTTTAAAATTCAATGGGCTGTGAGGTCGTTGATAATTTTTCTGCTTTTGGTATAGGTCTACTAGGATTAACCCATTTACATTTACGGCATTTAGCAGACACAATACAATAATACAATTTATAATTATATAAACATGAGCTAGTTATTGCAGCTAAGCTATTATATTATTTTCATTATTATAATGCAGTGATCTAACATACCAAACCCCAGAAAGACAAACAGGCTCTGATTGTTTGTTTTGAAAAATTATTGTAATTATTGTATTGTAATATTACCGGACAGGTCACCAGCCCATCGCCCGAGAGAGGCGGGACAGGGCGGTGCTCAAGATGCCTCAGGGCAGCCCTATTGGGAAGGGTTCCCGGGCCCCGATCTCGATCACGCCCTGAGGCTGGCGCCCAGCCTAACACTGTGCCGCTGCCCCAACCAAATCACACCTGTGACCTAAATTTGGCTGAGAGCTGGGAGATTTTGCCATGTTGTGCTAGTTGGTATTAATCACATACATCATGCCAAAGTCTAATAGACTTATTGAACCAGTATTTTAACTAGTTACAGAACTCTACAAAAACTATCTTTCTAGCTTTTTAACTGAAGCGTGGGTCAGTAAACTGTACTTTTTCTGTGGCGAGAGTGTAAATCCTTGGAAAATGTAACATTATCAAGACGTTTCCTCCGGTCGTTAAACCTACACTCAGTTTATAGACCAGTGGCAGGAGAGTAAACAGAGATGTGACACTAAAGGAACTTTGTGTTCATCCTTTCCTCTCTTTATTTGAGGTAATTCAGCTAAAGCGCTCCATTTCTGGCTTCTCTCTGTACAAATCATTTTAAAGTTACGTCACTGTTCCTCAGGTCCACCTATATTTCTGAGTTTGTATTTTTTGTATGAGAAGAAAGGGGGGTCATGAACGTGGAGTGTGACATCTGGGAGAAGTGTTTAGATGTTCCTGATCATACACTGTACATAGTGCTTACATAGAATAAGTGCCATTAACAAGAAATAGAGAGGGATTCTGAGAATTTACAATGGTCACACATTTCTTAAAACCAGGACTAGAAATGATAAAGATAATTTCTAGTAAAAATAATTGCAAGCTATCAAATGCCTTAACTTCTATGTCTATGTATATATATATATATATATATATATATATATATATATATATATATATATATATATATATATATATATATTCTTTACATTGTGTTAGCAATTAATTACAAATTAATAATAAGAAATGACCATACATCAAGTCAAAGGACATTAAATTTAAAAAGAGATTTCCTTTTTTTCAATATAGAAGGATAGAGCTGAATGGCACACAAATTTCTACTTCTACCCCTTCACCCTAAAGCTATAAACCAAACAGTGAACATGTGAACACTTCGATCACTTTGCATTCACACCTCTCTTCAAGGAACACACTTACGTGTGAAAAACCAGTAGCATTGTGCACAAATGACGAGAACGTCTCCATTCAGGATGGCTCGAAAGAGGCAGGCTGGGCCAGGACAGAGGAATTGGACTTTACATATGTAAATAGCATGCTTCAGAGGAGAGGACAGGGAGGTGAAGGGGGTTGGTCATGGTTGAGTGCTTTAGGAAGTGGAGGATCATTATGGAGGGCCATTCAGTCAACTCCTACCACAAACAAATCTCAGGACCTCGATACCCCCACTGCTGGCCCAGACAAAAAAGACAGCCACCAGCTGTGACAGATGGAGGTACCAGTGGCTCCTCAAAAGCTCCAGCAGGTCTGACAAGAGCAGCAGTGCTAGTGACCAGCCCAGCAGGGAGCTCTCTTAACGATGGTCGGGTCAAAAATCAGACTCAGTTTTTACTTTCCATAAAGATAATCTGGCAATATGTGTGAATAAAGTTGGCTTCCTTAGTTTTGCACTGGAACTAAAGCTCACTTAGTGAACCATCTGGTCAAATATCTTAAACAATTTTTCCAGTCAAAATATGGCTATCTGCCGTTATGTGTTTAGCTAAAGAAGGCCGGCTCTGGACTGGACTGGACCAAAAATGCAAAAATAAAATTGCAATGAAGAAATTTAATTTATAAAATTGCATTGAACATAAAATTAAAGTTGTTCAGGCAAAAAATTTTGTTTTTGTTTTTGATATCGCCAATATTCTATCATCTATAAGAATTGACAAAAAGATAAAAACATTACTGTCAAAGACCCTGAGGCCTGAACTTTTATAGATACAATATGTATTCCATTATAAATTTTATTACATTTTAAACTGAGGTTATTTAATCAGTCAACTGACATTTTATGTATATAATATGAGTGGCCATTGATGTTTTTCCAGTTTGATTCAGTTTAATATTATCCTGCTGTTTCATTCTCCAAAAAGGATAGAGTTACACTGTAGCATTAATTTCAAGAACTTTAAAATACATGATTCTAGAATACTGACCGTTTCCACTCAAAATCCATTGCATATGCTACATTTATGCAACCTCATAAGTTCCCCTCTTGCACTCTGGTTTTGAGCTAAACCTCAACACCACTGAAGATCTGGATAGTTTTAAGTTATTGTATATTCGTGTCAGAATTACTTCCTGGAGGGTTTCAGCTTGTGACAGCTGTGAACGAGGCCAACTCCTCAATATTTCAACAGGTATGATGATTCACTGACTCTGGGACAATATCACAGGCCCATAAACACAGCACTGCGCCAGGCAAGAGCATGTGACGACTGTGGGCTGTAGTTTGTTACAGGGAACGAGTGCAAAAAGTTGAATGAATAAGTAAACATGGTTGATAAGATAGAATTCAGAGCAGTGTTTATAATGGAATGGACTTTATAGCTGGGACCAAAATGCCACAGGCAAACATCCTTTTCTAGATTTCAGCATGTTTGCAATTTGATCTGTTGCACGTTAGGCCACGGTGACTGATAGGATAAGACAGATCCACCCTGCACCCCATTGGCCAGCTGCAGCCAACAGTAACAAATCAATAAGAACAACAAGAATGCCAATTATATTAGAATGGCTTTTAAGCTTTAAATGGTCATATTGATTTTTGGTATTCCACTCAACACTGCTTTCTAAGCAAACAGTGGCTGTCAAAGCCCATACATTAGGCCAGGAATATAAGGGTGGCTCATAGGTGTGACCTGTCACAGCAGTCTGTGCCAAGATGATGGCTCAGTTATGAACAGAAGAACAAAGGAACGGCTTTAATGTGTCCTTTTATTCACTATTGTTATTGTACAGACTGGGATTTGATGAATACTCTGAGCATTAGTCATCCACTGGCTGGAAAATTCTGCTGCAACCTTATGTTTGACAGTGCTAGGGTCCAGAAGTCTTGTTAGATTTTGCTCTTTTTGTGTATATTAGGTATGGTTTTATACATGACTCTACCTTTAATAAAACTTTCAGTGGAAAAGTCAAGTGAAGGGTAAGCATAAGGGAAATGACTGGGCAACAGAGCTTGCAAAGACAGAAGTCTGTCATTTCAGCAGAGCATAGAAACATGTGCTGGACATGTGGGGGTTCAGGTCAGCATGCAAGCAGGATGAAAAAAGGAGAAAGGGCTCATCTCTCAAGGCCAGAGTGAACTTTTTCCAGGATTATGCTGCTGTTTTTAAGACCCATATACTATTTTAATGACTTTCAGGTTTTCCATGATTCTATCCAAAACATATCAGTGTTGAGATTATAAACCTGTGAATCTATGCAACAACATGACAAGATCAGACCAGACATGTTTGGTGTGCAAATGTAGGCTTTTTAATTTAGTGTTTTAACTAACCTTTACCATAATACTAGGTTAAAAATACCAGGTCAAATTTTTTGGGGGTTAATTTTTTACTTCTAGCTTTTGTTAGCAACTTAAGCCTCATAGTTATAGTGCTACTGAACAGTAGGAAAATTTGGGCACCAGTTTTAAGCCGAAAAAAAATGTAAAGGCTTTCATATAACGGTGATTAACGTTGATTTGCTTAAAGCAGAGGGCATACTCAGACCCCTAAAAACAGAAGCTGAACTACATCATCTTCTCTGTGTGTAGCACGAGAGATGATCAGTAAACGTCACTATCAACACTTTTGCAAGAAAATTCGTGCCATATTGCAGCAGCTGCGTGGACATCAGTGTCACCATTTTCATGTGATGAGAGTGTGCTTTGGTACATTTAGGCCAATTCAGAGTTTCACTTCCCTTTCCAAAAACAGACAGACCGGATGGACTCGGTTAACCAACTACTGAGATTTCCAACAAACGTTTCTCATCTAAAAGATCTGACCATTATGATAGGATTCCAGCAGTTTAGAACCAAGAACCAAAATGAAACAGTAGAAAGAAAATCACCAAAAAAAGGAGGTTACTGTGAAATGATGTAATCTTGTGCAACATGATAGTGTTGTGATGAATGTATGTGTGCACAAGTGAGAGAGGGTGCAAGACTGCATCAGAAAGACACTGTGTGTGGGGGTTATGTAGAAGCAGTAATTAATCTCTCCACCTCCCATCCCTCAGCTCTCAATATAGCTGTCCTCTTTAAATGTTTAATGCACATATTGATTTCCCTCTCATTGCACAAATTATATAATGAACCTGACTGTAGTGATATCTATTCAGTGATGTGTCAGAGAAAAAAAGGGCCTCCTTATCTCCAGAGAGAGATAACACGTGCCCATTGAATTCCTGTCAGACCCGTGAGAAATACATTTGTACAGAGACCATGCTCACTCTCTTTCAATCAGGATTCAGTCCTTAATTATTATAATAGTTTGCAATACAGACACTCAGCCTGCTTCTTGCTGCCTTCATCTACACTCACAATCGACTGGTCTATCATTTTTTTTTTGATATACGACTTAGTCTTTGTCAGCAGAAAATCTCTGTAGGATCAGGCCTAACAAAAGGAAAGGGCAAACAGTCAGGCGTACTAAAATCCAATCAAATTTGAAACAATGTATAAAAAGCATATAAAACCTATCCATGCATCTGAACTATCAACAAAACCACATCAACAGCCTAGTACCTCAAAAATGGAAACATATTTGAAGAAAACAATGCTTTTAATTTAATGTATGTTCTGCTAAATGTTCTAGATTTCTAGATTTTGGACCATTTCCATTGATGCTTTAGTCATTAAAAAAAATCTATACTGCTGTGATAAAGCCATGTATCTCCAAAATTCACGTTTTACAGAAGAGGGTAAAAACATTACAATATTTAGTTGCAAGATAACTAAATATGATTGTGTTCCCGGTTGTTCTGGGCCATGTTTATAGGTCTATTTCACATGAAGTGTTCACAATTTAAATGGCAGCTGAAATTGTGGTGTAAGTAAGTAAAAACTATGAAAAAAACATGACAATTTTGATATGACATTTGTACGATTCAGTTGTTACCTCCGATCTCTTCTCCTGTATGTTGCTAGTTACAGGCCTGCCTTGCTATCATTAGTCCTCCCCCACTGTTCCTTTTCCTTTCAGCAACAGAAGAAGGGGGGAGAAGCCCCCCTCTGAGAGCAGGGGGAGCAGACAACGTCCTGGGCTGGTTTGTGTTGTGCGTTCTCCCTGCTCCCCTCCCACCCATCACCTCCTGGCCCAGTGATGCAGTAAAACACACACACACTGCTGTCCATTCAGTGGGCTAAGCTGCAGCTCCACTGGCCATACCTCAGGCTGAGAGAAACCCCAGCCTGAGGGGCTATTCTAGTAGATTCCAGCCGAAACTTTATCCATGAAAGCTAGAGGAACTCCTTTTATACAAACAGAGGTGATACAGTTTATAGTAGAGCATGTAAACAAAATGAAATTTTTATGACTTTGGTGGCAATAACGGGGTTGGCAAGACTGTGTAGTGTCTGCAGTGCACGAAAGAAAGAAAGAAAGAAAAGTACAGGAAAACACAGAATGTTTTTTGTGACTTACATACTTTGTAACTTTGTCATCTCCAGTCCAACAAGAAACAAAAAATGTGAGAAAGGAAATGATTCTTTTATATATTACAAATGTAGGCATAATTTTGTCTTGTTCAGTGAAAGAGAGGAAAGAAAATGTTTATATATTACAAACTTAGCATTAAGTCCTTTTAGTCAAAAAAGAGAAAGAAAGAAAGAAACGACAATGAGTGTGTTGTTGAACAGCGCTGCGCTCGAGCAGCAGGCTTTATGAATGGAGATTGCGTTTTCACTCAGTGCTGCCTCAGCCAGTCCCTCACAACCAGCCCATTCATACAAATGTGAGGCTTAAGTGTGTGCGTGCGTGTGTGTGTGTGTGTGTGTGTGTGTTTGTGAGTGTGTGTGAGTATGTGTGTGTGTCCCTGTAGCTGGGTTGTTTCTGTTCAAAGTAAGGGTGGGAGGGAGGTAGGGCCAGCCCCCTGTACGGGATAGGTTGAATGGTCTTGCTGCATTTCTGGCAGTCTGAAGGATGTTTTTGCAGACTTTGTTGCATAGCAGCTGTATTTTGGAAAGTTGAGAGCTCTTGGAGCAGTGTATTTTGTTAGAAGGGAACTGGATGGGGGTAGGGGGCTGTTGTGTGTGTAAGGCATATGCCAGACACTACAAGAAAGAGAGAGCGAGCGGAAGGTCAGAGCAATACAAACAAGCTCCAGACTGTAAATTTCAGAGAACCTTTGTGCACTGCGTTCATTAAACCCTTTGTCTTTCTCTCTCTCTTCTTCAACACACTCTCCAAAAAAGCTAAAACTTGGATTTACGGCCACAGCTTCCTATATAATTACTACAAGGCACAAAATCAAACAATCGGCCCACACAACACTGCAATTGCTGGATTAACTCACATCTTGGAACACTCAGAGAGAAGGGGGGGGTTAAAGTGAGCAGTCCAGATTTTCACATTTCGGCTCAGTTTGTAGAGAAACAGGAAAAGGGAGGAGTTAAAGCCTCCATTCAGAAAAAGGAACCACAAGGGTGGAGCCTGCTGTAGGACATTTTCATGAATGGAGCAGAGAGCCATTCCTGTCTCAAGCGTAGCCACAAACAACTAATATGCAAGTCACAGGTTTTGGTAGTTTCATGATTAAAGCACATGATGCAAGTAAAGGTAAGAAGCTTGTGCAGTTTGCATCATTTGCATGCATCTGCACGAATAACTTACCAAAAAATAAATTGTGCCCAGATTGCTTTAAAATCAAGATGGAATTCATTTCTTTATTTTCCACACTGAAAGATTGCTGTGATAATCCTTGACTCGCAAATGTCTTCCTGCATTCTACCCGTAAATGTTGTGAAACAGCTGTCGTTTCATATGACTCTCATCTCCAACCCAATAAACAGAGATTTTTGCCCTAACTTCCTAAAATTTTGGAAATGTTTTACAGCTCGCTCACAATTGCCTCTTTAATGCCCTGCTGACGCACTTATGTGGTTAATTATTCACTTCAGATGCAGCGCTAGGCATAAGGTTCGGACCAACGAATTTGAACTAACTGACAAAAAAAAAAAAAAAAAAAAGCAGGCCACATCTGCCTCACAGGGAATTAGTAGTTAGCTCTTATTGTGGAAAATGAGGAAGCGATAGAGGCAGATTTGTCAGCTGTGCAGGTGTTGCACAACAGCATACCCCACTAACAAGAACAAAAAAGAAGAAGAAAGAGAGAAAAAAAAAAGACATTCCACCAGCTCCACTGCTTACTCTGGGTTCTCTGTCACACCCGGACAGGCAACAGCTTGGCTGAATGGACAGCTAAACAGTTGATTTGATCACAGCTTGTTTTTGCCCTAAGATGTGTTTACAGGTGAGAGACAAGGAGACTGTTATGAAAGGCAGCATGCTGGCATGACGTACCAAAACAACTGATTCACCTGAAATGAATAACTACCTACCAGCTTTGGGCAAGGCCACACAAGTCACTGCGGTGGCACGAGGAAGTCTTTCACTGGCTTCAAAATACCCTCACTGTGGTGACCGCAAAACATGAGGGAGAATGAGTTTATGTTTATGGCCTCCTGTCAACTGGAGCCTCTCTCAGAAACTTGTCAAGAGTACATAAATTATTGTTGCATTATATCTTAAAAGAAAGGGTGTACGCAGCTGTCAGTCAAAGCTTTACGCCTCTTAACTAATGTGACAGGCCTGTCAGGCTGAAGCTTGCGTTGCCTCTGTGAGTGGCTGTCACTGGTTGACCGCAATGTGGCAATTGGTTCTGCCCTGATGGGGTTAAGTGGACATGACCCCTCGAAGCCCCTGAGTTCATCTCCACTTCCTCCTTGCCATTGTTGGACAACAGACAAGAACAATATGTTAAGGGGAGCATCTGTCACCATAAGTCAATCTTGTGAGGAGATTAAATAGCAGTGTTTGCATACACTAGATTTGAGCGCACAGCAAGCAGTGAATCTGTCTGCTACCAGGATTTCAAACTAGTGCAGATTTAAATTAGAAATAGCAAATGCTCTTTTTAAGGTACTTTTGTTTAAAAATCATCTCTCAAAAATGGTAACTTGACAGGAGAAATCATTTAAAAATAATTTATTTCCCAATTTATGTATACAGTCATTCAATGTAAATCTTCTAATACATTTTGACACAATAGTGATAACTCATTCACAGCTCCCTCACGTGAAGGCAGCTAGTTTGAGATGAACATCTCCAAACATCTATGTTCAGGATTAACTAGACCTGTTCTTTCTCCTTTAAGGAGCCGATGCTCTGTTCAAGTAACAAATTCTGTTACAGAAAAAGGGATCTTGTTTGTGTGAGTCATACCTTGAACTCTATAACCCATGAAAAATGCCAGCAGTGTTTCCACAACACGGCCACAGACTTGCCAACGTGGTAAAGGCCCAACCCTTAGGTCTGTGAATGGTTCTAACAAAAGGTCCAGGAGAACTGTTTACAGAGCCCACGCCCCTCCACAAAGCCTGGCACGCCATTGTGTGGAGACACAACACAAAAAGGAAAGCAGTTGAAAAGGCAGCCTTGGCGTTGTGTCGTACAGGAATTTGCTTTCCCATTTACACCTCTGATGGACACAAAAGGCAATCTTTGTATGTGACTCCTGAATGATCTTTTACCGGTTTCCTGAGCTGCTCAATTGAGTCTTTGAAGCACATGCAAATGGGAGGTCCCCTTTAAAAGGAGCATCCAAACATACCAGTGAGAGCAGCAGGTAATGGAACAAGTGTTTATCACCTATGCAGGGCCTTCAGGACAGCACTATTATATCTCTGACAAGTGCAACAACCGCACCTAAGCCTCAAGCAGTTCCACCCCCACCCTTCTTTCTTCACAAACCAGATAACTCTCATATAAACATACGATTTCATGCCTCATCCAAATGACCAAATTCTTAAAATAAGCCCTTACTGGCAATTGTTATAGAACCATTACATCATGTGGAGCCTACAGTTCTACTGTAAAGTTTGTTAGAGAACCAAATTTGTTCTTCTGTAGCGTCCCTTCTAAGAACCCTAAGGCCGTTTGTGTTATGAGTGGAGGCTGTTAAAAGCAAGGCATAAATGAATGTTTTACTTACAGTTTTCTGAGTGGAAGTCAGGAACAAACTGCTCATCATTATCAGGAACTTGGGCTATCATTAAGAAAAAGAGAAGAAATGCTTTAAAAACCTTGACTCAGGAGACAGAGGCGCAGCCAGAAAGCATACACATTACAAAACGGAAATTTAAAAAAGATATATTCAGTCAGCATTTTATCATAAACCAGAAGTCAGAAAATACATTTTCCTGAAATACTGTCCTCATGACAATATAAGGCTATAGGATCATAGTCATAATTTGTCTTAAACACAGCTATTTGTCTTAATTCATTGGGGAATGGACTGGGCCTGTCCATTAGGCTAGCCTGCCTCTCCCTTCAGCATCATCAGTTTGAAACCTGAGTTACTGCCTGTGGACAGCCACACGACCTTCACCTCCACTTTTGCCTGTGCCAGCACTTTTCTATGAGCAGCAGATCAATACACCTGCTGAATTGCTGTGTATATGTATGTGCAAGTGAGGACAGCTTGATAACTGCTGGATTCCATAAGACATACAGTACACAGTTCCTCTTCTTTTGGCAATCGTGAATCATTTGATGAAGTAACTGTGGTAAGCTGGTCCCCAGTGTACCCTTGACAGACATTATACTCTCATGTATTATAGTTATATTTTAACACCTAAACTGATGGTGGGACCACAAACTCATTCCTCACTTTGCAACTACATATCATAAATACTCATATTGCTTTCACAGTTTTCACTAAATATTCTACTTCTTTCATTCTATATAGAAAAATATTCTAAAGCAATTTTATTTCAAGTTAGCCATCAATACCTGATCAGTTTTTAAAAGCCAATTAATAGTTCTAAACATAACTAGACAATAATCACCACTGATGAAGCATTTTCTTTAATTCAGAGGTTCCACAATATGTATTTAATGCACACAAAAAAATGTAAGAAGTCAGAGGTCATTTTGGGTCAACACACTCATGTATACACAAAAATGGAAGATGAGTGTTAAATTGCGGAATGAAAATGCAAAAAAATGCATTCAGAAGTGACAATCGGGTCTACAGATTAGAAGTATTTAAAAAATATCCATTATGAAAATGAGCATCTGATTCATTTTTTAGTGACTGATGATTAATTAATTGACTGAATTAATAATTAACTTACTTTAACTGATTAATCAGGACAGGCTTACTATCAGACATTCTAAAGCCATTTATTTAGCTCTCGGCATTTTGCCCTCTTGTCTGAAGGCATTCAGGAGCTGTGGGTGATAACAGGCTTACAGGGAGCCAGTGTTGCGTAGCTGATTGTCAATCATGCTCTTGTGTCTTATTGAACCAAGCTGATAGCGGATCAATAAAGAAGCGCAGGGACTGATGACCTCCCTACAACCAACCCTAACGCCATCCGTTTCTTCCTCCGCATCACTCTGTCTGCTCTTATCCTGCTGATGGACCTGACTGATGCAGCTAATGGACGTGTGAACTAGCGCTGCACGAAGTGTCATATTGCAATTATATTGCTACATATTGCCATGTTGAGAAGATTAAAGATTGCCAAAACATTGGCAAGGATTGCTGCTATTTTGACCATAATAATTTGATGAATTTTAATTTGATATGCTTACATGGGGTAGTGGTGGCCTAGTGTTTATGGAGGATCCAGGATCAGAAGGTCATGGGTTCGAATCCCAGAACAGTAGGTTGCTCTGAGGTACCCTAGAGCAAAGTATTGTCCCCGTCACTGCTCCTCGGCCGCTTTCAATAGTTGCCCCCTGCTGCTCGTGTGTGAGTGTATGGTTTAAATGCAGAGGTGTAATTTCGTTCACAGTGTGCTGTGCTGTGTTTCACAATGACAAGAGTAGTCACTTTCACTTTAATTTTAATTCTTCCAAAAGATTCACAGAAGAACTCTCAATGGTCAAGATGTCCGCAGTGCACAACCAACCCTTCAGCAATTGGTTATAGACCCCTCTACAGACTTATGAGATATCAGTTTTGGAAAGGCTGAAATTTCGATAGATTAGCAAATAGTAAATTGATCCTGGTGAAAATCCCAGGCATGTTTTCAGAAGGAATGAAAAGGGAAAGGAATTGAGCGAAGCTGTACTGGAGTTGGTTCTTCATGCCTAATGTCTCTGTCCACGTGCAGCTAGCTGAAGGACATTTCTCTGACAATGTTGATTCACCCTGTGCAGTGAAGGGTTCTGGAATTCATCACCTGCTTTAAGCCCTTTGAAGACTGGCTCTAAGGTCAAGAAACAAGTGGTAGGAGTGAGAGGAAAGAGAGTAAGAGAGGAAATAGAGCGTGTTCAATGGATCCCTTTTCATGACTTTAATAACAAGTAAAAGCAAATTGCTTTTTTTTAGTTTGATATTTTTAAAGCCTGTTGTAAATTAGAGCACATCTAAATGAAAAACCATTGTAAGCTGGATCATTTAACGTATAAGAATAGGTGAGGCTAAGTACTTTAGGACCAAAATGCAGACGTTGGTTAACCTCAAAAAAGCGCCGTTCCTGCCTCTTCAGAGGTCATTTTGGGTCAGCACACTTATATATATATACAAAAAACGGAGATGGTGAGTGTTAAATTGCAGAATGACATAGTAAAACTCAATATGGCTCCATAAAACATATCAGTGGCAATCTGCGGTTCTGCTGAGCTTGCATTGTATGTATTTGCAAAGGAAAACACAGGGTCGATAAGAGGCTCTAATTTTCAAGAGCACTTGGTACAACTTTGCAAAAACGAAATTCAAAGGATACAACTCCCTCCTCAGGTCATGCATTGAGAACTGGGCCTGTCCTGTTTTGTACCTCATGCTGGTAAATCAGAGCAGGGAAATGGCTAAAATAAGAGCAGCCTAAATAGTCAACGCCAACACAAATAATATTGGCTCCACTTCCTAAACTGACCTTGAGAAATGTGTCCAACAAAATCGTCCCAGCTTTTCAACCAGAACTATGCCAGTGATTGGAGTCTTTCCATGGCTTGGATGACTTTCATGAAAGGTAATATAGTCCTCTCCTCTGCTTGTGCCCATATATATGCATTTTAATAGCAGCTGCAATTACTGATGAGAACAAATCCAAGCTACACATATGTAGTTGTTGTATAAAACCAACTTTTCTGCTGGTTGTCCGTGTGCCATTATTGTAGTTAACATGAATTTCTAAGGACACAATCTACTCGTTTACTCTCCACTGCATCTGAAAGAGGAGTAGTGGAAGTGGACAATGACCCACTGGGCTCATAGTATGCTAGGCTCCAGGCCATGGCCCTCTGTTGGGATACAGGCCAGGTAGGACTAGGCATCCAATCACAGGTCATGCAGAAAAAAAAGAAATCAAAATGTCACTATGGTTACTGTTGCACCATTGTTTGATGATATTAGGCCTATGAATCTATAATATTCTATCATTTAAATTGAAGAAAATCTCACTTGTTCTCATTTGTTACACTTATTTATTTGATTTTATATCTTATTTTGTTATAGGGCACAGTGTTTACAAATATGAAAAATGGCTGCTTGCAACCTTTTAAATTTTTTTAATTATTATTATTCTTTTTTTACTTAAAAACATAATTTGTGAATTGATGTGGACATGTGTTCTCTACAGATGATCTGTATGAATATTTACTTATTTGTAATTATTTGATTATGAAGTCTACAATATACAAAGAAGTGATAAAAAGTATTAACAGAGCAGTGAATAAAAACAAACCTCAAGAATGGTACCCTAGCTGGTTTGATTGAGAGCAAGTTTAACTCGGGGTAAAGAATAATAGTGCATTTAAAAAGTGTAATAGTGCATTAAAAACAACAGTCTAGCCCCATTTGCAGTCATATATGCATTACAGCTTTTGATTCATGATTCACACTACAATCTCCACACCAAAAAAAAGGTCATTTTCTTGGGCCGCTGCCGTTCACCGTCTCTGATGGAAAGAATCATTAATCAACAAGCCCAATGCACATGCTGTGAGTGCCACACTGACTGAGATCATCACCCCACATGGTTAGGAACACAATCCCTGCTTGCTGTTTCATCAGGCCTCACACACTCTAGCCTCTCTTCTCAACCAGCAGACCATAAACACTGTAATCAAAAAAGTAAGTTTGAGACTAAAGAATACTCTGCCACTTCCTGTGTGACGGAAACTGCGCTGTTGTCCCTTTGAGCATGCTCCGATAAATCACATTAATTCCTTACATGTTCCTCTATCCTGTTGGTATAGTGTAATTCTATTAGAGCCACTCAAGTTTTTCTTCTCTGCCCCGAGGAGGAGCATGAGGCTGTTTTTATGAGTCAGAGCAGTGGCCAATATTTGGTCTTCCAGATCAAACAATAAATCATTTGCGCTTGTTTCAACATGCCTGAAAAGGAACACATGCAATATGTGTAAAGAAAAAACATTAAGGATTGTCTGAACATCAGTGCCTTTGAGCTAGCTGGAAGTCAACTCAATCTCTTTCTCTCCCTTTGTGTGTGTTCACACCACACACACAAACAAACACACACACACACACATATATATATATATATATATATGTGTGTGTGTGTGTGTGTGTGTGTGTGTGTGTGTGTGTGTGTGTGTGTGTGTGGGTGTGGGTGTGTGTCTGTGTGTGTGTGAGTGTGTGTGTGTGTGAGGCCAGTTAGCTTCCAGGAACATCTTGTCAAGGGCTTTGAAATGCAAGTCAGCACAAGACTGGAAGTGCGTCTGTGCAAGCGCAGAGACATGTTTCCTTTTTCTCTCAGGGACCCTGAATGACTTTTTTTTTTGGTCAGGCAGATCCTGGGAGGAGCCAGGAGGTCTGTCTTAAAAAGTAAAGGCTAATGACAAGACTCGACAAGCTTATTCATTCAGAACTTTCTTGTCCTCCTTCTCTCTCTTCCTCTCTCCCCTTTAAAGTGTGAATGCCCTCAAGCCGCTGTTTTTACATTACCGTGAATCACCCACAACCACAATCACCTGATAATAAGCCGTTTGGCCTACCCAGCTGAAAAAAGGGGGGAAAGTTCCCTAAAAACAGTACCAGACTGCTCACTGTGTTTTTGAGCAGAAAATGTGCGTAATATCATATTAAAACATGCCCTTACTTAACTACCTTGATGGGCTATCCTTCTTTTTAGTCTACTGTTCTTCCTCTAAATCACTTTCCTGCACCTGTTCATATTTAGTTATTCTCTCTCAGTGACTGCTTTCAGACTGACTTGACAGCAGCAACTTTGAATTCAAAAGTAAATATAATGAGGCTACAGGCGTAGTTCCCATCAGTGAGTTTTGTGCTCATTGTCTCTACCTCACTCCTGAATGAAGTGTGAATTTCACGGTTTGACACTGCATGATAATAGGCGTTGAATGGTAATTACACTCTACGCAGAGGATGGGCAATATCCACCCATTCACTCTGATTATAGGATGCTCTTGATCCGTTATAGTCTACACCCTGCTTTACCTACAACTAACTTAAACCTATCTTTTGAAACGTAAGAACAACTTTGAAACTTGTGTAATGATAAGGATATGAATAAAACAAAAATAGCAAAGTTGTATAGAAAATAAAAGCAGCATCAGGGGTTCTACAGAAGTTGAAACACAGCCAGGAACATCAATTGGTAAAAAGAGATTCCTATTTTCAAAGTGCAGGGCATTAATCACTCTAAGCATTAATTACAGCTTCACTTTGACATGTGAGCACTGACCTTGAACTACAATACTACAGTGTCTGAAATCCCTTCCCTTGCCTTCCCTTCTTTAAAAAAGGGAGCTCAAAGAGCTAAAAGCACTTTCAGTAATTTACAAAGTACTAAGTCCTTCCCTGCTGTAAATATGTTGCCACCACTAATATATACGTATAAGCACTAACACATTCATTAATTCACCTAGCACCGTATTCACATATAGCATTCATTCATATAGCATTTATTTGGTCATTTAAGCAGATTAGATTATATAAATGCAAAAAAAGACTAGCTAAACAACAAAAACAACCTACTCTACAAAGTTTTTTTACAGATGAAAAAGCAAAAACAACACTATGTGAGGAAAATACATAGAAGTATGTGTCCATTATTCAGCAGGATTTTTAACATCAATATATATCAGCTAATAGACACAGGTGGCATGGAGTATTTCAGTCTACTAAGCTTTATAATGCCTTTAAGATACCCTGCTTATCATTCAAATAGTAAACTCATCAATAAGCCAGTTCCTTGAGTACATACATCCTAATCCATTTATCTGCTGATAATGTGCTGACTTTACTGAAGAAACAAGAACGGTAAACTTCCCTAATGCTCGCATCACTTGCTGTTTTTAATCACTGGACTTTTTTTTTATTTAAGCATTAGAGGTGTGAAACGTTCCTCTATCTCAGCTTAGATGTAGTATAGTATAGACTCGGGCAGGAGTAAAAGTGGTCGAAATAATAAGCTCCCAATAGAGAGAATTAAGCTACAATTCCAGTATGTACACACTAGCTTACATTTATTTAAGCAGAGTTCCAAACCATGTCATTTAGTTTGTACATTTGTTGATCTGGGGTATTAAACAGTAGACATTCAGGCTTGTGGTTTTGAGCAAGCCTTTTTGTCCGCCACTCTCCAGTCAGGACACTGTGAATTGTTTCTGCCAGGATTCATTTCCACTATTCGCTACCCGTTAGTCCGGCTTTGATGCTGTTTATTTGCATTAGCTGTGTGTACGCCACTACGGATGAAACTGGCCAAGGTTCCAGATGTAGCTCTCTAATGTCATGATTCATTTTATGATGAGGGCAATAACGCCTTGAAAATCTATCATACAAATTAGTATTGATTCATTTTAGCAAAGGGCTGTAAAATAATGAACTGTATATGATATAATAGAGAAGCTCTCAAATTCAGCCTGGTTAAAATCCCATTTTTTCCCTGAGATCAGTGTAATGTAATCAACACCAGACTCTATCCAAAAGTCAACAAGATCACATTTCAAACTGCCCTGAACTATCCAGTCATGCACCTAATCAGAGGGCCATCCCTTTTCGGGATCTAATTATCCCTTCTTTTCCACTAACAAACAGGCGCTGCTACACCTTAGCAGCCCCGGACAAGATACCAGAGGGGTATGCAGTCATACAGCAGACATAAAGAAGCATCAGTCTCACCTTCTGTCAGCCATGTCTCCTGAAGCTGACTTAAATCCTGAAATAGGTCTGGAAAAAGAAAATTAAATATTAATGACATTAATGGCTATGGTCCTAAAATGAATGGTTTCTTGAAGAAAAAAAAAGATAATTCATAGGTTATTCTCCATATAGATTAATCCCTCCATCATTATATGTTTCTGCTTTTGACCAAATATTTCCTGATTACTGCCAATGGCTACTGCCTGCATAAAGGCCACGGTCCTGATCGCTCTGGTTACTTTACCTTCGGATTCCTGAGGGGGTAATTCGGTGTCCATGTATTTCCTTTTTGCTGCCATCAACAGTCTATTTAGGGGCCCATTTCCTTGCGACCTCTGCAAAACAGCAAGTATATTATGTAAGTGGAAATGTGTATACACACACACACAAATAAATGAATACATGTAGTTGTTTCTTCTAGTGACAGATTCTGGTTTGTGAACAGAGCAACAGGACAGTCAAAGAAATCTCACATCTGTAAACAACAGATTGCTGGGAATAGCAGGTTGGAATATTGATAAGTAGGAAGTCATGGATACTGAAATAACATCCTTAAGGATTTCTAGGAAGGTGGAGCAGGACTTGGTTGGATTGTACCAAATGATTAAATGATGGTGGATTGAATTGACTGGGGGAAAAAAAAACACTGAACAGTCTAATCAATCCATACCTCTCACTTCCTAAAGTGCTGAAGTCCTTTCTTTTTTTCAGACTGACACCCCTGACTAAGTCTAGTCCAGTCTAGTCTAGCAGTTTTCTTCGTTTGCACTCAGCCTGCAGTGTAAACAGGAACTTTCTTCGTACAGTGGGACCCCTAGGCTGTACCTCCACTACACCCCACATGGGATAAAAGGAGAATTTGGCCATAAACTCCTGAAGAAATGGACATGAACACTTCTTTAGGGCTTCAAACTGAGCGCAGTGCTCAACGCAGCGCCGATCGCGAAACAAATCACAGAAGCGCCGATCGCGACACATCCGCACAAAAGCAGTCAGATCCACGTGAACCCGCCGCCTCTATACTTACATTAGCTAAAGTATAAGGCACTTGCTGGTCCAGATATCCATCCATCTTATAATCCATGCGTTAACCGTTTGTGGTCATTTGGGCTATGCTGAGTGAGATCCACGCAGGCTGCAGCGAGAAGGAAGAGAGGGCTGAGGCAGAGGCAGACGCTGAGGCAGAGGCAGCAGGAGTTGTGAATGGAGCTGCGAGAAAGCTGCATACGTAATGAGCTCCATTTAGTAAAAACGCAGACTGGCCTCGTGCGCGCGCGCGCACACACACACACACACACACGCACACACACCCATCCCCAACCAAAGCTCGCACAGGAACGCTCGTTTTCCAAACGTGGCCACGCACTTTTGTCCGTGGCTTCTACACACTAGTCAACCTGGACGAGATTGCTGTGCAAAAAGTGCACAAAAGTGATCGCGAATCTCTCCTCTGCTCTTTATTCGCACAAAAAGAAGAACCGAGTAACTGGACAGAAAACATCAAGTTCCTAAAGTGTATATATTCTTAAATTCCCTTAAGTGCTCGTGTGCTTTAACTCTATTTGGGCTTTTTACCCCCAAACTTTACTGCTGATTTTGGTTTGAGAGTTACTTCTCTCTCTGTCGTGGTCGCTCAGCCACAGGAGGGTCGGGATTGGTTGATTTCCTCTTTCAGGAGCTCGGATTTCTCCCCCTTTGTCCACATGAATGGTCTCACTTATGAATGAAATCTCGGCTCCTCCTGCGCACCAATCAGAAGGCAGACTGCTCCAAACTCTCGCAGCCGTGGGCGGAGCCTGCGCCCAGCCCACCAATCAGCGACCGGGGCCTCCGAGAGTCTCCCTCCAAGGTTTTGCAGTTGTTTTTCATTCACAAAAAGGAAAGAGAAAGTTGAGGGGAGAGAGGGAGAGAGAGGCTCATTCATAAAAAAGCGTACCCTGGCATGAATGTACTGAGTTGTTTTCAGCACATGCTCTATTAACAACAGACACAGCTTGAAGAGGAAAAAAAAATCACGAGGTTTCTCTTCAGCAAAGCTGCACAGCCTCAAGAAATTTTACTGGCTTTGATTTAGTGTTAAATAGCTCAAGGCATAACATATTCTCACTCTGGATTCATATGGATATACAGTTTATCGTATGGTGTTTGAGGATGGGTGATCGTATACAGCCCTGTGCAAAAGTTTGTGTGAAACTGAATTAAATTTCCGGTGGTGGGAGACACAGTGTGAACAGTGAGCAGGGAATGTGTATCCTTCATTTAACCCGTACAAACACACCATGAACACACTCCAGGAGCAGTCGGTTGTGATGCATTTTCCTGCGATCAGTGATGGGGACAGTATCTTGCTCAAGGCAAATCTATTGGTCCAGGACTCAAACCCATGACCCATCGGTCACGGCCTAGTCACCAAACACTAAGGCCACCACTGCCTAAATCCTGCTCCCATAGTGAGAGGGAAACTGACACTGCTCTGCTCTGGTGTGGAACCATGTTGAATCATAAGCAAAACCCATTCATGTATTATGAGTGTTTCATATGTAATATACTGTATTTGCTTCTATCTGGCTTCCTCATATTTTAATTATAACCCTAAAATGTTAATGATCTAAAAAAAAATATGGTTTAATGCAAAGTTTAAACTGAAATGAGCTTGTGATTCACTGAAGAACACATACTTTTTAAATCCTGCATTTGAGGGGGGAAATTAAATACTTAATAGTCCAATAGCCCTGGTTACAGGAGATCAGTCTTTGATTTTGCTGTGGAGAATAAAAAGGGTTTTGACTATCAAATATGCTATTTCATGCAGTTTGTTAGTTAAGTTCAGTGACATTCTGTGAATAATGTTTTCCATATTTTACAAAAATATTTCATTAGGATAGGCTCCAGCACCTTCTGCAGTACTGCTTAGGCTCAGAAACTGTGTGTTCATTACCTAACTGTATATTGTTAATTGGTGAGTGCACCACTATGGAAAATTTCTAGGATGAAATGTATAAAGTGATCCTGAATAACAGAACATTGAGGAGGTAGGCAATGGAGAAGGATGCCAATCTTTAAGCAGCATTATTTTGAATTGGACTTGTTGGGACTGGTAAGTCTGTAAAACCTGCTCTATCACTGGCTAACACATTTACCCTCACATTAATCAAATCATTCATGCCAAATCTAGCCCTTTCCTGTTTTCTTAAGACTTGATAAGGCTGATGGGAACTGGTTAGCTGGAATTTATTTTATGCAGCTGAAAAAACTGAATTATCGCACATTTCTAAATGCTGCTCTTTTTTTTTAAAGAAGGATAAGTGTGCATTTAAGATTAAGCAAACACATTAAGCAATGTTCAACACCCTGCATTATTATGTTTAGGTCAATAGGAAGATGACCTAAAACAGTAGACCAACCATATTATCTAATCAGCTTTTTGAATTTAAATTTGCTGACAAAGAAAGCGATGTTGAAACTCACCCCATGAAACTGTAAAGATTTAATGGTTAAAGCAGTAAGTGAGGCCCCAGCAGTGGGGAAGCACACTGTACTTTGACCTCCTGTTGAGATTCCCATTATCTCCCATGGTTCAGCCATTTGTGCAAGGCATGAAGCATATGTTCATGTCTTTCGCTGCCAGATAATCACTTTGTCTAAGTGTATTACATCCTGCTTAATAGAAATTTTATATCACTTGCATCACTTCTGCAGTATAAATGACATAACATTTCTATTAACCTGGATGTAATATACTTTTAAAAAAGGGATAAAATACATCAGTAAAATTCTAGTGTAGTAGTACAAAATCTCATGAATTCTTTTAATTATATTCTTTGTTTATATGCCATGTACTCATTATGGTCAATCTTTCTGATATTACTAACTGTATCCAGGCTTTGTTAGGAAGACGAGAGCAAAGAGATGCCTCAAATGTTCTATAAGACAAAAATAGTTTTGTAGAAATGTCACACATCCTTCCCGTCTCTTTTTGATATAAGTAATATTGATATGTGATATAAGTAATATCACTCAAGGTGTCTAAGAATAATAATAATAGGAAGAATTGTTAATTATGTTAACAAAGTAAAAGTAAAAGTAATAAAGTCTAACTTGTGTGCTGATGGTTAGCTGTGATAGTGGTATTTCATGCAAACAGGATGCGTTGTGTAGAGCAAGCAGACGTCGTCTAAGAAGCTGAGCCTGGGATGTTCTTTTGGGCGGCGTTGTCCTGATAGGAGACTCAACACTCAAACATTCATTGTGAGAACCTAGAAGCCGGTCGTGTCCACTAGGGTGGGGGCAAACCTTTCCTTCAAACTTCAGCTAAATACAGAGACTAAAAATAAGTCTTGCAGAACGTTTGGCCACGGACTTATCTGACATCCTTTTTATGCCAGGTTGCCAAATTTGGCCTTGACTGCCTCATATCCTGCACAGCGCCTGCCTAGGCGCCTGCCTATGTCTACTCTGATTTCCTTCACTTGTCACAGCTCTGGAATAAGTTTCACCTGAGCTAAAGGTCCAACAAAGCCTGTCGTGTTCAAGTCAAGGCCAGAGTTTAGTATGCAGACTTTCCAAGAGACGTACAAGGATTTGAAAGTAAACATTCAGTGAAAGGGGAAGTTACAGTGTAAAGTTTCCAGAGCCTGGGTTTTTGAATGTACAATTTGGGATCTTTTTAATCTCATTATACAAGCGTATAGTTCTATAGTCCCTTTATGACAAGTCACCTTGTCTTTCATTTTTGTCATTTAGAAATGTTAATCCTGTCCCATACACCTGGCATTCATTCTGACATGTTCAAACAGCTCAACTTTCCTTAAATGGTTATAAATCATTCCTGTACAACTTTTCCTTTCATCTTCTTTACAAGCCTGCATCTTGCTATGAAAATAGCAGTGCTGAACACTGCCAGCAGTCAAGTGCACAGTTAACAGAGCATTGTGTCTGTGTCTGTGCCTGGGTGTAAGTCACTGCGTGCTGTGGTGGCAGACGCTGTCAGATTTACACCCTTTGGCACGAGGCCCGTGCGTCACATTGTAGTCGTCAAAATGAAATGATTTCCAGCCAGCCCCCATGGTATGCCTGGCACTATGGAACACCACCAGATGAGACACAGGCTTCTTAATGACAACTGTGTGTGTTTGCCTGCACTTGTCATTGTGTAAATGTATGTGTGTGTTTTAATTGTCTATTGTAGAAATGTTTCAATGCCGTTTCCTGTGCATGCTCTGTGTCTGGAGGGGTTTTTCAATGTGCTTGTGCATATATAGGTTTTTGTTGGTCTAATGGTTGTTTATGTGCACTTTCATATCACTCCTTGCCCATTCCTCATTCCTGCTGGGTGTTTGGCCGTTGCCTAGATGCCCGTCTGTGTAGGACTGGGCAGGAAATGTCTGGGCTGGCATCTGAGAAGCCATCCATGACTCGGTCCAAGAGTGCCCCAAACACCTGCAGCCCCAAGTCTCCTGCCCTAGACAGAGCCTTGCTTGTTTGTCAACAGGCCTTCTCCCTGTTAAAGTCAGGGTCTCTCCGTAAGCTCTGCGGCCTGGGAGATCAATCAGACTGGCACAATGGACTCCTGCTTTTACGGGTCTGCCCTTCAACGAGATCCTTCTAATGCCCACACAGCTGCACCAGTCCCAGCTGAATCTATACATCAGAAAACAATGTCCTTTCCCTCTAAAATCCCCGTTCCAGCTTTACTCTGGCTGCCAGCAACACATCATGGAAGGAGCTGAAGCGTTTTTTTTTTTTTCTAAATTGAGGGCGATGGCAGCATTGGGGGCACACAGAGGAGTGTTGTTAGCATCCCTGACAGTACTGGTTTTGTTTAAACTCTCAATTGTTGGTTCCACTAACTCACTGACATTTACATTTATAGTCCTTTTTCCACTTCATTTCCATGCTAATTTGAGGACAAAGCAAAATCACGTGTGTGTCAGTTATAGTGATTCACTTCTATTTATCCACCCATGTCAAAAAAGGGGGAACCAGTATATTTGCTAGAAAAACAATTTTTTAGATTAGAGTTATTCTTTGGTTGATGTTTATATGTAGCAATATAGGATACATGCATAATAAGTAGTTTGCAGTGTAGATGTGTAGATGTCTTTTCCAGATTCAGTTCTGGTTACATTTTTACAGCATGCCCTAAATTGAACCAAAAATAACAAGTCAGCAACAACATTGTCACTGCAGTGGTGTTGCCCTGAAATGAGACGTTCTTTATAGCTGAAAGTTTTTGACTTGAACAAATGACAATCAGAGCATAATTACACTTTAGTGGTAACCTGTTAACAGACATAGCAACAGCATTATCAATAAGAAGTTCTGAGTTCTGCTTAGCGAAACAAATTAAATTGTACACTTGATCAAATATCAGCACATTTAAGTCATGTTTTATAAAATTTCTGTTCAAGAGATTCATGTGCTACATTGGATTTTAGCACTTCATCACCTTAATAAACATGATTTCTACCAAAAGTATAGTTTTGTACAATTGTTTTTGGTATGCTGCCCTCATGTATCAAAGAATTTCTCTTTTTTTACATTTACAGTATAAACTGTTAACTCAATCTGCACCTTATTGCAGTACTTTAATGCAACCTTTACTTTACTGCTGACTTCCTGCCATGAAGCACTTACACCTAATATAATTTTGTTTTAGTTTGTGGGGTTTGTATAGTACTGTATATAGTATACAGTTTGCTTTTTTTTTAGATGAATCTATGGTACTGTTGAGCTATATGCTGATGGATCTGAGGCCGGTTACAGTTTTACACTGGTTGTGTGCTGCTTTTAACAGTTTGATATCAACACAACCATTCCTAAATCAAAACATGTATAACAGTGTACACTGTGCGCACAATTTGTAATACAAATATTAGAGTATTTTGACCGTATCATCATTTTTATGCATATATTTAACTATCTGACTCAAGAACTGTAAAAAGTCTTTCAGAGGGATGCAGCACTTTTCAAACTGATATTGGGCCGTGATCATAGAACCATCAAACAATTTGTTGCAAATAGTCAACTGGGTTGGGGCAGCAGTGGCCTAGTGGTTAGGGTGTTGGCCACATGATCAGAGGATCGGGGTTCAAACCCCTTCCCAATGGGTTGCCCTGAGGTGCCCTTGAGGTGCCGTCCTCGTCCTGCTCCTCCCTGCGATGGGCTGGCGACCTGTCCAGGGTGCGTCCCCCGTCCTCACCCTGTGTGTGCTGGGTTGGATACCAGCGCGACCCTGTTTGGGACAAGCGGCAGAAAATGGATGGATGGATGGAGTCAACTGGGTCGCAAGAAACATGTTGAGAAAAAAGATGCAAATTAACTGCTAAAGATTTGAGAAGAATCAAACTTGAAGCTACTAGGAACCTGTTATCCTCCAGTGCAGTCATATTCCAGAACTGCAACCTACCTGGAGTGCCCAGGTGTTCAGTGCTCAGAGACATGGCCCAGATAAGGAAGAGTGAAACCCACCACCACTGAACAAGACACTTAAATTGAACCTAGCTCTAGTTGGTCCTTTTTGAGTTTAACATTCAGAATCAACACCCAAACCTACTTCCAGTTCTTAGAGACACTTTCTTCAAGAAGTGGTTCAGGAAGAAGTCTGCATCTTTCAAGAAGATGCTCCATCACATGCATGGAAGTTCTCCACTGCGTGGCTCACCAGTAAAGGCCTTAAAGATGAAAGAATAATGACCCCCATGGCCCCCTTCCTCACCCGACCTAAACCCTTTTGAGAACTTGTGGACTCTTCTTAAACAGGAGATTTATGGGGAAGGAAAACTGTCCACCTCTCTGAACAGTGTCTGGGAGGCTGTGGCTTCTGCTGCACAAAAAGTAGATCAACAGATCAAGAAACTGACAGACTCCATGAATGGAAGGCTTATGACTGTTACTGAAAAGAAGGGTGACTATATAGTTCACTGATTTTTTTGTGAAAGGTCAGAGATGTTTATTTGTAAATTTTGAGATGTTTGTTTATGATTCTAATTTTAAAAAATGGAAATAAACAAGTGGGAACGTTTTCATTTTTCATTTAGTTGCGTAATAATTGTGCACACTAACAGCTGCCTAATAATTGTGCACAGATATTCCCTTGAGAACACACACTCACATTTCCTTTTGTAAAACATTAACATTTTGGATGGACTGATAGTACTGTATTTGTTCCATATTATCTATCTATCTATCTGTCTATTTATCTATCTATCTGTCTATCTATCTATCTATCTATCTATCTATCTATCTATCTATCTATCTATCTATCTATCTATCTATCTATCTATCTACCTATTGTCATAATCTACATTGTCAGTAAAAAACAGTACTGTGCAGGTAAGCTGTAGTCTCCTGGGGTACCAACAATGTAAAAGTAACCTCAAAAGTAAAGGTAATGGTTCTTAAGGTCCAAATGTGCTCCATAAACATGTTTTAAGGAAACAGAATGTATGGAGTACATGCAACTTCATATCTTATTTCTTATATTCAGTTTTCTGAAAGCATGAACTTCTCTGATTCCAGGTTATAATTAGTCTGTAACTTTATAAACATAACTTTATAAACAAAGTGAAGACATCTCTCAAAAGCACCATAGGGAACGTCTGAAAGTCCAAACAAACAGGCCTCTATGTTTAGCTTGTATTTATCCGGAAATGTGTTACCTGATAACATTCTGCTTGACCACAGATGTACACCACCTTTATGGAGAATGTGGAAGAACAGACTCCAGCTAGTCTCGTATTATTCACTATAATTAATTATATTCCATTTTTTTGCACTTACAGTTACATTTTACATTTATTAAAACATACATGTTTGCCTCTACCTAGTAACACTAGTAACACTTACAATAATGCCCAGTTCATAGTATACATGGGGTGTCCTAAGCCTAGCAGTGAAATACTTTTTCCAGTCCAGTTTGAGAAACAAGCCACTAAAGTTCACGTTTCAGCCTTTTGGGATGTATTATTGTAGTGTTTGTAAAGGTCAGCCATTCACTTTCTCTGAACCCTGTAAATCACAGTGACGGGACCATCTATGAACAGTGGTGTGAATCCCTCATCATGTTACACAGGCTTGTAAAAGGCTGAAGGTGGGGAAGACAGTCAGCTGGAATGTGCATGCCTGATCTTTGTGATCAGAGAGGCATCTGGGACGTGTGCTCTGTGGCTTTTCAGAGGATGGTTTAGTGCCATGCATGAGATGCATTCAGAGCTGGACATGCTTGTACACTCAAAGCAATCCACAGTAATGAAATATGTCCAATGAAAAGAGGCCACTGGAATTTTAGGATTACCAAAGCATAAAGTCAAATCCTACTACTTTTGTTAATAGTAGAATTAAATTTTTAATATTTATATTATAGAAAGAATTTGTTTAAAAAAGCTTCACAAGAAATTTCTCATTTATAAAGGTAATTAATCAGAGCACACATGAATAGAGTAAAAACATATTTTCTGAAATTTATAAGGTTTCAGGTCACATCATGTTTAGAAAATAAATAGAATTGCATTAGTAGATGTGATTGTTTGTCATTCTGAGGACACAGCACAGCACACAATGAACAACAATGAAATGCATTCTCTGCATTTAACGCATACACTGAGAGTGTAGCAGTGGGCAGCCTTAGCCAGCACCCAGGGAGCCCTTGAGCAGTACTTTGCTTGAGGGTGCCTCAGAGCAACCAACCTGTCTGGAACTTGAACCCACGATTTTCTGATTATGAGGCCTAGACCCTAACCACTAAGTCACTGTTGCCCCAGAAGTCTAGCTGGGATTAAATAAATTCAGAGGTGGGCAACTCCAGTTTGTGCAGGACACCAGCCCTTTCGGCCTGCCTTCCACTGAATTAATTCATCCATAAAATGTCCATGTTGCTAACCTAAAGTAATAATTTTAATGTTGAAATAGTTCATAGCTGAAAAAAAAAACTTGCTCTCCCAATATGTCTGGTCAACAAGATTTGTTAGTGTACTTGATCGGGCCAGTTACATTTACATTTCATTTACAGCATTCTGCAGCTGCAGAATATTATAGTAGATCATAGGCTGGTTTGATATTGTACATTTTCTTTTACTTAATTTTAACAGCTTGGTGTAAATCTGGTGGTAAAATGGAACTGAGTAGCTTTATGGGAAGAAGAGAAGTTGATGTGATGATGCTTTGGACAAGCTTCTTTTGGGAAACCTTGGGTTCCCTCTGTGAAGTGAAAAAGTGAAAGTGACTATTTTTGTCATTGTGGGTACACAGCACAGCACACAGTGAACCACAACAAAATTGGACTTCTGCATTTAACCCATGCACAAACACACACCGTGTAGCAGGGGGCAGCTATGAAAGCGCCTGGGGAGCAGTGACGGGGATGGTACCTTGCTCAAGGGTACCTCAGTGCAACCTACTGGAAAGGGGTTTGAACCCCCAATCTTCCGATGACAATGGCTCTTGTCAGTTATATAATGCACCTTGGCACAATGCAAAAATTGTTCAAGAAGGGTTGGTTGCTGGATCCATGGAAACCCTACCTCATACATTTCATCACTTAAAAGATCTGTTGCAAATGTCTTGACTAAAACCTTGGATACTACAATACACATTCAGAGGTCTTTTGGAGTTTATGGCTTGATGAGACAGAACTGGTTGGGCAGTATAAGGAGGACCTAAGTAATATTAGGCAGCTGGTAGTAATGTCTTGGCTGATCAGCGTATTTCTTCAGCAAAGGGATCTTGATCCTTGCAAATGTTATCCAGTATTTTTCACATACTATATTTTTCCATGTATGAAATTTGAATCAGTTATGTGCCAAAAGCAGTGAAGATACACTCTGATGCCAGACCACTGCTGAATGTCAATGGATGAAGTCAGTTGTGTGTGAAGGCATGAGATCATTTTTCCATTCGCACTGCACAGTGGGCCAATGTAAGGGACACCTTCAGCTCAGGGTAAATGAGAGAGGCTCATCAGGTTCAGCTTAGATCATTTGATGAGAGCACTCTATCGTGTTTTGTCACCTTCCTTCTGCCTCTTTTTAAACCTACATAGGGCATTTATCTTTATACAGATCTAACTGTGATAAACTCCCTCCTTATTTCTCTTATGCTCACATTACAAAATGCATTGGCTGTGTTGTAAATGAAGCTTCATTACTGTTTGAGGACAATATCATGGCAGATCATACAAGATCTAAAACTTGTCATTCTCCCACCCCACTATTACCCTTACTTTATCCATCACAACATGACATCAGCCTTTGTCTCAGTTACACATCCTCCCCAGTGTCCTGATGGCTGAGATAGCGCAGGAAAGTCACTGATTAGCCAGGAATCTCGTTACATGGAGCAATGGATCCCTCCCTTCCTCTTTGCCCTAATTGAGATGAGCAGAGCCAAAAAACCAGGCAGGTGAATGGAAATGCATTTCTCTCTCTCTCTCTCTCTCTCTCTCTCTCTCTCTCTCTCTCTCTCTCTCTCTCTCTCTCCTCTCTTTCTCTGCATCTTTCTTCATGCCCTTTACTCTTCCTCTGTCTCTCAGTTTCCTAGCCTGCAATGGCAGTAACTTTAGAGTTCCATTACTAAGATGAATAACCTGCTGAGTCTTTTACACTACTTTGGAGGTGCATGTGATATTTTTTGTAACATTTCCTAAATGCAGAGGAGTTGTGTTGAGATGATTGTGTTGGTAGTACACACACCTCCAACTCCAACTTTAGTGCACCTTCTAAAATGACTAAATAACTCCCTTAGTAGGCTTCAGTGACCCAGAAAATGGGTTCTCCACCAAGGAGGAAATGATGGCCAGTAATCAAGTGTCTGTGAACAGTTTCTGAAGAATGCACAAAGAGGAAAAGCAAAGGCTGTTACTTATGCCAACAAATTAGAGAGTAAACAAAATCTCTCTTACTTTATTCATCTCTTTTTGTGGAACTAGAGCATGAGATATTCATGCCCAAAACTGACCATTCTTTCCAGTAATGGTAAGCTTTTCTTAAGAAAAAAAAAAAATAGACAAAGTTTTGTCCAGTCCATTTCAGTCCCACACATATGGCCAAGTAGAAGACTAGGTGTGAATTCATCCCTGGGCAAAGGAAGAACAAAGCATATGCTATAGCTCTCTGATCTCTGAGGTGGTGATGAGGTTGAATTATAGTAGCACATTGTTCCACATTTAGCCACAGCACATCACTCATGAACAGACACCTGTTGCGTCCACCTGCTTTAACTCATCTCCAGCCCTGTGCAAAAATCAGAGACCACCCTTTGTTTTTTTATTTATGGTCAAAATGTATGGTCAAAAAGTTATTTATTGTTAGAGATGTTTCTGAAGTGAGCAGATTAAAAAAACAACCATCTGAGTAAGGAAGTGAAAGTCAAAGGAAAATATGTGAAAAGGATTCGATATGGTGCCAACAAAAGGTTATTTGTCTGGTAACAATAGTGGAACTCTTTTTGGTGCTTTATAGATTCTTTTGAGACCTGTAAGACCTGGTAGACCAGCAAAGCCATCAGATAAACAGCACTTCACATTTTCATGTTTGAGAGATCAAGATCCACTCCAGCTTCAGAGTTAAGTTTTTCTGTTCATCTTTCTACCCTCAGAAGATAATTTAAAATTGTGAGTCTGAAAGGATGAGGCTGCCAGGAAGCTAATATTGAGAAAAGGAAATGGACAAAAATGAAGAACATTCACAAACCAAACAAAGTCCTACTGCTTTACTGAAAACAATGTGCCCTAATTTCAGACCTCAGTATAAATAAATGTTGCTTTGATTGCTTGAATTGGAAGGGTTAGAAAATGCAACTAACTGAAATGACTGAACGTCTAAGGTGTGGAAAAATATCCCTTTAAAAATGAAGTCTTCTAAGAAGATAATAAAGCATATAAAGGCAATGGTAGGATACTACATTCTGAAACATGTAATTTTGTCTGTCAAGATTTCTGTGTAATTTTGTATTAAATATGTTTTTTGCTTTGTTTTATCTTTTTAAAAAATTCCATTTAAAGACTGTGTCTGGGAATTAAATGAATGAAAAATTTGCACAATATTGTAAGTAGGAGAATGTCAGGTAAAAGCATTACATAAATGAATTTAACACAATTATATATTATGTCTCATATTTAACCTGACTTACTTTAAGTTTTAATATTTAAGTAATATTTAACTTAATGTCTTCATTTTTTATTTAACTTTACAATTGCTTTTTTTCAGAACTTCTCAAAAAGTTTTCTAAGAAGTTCAGTTTGGGTGGAGCTGAATGACATGCTATCCAGTTACAATTGGCATTTTTTTTTTTGCCACATCTCAATATGTGGGAGAATACCTGAGGTGGGATCCATTTCACATTCAAGAGCAGTTAAGTGCCGGCCCTATTATGCACTATTCTCATGTGTCATATTGTAAAGACGGTATGTACTGAAACATTCAGGTGAGAAAAGAAGGTAAGAATAAATGTGTTCACCCTTTAGAGTTTGGAAGCTTTGTTTTCTCTCCGCAAATGCTCACAAAAACGTCTGAGTGTTAGGTAACACTTTTTTTTTTTTTTTTGGAGTATCATATTCTTATTTAGGACATCGTGCCAAGGTGAATCTCAGCTTTAGAGTTCTCCTCGCCTCAATCAGAATAGTGGGTATCACCTTTAGATGGGACTATCACATCTCATTCAGCTCTGGGCAGTCTATTAGGTGGGAAAATCTCCAGTTACCCATATCTGAGATGATGCCTCTGCCATGGTGAAAGTCAATACTGACCCTATTTTAATGCACAAGGTGGCAAAAGACATCAGTGTCATCAAGTAAACAGTACTGTGACCAAACAATTATAAATTTGCATTGTCATCATCATCATTGTTTCACTGTATCAGCCATGTAACAGCGTCCTGTGAAGGTTCATTTGAGTTTGTGCAAGTTACGGGGTGCCTGCTAAGGCAGATGGATCATTTTAAGGAAATGCTTCATAAGATTCATGGCTCTATCTCTCAGCAACAGAGCCTAATGAAATATATTCAGAGCCCTGTTTGTTACAGGTAAATATTTCTCCTAGCTCAGCAGGCTTTCAAAAAAACATCTGACTTCTGCTCTTTCTGGAGAACCAGGCGGATGTATACTATATGTTAGTTTAATAGAACAGCTTTCAGAACAGACACAGCTGTATGTATTGATTATCTAGTTAAAGTAATGATCAAAATTCACAGTATTCTTACCCAGTGTTGCTTTCACCTGGATTTTTGCTTGCTAACTCACATATACCACTTCAAATCATAGCATACAATGAATCATGCTTATTACAAGGTACATGAACTATCAAGATAAAAGTCTGATATTAAAGTGAAATGAAGAATAAGGGAAAGGCAGTGTGTGCTTAGTACACAGCACTAAGTGGTAATGAACTACGTGAAAACCTCATAGTTTATTTTGGTTACAAATTAACAGTAGAAAACACGATATCATTGATTCATTTTATTTTCACCAAAACCAGCACACATGATCAAAAAACAAAATACTTTTAGAAGGAGGTGATAGTCAGTATTGTTATAATGCTCTTGGCAATGTGCTTTTGCCTTCCCTTTGTAGAAATTCACAGGAATGGTGACCCCTGCAGCCACAGAAGTTGAAAACGATTATTAGTGAAAGAAAAAGGATAGTATAGTAAATTTATTGAAGTGCAGATGATAATTATATAAGTAATCACATGTAAACAATCTGTAAATGTCTGTAAATCATTTCTGCTTTACATCATTTCAATGCAGGGCAGCGGTGGCCTAGTGGTTAGGGTGTTGGCCACATGCTCAGAGGATTGGGGGTTCAAACCCCTTTCCAATGGGTTGCCCTGAGGTACCCTTGACCAGGGTGCGTCCCCTGTCCTTGCCCTGTGTGCGCTGGGTTGGATGCCAGTGCGACCCTGTTTGGGACAAGTGGCAGATAATGGATGGATGGATCGTTTCATTACTGTTTCATTCTGCACCTCTTTTCGCAGTCACAGTTGCTCACTTCCACAGTGATTTTCAGAACTCATCTTCTACATTCTTCTTTTGTTCTATTAATTCCAAAATACCCACAGATGACCTGTGTGTGGTTGTATGTGCAAAAAACACTTTAAATTCATAATTAACAATTCCCGACCTTTTTTAACCCTTATTAAGCAGTCTATTTTTATTACTTGTTACTTTAAAACTGATGTTGTTCTGGGAAGGGAAGTGAAGGAAACATTTTTGAAACTTTCTACATTTTGCCTCATTCTACATTCTACCTTAGAAAGTGTGATTTTAAAATAGATTATTCTATTATATTTCACTTTTTTATGAACATTAGACCATGGTCAAAGACTGTAGTGCACAACTGTGAACCTGGAAGGCTGGAGTTTTGCACAGGTCTGAGAGTTGCACCAAACTGTTCTAGACTGAGCTGGGCTTTAGTGGTGTCAGTGACCACCTAGTGGTTATAACTGGGATCTGACTGAAACATAAAGTTTTGCAATAAATAAATAACTAAATAAATGTATTAATGACACATTTTAATGTAACCTCAGGTTGTGCTTGGATATAATAACTATGTAGAAATAGTTGTGTGTAGCTACATTTTTTTTCTGTTTAAGTGTTGAATCTTAGTGTCACTGAGATTCAGTTATACAGATATTTATTATGAGACCTGACCACAAAGTAGAGAATTTGTCTCTGTATCTCAGCAAGTCTGCCTCTATTCTTTACAGCATTAAAAGTCTTTTGTCAGCTTGAGCACAGCCAGTGAGATTTCCCAGGGCAGGAGAGACCTTTTCTCTCCACTAGGTGGCAGAAAAGGCCTCATTTTTTTGTCTCACCTGCGGCCAGCTGTGTTTTCAACTGCAGAAAAGGTAATGAATGTAAGAAATGTTTTCATTGTTTTTAGTTACTCTATCCGCTTCCATTTTATTTTTTATTGTGCCATTGTATTTGGCTCTGATTATAGTGTTAGTTTTGACATATCTGTCAATTATAATAATTTGATTTTGTCTTTATATAATCAAAAGGAGCTGAATCATGAGTGGAGAGAATAAGCCTTATCATTAGACACTGATAAACATCTACATATTGCAGTAAATCTAGGATTCAGCAAACTTAATCTGTAAAATCCAGAGACTTTAAAACTGAATCCCTACACATCAGAGACAATTAAGACCAGTTATTTGAATGTGAATGGAAAAGTGATTAGTTGTCATTGTGAAACACAGCACAGCACACAGTGCATTAAACCCATACATATCATGCAACGGGGCAGTCCAGCACCCAGGGAGCAGTGACGGGGATGGTACCTTACTGGTCTGAGTTTTGGACCTACCACCTTCTGACCCTGGGGCCTTATCCCTAACCACTAGTCTCAAATGCTTTGATCACTGGATTGGCCGGACACCAGATCCGGGTCTCCCACGTGGCAGGCAAGAATTCTACTACTGAACCACCAATGCTTGTACATTTATACAATTATGACCAGTGAAAGGAATTTGACATAAAACAGAGAAATGTGAGCTCTTTCATACATTTTCCAAACCATTAAGTCCACATTTCACAAGCATTTGGACGAATCCCTCTTTCACCCAAGTATAAAATAACTTTATCCACTACTCCACCAGCAAATACACACTCAAACCTCTTCATCATCTTTTTTCTACTCTACATCTTTTCTATTGCTTCATTTCTCTGGTTTTCTCTTCCCTCCCAGCTGTCTGTCTTTTTTCCCTTCCTTCCTCTTGTTCTCCCTCCCTCCCTCCTCTACCTCATGTCCCTGGTGAAATATGGGCCAGGAAGATGAGTGAAAGCTTGGCTGGAGAGAAACACATGGGCTAAGTGCAGAGTTTGGAAGGCCAGCAGGTAATAACAGGAGCCTTCTTGGAGCAGGCTCTGGATTTCAGCAGCGTTTTATTTTCTGCTGCTGAACAGTTGAAGAGGACGGCGGAGGGTTGGAAAGTGTAGAATAACACCCGCTTGGCCATGTGTCTGCAGCAGATGACAGATTCTGTATTTCTTCCCGCCTGTTTGCCGCAGTGTGGAACATTCCTCTATTCTAAATACGATTTCAGAAAGAGTTTATTCTGTGAAAGTCATTGTAGAGGGAAGTTGCCCTCAGCACAAAGCCCCAGTTGGGCTTGGCCTAAATGCAGAACACTACCAAAGAGTGGAACTGTCCTTGATGCATGTCACCTCACTGATGAATTACATTATTATTTTGACTGATTTTCTCAAGCGTAGATGCATCAGTTACTGTCAGCGTCATGTTTTTCTTTTTTTTTGGTTTGTCATCACAGGTGCAGCTTCTCGGTTAAGCTGTGTGTTTGTGTAGTTTAGGACTGCTGGTCCTCCTCACTTTTTGGCTGGAACCCTGCATTACAGTGTTTCACTGTACTAAAAAACTATTTTATCATTTTAAAAGGTAAGTAGAAAAAAAATGTATTCTTGGAGTATTCTGCATGACCTTACAAATATTGATGAGGTGCGTACCAATATACTTTAGCTGTCTTTAATATTACATTTCCATATTATTTACATAATCAGAAGGGTGTAAAATAATAAATGTTCAGCATTTAACAATAATGTAGAAAATGCTATGCATGAAACAACAACAGCAACAATAATAATAATAATTCTTATTATTATTAGTAGTAGTAGTATTATATTAGTAGTAGAAGTAGTAGTAGTAAGCAGACTTACAAAACACATAGTTTCATTTGGTCTAGATTTGTAAGGAAAGGCATAATCCTGCAGCAAGTAAAAATTACATTACCAAGTTTATGACTATAGTTTAGCTGATGTAACTGAAGAGCTGGCATAGTTGCCCAGTGAGAATTTGGATTCTCCCTAATGTGAGGACAGATTCTGCTCCCCCGTGCCTCCTCCCCAGGCTGGACTGGAGCGTCAGCACCCTGCCGGGTCCTGGCCTGTTTATCTCTTCCGAAACGGCCGTGATTAATGAGGCCCTGAACACATCCTCTTTCCCCTGAACCAGCTGAGTAAACAGCCCAAGTTATTCCAGCTCATCTAGCTATGGGAGCTCAGCTACAGGTAGCCAAAAAACCCCAGTGTGCCCTGAACACCTCCCCCAAACCCCCCACTGTCTCTCCTGGGAAAGCCCTCTCACGCACATGGCAACGGCAGAGGGCGACAGGGGGGTCGAGGAAAAGAGAAAATTCCACATCAGCACACTGCAGCCTAAGCTTGTACTAATGAAGTTGATCACTGTTCTGCAGTATCACCTTCTGTTTGTAACTATGGGAAATTAGGAATGTTATCCACATTTTTTAATAAGGCTACTATATGTATATATGTATTCTCAGCACTGATTCAGGGCACTTTATATGGTTTAGAAGTCTTAAGAGTGCTGTTTTACTCAACATAAACAGATAATGTTCCCTCTTTATTGTGTCACTTGTTTGAAGGGGTTATTCTTTTTATTTCTTTAATTTGCAGATTTATTTTCAGTGGTTTAATTTTTTTCTCTTCTTGTCCAAGTAAAACAGTCCCACAACGGATGCCTGCATTCAGTACAGTTTTATTATGCAACTGAGGAAAGCTAGATGCCTGAACAAAGACGGTAGTAATACCTGCCTCATTCACATTACTGTGGCTGTTAGATTTGCTAAAATATGTACATGAGACACACTCCCCTTTCCCCAAAGCAACGGGGCTGATGGTTACGGATCTGTTTCTTTATCATTGCATGCAAATGAAGAGCTGTTTGACTTTTGTTTGTTTAAGGATGATGGTGTCGAAGTTTGTTTCTCGTACCAAGCTCTGGTGTCAAAAGTTGTACTCCTCACCTAGCAGGGGGCTTTCTGCAGCGACACAATTAGTCTTATGATGGCCATTACCTCTCCTGTCTTCAGGTAACATGACAAGGTTTTATGCTCAGTCAGTTCCCTCTCGTTTGGCCCTTTTGTCCGAAGATATTTCCTCCTTCATCTGTTTGTTTTTCTGTTTTGGTGTCTGCCCTCACACCTTTCAAGCTGATTACCAAGTTTGACCCAGTTTAAATCCAAATGGGAGACAGCTCACAAAGGCATACTTCATCCTCTTCCCATCATGGTCAATTGCTCTCAGCATTTAGTCTCAACAGATTAGGCTCGCTGTTCAGGAAGAGCAGGTGATATTGTACAAATAAAGCACAGAGATATGCATATGTTGCATGTCTAATGTATTCTGATATTTGATAACTTTTCACATTATAACTGTATATAATTGAATACATTTAGGACAATACCATGAGCATGCTGTCATCCTAATTCCCACTCCTATAATACAGCTTTTTAAGACTTTTCCTTCTGTATCTGTTGCACAGTTTTTGGTAACTGCTGTGAAAGTAATATGGAAATGATGTTGTTGTGAGGGTTAGGATTTAGAGTATGCTCAAATAAACCCTTGCAATTTTAAAGGGTTAATAAAACTTTGTGGCTTAAGGTGTTAACTCTTTTAACAAACACAATTACAAACCAAACTCTCCACCCCCTTTCATCTCTGTCAGATGTTTCTGAGTGTGTGAGCTTGTTCAGGTTGTTCTCCTCTTCTTCCAGAATGTTCTGCATTCTGCTGGGGCTGGCAGAGGTTGAGGGCGTCTGTGAGTGAAGCTGGGAACAGAGAGCTGTGCTGGTTCTGTGTGGCTGGAAGAAGGCCTCTGGATGGAAGTGTGTGCTGAAGGATAGGGAGTGGGCTGAAAGGCAGAATAATTACTGGTGACAGGGACTGTAGATGTAAGGAGACATGTCTGAGATACCCCTTCCTTCATTCTTCACATAACCAGTAGTGCTGGGAGCAATGGAATTAGAAGTGGTATAAGAAACATATGTAGTCTAGTGATCCATGCCATGCTCTTTACCAGTCAGTTTTAAAGGAGCCTGTCCAAGGTTTATGGACACCTTGCTTTTCAAAAAAAGAAACATTTTTTACCCTTTATTATTATTTGCTTACTTCATGCAGGCTGTAAGGAAAAGCATGGCATTCAAGTGACCCATTCACAACTTTAAAAAAAATGTTGCATGTGAATACTAAGATGTGAAAGCTGTTTATCCCTTTTGTACATCAAGGCACAGCATGTTCATTTTCATAGCACATTATCAATTTGCTTTACAAGCTAAAAAACACAAATATAATCAATGGAACATAAGTAATAAAATCAATGAAGGATAGACATATTTTAAAATGAAAATAAGTTAGCAAGGATGTAAAGTGATGAAAACAGGCATGAAAAAATACAAAAGAAGAAAAACAATATAGATAAAAGTGCATATTTGTTGTGCAAAGATAAAGGTAGAATCACCAGTTAATAGAAGGTGGTGGAAACAGTTGGGGCTTGTGTGATGTCTATGGGAAGATGGTTTCAGCAATGAGTAACATAATTGCTAAATGCCGTTTTATCCAGTTTAGTTTCAGCTCTGGGCACCACTTACTAAACAGCTCCTGCTGGTAGTTCCTAGAGACCTAACATGCTTAAATATATCAGACATGCCGGAAATATATTTAGGCCCCAAACCACTGAAGTACTTGTAAACAATGAACTAACTGGAAGTTTAAAGGCCCGAGGATTGGAACAATGTGCTCTATTTTCTTGGTCAGAATTTGAGCAGAAGCATTTTGTTCGATAGAACATCATTTGAATGATAAGCAAAACTTTCATGAGATATTAACTGAAGGATATGCTGAAAAAACTACCAACTAGCAATAAAGGAAAGGTGTAAATTCATTAAAAATAAGTTTTAGTTTTAGTTTTCATGCATAATTTTGTATTCTAAACATTTCTAAATGTTTTTCCTTTTTTTAGAAAAAGGCATTTTTAAGAGGAAATGGTGGAATATAGGGATTAAAGTAGAGCTCAAACAAAGCAAAATAATCCATATAAAGATAAGTAGCCATGGTTGAGGTCACACAAGTGAAAATGAATTGACGCGACTAGGAATCGATTTTGAGATTGTAAATACTTTTGTGTTTAATTACTTTTGGAAGAAACATTTATGAATGTTTTATGTGATTTGTTTGTAATTTGTGGGTTTGGAATTTCAGGACTATGGTATGTTAGAAGTCAATATAGTTTCATATAGTGCATATATTGCTGTTGTCTAAATAAAACCTTGTATCTCACACAATGTTGAAGCTTTTGTATTATTTGGAAATATCATCTGACATTGACATTATATCAAAATTCCTCAATGAATGCACCAAGAGAAATGGTACATAACTTGAAAAAAATATCTTTCCACCTTGACTTCATTATAAGGTAAGGAAATATTTTGCCTTTGATGTAAAGTTTACAAGGTTTTTGTCTGACAGTGATTTTATGTTTAGGCATGCTGGCTCCACATTCTTATTGTGCAGGGCTATGCATCCAAGGGGTGGAGGTGGACGGGCCGTGGCCTGCGTGTCGCCAGTGTGTATTCTCCCGAGGCGGCAGGCTGATCTGTGGAAAAGTGCTTGACGCTCTTCCTCACAGTGAGTAAAGTGGAGCAGAGGAGCCAGTCCAGGAGAACACAAACAGAGGTGCTGCGTGAGCCACAAATCCCTGCTTCCTCTGAAACTTCCAGCCCACTTTTTTCCTGTCCAAATTCCATAGCCATTAAACTTTCCTGGCAGCTGTTCAAAAAACAGCGGCGAAAAACCTCACCCAGACCCCCCTCCCTTCCCCTCCTGCACTAACCAGCCCCCTCCACCCCCACAGCACACCAGCACTTGGGCTATCAGAGATCTGCCGCCTGACTCCTTAAATAAAGCTCTGACTTCATAGTTGTTTTTGCTGCAGATTGGGTTTCCTCCAAAGTGTCTACTGGTTTTCACAAAGGGTCGCAATGAGGTGTGGGTGAACGTGGGGCTCCCTTTTCCATGTGTTTAGTCTCAGACATGTCTGACTGCATGCCCTAAGAGAACAGAGATGATATAAAACATGGCCAGATTAGTGCCAAGTGAATATTCAGCATTATGATTTCAGCACTCTTCTACCAGAGCTCCTTCGGTTCAGAGGATGCCATTATAACAGCAGCTCAGTTCCTTCATGCTCACCATCAAATTCAGAAAACACTTTATTCACCAGTATATTATGTGACTTTAAAATGCACAGACATGCATGGGGATACTTCCTAATGCAAAACAAATTCCCTAAAAAAACACACCCCCAAACATCAGAGGCAACGACATCCAGTGTACAAAGTGCAGAAAGAGAAATATTGTAGACATCTGTTTAATATGGTACAATATGTTTGAACATGTAGCCTTGATTTCATTATATTTTCAACATATTTTACAGCCTGAAATGATACAGTTATGAAAGAAAAATTATTCATACACATCTATTTTTTATTGAATACACTTCCAGTGCACATATCCACCTCATGTACACATGCAATGTCTTTTTATTTCTCAGGGACAACATAATTAACTCTCGCAGACACACAGACAAACACATTTACAGAAACTCACACCTACAGGGCAATTTAGCATCTCCAGTCCACCAGACTCACATTTCTTTAGACTGAGGGAGGAAACAGAGCACCTGGAGGAAACCCACACAGACATGGAAAGAACATTCAAACTCCATAAAGACAGGACCCAGAGTCTTAAGGCAGCAGTGTTAATCAATGTTCTGCCCTGCCAGATAGGACATGTTCATTATAATCTTCTCAGCTGTTTGTGCTATAAAGAGCTCAAAAGCACACTTTACTTTTAATTAAAGAAAAAAGTAAAATACTATTTCAGAGAACACAAAAGGAACCACAGCTCTGCACATCACCTGCACATCACAGTACACTTATTTTCCATTTCTTAGGCACTCCTCTCACTTTACAAGATTGTGTTAAACAATCTGGTTAGAAACTCCAGTGCAATCTCTCCAAACACCTCCATGCTTCCACAGGTGTGTCATCTGGACCGACAGCAATTCCATTCTTTATCTTCTTCATCACTGCCCTTACTTCTGTCTTTCTAATCCACTGCACTTCCTATTTAACTATTCACATGTCATCCAGCCTTTCTGAATTCTCCCCAGAGTATCCCTTCCACGGTCTGTTCACTTGTGAGTATGTTTCCATTTGTACCCTTTATCACCTTTATCTACTGCATATAAGCCTTATCTTCAGCCTTCACCACCTCTTTCTTAGCCCTGCACCTCAAACTCCACGTACTGTCTATTTTCTTCCAGCCTCTTGCGTCTGTATACACTGCTGAACTTCCAAGTCCCATCAGCAGGTTTCCTTATCCATCCTTTTCTGTCCAGATGTCACACCTCACACCTTTCTAGCTGTCCCCCTTTCCACTTCTGTAGTAGTTGCCCTGCAATCTGGTAATTCTTAACTACCTCCAGGACCTGCCTTAACTCCTGCCTGAATTCCACCTTACAGTCTTCTTCCTAGGCATATCCTTTTTGCTGCCTTCACCAACATGCCCATTAAAGTCAACACCAATCACCACTCTCTCTCCCCTGGATACACTCTCTATCACTTCATCTAACTCACTCCAGAATTCTCCTTCATCTCACTAACTTGCAGGGCATAAGCACTAACAACATTCATTATGACACCTTGAACTTCAAACTTCAAATCAATCACTCAAGACATACATCACTTCAAGAAGACCTCTTCCCATTCACTCCATGGTAAAACCATTTAAACCATCGTCCAATACACCTGGCCTTACTACCCTTCTATCTAGTCTCTCACACAGTAAATATCAACCTTCCTTCTCCCCATCATATCAGCTAATTCTCTCCCTTTACCAGTCATGCTGCCAACATTCAAAGTTCCTACCCTCACTTCCACTCTCCTACAAAGTGAAAGTGACAACCCTTGTCATTGCGAGGTCACAGCACAGCACTCAGTGAACCACAATGAAATTGGACCTCTGCATTTAACCCATGCACACAAAAAACATGCAGCAGTGGGCAGCGATTGAAAGCACCCGGGGAGCAGTGACGGGGACGGTACCTTGCTCAAGGGTACCTCAGGGCAACCTGCTTGGGAGGGAATCGAACCTGCAATCTTCTGATGCAGGGGCAACTCCCTAACCACTAGGCCACCGCTGCCCCAAAAAAACCTGACTGGTAGGATTCGAACCCACGCCTCCAAAGAGACTGGAGCCTAAAGCCAGCGCCTCAGACCGCTCGGCCACACTACTGTACTGGAAGCAATATTTTTAACCTGAACCAGATTTGGAAAAGTTTTACACCAGAAGCTCTTCCTGATGTAACATTCCCCCAATATCTGTGCTTGGGACTGGCACAAATAAATACATAATACATCCAGTGCATATATATATATATATATATATATATATATATACATACAGTACTGTGCAAAAGTTTTAGGCAGGTGTGGAAAAAATGCTGTAAACAAAGAATTCTTTCAGAAATATAAATACTGATTGTTTATTTTGATCAATTTACAAAATGCAAAGTGAGCGAACAAAAAGAAAAATCTAAATCAAATCAATATTTGGTGTTACTACCTTTTGCCTTCAAACCAGCATCAGTTCTTCTGGCCCCCACAGAGCCCTGATCTTAACACCATCCAGTGTGTCTGGATTACATGAAGAGACAGAAGGATGTGAGGAAGCCTACATCCAAAGAAGATCTGTGGTTAGTTCTCCAAGATGTTTGGAACAACCTACCAGCCGAGTTCCTTCAAAAACTTTGTGATTGATAAAAATAAATGATTAACACTCCCATTTTAACATTTGCACAGTACTGTATGTTAAATATTGAGAAATATTATAGGAGAATTCAATGCATCAAAAAGAGGAGAAAACTGAAATTTCAGGAAAGCAACAATCCAAACATACAGCCACAATAACTCTAAAACTCAGGGTGGCGGTGGTGCAGTGGTAGGGTACTTGCCTATGGACCTCTGGTTCAAGAGGTCCCAGGTTTGAATCCCACCACTGGGTCCCTGAGCAAGACCCTTAACCCTGAGTTGCTCCAGGGGGACTGTCCCTGTAATTAGAACACGTAAGTCGCTCTGGATAAGAGCGTCTGCTAAATGATGTAAATGTAAATAATTGCTAATAATGATTTAAGTAACAACGGAATGTTATTAATTTGAGGTCCATTTGCTCTGTTTCTTTCTAAAAACGTATGATTGTTTATGATTAGAAATGCACACATTTTTGTACAAATTGATATTATGTGGACATGTGCACTGGAGGTACAACAAATGGCCATTACATAAATCATTGTCTGTTATCACACAAGGAATCTTGGAGGCTCCCCACGCCAATGCATTTTTCCCTTTTAACTCTATTAAAATAATGCATTGAAGTAGGGGAACCACCCCCCAATTTCGTTGTACATTGTACAATGACAATAAAGTCTATTCATTCAAAGTCTTTTCATTCATTCTCTCATTAAAACAGCGCTGACCCATTGAGGCATGCAAACCACCTCCGAAGGTGTGCTGTGGTATCTGACAACAAGACATAAGCAGCAAAACTGTGGTTTCCAGCTCCTTTCAGTCATATCCAGCATTATGCTTTTTTCATTTTTTGCTGCAGTAGCTCTCTGGGTTTGAGATTTGTTCATTTCCCACCTACAATAATTCATTCACAAGATTCATTCATTTCCCACCTACAATAATGACCCTTGGGCATCTATGATCCGGAGCCAGCTCACCAGTTGTCCTTCCCCCACAAGGCATCTTGCCATCAGATGCCTTTATCTTTTGTCCTTGTCAAAGTCACTTGGATACCTTTGCTTGCCAATTTTTCCTGCCTTCCACACATCATCAACTGCTCCCTTGCTGCCTAATATATTCTACTTATTGGCAGGTATGAAAGATTTTATGTTATACAATTCATCTGGGTTTAGCGTTGTGATTGATGTAAGTTAAATGAAAAACAAAAATTGTATGAGTACTTGGTTCCTTTAATATATCCATCTTCTGCCGCTTGTCCCAAACAGGGTCGCGCTGGTGTCCAACCCAGCATACAAGGACGGGGGACGCACCCTGGACAGGTCGCCAGCCCATCGCAGGGAGGAGTGGGACGGGGACAGCCCCTTGCTCAAGGGTACCTCAGGGCAACCTATTAGGAAGGGGTTCGAACCCCCGATCCGCTGATTACGTGTCTAACGCCCTAACCACTAGGCCACCACTGCTCCTCCTTTAATATATTTAAATCTTTATTAATAAACTTATGTAACTAATGCTTCCTAAGTACCCTATTCAAAATAATGTATTAGAGACCAAAAAGCTAGTACTGATTAATCCATTTTGCTCGAATTCACCTAAAATTCTACTTTATACTGTAAAATTAAATTCTTATACAGTGTTGTAAAGGTAAAAGGAAATTTCCACAAAAAAATCTACAAGAACAACAAAAGTTGCAAAAGCCCATATGTCTGGTAAGATCACAGTATATTATTGTAGATGGTATAGTTCCCAGCAATAATTTAATGCCATTGTTTTAGAATGAATGAATTAACCATACAACTGTAAAACTCTCCATGGCTGTTGTTATTTAGGCATTAGTTTTCAGATACAACTATCACCATTTAGTTGTTAAAATAATACTTACAGATGTGATATAACTCAACAGCATGTTACAGTTCAAAATTTCATGTTTGCCATTCATATGCTATAATGGCTCTTGTTTCAGCCTCCTACCTTGCATCATCCTTTTAACTATTCAAAGCCCAGGGGACGTGGTGGTTAGGCCAGCTGCTGTGAGCTGTGAAAAAGCTTGGAGCAAGTGATGGAGAGGAGAAAGTGGACTGTGAGGTTCAGACCTCTTTTACTAAATGAGAACAATCTGGTACTGCCTGTGAAGTGCAACCCCAACCAAAAGATGTAGAAAGCAAGGCAAAGGAGAGAAAACAACTGGCCTTATGAAAATGAAAAGGAAGAAAGAGAGAGAGAGTGGGGGAGAGAGAGAGAGAAAGAGAAATCGGTTCTGACACCTGTGGGGGAAGCCCAGCATGCATTGGTCCTGGATCAGCAGGCCCCGGCATTCTGGAGAGAGAAACGTGCTGCTGCTAGGATCTGATGGGCAGTGCTGCAATAACTCAAGGGCAAGCTAAGAGAAAGCTGATAGCCTGGCAGGCATTGGTTTACAGCCAGATGCCCTGTGAGCAGCAGTCCTGGATGCAGCTTTGTTCTCAGACACTGGCAAATTTCACAAAAATGGCTGTTAAGAGTAGATTTCCTCCTCTCTTTCACTTAAATGGATAGAGAATTCAATATGTGGTTTCTTAATCTTTATTGCAATATTTAAAGTCCCTGGAGCATTGTTTGTGGTTGTTCTATGAAATAATGCCATTCTCTTACAGAAAAAAAGTCTTGTAAATAAAACCAACTGGCCCAGACAGTGGGAGCATATTGTAAATTTTTATAACCTGTTGTCGAAAATATTATGTTGCATGCAATATGCAGCTATAAAGTCACAAAGTTGTCTATATTGTTTAGCTCTGACACAGGGCATAAAACCAGACAGGTGAAAGAAGCTTTAGTAGTCTTGTGAAAAGGCATAGGAAGATACAGTTGTATCCAGACAACTGTATCCAGTTGCTATTGTTTCTGAGTTGCTTTGAATTTGATAATCAAAGGCAATTTTTTATCCAAGGCAAGTGTTGTGTGGAATTAAGCATGTAAGGCAAGCAGAACGTCATACAGCTGTTTGAAGTTCCGTTACCATAATCACTCTGTCTGCTCGGCTATTGATGTCTGCTGGTGTGAATGTGCTAACCATGTTCACTAAACAGCTGGTGACTTTTTCATACATTGTACAAATGCATCAGTTCTCTTTCTTGGAATTATGAGTTTAATAGGCTTAAGGTTAAGGGGAGACAGAGAATTAATCATGTCTGGTTTTAGTTTATTACAATTCCATACATCTTCATAAAGAGTTTACTGTTTGAACATTAAGCAAATAACAGCTGCTTGCAAGAAAAGACAGAACAGACCTGTCTGAAATGGATTAAATCTAGTCTAGGAATCTCAGTGGTGTTTCACCACTAAACTTCTTTCTCTTGAATGAATGAATATGGGGAGCAAGCCTTGAATGTCGTTTATTAGTGAATTAATTATATTGAACCTCGGTAGAGTGGTTTAATTCCACCTTTCGGGCGTAATTCATCAGTGACACTCTCATGCATAAACCTTATTAGTACGCTTTATGTGTATATCACTACGTATTATAATAATTTACAGGGCAGCGGTGGCCTAGTGGTTGGGCGTTACCCGCATGATCGGAGAATCAGGGGTTCGAACCCCTTCCCCATAGGTTGCCCTGAGGTACCCTTGAGCAAGGTGCTGTCCCCGTCACTGCTGCCCGGGCGCTTTCAATAGCTGCCCACTGCTGCACGGTGTTTGAGTGTGCATGGGTTAAATGCAGAGGTCCAATTTCATTGTGGTTCACTGTCTGCTGTGCTATGACATTGCAATGACAAGGGTTGTCACTTTCACTTATACAACAACAATTCAAACTGAATATAGTATAAGAAAAAGGGAGGAAATATGCAGCAGAAAACTCTTAAAAATTGTGGTTAGGGAGTTGGCCACAGAATTGGAAGATTGTGGGTTCAAACCCCTTACCAGTAAGTTGCCCTACGGTACCCTTGAGCAAGGTACCGTCCCTGTCACTGCTGCCTGGGTGCTTTCATAGCTGCCCCCAGCTGCACGGTGTGTGTTTGTGCATGGGTTAAATGCAGAGTTCCAATTTCGTTGTGGTGCGCTGTGCTGTGCTGTGTGTACTCACAATGACAAGAATAGTTACTTTCACTTTTTATTTTTATGCCTTCTACTTCCAGTTTTTTTCTTCCAATCTAGCCAATCTCTTACAGTATATCTCAAGACAGATTTTTCAAAGGTTTTATGAGATGAGAATGACCCTTGATGGACCAGATGGATCAGCCCATGGCTGGATCAGTAACGAACACAGAGCTCCACTTCCACTCAGACACCAGCAAGGTAGAGGTGGGGTACTGGTATGGGCTGGTATTATTAAATAGTAGCTAGATGGACCCTTTTCAGGTTGAAGATGGACTCAAAATCAACCCCCAAACCTACTGCCAGTTTTTAGAGACACTTTCTTCAAGCAGTCATTCAGGAAAAAGTCTGCATCTTTCAAGAAGACCATTATTTTTATGCAGGACAATGCTCCATCACATACATGGAAGTTCTCCATTGCATGACTCACCAGTAAAGGCCTTAAAGATGAAAGAATAATGACATGGCCCCCTTCCTCACCTGACCTAAACCCTTTTGAGAACTGGTGGGCCTTCTTAAACAGGAGATTTATGGGGAAGGAAAACAGTCCACCTCTCTGAACAGTGTCTGGGAGGCTGTGGCTGCTGCTGCACAAAAAGTTGATCATCAACAGATCAAGAAACTGACAGACTCCATGAATGGAAGGCGTATGACTGTTACTGAAATGATGGGTGACTATATAGTTCACTGAATTTCTTTTTGAAAGATCAAACAGATCATGTTCATTCATAAATGTTGAGTTGTTTGTTTATTATTCCAATTTGAAGAGCTAGAAATAAGCAAGTGAGATGGGAGAATTATCATTTTTCATTTAGATGTGTAATAATTCTGCACACTAACAGCTGCCTAATAATTGTGCGCACATGTATTCCCCTGAGAACACACACTTACATTTCACATTCAGGTTCCCGGGTTAATAACATTTTGGACTGACTGATAGCATTGTATTTGTTCTAGATAAAAATGAATCCTCAAAATACTCACTTGCCTTTTAATTGTGCACAAAGTGTTGTCATTACATAGTCACACTACATAATGGCACATATACTAATATGTTTATTTGTTAAGGTACCTGGCTGGAAAATGAACAGTAGGTTTACTCTTTTTTTCCTGAATAACATGAAAACTGAATAGATTGAATGGTGATTTCTGAACTAACGCACAGTACTGAAAGACAATTCTCTGCTGCCAAAATTTATTTTACTCATATAACTCATATTGCAATTTTTATTCATCTAAAACACCTTTAAGCTACACTCTTACACTAGGCTATTGTAAAAAAGCTTTCTTCTAAAAGCGAAGGATAAATAATATTAAGGTCACTGGGTGGGGACTCTGTAAGTAAACACAATACCCATTACACATTAAATGTCACCCTACAGCAGATCTCACTACATCCTGTTGATGAATTTCCCACATAATTCTGTAGTGCATATGAGACTATATGTATGCACACGCCTGTATATCTGTGTATAACCCCCAGGCTCCCAGTGGGTCTGCCCTGCTTTTGCACTAAAGCTGCAATATGTCTCATTAGAAAGCCTTTTGAGTCCCACCTCTGACCTAATCCTGTTGTTTTCCCTGTTGTTCCCAGTCTGGCTCTGCACTGTGTGCACAGCTAACTGTTCTCACATATCTTGTTTCAAACCAGAGGAGGCGCTGGCTACAGAGTGAATGCATTTCTAATTGATGCGAGTGGGATATGCAGAAAGAAATACATGTTGGGGAGATCGGGAAAGAGGAAAAGTGAGCATAACCTGCCTGCATTGTGCCAACGGTAAAGTTTGGTGGTGGTGGTGGGTGTGGTGGGGGTGGTGGTGGGTTCTTTTTTCCTTCATTCCAGTGACGTGAAATCTTAATGCTTTAGCATTCCAAGACATTAACAAGTTTATGCTTGGGATAGTTTGGGGACAGTTCTTTTCTGTTTCAGCAATACACAAAACAAAGTCCATTAAGATTTGTTTGGGTGATTTTGGAGTGAAAGAATTAGAATGGCCCACATAGATCCATGACCTCATTTTAATGGAAATTAAAAAACCTTTAAGATTAACTATAATGGACACTGCAAGCCAGGTCTTCAATGTTCAATATCAGCACACTAACCTCACAAATGGTCTTCTGCACAAATGGGCTGAAAATAAGAGATTATACTTTGTGCTTCAGGAAGCTTGAAAAAACAATTTCTCAACAAAATAATTAAACCTGGATAATGTCTGACTTATTGGAAACAAAATATGAAGAAATGTATGAAGAGCGGTGGCACAAGGCTTTTGCACAGTAATGTAGTATGTTAACATACTTCACCTTGTGACTCATTCAGATGCTTGGCATAGTGCCACACTGTTTACTGTCTGTCAGCAACTGTCTCTCAGTGGTTAGATGGCTGCTCATATTCACAATCACTGACATATCTAGGGCTTCCAGTGTGATGTGATGAGTGATGTGTCCCCTTAAAAATGTGATCGTTCTTGCTCTGATCAAATCACACTGGGTTGACATGCCCTATTTTCTAGTGCTGCCTTGTCACTTTTTGGTAAATTAGAGAAATTAATTTTAAACTGCATACATATAACAGGGGCACCTATAAAGACATATTGCTACATTAGTCTGTGTACACTTTTACATTTTTTTCCCCTGCAGTACATGGCCTTATGAAAGGAATCAGGGGATTGGATTCAGATAAAAAATGACTTTGTACAAATTGTGCTGTTGTTGGCCAGGCTTTGCCATGATTTCCCACACTCATCCAGTGCCAAAGGGTCTAACCAATCAGAGAGTTCCATTAGCTATATCTGTCAAGATGCCACAAAGAAAGAAATCTGTTTAAATAAATAGCCAGAATTTCCCATATTTTATTAGAGATATTTTAAGAATATTTTAAGATATTTTAAGTCTATTTTAAGAGAAATATCTAACACTTGCGATGTTAAAATACAGACATGATTCTACTAATTAAAAAGGAACAAAAACGACAGACTTGTATTTTACCCTTAGGCCTTCTCTGAAAATTTTCATTGTTTCATTTTTTCATTCACTGTTCCTTAGCATGACACAGAGTTTGATATGGTACTTTAACTTTTATTGCAGGGACCAATTGCTGGGCAGTGTGCCAAGCTGACTGCCCACACGTCTGTAGTCCCAGCCAGGGCTGGTGTGAAAACGATGCAGTCTGTGTGTGCATGCTGCATGGTTCAGTGTCCTGAATACGTGAGCAAAACACACAGGCTGTGCAATACTGCTGTCCCTACACTAATCCCACCCAGACCAAACAGCTTACCCAGGCTAGGGAACACGCTCGTGAAAGCAGGTGTTAATTAGAGACAGCTTAGAGCGGGGGTGGTGCTAGTGACACTTGTGGTTTTGGGAGGAGAGCCTAAGTGTGTGCGTGTATGTGTGTGTGTGTGTGTGTGTGTGTGTGTTTATAAGGGCCTTGACTTCCCAAGCTGACATTGATGAAGTAGCCCCAATCAAGGCCTACTGACCTTCCATCACCTCGGCATTGCTGCCTATCTTCTGTAAAAAGTTTCAACTCACTTTACAGAAAACACTGCAATAAAAGTCAACTACTGAAGATTCAGTAATGAGAAAAGACAAAAATTATTTTCACATGTTGATTTGCTAGGCTGAACAGTATATTTGACTTATTATGTACTTAAGAGTGAAGCTGTGGTGTCTATAGAAAAGTGTGTACAGAGTTGTAGACCAGATTTTTGTTACCTAATAAAGTTTTTTGTAAATCAAACATAATGTCATTTGTTTTTCAATGCTAATCTATCAACCATCTCTGTATCTCTCCCATTTGGTGTGTTCAAGTGTGTGATATGTGGCACAGTTGGTTACACTTGCATTGCAATTTTGTTACATTTGTTCATTTGTTTTTGCCATGCCCTGAAGACATCAGGGTTTTTAATCAAAAGTTGAATATGAGGTGAGATGTCTTTGTTTTTTTAATAGAAAACTAACATGGATGTTAGAGAGCTGTCTAACATTCTGTATGATGTAAATGATGTCCCTTTCTCCAATAAATACATAAATAAATAATATATTTGCATAGCATCACGTTACACCTACATCTATTTGCTATTCAAATGTTCAAATCTTCTCAAACTCCTTGCATCTCTGAGCAAGTCAGCCAACAACTGGTATCTGACAGTTGACAGTCAACTTGGTGTGTCAGGAGGAACATGAGTTGGGTTTCTGCGACCACTGTACAGTCCATGAGAGAGAGGCTGGACCTCAAATGGGTCACTAGTACCAATATAGTGTCTTCATATATAATATATATATATATATATATATATAGTATAAGGGCTTGTGTTATAGTATAAGGGCTTGTGTTATAGTATAAGGGCTTGTGCACCCAAACACTGCACTACATGTCCAGTAGGAACCCTTTAGGGATTCAGCTAGAGAGAGAGCAGACACTGACAGGACCTCCATTGTCTGATGGAATTGGCGTCCATGTGTTAGAAATCATCCTCCCACGTGGCGCAGACGGCTGAAACCCAAGCCCAGGCCCAGGAGCACAATGCTGATGAAAGACAGTGCGGGAAGAGGAATATAAAAGCCAAGGCTCCAAAAATCCCAGCCTGTCACGCCACGGCTCAGCCACCCCCTCCCCACGGCCTTATGGGAGTTGGAGTCTGACTGTGGGGGCGGAAAGAGAAAGGAGAGAATGAAAGAGAGGAGTGGAAGAAGGGGTGTTGAAGGGAGGGAGGTTATAAAGCTGTGCATACAATCCATGTCTGCTCTGATCTGGAGAACAAACGTAGCTGCAAGACTGCCCTCACCAAGACGAGGACAGGAGAAAGGTATGATGTTAGTATTACAGTGGGCCTACCTGCAGTACTGCTGCATCTTAGGACTCTAAGGCTGGGACCTGCTTGTAGAAACATCTGTGTCCACCTGATAGTGTTGTTCCACCATCTTTAAATCATTTTGTGTCTTTGTAACAATTTAGGGATCAAAAGGCAGCTTTTGAGAATATGTCATCAGATGATGTAAAATCAATGGAAGAAAATAGATAGATACATTTTTTAATATTTATATTATATATTTATAATAAAAATTTAGATCAAACAGGAGATAATTTTGAATAGTAAGATCGAATAAAAAAATTATAAAGAGTTAATGAAGGTATATCATAAACACTAAAAAAGGTTTAACAGCATTTGAATTTCAAATATTAATTGGTCCATTATTTTTGGGTTCTGCATGAAAATGCCTTTTGTTTGAAAATATATCTGCAGAGCTCAAATGTTCCTTTTTTGTTTGTATTGGAAGGGAAAATCCGATTTTAACTTATTTTTACAGTCAAAATTCCACTTCCACGCCACAGTATCTGATCATTCATATGACCTTTGAAAACATTGTGTGAATTGTACGAGTGCACAATGGCCACATTGCTTTATTTTTAGGTGCAGCTCTTGCATGAGGCTCACTTCCCCCAACTGAAGTGTTCCCATGGCTTAACTGCCTTACTGATCTGAGTGATGGTTCATGAACTGACCCATGACTGAAGGGTAGACATTCACACAGATCCACTGGCTCACATCAGACCTAGGTTTGTTAACAATGTAAGCACTAGTCTACTTTAAGAACTTGAATCTTACCTAAGCTTTGGTCTCAAAATCTACAGAATCAGGGCAGGATGATATGATTACATGTTGCAGAATAATTACTTGCAGGTCTAAAATAAAGCCGTACTTGACTCAGTGCAAGGATTGCCATGTTGAAGAGCTGTTGATGTTACCTGTGATCATGCAGTCACAGCTTTTGTGGCAAGAATACATTTTGAACCATGGTGGAAAAATAGAACTTTTATTTGGGCAAGTAGAAATCTCTTGCAGGAACAATAGGTCTACACACCACAGCTCCTCTAGATTGGTGTGTATTTTTCCAAATGAACATTAAATTCATCCTGTTTATTTCACTTATTGCTAACTGCATTGTCTAAATGCTTTATTTCCTGTTGCCAAGGTTTGATCTTAATCCTCTTATTTAATATTTCATTTTTCTGGACTCAGATTAGGTTCAAACCTATTCATGATGTACAAACAAAAAAACACATAAACCACCTCACAGATGATTTTTAATGGAAGTTCTGGGAAACTTGAAGCTGTCCAAGAGGAGATACATTTAAGGTCTGCAATTCAGAGTAATTGGCTTTTTATTACAAAACATTTCATTACTTGGACGATGTCCTTTTTACACAAAAATCCTCAAACAGACGGTACATTTCCTCTCAAATTTTGTGAACCAGTGTCATTTCTCAAACACACCTCCTAAAATATCAGCTGTGACATGAAATTGCAGCAACATAAAAAAATAATTTGCAGAATGTTGATACACAAACACACAAATAGATTTGCTCTCTTTCTCTCGCCTGAGTTTCTCAAAATACAGCAAAATCCAAGCACAGTATTTAATGTGGGCAATAAAAGCGACTCTCAAACATATAAACTTTATTAATAACTTATGGATTCAACTGTGGAGAGTGAAGCAATAGTGATCCATAACAGATCATTTTACTCCAGTTTCAGTCAACTGGGTTGCTCATAAAGCAGCACCTTTACCTGTCAGAACCAATAGTGTTAGGCATTAAGTTGCCATTAGAGACACTGGATCACATGAACTGATCAGACAAGACTGCTATTGTTAAGTAGAGACTGTCTGGCTGCTGGGACACTTCTGAGAGTGATACACACAGAGACAGACAGCAGGGAGACTCAAAAGATCTCAGGTCTGGTTTGAAAGCTCTTTAGCAGAATGCTAACTGTAAATGTATGGTATTTTGGCATGAGTGCGATTTTGAATGCTAGATGATACCAATTTTGTAGTGAGTGGAATTTGCCTCGTTTTCAAAAAGAATTCTTTGAAATGAGTTATTGCTCTTTTTAACCCCCTCTATCATTTATGTTTTTATATTATGCAAATTATGTCATTAAATGATCAAAGACATATTTATGTCATTAACTTTATACATTATTTATATTCTGCGTTGACGGGTTTATTTTGCCACTCCAGATCTATTGGTTTTCATAAGAAAATGTTACTAAAAAATTACACAAGGGTTTGAAAATATCCTGCAAAAAGGCTACTTATATATCAATTTGAATGAATCCGTATTATCAAGAGAATGTTGATTACTGTAAGAATAACTGAAAATGAAATATTTATATGTAAAAAGAGGTGTTTCAAAAGGTAAGCTCCTTAGGGGTAGGTTAAAGAATATCGGCTTCTTATGACCTGTAGACTAGGACATTGCCCATTACTTATATGGTAATCAGATTTTTTTGTCCTTAAATCATGTTTGTGTTTACTTTCTGTTTATTCCCCATAGTCAGAGGAACAGAAATGATGTCTCATCTCATCAAATGCCTGACCTTTCCCATAGAGGTGGATGAGATGTTTCTTATCAGCGAGATAGAATGAGGTAAAGGCCGGTCAGCAACAGTTATAGAGATTCAATGTTGTCTATTCAGACTCAAGCTCCCGCTCTCCTCCTCTTCCTCTTCCATCAGAGGAGCATTGCAGGAAGTCTCGCATAATTTAAAGCTGTGCTGTGCAACCCTGGCCCATCTTGACTGATTGTGCAATGGAACTGCAAGATTTACTCATCCTTGGGGGGTCACTAATCATCAGAGCTGCTTTTTGGGGGAAGGAGGGCCTCAGACGTTCATTGACCACATCCTACATACAAGCAGTTTCAACAGACACACGGGTACACACATGCACTTGAACACACAACATGAATTTACCTACTGAGCTACACAAAACAACATGCCCTCATACACACACACACACACACACACACACACACACACACACACACACACACACACAACCACACATAATCACACACACAACCACAAACAATCACACACACACACACACACACACACACAAACACACACACACCACACTTTTTCATAGCATCCTCTTTTTAGTGCAACTGCTGTCTTGGGAGACCATGCGGAAGCCATTGCACATTTCCTCTGAGCTCCTCTCTGCTCCTCCTGTCCAGCGGATTCTCCCCCGCGTACGAGAGCAAAACTCAGACATCAGTGTGGAGACGGGGAATAGATTTGCAGGTGGCTTAGAACTATCAGTGAGGCAGAGACAAAAGCATGCATGTGTCTGAGAAGTAGGAGGAATGGAGACCCCAAGGCCAGCACTGGGAACAGATTGTTTGATAAAGCCCAGTTCTCCAAGTGACAAGTACTGATGGGGAGAGCTGGAGCCAAAATGGCTCTCTCAGATATTCTGGAAATGGTTGAGGACAAACCATTTTTGGACATGGTTTTTCCCTTTGAATACAGAATAATTTCATACAGAATATGAAATTAAAAAATAAGTATGAAGTGGAAGTGTGGAGTATCAGCCTAGTATCTGAAGGTATTTAAATCTATCTGCATTGCTTGAACAATATTAATAAACAAAAAAAAAAAAAAAAAAAAGTCGTGCGGGTCTCAACGTGTGTGTATGTATGTAAGCAATGCAACTTAAATATGAATATAGAAATAGTTTCCAAGTACAGCTGCTGAGGACCTTGAGAGGTAAATACAAAGTGAAGTTTACCTTCAGTGAAGTTCAGGTTAGGTGAGTTATTTGTGCATTCGAGAACATTTCAGATTTCAGAACTCCACAGCTGTTTTGAGAGTATATTTTGCCTTTTTTTTGCTGTTTTCTTACAATGCTGCTACCCTCAGTGCGCATATCAACAAGACTTTCACTGAAAGCCCACATACCCATGATTATCACTTTATGAAGGTCTATAACACCAGACAGTGTTCTTATGTTGTCAACACTTTTTGTGAAAATAAAAGTAATCTTTATTTACCTCCTAATGTGGACTTCTGTGGTCCTCCAGGTCACTGAACTCACCACTGTGTTCTTGTTTCAAAACAATTTAGAAGCGAATTATTTTTTATTTTAAGACTGCCTCTAAAATCTTTTTACGCTCATCAGGTATTTTGAGCCATTTTCTTTAATATTCCTTCTGAAGAATATTAGCATGGCCTGTGTTTAAATAGAAAAAGGTTGTCACGTTCACTTTAATAATTAACTGCAAACAATAACAGCCTGCAGATGGGCTTCAACACTGTATCTGCAGGTCACGCTGTAATTTCAGGAGTCGTTTTGCATCCCTCATCTCATCTTCAGCTATTCATCACACACCCCACACTTACCAAACCACAGACCATGCTAAAAGCCCCACACCAAAACATTTCAAGTAAAGTCTGTATTATTGGTTAATATATGGATACTAGTAATAGTTATTACATTAATAAAAAATAATTTTTATCCCCAAAACCATTATAGGTTACACAAAATTAGTGATTCATTGCACAGAAGTTAGTATTTAATTATTATTATTTCCCTGTTTACCTGTAAAAAAAAAAAAAAAGTTAATGATCAGTTAATAATCCAAAAAAAGAAAAAAGTTTAAAAAGTTTATTATTCTTTAATGGAAATAAGAACATTCTTGTTGTGTTATAATGAGAAGCCACTTGCTTCTCTGCTGACAGTGTCTTTGTGAGTTAATTTATTAAACTGGTCTCAGAAAGTCAATATTCACAAAACATTTAGTCATAAACTGTTGAAAGAATGTTCCTTGACAATCTGCTTTCATCACACAGTGGTTGGAGAATGATCTGTTTTCTATCTCAGCGCAGTCAGATAGCATAGGCTTCCTTCGACAAAGACAACGAGCAGAATTACCTCATACATCAGTATTTTATAGCTATCTTTTTTTCCACTAAGAGTGGACCATCTCAGTGCTGTGTTCTGTAATCTATTCATTTAAATGAGAAATTATTTGTGTGATTGAGCTATTATCAATTTATTTAGAAAGTAAAGGGAAAAAAATGTTATCTCTTGTTGAAACATGAAAATATTCTAGGTTCCTGCCAAAGGAGACCTAATATATACTTTTCCCTCAAAAGAGTTTATTTAAAAAAATGTCACAGGTGTAAACAAACCACTATCCACTACAGTGCATTTTCATTAGGAGCTCTAATACAATAATTATGGTTTATATGTAGGGTTTATTTTGACAGCCATTAGCACTAATACAATAATAGTCCTCATAAGAGTGGAATGTGCAGGAAGCAATGAAGGCTGGGTTGAGAGCAGCTGTGGTTGGCTGGGTTCAACAGAACTGGGGGACTTAGCCCCTACCGTGGGTGTGTATGGAACCATTCCTGCACCGGTCCAGCACAGAGGCCACTCACCTCTCCAGTCTTTGTTTGGCCGGCTGTCCACATTATAGGCCTACCATTGTAAGCCCCCGGACCCTGGATGCTTTACCACTGTTTTCTTTGGGAAGCAGGAAATTGGATGACTGGCTACCTGCTACAACAACATCCTGCACTTGAGAAGACGTCTTTTCACCCATACCCACCTATTATTTCCCACTATCCACAGTACTGAGCCAGTGGTCAACCTCCAGATTTCTGGTGCACCCAGGCCCCCACGTGGCATCATCTAAATTCCACCGAGGGCCAGAATCAATTTTTGTGTCCATGCAGATGCTTCCGTCAAAAATTCAACCGAAGGCCAAGCCTGGATTTGAAGCCAAAGTTTCATTTGAAGCTCAGTTACTGTAAGAGTGCTCAGGCAGGTAACTATTATGCACAAGCACATCCCGGCAGTTATAAACTAATGATTAGCAATTTTGTATTCAGTCTATATAAAAGGTTTTTAACCAAACAAATGCTGAGAAAATTGCATCACATATGAAAAAGAGCAACAACGGGGTTTTTAAATAATGTCATGAAAGAGCTTGGACCAGGTCTGGAATAAAATTAACAAAATTTTAAATGAGCTACTTTTTAAAAGGTTTGAAATGCCTTCATATTCTGTAAATGTTGACTATCAACTGAAGTGTTCCATCCTTTACATTACGTGGATGTCATGGTGACCACTGAAACCCAGCCATGGCCATGGTCCCAGTCCCCGGAATTCTTACCCGGAGCTTCTATCCAACCGCTCATTAATCACGCCTAATCCCCCGCACCTGGTCTGCCAGGCATTTAAGGTTTGCCAGCCTGACCCAGTATCGCCTGTTCACTGCTTTGTGGCTGTTTGCCTAGTTTCATGGACCATGGAGTTGATCAGATTAAAGAATGAAAAACAAAACATGTTTATTTAATAAATCTATTTGTTTATGGAACAAAAATGTTCATCTATTATTCGTATTATTCATGTGAGAATGAATAAGATTATTTCAGATGTCATTTAATGCAAAATTTCATGGTCTCACAAGAGCTTTAAATAATGCATATTACCTCGACCATCTGAATAAAAATTATTGGAGAAACACACCATATTGTCAGGCCAAGAAAGCTCATTGATATATAAGAAAAACCTAAAACATAAATAGCGTGTTACGAAAGGTCAAGAAACTATTTTTTCAGATCACAATTCAATGTCTGAAGTAAAAAAAAAAAGAAATCTTCTCCCATTTTTAAAAATGATTTATTCATTTTTTATGGTTTTCAGTATGCAACATCTGTGCTTTATCAGTTTCAAATCAAAGTAAAAAAGAGGCAAAAATGGAAAACAACTGACAGAAAATATATATATATTTTAACAACAGCTTGACAGCACAACCTAGTAAAAACAAAGACATGTGACATTGAGTCTCTGGTATATTGGCACAAGAGGAGAGATCCTGAGTGGGTCTTTTTGTGAAGCCTCAACAGGTGGTTCTGATCAAGCTTCTAAAGGCACCACTGCAGTGTTAGTCATTTCAGCAACAGACCTACATCATGGTGCCATCACTGGAGGTCAAAGCTATTAAACCAGAACATTTAGTTTGGATCATATCTACATTTGAAAAATGTAGTCCCTGATATCACTGGTTCAAAGAATGGGTAAACAAGTGGCCTTAGAGGAGCTGGCCATCCAATATAAATGTCCAGAAAATGAGTTGTTTGGAAGTGTTTAGAGTTTTATGGAAACATTTTTGTTATTTTGTTCCTTTTAATTCTGGTTTTAATGTAGCTGGTAACTCAGGAGGCACAATGGTGTGTTGTGTGTGTGTGTGTGTGTGTGTGTGTGTGTGTGTGTGTGTGTGTGTGTGTGTGAGAGAGTGCATGCATTTGTGTGTGTGTGTGAGTGCATGCATGTGTGTGTGTGTGCGTGTGTGTGTGTGTATGTACATGGAGAGGAGGTGGAGGGCAGGTCAGGGTCATTTACTCAGAACTGGGTGAGGCTGCTGAATCCAACTCATCTGCTTCCAGGTCATGGGGGGAAGCAGGCTGACCACCTTTCACTCTCTTCCATTTCATGCGTCTGTTTTGAAACCACACCTTCACCTGTGGAAAAAAATCTCCGTCAGAACACCCGTCAACAGGACTGATATTAGTTTTAGCATCTTCTATCTCCTAAATCAGGGGCCAAGTGCTCAGCGTGGGACAAAAATCATTTTTGTGGTGAGCTGATGGTTTAAAAAAAGTTAGTAGGTTTCAAAATTTAAATATATATTTTAAAAATGTAAATACATTGCACAATATTTTGTTTCAAGGTGGGGTTACAGTAACCTGGCATATCAAATCAAATGTCCACCTTGGCTATAGGTTGGCTAGCCATGCCAAAAATTATGGGATTATTTCAATATAAATCTTTTGTAAATCAATTTATTATGCATGAAAAATCATCGTAAATTTGTAAATATTGTAGTCATAAGATTACAGAATAAAGAATAGACCCACATAGACCCACATCAGAACTCTTTAAAGACTAAAATATGCTGTATATTCTGTGTATATGGAGCTCACAGTCTGATCTGTTCTGATGTACAGTTGGGGATTTTGTGTTCAGCAATCAATGAACTTGTGATATAACTGTTTTGATAGCTAAACTCAGAGGAGTGCAAATCTGTGACCCTTATGCAGTCCTCTCAGCATTCCCAATGGAAGCACAGGAGAGCAGACCATCTGTTCCCACACTATTTTTAAGTGTATGCCTTTTTCTCAATCTGTCTGCCACTCATCTGAGAGCAAGGCGCGGCATTTGGCCAAGAAATGTAGGATGTATCGGAAAAAGTGAAGACAGAGTTGCAGAGGGATTTAGAAGGAACTCGGAGCAGTTTTGGGATCTAGAATGATTGGTGTGTATCTGTGTTAGAGTGGGCGTGTGCGTGTGTGGGCCTGGGAAAGCCATCTAGGGCAAAATTGTGTGCATATAAAAGTGTGGTCTATATAGAAGACAAAAGCCTTTAAACTGGAGGTGAGATTAAAGAAGGTTAAGGAGGTTTTTGCATCTTTCCTAATTTCACACATATTTCACCCTGATTTGTTCATATTGTTCTACGAATTAGATGAAAAATGTGTTGTAAAGCACTAAAAAAGTGAGATGCAGTCAATGTGATACATGACTATAAGCTCTGTATTCTTCTGGAAATCGATATGATTTGCTCACTTCTGATTTAAATGAATTTTAACTCATAAGAAATTAACACCATTGGGTGATGTTAATATTTTGGCATAAGAAAGAAAAGTAATTATTATAAGAACCTCCAAACAACCATATGACTTAACCCAATAACCACAATACACACACTTTCTCAGATCATTGCCACAGAATATGTTGAAGTGAGGAGAAAACCAGAGAAGGCTTCTCCTAGCCTGGTGTTTAGAGAGCAAAGGCAATTAAGGTGTTGTGTTGTACCTGTCTTTCAGTGAGGTCCAAGTTGACAGCAATCTCATATCGACGCAGACGGGTCAGGTAGTTGTGATGTGTAAACTCTGCCTCCAGCTCCCTCAGTTGCTCTTTAGTGAAGGCTGTCCGCTCCTTTCTGGCCTTGCAGTTTGAGTCAGCCTTAAAGCCAGATTCCTGGATTTCTGAAAGACACAGACAAGAAGAGAAGAGGTTAGCATCTGAAAATACAAGGCCTCCACTGAGCCCTTTTATAGCTATGTTACAGTAACATAAAAAATACTGTTAAAATAAATAACATGCCTCAAGGTTACTAACTAAATTATAGGCCTGCATTAAATCCCCTAAAATCTTCCATAGTCATGCATACTGCAAATTTGAAACCTTAATTAAATAACTACACATTAGTTTAATAGTACTTATAAAACTTAAAAAATGTTTAGGATACCTGAATAATATGATTTAAGTAGTAAAGAGGTTGAGAGTTCATCAATTTAGTGATATCTTAAATTGTAGACGTTCATTTTTTAAATTAAATATATTCTACATTTTAAAAAACAATATCAAACAGCAAATGTAATGTTTAGTTTCTTAGGAAAACGGATGCTTTATTAAAACCTTATGGCTAGACTGTGTTTCAAGAGTGTTACATTAAAAATGCTCCCTATTTACAATGCAAATACTGGCAGTTGAGCCCCGCACAGGCCACACACTGCTTTGAGCCGCAGGAAGATCAGAGAGTGCTTGGGACGGAGTTATAGTGTGTCAGGGTATAAGGGGGGCACCCCAAACAGGCCACAGAGGAGTCACATTAGGATGGAATGCACCGGAACATTGTTAAACGTGCTATCAAAAGAACAAAGACGTGGATGGGTACAGCTAAAGGGTGTGAGTGTTTGTGTGTGTGTGGGAAGTCTTTGTGCCCTTTGCCCCCTTTGACACTGTAATTTAGCAAAACCTGACATCCCGTACTGGAGCAGAAACAGAAAATCTAGTATGCTGGGCAGGGGAGATGCAGGGGCTCTGTCTTTTATCAAACTGTCTGTAAAATAATACAACGTGTAAGGACCCAGCAGGTTGAGCTTTTTCCATTTCAAATGGACATGGAGTAGAATCAGCCTAGATTGTTTTCGCCGTCCTGAACTTTATGAACTCAATTAACTTCTGAATCATATATCAGCATCGGTAGCACCACCAAGAAGTGACGCAATACCTACAAAATGTCTATAATTTGTCAAAGTGAGAATTCATCTGTTGGCATTTGCCAGATCCACAAGGCCAGACTGTGAAATGGGCTGCAGTCATAGGGCCAGATGTGAGTAGAGAGAGCCAGAGAGTTTGCTAGCTACAGAAGAAAATGTTTTCTTGTATGCGGCAAACTGTGGCCTGAGCTGGTTGAATCAAATGCCTTATTCTCGTTCATTTAAGCACACTAGACTCAGTGGTATGGCAGCAGGTTGGAGAGAAACACCTGGCATGGTGCATGTATGTGTGTGTGTGTGTGTGTGTGTGTGTGTGTGTGTGTGTGTGTGTGTGTCCACCAAACAGTCCCCAATAAATTTCTCCAGCAAAAGCCTATAAACTTTTAGGGAGCAGCTCTAACCTCAGCAGGGTGCCTGGAGGACAAACAGCATTTGGTGTGTTAAGTAGGGGCGCTAAATTTGCTGGTACAAATGAAGTCACAACAAGTCTGCAACAGGTCTTATTTATTGTCATCTGAGGGCTTCACAACAAAATATAACACAATGACAAATTTGTTTGGCAGAATGTTTTTAAAAGCAGCTACTGTAATGTAGACATTGTGTACTGAGCAAAATAATCTGAACTGTTTTATTCGGTTTTATTGTTTACATTAACACAGCATCGGAAATGGCTAGTAATTTAAAACGAAATTTCTGTGCATGCGAGGAAACATTGGAGAAGCCACTACATTGCGTTCAGCGTGCTGATGCACAGGTAAACATACATGTGTTCCCACTCCTTTCAGACTCCCTAATCAATCCCAATTTATTCAGATTTTTCTGTTTTTTGTCTGTGTGTGTGTCTTTTTTTTACTTTGTGTCAAATTTTTATAATCTACTTCAGTTTATTTGAATTGTACATGATATCTATTAACGAACATTTCTACATTTCTACATTCTACATTTTCTTTTTTTTCTTCATGTTGCTTTTACTTATGTAAAGCACTATGATTTGCTGTCGTATACGAGTTGCACTACATAAACAAGCATGCCCTACGTTTTTAGTGCAAATTCTGCAATCAGACTGGACTTTGACACGTTAGATGAAGATGAGCTCATTTCTTTTGACAGAGATTTTGGCTTTGGCAGGAAATACATTATCTGCTAACAATTATGCACAATCAGCAAGTGTCTTGTTGTCACATGAGGTAAAAACCAAGTGAAAATATAAACAGAGCTGGGAACGATTATCTTGTCAACGCCTACCACTTTACACAGTGTCTCAAGCTAATTTTCTTATTCTCGATATTCAGCCAAACACGCAATACAGCCATATGCATTATGTATGAAACATATTTCAATTTCAGCCATGAATACATTTTAGAATGGTGTACTTTCCTTTAGTTACTTTAAGAGTATGTTCACTGAGGATCCCGTTACTTCTTAATGTCAGGAAAATGTCAGTGGGCAAGAATGCAGAAGTTAAATCACAGACATGGTCTGGCATGCTTCTACCACAAGCAAGCAGGGGTTACATTAAGGTAACTCCTAGACAGAGAAACCGTGCACTTCTACTCCATATTAAGTCAAGAGGCCTGGGTGTACTGGTGAAGGGAGAAGGCCTCATGATGGAGTTTGTCTAATCACTTCTTCAAGCCAATCACAATTGTCTGAGAGAGAAAGAGAGAAGGCAAGCGAATATTATCTTGCCTTTTTGGCCAATGAATTACAAAACCACTCAAATGCTATTTGGGACATATATTTATCTTTGAGAAACTTTCCTTTATTCCAGAAAGGCTGGCCTGTCTCAGTTTCCACTGAAAGCTGCAAGCTGAAATTAATGCCTGCTCCAGATGTGCCACAAATACTGAGGTTCCTTTTCCGTCTGCTCAGAATAGCATGAAATTGGAAGAATGCAAAAAAAGAGAAACCTCTCAAAGCTATTATATAGATTTAATCATTTCCGGAGTTCATTAGACATAACCTTGAGGCTCCCTGAAATATATGCTCCTAAAAAACAAAATGTATGGCTATAGGATTTTATTATGTTTTCATATGATGGTAGATTAGCACCAGACCTCTACAGTCATTTCATCTTTTTTGCTACGAATTCTTGAAAAGATATGTTACTTTAAATGTTAGATAAGTGACAAGCAGTGCCATGACATCAGTCTTTGAAATGACTCATAGTTTGAGTTAGATCAGATCATTACAATCATCCTGTCCATCTGCGGCTGTTGTCCGTTGAGTCATGACTGTGTATGTAGTTTTGGCTGTGTATTATTTCTTTTGGTGCAGGGACTGCAATAATTCACCTGTAGGCACTATGGTGTATATTTTAACATGACACCAACACAAAATGGATGATGTGAAAACAATTGAACACTCGAGGTGTCTGCGCATTAGATAAGTGCCCTAAGGGCTCTGAACAATGGAAGGAAACAACTGCAAAATAATATTGTGTGTTAGATTAATGTGTTATGGGTCATCCACCATATGCCTGCCTGTTGCTGCCAAGCATCATTACACCAACTGAACTCCAATAGTCTTCCTGAATGAATTTCTGGGCACATGGCTTTACATGTATGTTTGTAGTAATATTGTGCTGATCAGTGTCTGGTTGGTGCAGCATGCAATCTGGGAATCTGCTCTGAGTTGTCATTGCTTATGAGAAGAACATTGTGGTGAAGCGGACAAAAAAGTCTGAATCCTGAAAACTGCTTAAAAAATGACCTAAAATCAGCATTATATTAATAATGTGATATACTGATCAAGCTTGAATGATGATTACAAAATTAATGTTATTATTATTTTTACATTTTCCCCGAGAGAAAAAAGAGGTATTGATAGAAAAAAATTCAAGAGGGAAAACTGTGAATTTATAATAACTTTTACTGAAGATTTAAGATGTATCTCTTTAACTGTAGGTTCTTTATACAGTAATTAATTGCAAGGCTTACATTGTTTCTAAATTCTTTGTAACTACTTCAAATAGTGCAATAAGTACTAGAAAATTGCTCAGTAAGCTATGCCGTGAAGAACTGAAGTATTAGACCACTACAGGTCCTAAGATTAACTTGATGATATGTCTACAGTTAAAGGGCTCATAGAATCCATGCAAGAATTTCGTTAAGGTCAGCAATAACCAGTTCATTTACTTCATTCACTCACCTGATCCTGTAAACACATTTCCACCCCACCTGGGCCATTGGACTCACCTGTGAGATCTCTTTTCCTCTTGCAGCTCTTTTTCTCCGTCTCAGCTGTGGTTATGCTCTGAGGGGAGTATTCTGCGTCAAGTGTGGCCGTCACTGTACCGGGCAGTCTGTCTGCTCCTGCACTGTCCATGTCTGCTCCTCCAGCCACTGCTGCCTGACATGGCTCCTGGCCCCTAACCCGTGACTCACAGGGACTGAACTGCCACTCTGTCCGCTGGTAGGCAGCACCAAGGGGCTCTGGGTAGAGCCTGTCCTCACGTGGGTATGAGTGAGGTGCCGGCACCAAGCATGAGCCTGAGAAGTCTGTGTAGGCCAGAAAGTCAGGCTTCTGGTGCAGTGGGAAGGGGGACTGCTGGTATGGCCCAGCTCCGGATGTCCCGACAGGGTGAGGGCCTCTCACACACCCCCACAGAGAACTGCCAGGGTGGGAGCTCCGCATGCAGCTGCTAGCAGGCTGATCCATTCCGAATAAAATGAAGACTGAAAGTTGCTCCTGCACACACACATACACACACACAAGCACTCAAACAGAGTCTGAAGCAACAGTTCCTCTGAGATGCAACTGGCGTAAGTCAACGTTGGAAAGGTCCACTTCAGCATGTGGTTTCACATGCACACATCATCATCATCATCATCGTCCCCCTCGACAGATCACACGGGTAACAGCAGAGGATTCAGTCGCTTAGCTTTAGGAGCTGTTTTACATAAAATGAAGAAGTGTGAGGTCACACACTCTCCAGCAGTGGTGTTACACTACAGCTTCCCTGTTTCTGTCCCTCTGAAAGTATGCGTGTGTGTGTGTGCGTGTGTGTGTGTGTGTGCGTGTGTATGTGTGATGTAGCTGTGGACCACACTATCACACCCTCTCATTCAGCACTGAAGGCTTAGCTCACTACATCCACTCCCAGCTCTACAGACTGTTTTCACAGTTTCTGAAGCAATTCCTGTCAAAAGATCCCTCCTCCCTTTTAAATGCTTAGGTGGGAAAGAGTGGCAAGTTTATGGAGTGTAACTCGAGCTTGTGGAGGAGGAGTCCAGCAGGCCACATGTTGGTACCCTCCAACCCAGCACTGCCTCATCTACTATTAATCATGGGGGGAATTTTATATGCACATCTAATGGGATTTCCAGGCATGGGCTTTTAAAGGAACATTGTCTGTTAAATATAAAACGAACACCCACATGGGGGAGAAGGCCAGTTTTCCCTTTTTTCCCCCCACCAAAACCCCATTTTCATTCTTTCATGTTCATGACACTTAGCATGACATGCACCACAGGTAAGGATAACTCACTATAGACCACACTTTGACCCATAAAAAATATTTTTCACACGGACTGGGCCGGCCTATAATGAGTGTGGCAGCAGATCCTTAAGCGGAGAAATGGCTTCCTCTAAACTATCATGCGTTGGTGGGGTTGAGTTGATCCTATAATTTTTTTTATACGTTAATGCAATATCAATAAAAATAATTAAATTACAAATGTAAAAAGTGTCTGTTAAGAATAGCTATACTTAGCTATACTGGAAGTCTAAATCAACAAAGATTTGTCATCATTTAGGCATTTTTGTGTAGCATTTATCAAATTAAACAAATGGGAATTAATTTTAATTAAAACCATATTATTAGACATTAAAGTATTAATATAATATCAGAACATTCATATGAATTCATATAATATCTAGTGTTTACAAGTGTGCAAAAAATGCAGAAATGTATGCTGAGTTATAAAGGCCCTGTTATGTAATTTCTCCTCTGAATAAGCAGTATTATTTGTTAAATATTTTTTGTAACCCAACATTTTGAACTGGAAAATTAAAATAGCCATTAAAATTATACCCCTAAATAAAGAAAACTTGCCCTTGGGGTTGTTTCTTCATTAAAACCCCACTGGCAGTACTTTTTCTGAGAGTGTAAAGTGTGTGCACAACATGGTTATGCTTCTTGCAAATGTTGACAGACTCTTGTATCTGTGCAATTTCTGGACCAGCCGCTCAAATTCTTTGACGTCTGGTCTGTTACTGCATCTAACAGTCCAAGTTATTAGTGAGTGTTTATGCTGGCTGCTCACTGTTGTGCTGTTGTGGGTCTCCTCTGTTATTTGAGCGTATTTGAGGTTTCAATCCATCTTGGGTCCTTAGGCTGAGCTGAGAATGATGTAAAGCATATGTTTGTATTAGTATTTGTAAATAACTGTGGTTGGTGTTCCTGCTTGGTCCACACATTGTTTCCTGGCCTCTCGGCACAGAGCGGCCTTCTCCTCTCCTCCAGCAGGCCGAGCATGAAGGAGCTGAGGTCAGCCTGAAATCCTTTCCCTTTAACCAGCGAATAGCTGAGCCATGAAGCATCCCCCTCTTTACTGGCAATCTGGACCCTACTCCATGACCACAGGGGGGGTTGGGGTTACACAGCATTTGTGGTTAGTGTAGGCCATCTGTGTGTGTGTGTGTGTGTGTGTGTGTGTGTGTGTGTGTGTGTGTGTGTAGGTGTGTGTGTGTGTGTGTGTGTGTGTGTGTGTGTGTGCGTGCGTGCATGCGTGTGTGTGTGAGTGTGTGTGTGTGCTTGTGAGATGAGAGTCTGAGTAAGAAAGAGTTTGTCAGTGTGTGTGTTAGGGTTGCACAGTATATATATAGATAGATAGAAAGATATATATTTCTATATATAGACAGATAGATAGATAGATAGATAGATAGATAGATAGATAGATAGATAGATAGATAGATAGATAGATAGATAGATAGATAGATATGGGGTTTTGTGCAACACATTTACTATTGTGTTCGGTATTGTTCCTTAACAAAAGAGTTGTCCTTCCTAAATATTTATTAGGAATAAATGGGGAAGGTATTGTTGGACATATGAAAATCTGTTGGCTTTTGTGACATCACAAAGAAATCACGAAGATCAATTATGAAAAGTGTTTTTGCAGCTTAGTTTTCGTATATAGACTATATGGACCAGGAGATGAGCTTTTCTTGTAAGCTTTTATCCTTAAACATTATTTATGTTTATATTTATATGATTTATTACATTAAATTCTTAAAACATGCAAGGAAAATTTGGTATTCCGTGATATAGGCCAGTTAAAGCATTCACATATAGCAGTAAACTTGTAGTATTTTGTCCATCAAATGCAGCCCCAACAAATGCGATATTTGTTTGTGTGTGTGTGTGTGTGTGTGTGTGTGTATGTGTGTGTATGTGTGTGTATGTATGTGTGTGTGTGTGTGTGTGTGTGTTTGTGTGTGTGTGTATGTGTGTGTGTTCATGCACACGTTTTTAGAGGGAAAGTAGGTGTAAGTCATAAGTTGGTCACTGCTTCAGTCTGAAACCTGTTGCTGTCACTCTTGCAGGAATGGTGAGAGTGTTTTTGTGTTTTCGTTTGATCCATCTTCATGTCGGCAGAGAAGATGAAGTGGATGGGAGTTAGGCGAATGGGCACTTTGGGCACGGTCCAGCTTGGGGTCATAGAGCTGTGGGAGCCCAGAGGAAACTACAGCCCTGCTGAACCCCTGCTGCTGTCCACTTCACTCTTTGCCCCAGCCCAAACACCAATATTCCACACTCACAAACCACACAGACACACACACACACACACACTGGAACTTTGATTACTAACTCCTGATGAACTATTATGATTTATTGGTGGTTTTTCAAGGCTGAAATCAAGATGCAAATGGTTCCCTGAAAGAAATATTCTGCCAATAACAGCCTAGTACTGAACAGAGTGATATGGAGGAAACCTTCTGTTTGTGGTTAAATAGTATAGACTATGAGGTATCCAAGGGTTTGAATGGTTGTAAGTTGAGGTCTAAAGCACATGTTTTAGACTCCAGTCCACATGGCCAAGGTACTCCAGACTTCAGTGCTCTGCCTCATTAAACTCACCTGATTGAAACCATCAGCTAATTAGTAAGGCCTTTGTGTGTTCTGAGCTCAGTGTGAGGACATTGGTGTCTGCAGTGCTGTTGGTCTGGAAGGAGCTCAGGTTGCTTGAACTAAAATACAAAATGATTGTTTGTCTTTCATCTTCATATGAGTTCAACATCAAAAGAAAGAGACATCCACTCATTTTGCTGGTCATAAAACTTTTTTATAACCTTAGACATCACATCATATATTAGACATCATTTAAAAAAAAAACAAAAAAACACTTGTCCCAGGGGGCAGCGGTGGCCTAGTGGTTAGGGCGTTGGCCGCATGATCGGAGGATCAGGTGTTCGAACCCTTTCCCAGTGGGTTGCCCTGAGGTACCCTTGAGCAAGGTGCCGTCCCTGTCTCGCTGCAATGGGCTGGCAACCTGTCCAGGGTGTGTCCCCCCCGTCCTTCGCCCTGTGTGCACTGGGTTGGACTCCAGCACTTTCCCGCAACCCCGTTTGGGACAAGCGGCAGAAAATGACTGACTGACTTGTCTCAGGGTTACTAAGTTTGTTGCATAGGTTGTAATAGTTAATCAGCAGTAGCTGATCTGAGCTGGTTACTAATATGATGATTAAAATTGGAAATAAAGCACTGTTGTAAGTTGCTCTGGATAACAGCATCTGCTAAATGCTGTAAATGTAAATATCCCATTGTGTGCAGTCTGGGGCCACACAGGCCTAAAGATGTGCCTAAACTGCAGGAGTTTAAGCAGAAAATGAGGTAGATTTTCAATTTGTTTCTATTTATGTTTATTTGAGAGAGGATGATTGATGACTTTGTATGCTTTATTCTTTAATATTTAGTTGATTACTTTAATATTTTTAATACAATTATTTTATTTTGACCCATTATCCACTCTATTTTTGTGATCAGTCACATGTGACAGTAGAATTAGTGTAAATTTGTAAAAAAAAAAAAATGTTATGCTGTTAAAGATTCTGTTCTTTATTTTATGTACAATGATATTTACATGATTATTCAGCAAAGTAATTTTTTAATATGGGTAGACCTGCAAAATTGAAAAGAAATCCTAAACTGACTTGTTTTGATCCCTAGTCTTCCACCTGTGGGATTGCTGTTTCACCTGTCATATATCATATACCATGTATTGTTATAGTATTTTTGTGTATTATTATTTTTAAGCAGGGTTTTTTTGTTTGTGTTTTTGTTTTGCCACCTGAGTCTGTCATCTGGTGGCAGGTGCGAGGCATTACAGGCAGCCCCTCTCTGTGAGCAAGATGGTGGCTATTAATTTGGATGATTTGAAAGAGGATAAACTGTTGCCTTAAGGATACAAATGCACCTCTGTCAGTTAGTAATTTATTATTAATAGCAAAAAGTGTTTTTAACATTAGCTTTGTGCTTTTTTTATAAACGTGAGGTTTAGAGTTAAAAGAACGCATTGTGTTTGTTTCAGTGCCCGGAGAGCAATGATGGGGACAGTACCTTGCTCAAGAGTACCTCAGGGCAACTCAGGGCAACTTACTGGAATTCGCACCTGCATCCTTCCTATACTGGGGCCAACTCCCTAACCAGTAGGCCATCACTGCCCCTTAAAGTTGTTTAAAATGTTTATTGAGAGAAAAGCGTGTACAGTTAGTACCACTGCTGCACAATCCCACATCACATTTCATGCAGAAATGTGCATGAAAGTGCTTAACATCAAAACCACATCAATATTTTACACTATATACTGTGATATAATCAAAATATATATAATGAAGTATGTATATACATATATAATATACATACAAAAATACCCAAGCAATCATAAAACCTTTGTGTACTAAAACTCTAGCTGTAGCAGGGATAGTTTTTAGTTGATTCTGTTTATTATGATGATTATCCCTGTGGATTTGTTTTCCTGAATTTCCCTAATAATCCAGGAAAGTGCTCTGATTACTCCTAACTCTCCTGGGCTATTAACCAGAAGGCTTGTAATACTATGCTTGGGGTTAGTTTTTAAATCCAGTGAATCAGTCTGTGGATTTATGTGATTTACTATGCTATTTCTCAATCAGTGCAATATTGTGCAATCTAAAGGATGACAAGGATTTATTAGATAAACTGAAAGAGCAAGTGAATGCTTCCCTCTTGTGGTAAAATTCTGACAGTCCTGCCCACATTACAGCATGTCTGCTTAAATCAAAGCATTGAGAAACAGCTGCATTCTCTCAACAAGAGAAAAAGAAATGGAGACTTTTCTCTACAGCAGTCTACATCTCGATGCATAACAATTCAGTTACATTTTGGAAAACATTTCATTAAGTGAGAGTTTGGCTTTAGACCAGAGACCGCTAATGATTAGGAGTCCTTTTGTGAGCACACAATTTGATTTGGCTGCACTGCTTTAAGAAATGTTTGTCTACTATGCAGTCTCACATTTCACCACAATCTAAGTCGTTCATGTTGTTGCAATTCAGAATGTCTTAGAAAATATATATAAATGTGCGTGTTGTGACAAACTATAGGGGATAAACACATTCAGATGCATTTGCCTTTTTCATTTACATTCCAATAAATTTATTCCATTTGAATTTGCGCACGTTTTCTTTTTTTTTTTAAGCATGAAATGTTTTTTAAAAATGATACATTTATTGGGTGTGAATTTATTTTTTTATTTTTTTTATTTTTTTTACAGCAGTCTAAGAATAACTAACCATTTGTTGCACTGTGCAAGATTTCACTAATAAGGAAGGTAAGAGAGAAATAAGAAATAATCTGAGACCCTTAGAATGGAACACGTCAGTCTTTGACAAGACAACCTAACTCCTGAAATTAAGTATTTAGAAACTGCAATTGCATCAGAGGGAATTTCATAACCTTAGGGGTTTGTATATGGTTTGACAAGAGGAATGGGCCAAAATTCAACCACAATGTAGATATCTCAAAATGAGAACTGCCAACATCAGCTTTGCATCTACTAAAATGCTATGCTTAAGAAAAATGTTATTGTTTATGTGAAGGAAAAAGTCAAGTCATTCATCTGAATGTCATTTTAATATGTATATTTATTTTATTTATTTATTTATTTATTTAAGTTGACACATTTGTTTTGGCCAACCTTTAAAATCATGCATGTAATTTTCCCAGAATATTTTCACAATTGATTTCAATCAGTTGAAATTGGTACAGTTGGCTTCTTTTTCCCGCATTGGTGGGCATTTCAGGCTCTGTTGGGATGGGCTGATTCTCTAGTGTTCATGGAATACCTTCCTGTCCTGTCCCAAACAGCCCAGGGCTGGACTTCCTGCTGTAAGAGTGGCTCTTTGAACCACACCGTCTCAGCTGCTCTCCTGAGGCTTTTCAGGATCAGGCCTAAGTCTGCTAAACAACCCGACTGGGAACAGCCTCTGCAAAGACTTCCTGTGACACTCTGCAAGTACTTCAGCTTACACGAAAGGTTTATGCAGGCACGCACGCACATACACATGTAGTATTTCTTATCTCTTTCCTCCAAGTATACAGGATCTGCTCAAAGTCTCAGGCAACCACGCACAAAACATGGGATGCATGTACGTGCTGTGTATTATATTTCCCACATGTTATTTCTAAGTGCACATGCAGTTTTAGGCCCAAAAGCACTCTGTTTGTTGTATCAGTAGACTCGGTTCAGTGTCTTACATGGATCGTAAATTGTTTTTTCTTCCTAAAGTGCATTATTCATGGCTGCAGTGGGTTTTTTTTTTCTTTGCTTTTAGAAGAACATCTGCAGAGAACAAAGGTTTCTCCTGAGGCCCACTGACACTGATCCTCATCAGGTTCACTGGGAGTCTTATGATGCATCACTTTTTCTCAGGTATGGTTGGGTCATTGTGCGGATGCTTATTTTCCATTCCATCATTTCTTGGTTTAAATTTATTTATTTTTTTTATCTTCAGCCAACATTGTGCAAGAGGGGTGCATTATAATGCCAAAGGCTTAGTCAGTTTTGGAAGGAAGCAAATTGTGCTTTCTCTTGTCATTTAATTACGCCCTGTGAAACCACATGTACTGCTATTGCACTGTTATGGAAGCCCCTGATGCAAACTTCAGTTTGTGAAGATTCAAAATTGCACATGTTTCCAGGGTGATAATTAATAATATCCGGTCATTACTGTGGTCAGAGGAGGCTCATTGCACTGCTCCATTTGTGTTTTCATGTTTTTTTTTTTGTTGTTGTTCTTGCGCTAGATTTTACTCTTCCTGTTTGCTTTGGTGATCTACTGTGTAATCTATTTTTCTGCATTGATGAATAATTTCCTGAAGTCATCTGCCACATCTGCCTAGAATTGGCTTCCTCTGGTGATACATGTTTGAATAGATCAAACTGCCTAGCAGCAAATATTAGCAGATTATGCTTTTTTTTTTTTTTTTTTTTTTTTCCTTCTGGTCCAGTTCCAGTGAGTTCAGAATAAAGAAATCTGGGTAGAATATGTGCACTACTAAAAATGTTTAGTAATGCACTAAATAATATGAAGTTTTTAACAGGTTTAAAATCAGGTACAGTAAAAAGAAATAAGAAAACATTTTGGATGATAACAGCATCATAAATGGAACTGCAGATGTTGCTTTACATGGATAATACTTGATATCTAGAAGGTCTCATAATCATTTTGATATCTTAAGCCAGATAACCTAAAATAAGGAAATAACAGGATAAATAGGTTGTTTTATAATTAAATGTTTTCATTTTACTCCCATGTTTAGACCGTAATATTTATAGCTACACTGGCTCACAATAGTGTATTTTCCTAGGCCATCTTAACACGTGGCATTAGCATGTGTCTTGCGTGATCTGGAGCTTAATACAGCTGTGAACTAGGTGCATTACATTGGTTGCAGTATAATCACTCAAACCACATTTAGACTTTGTAGTATGAAAAATAAGGCCCTCAAAACAACATTGACCAGCTAATCAACTGCATCTTCACAGCAGAGACATAAGCAGTTGTGTAGATTTGTCTCTCTTTGCTAAAAAGTTACAATGCCAATCAATGTGGTCTAAATAAGAGTTCATAAGTTTGCATGAGCACTGCAAGACATTTTTTAGTCACAATCTATCCTCAGATCAGATCACTGGAGATTTATTGTGATACCAGGAATGAAAGTGAGAATTTTCATGAGGGTCAGAGTTTGGCTTTTGTCATAGTTTTAATGTGATCATAAAAAAATTGCTAGATAATAAAAGAATTGAAAGTGCATAAACAGGATTGAGGGCATTTGAATACTGATGTAGGCTGAGGGAGGAAGAGGCAGCAGCGGGTGCTGATGTGACTCACTCCTCAATCAAAAGGAAAAAGTGAAGGAGGAAAGACATTCCAGATGTCAACAGTAAACTGCGTAGCTCCGGCGTCTGGCCACAGGGGCTTTGTGTACCTGTCCTGCTAAAGCCATTAGCAGTCTCCTGTACGGAGACTCGCACAGTCAGAGAATTCTCGGAAGCCTTTCAATCAGCTTGAGCGGCTGCTTCTCTGTGCCCCAATGTGCCAGGCTCTTCCGAAAGTCCTGCGAAAGCTGTTGATTCAACCTACACTTAGGGTGGCGTTTGGGAATTAAAGGTGTGGGAACTGTGTTGTAAAATGTGCCTTTTTCTTTGTTCATGCACTCTGATGGGACTGGGGGGGAGAAACACTGTGGATGACTCCAAAGGGTCTTAGCCTTGTGTATTAAGCTCGGTGCTTTTCCCTGGCTGACCCCAGAGCTGATGAAATGGGTTATAGATGTGTGTTACATTGGACTGAGGTGAACCAGAACTGGTACTGGAGGGGAAAACATTCAGCATGAAGGTTTGGCTCATCTCTGAGAGAGATAGTGTGTGTGTGTGTGTGTGTGTGTGTGTGTGTGTGTGTGTGTGTGTGTGTGTGTGTGTGTGTGTGTACAATCTGAACTACACAATTCAGCCAGACCACTTGCCAAGGGTCAAAGAGGACCGAAATGTACCGTTTTGAGTTTCAACATGTTTTTATGAGAGAGGTCTTGCAGAAAAGGACTTACAGAAGGCCAACATTACTGTAACTGCTCAAGCTTTGGCTTTGATTCGGCACAGAGAACACAAGACTTTCATATGTTTTATATGCTAACTGAGAAGAAATTGAGAATCAGAGCTTAGGTTTTGTTGCATCGTGGGGCAGTCAAACTTCTGAACCCTGGAAGTGAAGGATCTGCTAGGCTGCAGAAGTCAAAACACCCAAAACACAGAACGCATAGCTCACTGCACACTCCAGAGAGAATATAAACTCTCCAAGCAGATGCTTTGTGTGTGTGTTTGCATCTGTCTGTTTTCCATAAATCTTTTTAGGCAAAAATGTTCTGACTACATGGACAAATAGAAAATAACATGACTAACCTCAAATGTTAAGGACAACAGAATGGTTCTAACCTTGTTAAGTAGCTTTCCCAAGAATGTCATGGTTAGGTTACGGTTCACTGATAAAATATTTAATGTAAGTTTTTTTTTCTCTGTTTTCATTAAATGTTTGCATGTTGCTGTTTTTCAAATGGTGTAAATTAACATTAGTTATATATATCCACTGCTTTCCTTTATGACATAATTTTAAATAAGAGGCTGCAGAGAGAGAGAGAGAGAGAGAGAGAGAGAGAGAGAGAGAGAGAGAGAGAGAGAGAGAGAGATACTGATAAATCCTTCAGTGCTTCCTGACCGTTCTCTTTGCAAGTGGACACTATCTGGAAGAATTGTGGAGTAGCTCTCAAATCATGGAGCAATACCCAGGCACCACAGCCAAGCCAAACATTGTGTGTGTGCAGTTGGGTTGGGGGGGGGGGGTTTGTATATTTGCAGCCAACATAAAACAGTGCAAGACTCTACTCAATCCCACTGTGTCTTCAATTAGATATGCTTCTCTTCGAAGTCAAACATAATGCTCTGTGTCCAGAACATCATAAGCTCTGGCTCAGGTGCTCATGTTTCATTGTCTGCGAGCCCTTTGAATCTGTGCCACTGACTTGGAGTGCAGAACACATTTACAATGCCAAACAGTTACAGAGAATTAATGGACCCTGATGTGTTTCCTTTTATTCATAAAACTTTTATTCAGCCAGCTTTTTTTTTTTTTTTTTTTTTGGCCAAAATTTTAGGACTGTTGGCGTTTACCTGACATTTAGAGGAATCATTCAAAATGGTGCAGTAGTCACCAGAATGATCAGAATTATCAGACAGAATTATCACTATTTCAAATAATTTAAAATGGCCTGTTACATTGAGGTTTAGCCACCATACCTGCAAATTAAACCTTCATTTCTGGATGCAATGCTACACCTCCCTCTACTGGATATTTATATAAGCACAGTGTTTGCCTTCTAATATTCCCTTCTTTCTCATGTAAAGTCTTTACTGTTATCTTCTATGTGTTTATGCCACATTACAGAGATTAATCCTGCAATTATCAGGAAAGCAGCCCTTTCACAATGAATTCTTACGCAGAGTATTAAAGCATGCATCTTTCATAAATTCATAAACAGGGCATTTTCTTTAGGATCATATTTAATAAAGATCAACAGCAGGGGAATAAAGCAGGGGAATAAAACCAGTTGCAGGTTTTTCCATTGTTTGTCAATGAAAAAATGGAAACTATTTTATGAATTTTGAACACTTACAAGCTTAGAGATATTGTCCAGATGCGTGTACATTTGAAACTTGAGCACTTTGAAAATGAAAGGTTGTGGCTTCATATTCAAAAGCTTTAATTTTCTGGTATGCAGTGTTTTCTCTACGTTTTGACTGGGTGTCAAAGCCCAGCCTTCAGGAATCAAGAATGAATGTACGGCATGATTTATTACTATACAGGCACAATTTCCTATACACCGCACCACTTCAGGAAGGGTGGAATCAAACAGAATCATAAATGTGTGGAACATATGATGGATAGTGTGACATGTACCGCACAGCTGTTAAACTCAAGATCACACGAGTAGGAATTTAAAGGGATAGTTCAGCAAAATTGCCCACAATTTTTCATACCCTTAATGTAGTCAATCTGCCAAGTCTCTGCTCCTCATGTGAATCCTGGGAGAGTATGATCAGAAATGCCAACCATGAAAAAAGTGAAAGTGACAACTAAGGAAAGATGTCCTTAGATCAGCAAGGTGGCATGTTTTTGTCATTATCAGTAATTTGGTCATGATGTCATACATGTGGCCCATCTGTGTTGGGCTCCAGAACTACTTTATGACTGCTTTACACTCTGTGTGTAAGATTTCCCTAATCTGCTTGACCGCTCATCACTTATTCCTGCAGTTTGGTCAAGACCCATCAGGGATTGTGTTTATTCACTGTATTGTTAGCTTCATGGATTAAAAAGTCTAATGCACGGATACGCAGAGCACGGTTATGCTCCCAGTTGTAGTGGCTGTGTCAGAGCCTTGTTTTTATACTCCCCCATGTCTGAGGGCGACCTAAATTACACCACCCAAGAACTGTTTTCACAAGAACATCTGTCTTCAGTTTAAGCCATACTGGCCAAAGTCATTTCTATCATTATTCATAGACAATGAGTGACCCTCACTTTTTTATTTGACTCCATAACATTACATCATATTTATTTATATTGCACTGAAACATACCATACTGAGAGCAATAATCATTCCGCGGCATTCACAGGGCTCATACTGAATCCGACAGTTTCCCTTGTATAAGGCAGGGATTTTGGCACCTGTTGGCCAGAACAGAAATCATGTTTAAATTTGTCCCCGGTCACTCATTTGTCACACCATAATAAAACCACAGGTGCAGTACTACAGCTTGCCACTGGTGGATGCTCTATGACTTCACTTCACATCACATGCTCATTCAAGCATACATTCCTCTCAGAACCAGAATCTGAAAGCTGTTTCTCCATTCACATTCATGGGAATATTTCAGTTATGGGACAGCCAACTCAACAAAATTTGTGATCCTGCCTTAAAAATAAATGCAGATTTTTGCAGATATTATTGGCTTGTGAGGCCTAATCTGAGAAAACTAATAAATGCCAGTCAATAATCAAACTTTGCTGCCAGTAATTTGCTAATCATCATTGTTGGCATCCTCAAATAATGCTTTTGAAAATGCTTTGTTTTCTTTTACTCATCTAGCTAACAAAATTCAAAGAGAATCATACACTCTTAATCATAATTTATAATCATCCATAATGCTATGCAAAATCAAGTAATAGTTGAATTCAGCTTCAAGAAGCAACTTTTAAACTCCCAACATTCTTTAAAATATTGACTATATTAGAGCTGTACTGGAAAAATTTGTAATTTAGTTTTTTTTTCCCCAAATGTAAGCCCTTTCCAGAGGACATATATGTATTATTTAATGCACAGTTGCTGTTTATTTTCCCAATTTACTACATCAATAGAAACCTTGCACAAAATAAGCAGACATATTTGCTACCTATAGAGGACGTTTTAACTTTTTTCCCTTGAAATATCGCAACAAAACATTGAATCTCAATGGGGGTGTCCAGAGGGGTCTAAATGTAGTGGGTTTATATGTGTAATACACTGAATCTGCAAGAAGAAAGTTCATAAGTTGTGTTCTCTGTGATGGGATCACAGTGTGTAGTGAGAAGTGTGCAGTTAGGCCATGGCCTGCTTGTGTTCATGCACCACTCTCTCCTGTGCATCGTTATATACATGTTTGGACATCTTTTCCAGAGTGCTCTCATTGTTTCAGTGCCTCCGAGACGTTTTCCTTCACACAGGAGTACAGTTTCAAACGTTTGCCTCAGTAAACACACGTCTGTAAAACAGCTAGCGGCCGGGACTAATGCATGGAAGACCAGTTACGTGGACCCCGTAGAGAGTATGTAAAAGTCTGTGTGTGCAATAAGAGGTGATGGGTAGGTGTATGTGAGACTGCATTTTTGCAGTCTCTGCATTTTTGGGAACACCTTGTTTTCATGTGTTTAAAGAATATTTGATTTTTAGTAATGAAACAAATATTAATAGTAATATTATCAATGATTTGTGTATATTTTATACCGAGTTTCATGTTAATCATAGTGTCTGACTTGCATGTATGAACCTAAAGTTTACCTGAAAAAAACAAATTTCTTTTCCAAAATACTAATATATAAATTTTTAAAGTTAAACGAGATTTAATAATTAAAAAAATGTGTGGACTGACAGGCAAGAAAATAGTGTAGACACTTTCTTCATATTTTGCATCCAAGGCAAAAAAAAACTCCTCAAAACTATTGAGGAATAGTTTTCCAGGATTCCTGACAAAGTTTTTGACTCTTGTTTTCAGTCCAGTCTTTGTATCTGACCAGTTTCAGAGGGTTGTTTTTGTTTAAGACACACAGTGACCTACGTATGAATCATTCATATAAAACAGTCATCTAACTTAAGACATGAAGCAGCAAAGAAACGAGTATAAATGAATACAGATGATCAGGATGGTGATTTGTAAACAAGTGATGCTGAATACTGAGTTGTTGGAACCCCTTTATCTAGACACCTTTTATCTTTATGCACTTTGTATCCTGTTGCATTAGGTCATTTGTTCCCATTTCATTAAATTAATTAAATATTTCTCCCTTTGCTAAAGACAGACAATTTGACAGGCATAAATTAGTATTTTGGCCCCAACAGGGTGATTCCCTAGCAAAATAAGTGATGGGTGGCTCAAGACTTTTGTACAGTACTGTGTGTGTGTGTGTGTGTGTGTGTGTGTGTGTGTGTGTGTGTGTGTGTGTGTGTGTGTGAGTGTATTGACAGGGAGACAGAGTACAAAATATTGCAAAATATCCTACATATTGGAAGTTAATGTGCAGAAATCATTATTTGAGTATTTAATTTATCATGGCAAATTCCTTCATAGTGGTATTAAACATTTGTTTGTATAATTGAGAGTGAAGTTAAATTAAAATGAACCTTCTTATTTTTTTGGAAGAAATTCTTTATGCAGATCATTTATCTTCAAAACAATAAAAATACACATTTAATGTAAGTTCAGTCTGAATGTATGTGCCCATTTATCCAAACATTTGAATAAGTGTGTGTGTTTGTGTGTGTGTGTGTGTGTGTGTGTGTGTTAGTAGTCATATTTATGTGTAAAGTACTGAGAGATGGCAGTTTGTGCAGTTAGTTGTGCCCTGCATGTATGTGTGCTGTCTGGCCGCAGAGTGATCTGGCCCTCCCTCTCTACATGCTGCTGTGAGTGCAGTGCCTCAGGTCAGCCCCCTCTCACTCAACCATGTCTAACAAGTGGGGGGGCGAGGCTCTGCTCCTGAAAGAAAACAGGACGTCCCCATAGTCTATCACCTGACTGACAGCTCCCACATACAAGCCACCCAAACTTCCAGTCGTTCACATTTTTCCTCAAACTATTGCTCTCTCTCTATGCTCGCTTGCGCAGCCTCTCTCAGACATCTTTAACATCCTTTCACAACCATCTCCTTTTTCTTACCAAATGCCTCATCTCCAGCCTCCTCTGCATTTTCTGTCTTCCACTCCACCCTCATTCCTCATATCTCATTCAGTGTTTTATTTACCGTGCCCAGTCGTGTAATGGTCTGCTTCTTTCTTTCTGCCAGCTTTTTGTAGACACATTGATAACGTTACCACAGATTTGTGTGTATATTTTTAATGTGCTGTTTCTAATGCGAAGGATGATGATGATCAGCGGTTTGTTTGGGGTGTGTGGGTGTGGGCATGCCTGTGTTTATGCTGTGTGTGTGTGTGTATGTTTCAGGCCTTGCTTCACTCCGATGGACGAGACTCCCCTGTTCTTTGGCCTTGTACCCTCTGTGTTGTGCTCCTTAAAAGTAAACAGTCTGCACCATAGGAATGTTATCCCAAAGCCACTAATTTGCCTTGATTACATTAATATTTTTCAACTGAAATTGCCCTTTTCCCCTTCCTATTGCTGTTGTTTGTTTTCTTCCCTCTCGCCCCTTCTCCTCCTCCTGCCCTTCCATAGCGTTCTCTATTAGGGCACAATTAGGGGTGATTAGCTGGCAGACGGATGCCCTGCAGTTCCGCTGTGAATGTGAGCTGAGGGCAAGTGAGATGTGGGCAAGAGAATAAATCTCTTGAGGCCTGAGGGGGGGGCTAGGCAGCAGTTTAAGACTTAGTAATTGCATCAGCAAAAAAAAACTCCCCTTCTAAGGATTAAGCCTAGGCCTAAACTAAATGGGATCTGGATGGTTAAATACTGTTGGCATTGCAATAGTCCAAGACTAGGCTTAATCCATGTCCAGGAAATTGGCCCAGAGTGTAAGAGAAAGAATAGGGGAGCAATTGTCGGTTCTTCTCTGATTCCTTGACTGCTGCCTTGTACTTTTAGCCTGACTCCATCCCACAGGGGTCGTACATTAAGTTGAGACACATTTTCCTTAAAGTCTCCAACTAAATCCTCCATCAATTCCAGTAAATGATTTCAGTGAGAGAGACATGTTTCTGGCTCCTTCTGGTCACTTTTGTGCATTTTTTATTTTTTTTTTTTTTTTGGTTCTGTCCTTTGTCAGGTCCATTGGATCTCAGCTTTTTCATGTGTGTACTACTAACCAATCATGGGCTTCCTTGGAGATCAGCCTCCCACACAGTTGTTGCATTTTTGAATATTTTTCCTAACCCACGATGAGTCCCATAAACTATAATGGCTATTTATGTGCAATGAAACCTCTGGCCTGTGAAACTTTAAAACAGGTGTTTGTCTGTTTCCTGTATGGTGTTCAGTCACTGGTCCGGGGCGTATAACCACACACTCTCTGTGTTTTCACCTCGATTGCATTACCATGCATAGTCGTTTTTACTCCACCATTACCGAGCTGCAGGTGGTTCCTCCATCCACAGCAGTGTTTATGTTGCGATGTATTTTATCCACTGATGATATGCACAGGCATGGCATGGGCAGTTAAATCTGTCACTGTCACTAAGCACAAGTAAGTGAGTGTGAGGCATTTAGCATGAAAGTATATTACATTGCCGTAAAAACTGCTCAAAGTGCTGCAAAGTGCTGCAGTCACGGCAGATGAGGAGTTCCTCACTGTCAGCTAGCATCGCATAGCAGATGCATCTTGCTTTCAACTCAGCCAACTTGAGTATCACTGAGCAGCTTCTTCTTACACACCCGCTTGAGTGTTCACTTTGTCTTTGAGGATCTGGGTCAGGCCTGGGTGAGGGTGGGGAAGAGAGGAGAGAGAGAGCGAGAGAGACACTGTGACACAACCATTCAGCGAAAAGAGGCAAAGTGCCAACAGAAACTGTGTTCATCCCTCTTGCTCATTCTTTCAGTTCATCATCATCTTTTCATTCCTCTTTTGCTCTCTCATGCACACTTTTTCACACATTTTCTTTCAGTTCTTCTCAGTGCATTTCTCTTTCTTCTTTTTATTTAATTTTATCCTCTGTCTCAGTTTATTCCCACTCTTCTTATTCTAATTTTGTCATTAGAATCATCTCTCAATTCATATCTTTATTTATTTCCTCTCTTCATATCCCAATTTCTGATACTTTCTTTCTATTCACTTCCTCCTATCTGTCTCTCACTCTCTCCTTTCAGCAGTTCAGCCTCCCTCTCTCTCTCTCTCTCTCTCTCTCTCTCTCTCTCTCTCTCCCCAAACTCAAACAGATTTATTCAGTTTTAAAGCACACTGTGGATTAAATTTAGCATTTTCATTAGTTGCAGGTAACTTCTGAAGATTGCTGAGTAACTACTCTGAAACTAAAATGTAATCTATGCAGTTATGATAATGAGAAAGTGAAGTGCGGGGCCACATAAAGACATTTTATGTCTTTCCATTCCATTCATGAACACACACACTATTAGACTCGGAGCTAGACTGTTTGTGCTGTATGTGTTAGAAGAAATGATTTATTAAATAAACAGTGCATTATTCGCTTCAGAGGCAATGGTAAATATTTGAAAAACAGCATGGTACCCCCTCTGCTCTTCAGCATGTTTCTAATGACCATTCCAGACCAACAGCGCTGCTGGCAACAGCCCAAACCCTTAGCTAATGAAATAAATCTTTCATTCTCCAATTATTTCAACAAAGATACTGTATCATTCAGCTCTTCCCTTGGCTTTCAGGGACTCATGGGTTAAACAGCAAATTCTTCACAGCTTATTTTATTTTTAGGGCAGACAACACACTTTTCTGAGTGGTGGATTTGCTGTTAATACAGACTGTGTTTGTTCTGCTCTACCACAATAATTACAAAAAACATAAATAAATGTTAAAGCATAGAAGAACAGGTTCCATTCCCCTTCGTGTCCATGAAACCCAGCCACAGCATCTGTTTCTCCACCTCCACCACCAGCCTAATAACTTAGCTGCCATAGCTTCTCAGTTTAGGCTCTTTTAGTTGGTTGTGTTAGAAATCAAGCTAGAACCTTGTGCTTGTTTTAGTAACAAATAACCCTGAGAAAGTTTTATTGATGGCAATTCTGGCTGTATAACTAAAAGTAGCCTACCCTTCTAAGCTTTGAGAGAGAAAAAGAAGACAGTAACAGACACATACAGAGAGTGAAATAGAGAGGAAAATATAATTCATACACTCAAACAGGAAAGATACTTCAAAAGAACAATACACTCTTCAGTGCTTTCTGATCTTAAACTGAAATAACACATGAGCAGAATAGCTGACAACAATAAAAACGAGAAGACTGAGGAAATAATAACGTACAGGCTCAATGATCACAGTTTGGACACTGAACACAAACCCGATGTAGACTGCACTATTACTGTGACCTGGCAGTGGGGGAGAGGGTGAAAGCGAGTCCAAATTACAGCTTAATGAGGAATGTGTTATTTAAGAAGGTGAGATTCTTCTGTACAGCAGGAACACAGATCATCTACAAATTTAATTTATATTAGGAGAATGAGAAGTTGACTGATGACGCACAAAAACAGATGTTTGTCAGCCTGTTGCAACTTGAAAAACATACAGTATTGTTGATAGTAATTACTTTTTATATTCCTCTATTTATTCATTTTCCCCTAAATTATAATTTTACATTGAAATAAAGCATATGTAAATAGCAATGTCCATCTTTATGTTTTGTCGAAAATGCATCTTGGCGTTCCACAAAAGCAAGTTTGGACTTGAACTGAAGGGAACTGAACTGATCAGAGAGAGAGAGAGAGAGAGAGAGAGAGAGAGAGAGAGAGAGAGAGAGAGAGAGAGAGAAGAGAGAGAGAGAGAGAGAGAGAGAGAGAGAGAGAGAGAGAGAGAGAGAGAGAGAGAGAGAGAGAGAGAGAGAGAGAGAGAGAGGAAAACATGAGGCAATTCAATAAGAAATGCTAATGAATGGTAAAGGTGCCCAACAAACGTTTGATGAAGAACATCATGCTTCACTCTGGACCCAGTCTGACAGGTGCAGCAAACCATTTTGATGATTACAATCACTGAAAGAGATTAGAAATTGGCAAGTGGTGAAGTACACGCATTCAGCAGCTTCTTTATTCACTATGTAGAGTAGGTCTTGTTTCTACAAAATGAGCCTCATTAAAAATAATGGTTTTGGATGTGGTCTTTCCAACACACTTTGTTTAATTTAATCAGCTTAACTCATTAGATTAAACATAACAAAACTAAAAGCTTTACATTTAATTTCTCAGGAGATCAGAAAGCTTTTTTCCAAATACTTTGACTTGCGAATCTACATGGTGATCTGTATATTTGGTCTCTTGCTCCTTTTCCGGGCATGCGTGTGCTCTGCGTGTGGAGGTACATTCAGAGCTTTCTGCAGGGAATTGGCCCGCTCAGCTCAATTCGTGCCGCTCCTATCTCTTCCAGCTCCCTATCTTTACTGGCATAATTGCAAACTTCCAGTCACGCTGTTTACATAGAAAAAAGTACTTTTTAATCCTCTTCACCCACACTCCCTCCTCATCACCCTGTTCATTAACACAAACAGGGGAGTTCATCTAATAATCATGGCCTTCATGGTCATAAAACTTTCAAGGATTTCATAAAGACTTGCTGTCTTCTTGGAGATACAGTATCAGACAACCTGAAAACAAACACTCTCTGTGTGATGTCTTGTCATGTTTTTTATGCTTTTTAAATGTTTATTTCCATGATAAACACACACAACCCTGGAGCCTTTCTCTGAAGTTCAGTTAAGTAGGACTTAGCTGCATGGAAAATGCACATTGACACTCAGATTGGCTTTGGATGCCTTTGAAAATCTAAGGAAAGTGAAAGATCGGTGATCAATTCTTCCCAATTCCTGTCCAACCCACAGCTTACTTTCTTCCAAAAAAATCTGTTGAGCCAACCCTACAACCCTCAATGGTCTGCATTTAAGAAGCAAAACAAGTCAGCCACATTATACATTATGGTTAACCAATACTTTACCACTTCAAAGAGACCTCCAGAAAAGCAGTTTATGTTGAATTGCTCACAAGGACCACTCACACTGTGGATGTATGGACTGACTATGCTGAAGAGAATGTGATCTTAAACCTGACCCCAGTGTCTACTGAGGTTTCTGGGTAGCCTGCTGGGCTCTCAGTTTTATATAGTATTACACCACGATTTTGTCTGACATTGTATTTAGCACTATTTACATGGGCATTTTTAAACTCACACTTCATCGGTTGTGGTGACTCCTAGGAGTGGTAACACACACTATAAGAGTTATGGTTTATGTAAAGGATTGTATATTGGGCGAGGCTAACTAAACTTTCTAAACCTCTCTGCAATTCAGGCAAGTAGAAGAATCAGCTGGAAGTTACCCTTCTGTTTGTTGGGCTCATCAGTTCTTCATTAAATTATGCTTCATGAGTTAAATCAGGTGTGCTTTTGGTGAATGGATCCACACAATCTCTAGTGGCTTTATGAAGATGGTATATAGGGAACATGTTAATTTCCACTTTGTGTTCATCGAATGCTGTTTGAAGTTTCTCAGTTCAGCTCCTTAAAGGACTATTAGGCTTCAAAGAGATCACAATCTTCTGTATGTTTTTGCAGTCCTTTTTGTTCTCTCCTTTCTGAAAATGTGAACATATTGCTCCAAGAATTTCATGGGCTAAACTGTGTTTACCTGTCACTGAAAATTCCATAGCTGACACTTTATGCACAAGAACCATATAAATAACATTAATAAAAAGCAAATCTTGGGAAAAGCCCATTGGAAATGGTTATTAATGAGACCAGGCATTCAAGTAGTCTAGATGTGGTCATGTGGGGGTGAGTATTTGCACATGTGGTAGAGATCTTTGTTTTTATTTTTGCGTCTGGCCTTTGTTCCTCCTAAGTATCTCTCCAAAACAAGTCACATGTCATCAGGATACATGTCATAAATAACAGAGCTTTTAAAACGGCAATTGACCATGACAATTAGCCTGTATTACACCTTTAAATTAAAGTTTGTTATCAATTACATAAGAATAGTACATTGTTTGACTATAGCTCGCATTGGAATTCTGAGGTTATCCTAAGAAAAATAAGACAACATGGCCATAACTGGAAGTTCGATCTGTTTAAGCTATTCACATAGCTTAAACAGATTGAACTTCCAGTTATGGCAGCATTGTCTTATTTTTCTTAGGATTACCTCAGAATTCAATACACATCAGTAAAGCACTTTTTATTAAACAACATACAGATAGAGCACTTGGTATATAAACTGTAAGCAGGCTAGTTTGTTGCTAGCAATAATTGCTTTTCTGTTGACTTTTGTGTTTTTTCACTTATCTCAAACATGCAGAATATTAAAATTATATCTCCAAGCTACTATTCCCATGTGACATCCAGCATATGGTATAATAATACACCTAGTTTAGATGCAATGGAAATAAATGATACATTTATTGTGGCAAATTCATGAGGGACACCAGGGCAGAGAGTACAATAAATAAACAACCAAACGTTTTACCATACAGCAAATGAACAGCAACTGAAGCAAACGTAAAACATGACATAAAATCAAACAGACGGACGATCACACCTAAGAACCATCTGGAATTTCCAGTCCACCTGATATGCATGTCTTGGGGTAACTGGGGAACCTAGAAGGAAACCACACAGACACAGACAGCAATGGCAGGACATAACAGCCACTTTTGTAGGTGCTCAATAATTTTAATGTTACATTTTAAATAGCATAATAAAACAGAATATTCTCTCTTTGGCTCTTCCTGTAATGTATTTTCCCAGATAACCTCAGTGGAAGAATTAAAATTTTTATAAATGAAAGGTAGTGGAACAGGAGCAGGCACTGCAAAGAGAAAATGCTCTGTGCAGTTATGCCAACATGAAATGTTGCAAAGAGAAGGAGAAAATGAGCACAAATTGCAGTTTTTTTCCAGCATGCACATGGTGAAGTGAATTATAATGACGCCTGAACTGTCTGACATTTTAACATGGAGAAAGGTTCTGACAGGGTTAAACAGGAGTGTGATGAGACCCAGCTGGAGCACTGGCAGATTCATAGCTGGGCTGATCTGAGCTTCATCCAGAGGAAGAGGAGGAGAGAAGGTGGTTGTGCACTGGAGATACAGGTTTGGCTTCAGCAGTGGAACAGCTGAGCTCACTGCTTCTGGAGAGTATGATTAGTCAAACTGAATATGCCTTGCCATAATCAGAGAAAGTGAGGGTGAGAGAAGAATAACGTGATGTGGGATCCGTCTGTCTGTCTGCCATTTGAAATTAAAGATGAAGTGATGTGTGACCCAGCACCATGGTTTCAAAGTTACACCCAAAACAAATAAACAAAGGGCTTGGGTGGTGAATGTGTGTGCGTGTGTATATGTGCATGCACATCGCTTGTGGGTACAAGGCCTTTGCACATCAGTGCAGGCGTGTGTACAGCGCACGCGTGGGAATGTGTGCACTTGTGTCTGTGTGTTTGAAAGCATGTGTTTGTGACTGTGTGAGAAAGAGTAGGAGTGTGTTTGGCTCTAGGAGCTAAAAAGAATCTCACGGCTTATTGTGTCATCTTGAGCTTTGATGGATTTCCCCCACTGAAACTGAGAAGGAGTGAGTGAGAGAGAGAGGGAGAGAGAGAGAGAGACTAAGAAAGATAGAGTGAGCACAGTTCTGGGTATCTTCAGTGGTTGCAAATGCACAGACGATTCAAGTGGAACCTGCTCACCAAATACCTATCGCTCTACATCATGTTTCATAAGCTGAGGCTTAGCACCAGGGAAACTGAGGCATACACACACACACACGCGCGCGCACACACACACACACAAAAGCTGTGATGTTGAATAAATTTTCTTTCACTGTGTCACTTGAGGACATTAATTTTTTTATAAATATATATACTAATGTGTGTTAGTGTTACAAGCAAAGACCCCTGTGCAGATAAATAGTTTTTAACAAAATTATTAGTTCAGAAAATCATGGAAATATTAGATAAATTTCAAGCCAAAACTTTAAATGAGTATTTTACCTGCTAAATGGGTGTGTAATAAGAGAACTAAAAATCCAAACCAAACACTTTACCACACACTGGTGCAGGTGCATTAACCTCTTAAAGGTCCAGGCCTCCTTTTCTGACTTCAATTACAAAGGAATAGGTCAGTTAGTTTAATGAAATAACAAAGTAATAAGCTTTAGAATGTAATACATTTCTTGCCACTGTAATTTTAAAACCTAGTCATATCAAGGCCAGATATATAAATTCATTTATTTGTTCATTTGTTAATTCATTAATTGTTTTTTACTATTTTATCCCATCACACAAAGTCTTAAAGTCTTACCTTTCATATTATATAGGTAATAGACTGTAAACTGCAACTCATTGTGCTTTCATTTAAAAATGTACTGGCTGTCTTTTACTAAATAAATACTTGTATAAGTTAAAATGAAGATGACTATGTGATAAAGAGCACCAATGTTACCATTTATGGTGTACATAAAGAAAGAACCAACAGAAATGATCCAGCTAAACAAAATGAATGTTCATTAATTAGCATTAAACTTGAGTAATTTCCTTCCCCTGTAAAGTTATCATTTAAGAAATATGGGCTTTTACAAGGACACTGTTGATAAGCAACTGGTGTGTACGTAAATTTTAAGAAATGTTTGTTTAGTATGTATGCAAATAGTAGTGTGGACCCCTATGTATTCATGAATTCACATTTTTTTTATGTTCGGGTGGTGACCACATTGAGCTTACATTTCCCCCAGATTTGTCATTGTGGGTCTCGTTTCAAAAACTTGCTTCATCTCACATGGTTTCAATCGAATCAGCCTGTCCCAGAGACCTTCAGGGCTGAACGGCGGGCCACTTGGGTGCACAGAGGGGGAGAGATAGAGAGCGAGAGAAAGAGAAAAAGAGAGAGAAAGAAAGAATGAGAGACCTGCCTTGGCTGCAGGGGGACCAGCCCAGGCCACAGAGAGCAACACCTGGAGAAAGCTCCAGAGAAGAGATTTAGCAGTGTGTATGTAAGGCAATAGAGAAAGAAACAGGCAGGAGAAAGAGAGGGAGAGCGCAGGGAGGAGAATAGCTCTGAGAGAAGCTTTCCTAATGAGGTCTAACACACAAACTGCCCACGGCTCCGTCAACACGCCCCATCACACCGTTCAACTTTGTTTTCATTAACTCTTGAGAGATGACACATGTTGAATCAGAAAGGAGCTGCTCTCCCTGTTTTTTTTTTCTCCTGCTCTTGCAAACAATCACCAGGGAGGTTCAAAATCCTCCACACTCTTCCCATGACAACAATTCCTGTTGTTTTCCTCCTTTGCTGATGATGCATTTTGTTGTTACTGTACATCTGACGAAATATTCGACTTCCAGACAAAGGAGGCTAATCATTTGCTTGGAATAACCAATGAAATCCTGAAGGCATTCTGAGATGTGTGTCCTGCACAAATTCACAGGTTTCTAAATTTATATGTTACTGACAGGTAGCCTTTACATGGTCTTCTAGCCTAAACCTGAAGAAGTTTTATATAATGGCAAAGTGAGCTGTCATTTTAACTGTTGATTTTAAAATGAGGAGGCAGTAGAAGATAATAAAGGTTAATTATAAAAAAAAAGAAAAACTTACCAAGTGAGGTAAACATCTTGACGATAATCAGTGTAAGAATTTAAAAAGTATTTTAGTTATAATATTAAAACTTGTTTTCCCTCAAATATAGGAAATATTGACTAAAACACCAATAAACATGAAATCCTTCAGCCTTTAGTTTAGTACACAAGTGATATTTTCAAAGTTATTCAGTTTTGTACATTGCTGAATGAAATATTCAACACAATTTTTCTGTTTACTAACCTTAATAACTGTATGATAATAGATTTTACATATGCAGAGAATATGCTCCAGTTTGAGGAACATAGCCTACTTTCAAAGCATCACATTTACAATGTTTAAGATATATTGCATATAAAAGTCACTGAAAATCAGTGAAGTGAAAAATCACTGAATATTCCTAACTTTTGGAAGCAACTCCAACAAAGAACTTCTCCATTTTCCCACACTATAATGGAATGCTCTACTGTGTGTATAGCTGTGACTCTAGAGGTATGCCTCTAGCTGGTGGTAATGGCACTCTTGAAGGTCTCTCCAGGTCAGTGGCTTTCACTGCTGGAGGATGTGGTTCCTCAGTAAAGCACATCTTGCTGATATGGGTCCAGTGATGAGGCCTGTCAGCACGGCCGAGGTTTCACACCAACGGCCTGGAGAATAGACTAAAAAAACATAGCATACAGGCTACAGGCTTCTTGGTGTGCTTAAGTTTTATTTCCACTTTCCAAAAGAGAGAGCCTGAGACAGGTTGTCTGGGACTGATGCAAGCCAGTTGTACTCAAAGCCAAAGCAAAAAGTTTAAACTATAAACTTTGCCCATAACAGCATATAACCTCTGTTCCTCAGCTGCTTTAGCACTCTCCTTGGTATGTGGTGCATAAATTTCCTGCTGATAGCAGTCAGCTAGAGGCCCCCAGGTGAATATCTGTAATCTCTGTTATAATTGTGCAAAATGTATTTAAAAAGTCGGTATATGAGCATCAGTACAATTTCAAAGGAACTTATCACTCATGCTGTTTCCACCCCTCCCTTCTAGCAGCCCACAGTAAATCCCATGGGAACTCTTTGGCTGAGGGGAGTCTACAAATTGTTCCTGTTCAGCCAGTGACAAGTATGACATATATGGAGGATGTGGTACTAGCTGTTTTGTGGTGAGTACCAGCACTCAAGGTTACACTGAATAGCCCAGTATTAGCTGATAAGATCAGCTGCTGAGCAGCATTCTATAACAAATATGAGCCATGATAAATGGAGGCCTATTTACCCCACGCCGCAGACATAAACAGCGGCCCGCATGGCTATGCTCCACTCATTAAGATATACCACCGCCATTATTCCAATTAAGGTTCAGTGCCTATGAATCCGTGGAGGGTTCCCTGCTTGCCTGAATGCAGAAGGGGAAGTTGACTAATGTTGTCCACATTCGCACTCTGATAATAACAATGGCAACAGTGCATGCAGAGGAGTGGTGTAAGTTTAACTGTGCACGCCTGTATCTGATGAATGCTTCTTCAACACCAGACTAGTCAGAAATATAGAGGTGTTCTGTAGTGATCATGTTTAAAGCCTTGATGTTCAGGGGTCTATTGGAATGACACAGATCCAGCTGAATTTGGTCTTTATTTGACCATTCCTTTAAAAAGTCTGTTACTGGGTGAACGGTGGGCCGCTTACATTCTCAATGTCATTGACAAATTAGTTAATCAAATGAGTTATGCAGTTTTGATTAAGAAATAACAAGAAGCATACATGTATTACAAGGCAAAGGGGAAACATATAACAGTGTCCTCCATGACCTCAGCAACTGTTCAGAAAGATTTCGGAAACCCTTGAAAAATAATGTATTCGCCTGTTTAGTAATGCATTTAAAATCACTTGCACTCTTATGAAATCAACATTTTTTAAAAATGTTTTTAAAAAAGATTTTTGTATCTGTTCATTTCTTTCTTAATTAACCAATATAAAAAGTTAAATGATCAACCTGCTATTTAAATTGAATTATTTAATTGTAACTTTTAAACATACTGAAAGAATATGAAATTGCTGAAATATATTTTACAACCAAAGAGTTTGATACGTTGTTTAAATCTTAAACATCACCCCCCCACTTCTCCAAACCCACCCACACCCCACGCACAAAAAAAAAAAAAAAATTGACATTGTCCATTGACCTGCAGCACTTAGTTTAAACTGAGGCCAGCATAAGTGAGTGTGTACAAGTACATGGGAACAGTGGGCCGGAAGACAGACCTTCAGGCTGTGGAGGCACATACTGAAGAATTTCAGCCTTGAAGGAGCCAGCCTCAATTCAACTAATGCCTCACAGCAGTTACCATCTAAGACAAAGACCTCAGACTGACTAATTGCATGCGAACCCCGCTCACTGATTTCATTGATGGCCTGAACATCCAGTAATAAGCTTAGGTAAATAAGCCATGTTCTCTCCCATGTCTATCAGCCAAATGAGAAAGCAACAAGATTTTTTCATCCTCCGTCTGGAGCAGAAAGGCCTCACTTGGTGCGGGATTGTGATGTTATTGAGTTTGACAAGTGGATAAGAGAGTTTCTTGCCACTTTGTATTTCTAACGACTTGTTAACATTTATGCTACTATTGCCTGTTATTTTGTGGGCTTTGGCTGTGATTTAGTTTCATGTGGCATAAATGTTTTGAAGTATGATGTTCTCAAATTCTTTCGACAAAAGCAGATTGAGGAGAACCATTTAAGGAAAACCAAGTGCTGAATACAAACTCTCATCTGCTAAATCTCTGGCCGTAGGCTTCCTCAGTTCAAAAAGGCATGGATGGTTTCTCATTTGGTAAAACTTTGTGGGGAAAATGTCCCTTAAAGGACTTTTCTATTATGTTTTGCAGATGTGACAATTGCAAATGTAGCACTACATCCAAGTCATTCCCTGTGCTCTTAAAGTGGTCTGTTTCATCTGTTGGAGTGACGCTGTCAGCTTTATAGGGGTGCTCTGAGGAGGTTAGGCTGGAGGGGACATAGGGTTAAAGTACTTATTTAAGGACTGGATGTACATCTCAGGGACACTCACACAGTACTGCTCTTGGATTCGTATGCCTCATTGGAGTCAGGTGTTTCAACTGTTGTCTTGGTGAATCAACAAATCATCTTAACTTCTTCCATGAAGAAGCAACAATATTCAGTTCTCTATCTTCATCTTATAGACAGCGCAATGTGGGATTTGCCCCTGTCTTTGGTTCCAAAGCTTTTTCCCTTTTTAGCATGCTAACATGGACTACTGATAAAGTTGGACCATGATGAAATTGTAGTGTCAAGCTGTCAGCTTGGCCCCTCCTGAGCAAGCTGTGTGAGTGGAGCAGCGGTTGATGGATGACGGTCCGTGGACAGTCATGAGGAGGCTATGCTAATGTGAAAAGCAAAGAATAATGTGCACGAAATCTCTGGCTCTCCGTTCTTATTCTGTTTCTTTCTCTCTCTTCCTCCTTTCTCTCTGGCTTGCTTCTCTTCCTATCTTTTTTCTTCCCTCTTTGTCTCTGTATCTTTTTTCTAACCTTTCACCCTTTCTTTTTTATTTATATCCTTCTGTGCCTTTCTTTTTCTCTCTTTTCTTTTTCTTTCTCTCTCTCTGGAAATGTCACAACTTCATTATAAATGGCTTTGATTTGTTGAGGAGCATTTAAGCATAGCTCCAAGCCAAGCTGAGGCCTTGGGACTGTAAACCAATATTGCAGTGCTACGTAAGAGCAATTGCACAATGGACATTAAGCTTGGCCATGCAGACCCTCTCGAGAAAGCGTGATTGATGAGCTCCGGTGTGTGTCTCTGCGTCCCTCCATTCCTGCGTGTGCATGCGCCAGTGCACATTTGTCTGTCCTTGCATGTGTGTACCTTTTCTTCCTCTGTGGGTACATGAGTGTGTTGTGCTCCCCACTGCATTTCCAAAAAAGAAAAAGGGCTGGACGTGAGCCTAGCATGGCCATTTCACGATATGTATCTACAGGCTTGCGTTTGGGCCTCTGGACGATTATCAGCATGCTGTAAATAGTAACCCACTGAGTCAGTGTGAGGAAACGAGCCTGCCACAATCAGCGCCATCGCCCTCTTCACTAATGGTTTCCTAAAACAGCCCAGATCGGCTCCTCTCTAATGCAGTGCCTTTTCCGTTTGCAGATTTAAGAAGCCTAGATATGATGAATCACAAGAAGCCGAAGAACTTTCATTACCTGTTAATAAGGGTCATTTTCTGTCCAGTCGTGATATAGGCTTGTTGTGCGATGATAAATTGCACCATGTGAGGCAACTTTTCTGTCAACCCTGAGCACTAACATTCATCTCCTGTTTTCTGCTTATGTCATATGTCCCCAGTGTATGTGGAAGTAACTGGATTGGAATTACACTGCAATCAAAGTGCTTTCATATGTCCCTTCTGTGTATGTCCCTCTTCACTTATTCCTTTAAGGATAATCCCATTTGCAAAGCATCTATTGTACCTTGGAAAGCATGTTTAATCAAAATCAACTAGCATTTCATTGTGCAAGTTAAACAAATCTTGTTCAGCTTCAAAGTATAATGCACTGGTGTTTGCATGAACACTGAGGAAATATTATAACTTGGAAAAAGCTCCATGCAGTGAGTTAGGGATTTGGCTGCATTCATTACATTTTTACAAAATAAAAGTTAAATGAGCTATGCAGGACTGTGCATGCTGTTTCAGTCTGTGATGAAGCTCCTTTTTAAGGCCTGGACTTAAGGTCTGGACCAGTCTAGAGCAGCACGAAGGCTTCAGACCGCACTGCCAGCTCTGGCCACAGTGTGGGAAAATGTCTGTGTGTTATTGTATACGCGATGAATTGCTCATGACGCATTTGTTTATACCCACATTCAAATAATGGGAACATTAAATATTTGGCACAAAATAATAATAATCCATTTCCTCTGCAAAAAAAGACTAATCATATGAAAATGAAAAGAAGCTAAACAGTCTGTTGAATAACTTTATTTTCTGGAGGTTGATAAGGATCAGACTGCACACCCCTTTATTTGCAAACATTCCCTGCAGTTTGTGTACTGAATATGGCTCCGGCAGTCTCGGCACCTTCCAGCCATAGCAAGCTTCACACTTTCCAGATCTGAGCTTAAAATGCCAAGTGAGCAATACGGTCCAAGGTAGCCAAGCACAGTTAAATATGTGTAATAAAAAACCTGAGCATTTTAAAGCCAGTTTCCGAGATTTGCCAGCATCACCCAGAAAATATGCACACACACACACACACACACACACACACACACACAAACAAACATAGATGCCTCTATCTGTCTCATACAAGTCTTCTAAAATCATCACAGAATAGTCCTCTCTTTCATATAATGGACTTTTGAAATATTTATTTGCTCATTATTCATTATGTTTTTGTATGCTCAAAAATTACATGAAACGGCAAAACCTTTAATTAGACTAAATTGATCACACATAAGACTGCTTGTATCTAGTACCAAAAAGGTTCTTTAAGCACTCATTTACACAGTATCTATCAAGAAAAATATGTGATAATATCTATATCTAAGATATATATCCTTCTTACTATGACATTAGAAATAAAAGTTCTCTCTGGAAAAGAAAACTCTTTTACCAGGCAAAAATATATGTTTGGAAAAATGTTTTAAATTACATATAGACATATACATTCTCAAGCTCCATCAGTGCAATATTATTGTCCTCCTTCAATATTGCACACTAACTTTATCCTCATATCAGTCACTAAGTTTTGGGAAACTGACTATTTTGCCTGAAGGAAAAAATTATATAAATATATAAATATAAAATAAAACAATAAACACAATTACCCAGAACATTAAAAATCACTTTTAAAGCTGACACAGAAGCTGACACAGTATAAAGGCATATATAATCAGTGGGAAGCCCTCTATAATCATGATGTACATTCTTATAAATAATGTTTCATTAAGGGTTCATGATTTGGATGTACAGCTAGGTAGAAACTTATTTTTTAATAAAAAGTAATTATATATAAAACCTTTTAAGTCCCCTTAAAACATTAACAACCTAGCAATAATGGTTTGCAACATTCTTCCTGAAGATAGAGGTTTCACCTCCAGTCCAAATATGTACCTCATCCAGATGTTCAAGGACTTCAACTGATAGTATAGCTGGATTAGTTGGTGTCAGTTAGGTGTGAAAACAGTTATATTTCCAGGATCAATGTTGAGGACCATTGTTATAAGAGAACTATAACCCTGATTTTAAAAGTGCAGTGAGTTTCTTTTCCATGAAAAATGAAATTTCCTCTGAATCCTACTGGCTGTGTCTGAGTATAGATATTGGCCCTTTGGCCTTTTCTGACAAATGAGTTTGTTGAACTCCTGCGAGAATTCACACTTGTATATAGAACACTTTGTAAACATCACACGCATGTGGAGCCCTGCCCTGCTGTAAACTGATCACTCACTCTTTGTGACTGACAGATGAAAGGGTGTTTAACATGTCTAGATCAAGGTCATCACATTCTGTACTTCCTGTTTATTGCTATTTCTTCTGTTACTGCTTGTGCCCAAGCTGGTGATGCTGGGACAAGGCTTCTTTCAAATGCGGAGCATAGGACTCCGCGCATGTCACCATGTGCATATAGGAGAGAGAGAGAGAGAACAGGGTTCTTTCATTTGAATTCTTGAGGTTTGGCTGGCAGGCTGCTTGTCTGATGTGACAGCTGAGGAGGTTTGCTGCAGTCATATGGTGGAGCGGCTGGAACAAAGCAGAGTCTCAAGCTGCTCCAACTCTATGACCAAACACTCTGGAGAAAACACACACTTAAAACAAGTTCATGGGCATAGGCATCCAGTGAGTCCATTTGAAATGATTGTATTTGTTATCTTTGCCTTGAGTAACTGTTCTAGTGAATTTCTGAAAATCGAGACAGAAATACTTTATAGTTGGTTGAGCTTTTAAACCAATGAAATCACCCAATCTGCTTTATAGAGTATAATTGTTTGAGGGAATTTCCTGTCAAAATAGCTCTGCTAGTATATAAGCAGAGAGTGGAATTAGCTTAGAAAAGGTTCAGAAGAAATCAGTTTCCCAGTTGTTTGCATCTCATTGTATATTCTTATTTTTATAATAACATCCATTTCCTTTCATCATCATCATCATCACTGTTGTCGTCATCATTGTCATCATCATCATCATCGTTATTAATAATAATAATAATCACAATAATAATAATAATATTGTTATGAACTTTTGTTCTAACTGTTAAGATAAATAATCAGTACTGAACAATATTTTTCTTTGTGTAATGGCATCATAATGACACATATTTGAAAGAGAGGATGGTGTAAAAGTGTAAAAGTAAGTAAAAAAAGCATTACTGTGTTAAGAAGAGTGTCAATTTATACAATAATGTTGCATGTTGGGTATGTAGCATGGTACATTGGATTGGGAAATTAACTTGCAATAAAAAGGTTTTTGTTCAGTTTCCACTGCATCCTTTCTGTATGGAGACTGCATGTTCTCCAGGTATTTACATCAACTTCCACAGAACAAACACATGTGTCAGGTAGACTGAAGATGCTTAATTACTAATGCCTGTTTGTTACTGTATGTGTGAGTGTGTTAATTTCTTTGTCTGCGTTGTGATGGACTGATGAACTGTCTAGCATGTTTCTATGCTTTTCACCCTTTAAGTGCCTCGGGACAGGCTCCAGCTCCCTGGTATCCCCAGTCAGGAGAACTGGCTTTGATAATGACTGGATGGATTATATCTCACATTGCTTCATTTCATCTTCAGTCAAAGTTGTTCCATCACCATAGGTACTGTCTGAGGCAGTTGGCCCCTGCTCCTTCTCAGCAGCCTCTGCCTGTTTTCACACATGGTCTGCAATCACTCCATCTCCAGGCTTTTCCACCTGACACCTCTGATTGGCCTGTGGCCAGATTTACATTTCTAAATTCATACCAATTGTTTATAGGCACTATAAAAATAAATCCTTTGAGACATATTTAATCCTTCTGTGCCAAAGCATATTTACTAAACTGTATACAGTGTAATTATCCATCTTAAACACTCATATTTGGCTAGCAGGTGTTTAAACCCTTAGAAGTTGATTTATGGCTATTACTTTGCTATACTAATTGCATTTGTGATTACATACCAACACGTGGATGGGCTATATAGCAACAAAACATATCAATACTTCAAGAATTTTAAATGATACACTATATTTTCTTCTCTTGGCTGCTTAGGGATCACTACAACAGATCAACTAATTCCATTTCTTCCTGTCCTCGTCATCTTCTTCCTTCAAACCAACTGCCTGCATGTCCTCTCTCACGACGTCCATAAACTTCTTTGGTCTTCCACTTTTCCTCTTTCCTGCCAGCTCTATGCTCAACATCCTTCTCCTAATATAACACTCGTCTCACCTCTGTACATATCCAAACCAATGCAACCTTGCTTTTCTAACTTTGTCTCCAAAAAACATCCAACCTGACCTGTCCCTCTAATATCCAATTTCTAATCCTGTCCATCCTCATCACTCCCAGTGTCTTTGACTTTGACACCTTCAGTTCTACTGTTTGTCTTTTCATCAGCACCACTGTCTCCAGCCTGTATTGCATAGGTTATTGTCTCACTAGCATCCTGTAAACCTTTGCTTTCACTCTTGCTGGTACCTGTCTGTCACAGGTCATGGCTGTCAATCTTCTCCACCCATTCCAATCTGCCTGCACTCTCTTCTTCACCTCCCTTCTACGCTCCCCGTTACTCTGAACTGCTGATCCCAAGTATTTTAAATTCCACCACCTTTGTCACCTGTACTCCCTGCATCCTGACCACTCCACTTTCCTCCCTTTCGGTCACACTCGTGTATTTTTTTCTTTGTCCTCCTCACTTTCATTCCTCTCTTCTCTAGAGCATATCTCCACCTCTCCAGGTTCTATTCAAGCTACTCCCTACTCTCACTACAGACCACAATATCATCAGCTTCACAAGGAGTCCTGTCTAGCCTACTCACTGCTTCCTTCAACTTGCAGTTCATGTCCTTGAACTCCTTTTTTTTTTTTTTTTTTAATCTATTATTTTCTATCTCTATTACCATCCCATTTCTTCTTTGTCTCTTTGTCAGAAGTCTCTCCTTCTGTATACACTGCTGAGGTTCTGGGTACCACCACCAGGTTCCTTTATTCTCCTTCTTCTTTTCAGATGTCACACCAAGTACCTTTCTAGTTGTCTCCCTTAACACTTTTACAATTGCCCAGCAATCTGGTAACTCTTCACTAGCACCCATTGCACCTTAACTCCTGCCTGAATTCCACCTGGCCGTGTTCCTTCTTCAGCTTTCACCATTTAATCTTTGACTCTGACCTCACTTTTCCTCTTCTTGACCTCCAAGGTCATCCTACATTCCACCATCCTATGTTGTTTAGCTACACTCTCCCCTTCAGACTGACCTTCCTGCAAAGGATATAATCCACCTGTGCATCTTCCTCCACTCATATACATATGTCACCCTGTTCTCCTCCTTCTCCTTAAAATAAGTTTTAACTACAGCCATTTCCATCCTTTCTGCAAGATCTGCAACCATCTGATCTTCTGCATTTCTCTTCTTGATACCATACCTACCCATCTCCTCCTCATCACCTGTGTTCCCAGAAGTTGTCCCCAGCCTTTTTTGCATCACAAACCGGTTTCATGTAAAACACTATTTTCACAGACCGGCATAGAAACAGCTTAATACAAAGTGCATAAAAATACATTAGTTTTTTACTAAATTTTTGCTAGATTGTTGGCTTAATTTTTGATGCACAGTATCACGTGATCAAGATGAGCATTTTTTCTAAATAAAAAAAGTCTTTTAGACTCTGATAATCAATAAAAATATTTTTAATCAGTTTTTCTGTGCAGCCCAGTACCAAATGACCAACAGACTGGAACTGGTCCGCAGCCCAGTGGTTGGGATCACCACTGTCTCTCCCCTGGGCACACTCTCTACACCTTCATCTATCTCACTCCAGAATTCTTCTTTCTCCTCCATCTCACATCCAACTTGTGGAGCATAAGCACTAACTACATTAATTATCACACCTTCAGCTTCCAGCTTCAAACTCATCACCTTATCTGACACTCTTTTCACCTCAAAAATACTCTTCCATCAAGTCTCTTGCACCCTTCCATCAAGTCTCTTGCACGTCCCTACCAACCTTTCTTTTCTCCATCATATCAGCTAATTCTTTCCCTTTACCAGTCATGCTGCCAACATTTAAAGTTCCCTCACTTCCACTCTTCAACACACCCTCATCTCCTGCCACAAGACATGCCTTCCTCCTCCTCCTCTTCTTCTTCTCCTTTTGACAACTAGTAGCCCAATTTCCACCTGAACCCTGTTGGCTGTCATTGTTAACCCAAGCCTTGACTGATCCGTAATGGAAGTCTATTTAGTTGGTGGTGGTCTAGTGGTAGGGTACTTGCCTACGGACCTCTGGATCAAGAGGTACCTGGTTCGAATCCCACCTCTAGCTCTACCACCACTGGGTCCCTGAGCAAGACCCTTAACCCTGAGTTGCTCCAGGGGGACTGTCCCTGTAATTAGGACATGTAAGTCGCTCTGGATAAGAGCGTCTGCTAAATGCTGTAAATGTAAATGTAGTTGTTTGCATATTTGATTTGGCAGTATTGGAAGTTTTATACTGAATGTCCTTCCTCATGTAATCCTCCCCATTTATCCAGGCTTGGGACTGGCACAAAGAAATACATTGGCTTGTGCATCCCTTTTACAATATTTAAGTGGTATCTGAGTTTTAATAACTTGGAACAGGAAAGAATGCTTTCTGACATTTCCTGTTGCCGAGCTATGTTTTAATCTTCCTAAAAGCTTGGTCATTTTTGGTCACTAGCTCTCCTCCTTTATTGTCTATGTGATTGATCTTGGGTGCAACAATAAGCAAAATATTACTTTCCCAGTGAAAATAGCTGGAACAGTGCAATGTCAGATCTGTTGTTGTTTTAACTGTACATCAACAATAATACTACAGAATACACCCAGCCTGTGCAGTAGTGGTGGAGTGGTAGATAAAGCAAGTAAACAGCTAAGTTAACAAGCTCACCAATAAACCTAGTAAACAGTATTTTATCCTGAGAAACCTTTGAATAAGGTACAACCCTCAATAGTGCTCCCTGGATACTGAATGTAGTTGGTTTGGTGAATGGGCTTAATGTAGAGGAAACAAAATATTGTTGTTCACTGTGTGCTGTGGTGTATTCACAATTCCAGTTACTTTCACTTCAGCCCAGGGTTTAAAGGTTCAACAGGTTACATGGGGATAACATGGGGGAAATGTGTTAATGGGGTTTAAAAAATAGACCTATTTATTTATGACATAAATGTACTGATTAATTCTGCCATCTATTTGTAATTTCTTTCACACTAATGACCTTGAAGCATGCTTAACACAGCATGCTAGTTTGACACATTGCACATCGTCATCAACTTAAATGAGGGATCAATAACTAAGAATAGAGAATCATATCAAACCAAGATGTTAGAATTAACAAAGATAATCCACCACAGGTTCCTCTAACTGCAGTTAATAAAGTATTTGTTTCTAGCACCGTTGTCAAGTTTTGATTCTTTTATTTTCAAGGTTCTCTGGCTGTCTTTTTCACTTGGCTTGCAGCATATTACTGTAAGTTACGCTTTTTTGCCAACTGGTTCCCTCAGGTCAAGATTTGAAGTGATAAAGGCCTTGTAATTTGTGTCTCTGTTCTCCCCGGGGCTGAGCACTGTATTAGAGGGCTGGGGTGAGGACATGCTTTAGTAGGCCAGGTTTATAAATAATGCTACCTGGGGCCTCTGCTAGTCACGGCGCTAGCCAGATTTCTCCAACACCAGCAAATATCAACTGCAATCAGACAGCCGTTCTGGAGGGGAAGCACAGCAAGTCATAGACAATTAACTCAGCGCAGGCCTCTTTGCTGTGACTTACAGCATGTTAATTTAAGGGTGAGGAGAGGGCGTGCTGTTTGCTTTCCTTTCTCTCCCTCTTTTTTTGAAGCCCATTTTAAAGGCCTGGATATTTCTTCTCAAAAAGCTTAAATCCTTTAATGTTTATGGTTAGCAAATGCAGCCGGATGGGCCTTTAACATGCAGAAGGTGTGTTTTAAAGGTTTAACCCTATGACCACCAACACAATATTCTAAAAGCAGGTTGTAGGGATTTGTCTGACCCTTTTTTTTCCTAACCATAATGATATCTTTTGCACTGTCTCTCTTTCACTGTGAATGGATTGCAGGTAAACGCTGGGTGTGTCCTTCCGATTCTTGGCATATTTTGAGAGTATAGGCTTTGCTTTGTGTTGACGGCTATAAAGGAGGAATGGTATACTCTTTCATGTACTTCCTCCAGACTAAAGAGAAATTTAATATATAAGGAGAGCTATTTGAAGCTACTTGTCCTGCGTTTTCACTGCATTTCTCAGCATATTGTGGATGTTGTCTCTACTTAAAGAAAAGTAACCCAGTGCAAGGTTCTTTACAAAGCATGAATACTGCTGTTCAGCTGGATGTATAGCAGTATCTATTGAAAGAGCCAAAAAAACATCCATGTATTTTTAACATGGTATATTTGAAACAAAAGTGTTTTGGTAAAACCTCCTCAAGAAATAACAATATTCCCTACCTGTAGCCTATCGTAATAAAATATATTTTCTTTAATTTAAAATGTCTTTGGATGTAACATGTCTGGTTATATTATTTTCTAAATGTATAAAGGTATTTGATTTCAATGCCTCTGAATGAGATGTATAGGTACAGTTTATGTGCACTCTACCAAAAAGCATCCTTTAGTGCATTGAGATGAGATAGAAGTTTTTTTGAAACCACTTTTGAAACCTTTTTACATTAAAGGCTTTTCTAATATACTCAGGAGTGGTAAAATACACACAGTCTTTGCATAGTATTGTGTAAAAGTAGAACTATTGGTTAAACCTTTTATTCAAGTAACAGTAAAAAGTGCAGACTCTGAAATATACTCAAGGTGTAAAAGTAAAAAGTAGCTCTTTGATATTTCAAATGGCTGATTCTGTGCACAGCAAATTAAATGTCCTTTTTGATTTACTTTCCTAGATTTGGCTGGCCTGGTAGTCAAATAGATTCACCTATTAGTCAGTTCCACAATTATATTTAGGAAATAAGTTGTTTCAATGAAAATAAATACTCTAGAATAGACGCCTGAAAATTCAAGTAAAGTAGAATTGTACTCACATTCCTGTTCAGCTCTGCCAAACATTTTGAAGAGTGTAACATCAATATGCCACTTCATATGCGCATTCATGCATTATCTCTACTGTTATCCAAAGCAGAGTAATAGGTGATGCTGGAGCCTATCCCAGTGCTTATAGGGCAAAATAAAGAGAAACACCCTGAGCAGGTTGCTAGTTCATCACAGAGCAGACACACAGGTAAATACCGTCATATTGACACTTACACTAAGGGGCAATTTAGCTTTTACAAACTACCTGGTGTGCATGTTTTGGACTGTGGGAGGAAACTCACAAACATGGGGAGAACATGCAAACATCACAGCCAATGGACCAAGGTCACCCTGCCAGGGAATCAAACCTAAATTTGCATCCACATATATTGGCTGTGCTCCTTAGAGTAGTAAGTCTCCTTAGAGGTACTGAATTTGTGAAGAGCATGGTATGTTGGCGTTCTAATAAAAATAAGGCTGGTTTCAGTCCACACTTTGGTCCCCTCCTCCAAAGGTGCTGTTTTGTGCTGTTTGTGTCACCCTGAGGGAAACCGCACATGATCCTGGCCCAAATACGTTCAACATATCAAATTTAACTAGCCACTGTTTCTCTACAACTGAATACTCTTATTCTAAAGTCAATCTTTTGCTGGAGGCTCTTAGAATTTCAAGCTGAAGTCTTTGTTTTGCTGTTTACTCAGATGACAAAATGTGCAGGTTGCTCCAAGAGTGGTGGATTATGGTAAAAATGGTAAAGGCTAACTGTTGTATCCTTTCCCTGTTAAATTCACTCAAGTTGCTGGGTACCTTCCGAGTCTGGTGCATGAAGAACAATAAATTAATGAGGCCTTTATAAAGCATAAGTAATAAATAATATCTGTGTATTCATTCTGCAATGTTTTGCCAATCTTAGAAGTCATAAAATAGAACAAAATCTATACAAGATGCTGTACAAGTTAGAATACGTAATGGTAATGAAAATAAATGAAAAGCAAAATGTTTTGCGCACTAGAATACCTAACAAGGCAAAGCTTCATGGTGTTCCGTCACAGTATACTCCCTTAAGAGGCTTGGAGGCCAATGGCTCAGCAATGTTGAGAGTTTAAGCCAGACACAGAGAGTGTGTCAGGGGGTAAGGGAAGGAAGAGAGAGAGATGCTCCTGTAGGCCACAAAGCAGCTGTGCAGCAGCTCAGCAATCGTGAGATCTTTGCTCCCTGTGATAAGGATTCATCACTTGTCAGCATTCGCAGATGGAGTTCAGAGATGAGTCATAAGTGTATCTATCTGCCTGTCAAATGTAGCTTTGCATTTTTACAGCAAACCCACTGATCTAATGCTGTTTTGTCATGGGAGATTTCCACGACGGTCAGTTGATGGACCCCACCTTAAACCGATTTCCTTTCTGGCTACAATTGACCACAGTCCCTAGTGCAAAAGCCTGACTTATAAGGTGCCATGGAATGAACCTGCATGCATGTGCTGTACACATTACCACAGCATGAACCAACATGAACACATGATGGATTCACATTAACCTTTGTGGTTTTGGAAGGGACAGAGAGACAGAGAGAGGGAGAGAGAGAGAGACTGTAAAATACCATAGAGAGAAAAGGAAAGAGAGTGCAAGAAACAAACAAAGCAGAGAGAGACAAAGAGGAAGTTGGGGAGATACAGATAAAAGGAATGAAGGAGAAAGAAACTTACAGGGATAACAGTCAGAGTGAAAGAACAAAGTAAGAAAGAATGAGAGGTAGAGAGAGAGAAATCAAATGTAATAGAGTAAGTTTTTAAAAAAAAGGAGGACAGAAGGAGATGAGAAGGAAACATAGTAAGAGAGAGAGACCAAGAGAGAGATTAGAAGAGAACAAGAGAGAGAGTGTAAAATAGAGACATACTGAGAGGGAGGAGAGCTTAAGCCTGTACTTTTCGGTTTCTGGGTGTTGTAGGATAGTTTCCAGTGCAGTAAATGCTCCCTTGCAGTCAAGTCTATTGAGGCATCATAGCTGCCTGACAGGTCTATTGTCAAGAAACGGAATAGATTAAGCCTGCTCCTCCCAAGAAAGCAATCAAAATCAAACAAAAACAAGGAAGGCCTTCACCAGTGGCCCTATCTCTTTTGCTCAATCTCACACCATTCTGTGTGTATCAAGGATTTCTTGCCACAAACAACCTGTTACTTGACACAGCCAGGAACCGCCTCCAGAACATGGTGGCTATGGAGAACAATGAACTTGCTCTAAGAAAATTATATCCTTTCCTCGGTGTATCTTTTCTCTTCCATCACCCAGAGTTTACTGTCTCCTTTTGTTGGCCTCACAATGACAGCGAACAACTTCCTTCAATCTATTTGCTCATTCTCTTCATCAAACTGTTCAAGCCTCATCCACGCCACACAGTTGTTTCCTCTGACCGTGTATCGCTTTTCAGCCTATTCATGTCTCAGTTTATAATGATTCCATATTGTAAAAGGTCATTGCCTTTCGGAACAGAGAATTATCCATGCGTGTGCAGTTACGGAAACGTGGCGGCAGTCATTCTTTTCAGAGCTTTCTCTATAACTCTCTGTCCACAGTGTCTTATGTATGCCCCTTGGGAAGAAACACCTTTGTTTGATGCCATCAGTTAGGCAGGGTGTAGGAACAGGATATTGTTTTTCCAGGCAACAAACCAGAAACCTGCAATATCTCCATAGGAACATACTTGAATATACATGACTGATACTATGAATTTAAATATTTTATATTACAAGATAAATCAATTAGATGCACCATGAGCATTTTGTTCTTATTTAGTAAGAATTACATTTTGAAGCTGAGAAAGAGACCATTAGAATCTTTTTACAAAAATTGGACATAATATAATTTTTGGATTGTCCTGAGAAAGAAAGAAACCTCTGTTACACTGTGCACAATTATTAGGGAAGGGAGTATTTTGAGGATTCATCTTAATCTGGAACAAACACAGTGCTATCAGTCAATCCTAAATGTTAATAACCCTGAAATCTGAATGAACATTCTCAGGAGAGTACATATGGCAGGCAGCTATTAGAGTGCAGAACTATTCTGCAACTAAATGAAAAACAATAAGTTTCTGTACTGTTTATTTTCATCTGTTAAAGTGAGTATGATAAACAACTCAATTTACAAATAAGCATTTCTGACATTTTTTTGAAAAATCAGTGACCAATATAGCCTCTCTTCCTTTCAATAACAGTCATATTCCTTTTAATTCATGGAGGCTGTCAGTTTCTTGATCTGTTGACAATTTAACTTTTTGTGCAGCATCAACCACAGCCACGCAGACACTGTTCAGAGAGGTGGACTGTTCCTTCCCAGTAAATCTCCAGAAGGGCCCACAAGTTCTCAATAGGATTCAGGTCTTTAACCTGTTAAGGTCCAACTAGCTTTAATAATAGCAGCCCATACCAATACCCAAGTGGAAGTGAAGCTCTGTGCCCGTTGCTGATCCAGCCATAGAGCAATCCATCTAGTCCGTTGAGAGTCACGCATCTCATCGGTCTTGAGAGATTTCTTGGCCAAGTCTTGACGTTTCAGCTTATGTGTCTTGTTCAGTGGTGGATTCAGTCTTCCTTACAGTGGTCATGTCTCTGAGCACTGTACACCTTGTATCTCTGGACACTCCAGTAGGTTCAGTTCTGGAATATGACAGCACTGGAGGATCATGGGTTCCTGGTAGTTTCATGTTTGATTCTTCTCAAATCCTTGCCTGTTAATTTGCGTCCTCTTTGCATCCTGTTATTTTTTTCCAACCCATTTCTTTCGAATTTTTGTAATAAACTGTTTAATGGTTCAGTGATCATGCCCCAATATCTTAACAGTTTAAAGAGTGCTGCATCCTTCACAATTTAGAATTTTTGACTTTTCAGTTCTATCTGGGATTTTTGGCCTGAGGAGGAAAAGAAGCTGCCTAATAATGCAAACCTTGATACAGGGTGTTGATCTCCTTAGGCCACACCCTCCCTCAGTACACAATTACACATCAACTGATCTGCTTGGTATTCCATCAAGGTATTCCATCAATCCATGGTTCAAGATTTTGTGGGAAAAAGTCCATTCCACTTTGCAGGAATTAGAGAACCAAAAAAGAAGATGAGAAAAAAAGAGATGAGCCACAAGGTTTCTTAAACACCTGCACAAAGGTGCTGTGGTAGAAGCCTGGAAAATCATAACCAAAGAAGAAATCAACAATATGATGAACTCAGTGGATCACAGGCAAGAGATATGCTACCAAATATTTTTTGAAGAACTCTTGTATCACCAAAATGTAACTTTATAGGTGAAAGAAAAAATCCATCTTAATTTAATTATAAACTAATGTAATCAAATTCACCTGGACAATTCCTAATGAAAGGTTTCCAAGAGAAGACTAAATATGCTCAACGTGTTAATATATTACACAACAAAATATATTGGAATATTGTTTGAATATATAATAGTTGGCATTTTCAGCTCATGAGAGTTACATTGTGTTATTACAGAAAGACCTATGTAATCATCTTTTCTGAGTAATACATTAATTTATATTGAGAATCACAGCTTGCAGAAATATGTTTGGCTTAGTCATGGGGTGTCAGTGTATAGAGTTCCATAGAGTTTTCTGATCCTGAGCGAGAGCAGTGCAGCTGGAGGAGGGAGAAGGGTGGGGCTCTTCCCAGCATTCCACAGGGCTAGGAGAATGCCCTTCTCCTGGCAACCCCTGCTAGAGCTCGCCACTCTGCCTCCGCTGGCCTCCTCCGGATTTGACCCGAGCTCTGTGTGTTCTGAAAGAGCAAGAGCCTGAGAGATTAAAAAAACTCCTTCCCAGAAACCCGCTCAACAGGCACCTCATTAAGCATCTCACATTCTGTCTGTGGGGGCAAATATCAATCTCTTATACTTACACATAGACACACAACGCAAAACATTTGACAATCTTAACATTTTGTTCCCACAGCTTTGATGCTGCAACGGTTGATTGAGACAACTCTATCTCACCACATTAGTAATAAATGTTTTGCTTTGAAAGTTGATCAAAGAGAGACGTGAAACCACAGTTTCGTCTCAGTGTCCTGGTATTGTATTCCAACTGAATTGCCTGAACATCTTATATTGATTGGAAAAATTGATGTAGAAATAGATGTGTCTAAGTGAACGAGTTTTGTTTACTTAAAAAGTCTTGTTTTAACAGTGACACAATGACTTGTTGTTCCTTACGTTTCTATTTTAAAATACTTCTCTTAATTTTGAATGCTTTGCCACAACTTCAACTCTTGAACCTTTATTCAACATACATTGTGTGCCTATTAGCATTCAGTCTTTACACCATGCAGATGTTGTCTAAGCAGTTGCATGTATTATCTGAGCTCATTTACTGTGCTAAGAAAAAGTATGTGACAAATTAGGACGTCTAAGCAATGCCAGCGAACATTTATGTTGGTAATATGAGCAAACTCATTGGAAGTGTAATCAATTCACAACAGAAACTTTTGATAGCAGAGTTGCTGCATTCCACAGATGCATTTGAGAGACAGGACCACCAATAGCAGTCCATCTGAAGATTAAATAACTAATAGCTGTGAAGAATCTTCGAAGTCCTCGATTAGAGGAAGCTGGATGTACCCCAATAAAAACAGTGAATGGATGAAAAAAATGATCACAGTTGCTTGACTAAACAGGCTTCTAGTGAGAGTGCTCTGCAACATATGGGCTTGTTTTGGCTGCCATTCATGGCTAGCTGTCTATGAAAGCACCATCTGTAGCATGCTTTTCTCCTTTCTTTTACTTTGTCCTTTTCCCACTGCTGCACTCCATTCATGCGTTGCCACTCCAATCAGCACCTTCCCAGGGGAACTGTTCCAGCCTCCATCCAGGGCCTGCACCTTGCTGCAAAACATACTATAGCTCCTCAAAAGCATCAGTCACACAGGTGGAGGGAAAACCTGAAAATTTTACTTAATTTGTGTTGATATGAAATTCTGGTGTGTATTCTTGGAAATGGCCTATCATTTCAAAGGCAGGTACAGTAGACATGCTTATAGATCACAATAAAAAAAATACTTGTGTGCTACAAGTACAGCTGGAATGTTTTAGAATCCATATTAACCTTCACTAATTAAAATAAATGGCACAAGAAAATTTCAGACTTCTGAGGACTCTTTAGGACAACCCAGATGTCTTTCAGGCACCAGTCTGTCGCAGTGTAATTTGCACTGATGCTAAAGGAGCAGCTTATTTTTTCCCCTCCTGTACATAAAGAGGTAAGAAGGCATGGTTATGGGCTACTTCACTGAGCCCGACATCAGTTGTCTGTAAACAACAAGCTTCCATGCTTATTTAAATTAATCTCAAGAATGAGGAATTCATTGGCAGTCCCAAGGAGCAACAGTAGTCTAGCGGTAAGCCATTTGGATGCCTATAATGTCCTGCCATTTACAGGACTGGTGGCTTCTACAAATCATAATGACAAGGAATCTCAATACAATGCACTTTGTAATGCAAAATATACTTTCAGCAAAACGTTCCAAGTACATTAAGGCATCGAACCTCCAGAACGTGTTTCTCCCTGTCCACCACATTAAGCCCCAGCAGTTGCCAGAAGCATAATTAATGTAGTGACTAGTAAAGCCTTTCTGCATTCTTAAACTCAAGAAATTGTGATGGTTCAACAACATTTCTAGGAAAAGTTTCTGCAGCTTATGGTCACCCCTCTGAAAGCTCTGTAAGAGGCAGAACTGCCCTGAACATGTAATCACCTCTGACAACAGGTGCTGTTTTTAATTTGGACAAAACATTTTAAACATTTCCCTATTAACATATAAAACAACTGAGAACGGAAATTAAGCCTTTCAGAACAGAGTCATGGTGTAATTATTTAATCATGATGAGGTTGGTACTGGGGGCTTACTCAAAAGGCCATAGTCTACAAAGAGGTTACAGGATATACTGGCACATGGTAGCTAGCATTAAGCTTTAGCTCAGAATGAACTAATTAACCATAAGCACTTATATCTAGTTTTAAACATCTTACATGAGGCTTTTCTTGTGCTTTTCACATTAATGGAGATAGTCATAGTCCAGAATGCTATCAAAGTTCACCAGTTGCAGATGTTTTTTTTTCTTTTTTAATGCAATTGCAGCCAAATTAATTTACAACACATGTCTACTTTTGTGGTATCTGCAATTACAAAATGTTACTTTTCGAAGTTGACAAAATATATATTTTTTATGTCAATTACTGTAAATTAAAGTAAGTACAGTATGCACAAAAGAATTGGAAGAAAGGTAAATTCATTTGTTTTTCTATTTGGGTTTAAAAACAAGAATGTGAGATGAAAGATCAGATTTTTATCATTTATTTACTGATATGATGGAGAGAAGAAAGGACGATATTTTGTGTGTGCAAGAGTCTAGATGGAAGGGTAGTAAGGCCAGGTGTTTTGGAGGCAAGTTTAAATTGTTTTACCAAGGTGTGGATGGCAGGAGAAATGTGGTAGGTGTTAAAAAGGAGTTTGTCAAAAGAGGTGAAGAGAGTTTCAGAAAGGGTGATGAGTTTGAAGCTGGAAGTTGAAGCTGTGATAATGAGATATTGTTAGTGCTTATGCCCCACAGGTTGGTTTTGAGTTGGAAGAGAAAGAAGATTTAGATGAAGTGATAGAGAGTGTACCCAGGGGAGACAGAGTGGTGATTGGTGTGGACTTTAATGGACATGTTGGGGAAGGGAACAGAGGACGTGATGGGTAAATATGTTGTCAAGGAGAGGAATGGTTGTATGGTTAAATGGTTGTAGATGGTTGCCAAATAAATGGAAATGGCAGCAGTGAATACCTATTTTGAAAAGAGGGAGGAGCACAAGGTGTCATACATGCACACAAGTGGATTATATCCTTTGCAGGAGGGTCAGTCTGAAGGAGATTGGAGACTGCAAAGTAGTGTCAGGGGAGAGTGTAGCAAAACAGCATAGGATGGTATATAGGATGGTGGCCTAGTGGTTAGGGAGTTGGCCCTGCATTGGAAGATTGTGGGTTCGATTCCCTCACCAGGAGGTAGCCCTGAGCAAGGTACCGTCCTCCTCACTGCTCCCCTGTGCTCCCACTGCTGGCACGGTGTTTGTGTGCATGGGTTAAAAGCAGGGGTCCAATTTTGTTGTGGTTCACGCTTGCTGTGCTGTGACCTTGCAATGACAAGGGTTGTCACTTTCACTTTTCACTTTCAAATAGTTGAAGCTGAAGAAGGAAGATTGCAAGGTGAAGTCCATGCAGGTATTAATATATGCACTGGGAGGTTAGCAAGATAAGGGTAGCAATGAAGAGGATGAACAATGGAAAGACTATTGGTACAGATTACATACCGGTGGAAGCATTGATATATTTAGGAGAGATGGCGATTGAGTATCTGAGCAGATTCTTTATGCAATCTTGGATAGAGAAAGGATGTCTGAGGAATGGGGAAGACGTGTACTGGTACCGATTTTCATGAATAAGGGTGATGAACAGAGCACATAGTATTAAATATAGAGGGAAAAAGTTGATTAGCCACAACATGAAGTTATGGGAATGAGTAGTGGAAGCTAAGTTAAAAGAGGTGATTATTAGTGAACAGCATTTTGGTTTCATGCTGAGAAAGTGCACTATAGATGCAATGTTTGCCCTGAAGGTGTGGATGGAGAAGTACAGAGAAGGTCAGAAGGAGTTGTATTGTGCCTTTGTGAACTTGGGGAAAGCATATGACAAGGTGCCTAGAGAGAAGTTATGGTTTTGTTTGAGGATATCATGAATAGCATAGAGGTATGTGAGAGTTGTACAGGATCTGTATGAGTGGCATAATTTAAATACTTGGGATCAACAGTTCAGTGTAATGGGGAGTGTGGAAGAGAGGTGAAGAAGAGAGTGCAGGCAGGTTGGAATTGGTGGAGAAGAGGGGCTGGAGTGATCTGTGACAGACAGGTACAAGTGAAAGGAAAGGTTTGCAGAACAGTAGAATAAAACAGCTATGCTATACAGCTTGGAGATAGTGTCACTGATGAAAAGACAGGAAGTGGACTTGGAGGTGTCAGAGTTAAAGATTTTCATGGAAGTGATGAAGATTGCAGAAGGATTATATTGAGGGAAGGATGTTGAAAAAGGAGCCTGGCAGGAGGAATAGAGGAGGTTTATGGATGTGGTGAGAGAACATTCAGGTGGTCACCCTGAAGAAGGAAGACAAGAAAAGTCAGTAAGGTATCAAAACCGCAAATCACTGTTTGAAGATTTTCTGAAGCAAAATTAAAGAGGCTATAATATAACATGTAATACAGCATAGGGATGAAACTCAAGGTTTCTGGAGGTTTTATGTACTAATGAGACAAAGATTATTCTTTACCAATGTGATGGAAAGGCCAAAGTGTAAAGAAAAAGAGTATATGCATCATGATTCATAAACTCATCTATTCAGCATGAAGGCTGTGTGTCATTGCTCTGATTTGCATGGCTGTTAATGGAACAAGCTCAAAAGAAACCACATGCCAAAATTATTATGGATTAAGTTCACCCACTCACTTTCACTCATTTTCATAACTGCTTGTCCTAATTAGGCTCATGGGGGTGCTGGTGCCTAGCCCAGCTCTCTCAGGGCAAAAGGTGGGGTAACACCCTGGACAGGTCTCAAGTTCAGCAAAGGGCAGATACACAGACAAACACACTCATCATTTAGCATCTCCAGTCCACCTGATGTGTATGTCTTTGGATGGTGGGAGACATCCACACAGACCCAGTGAGAACATGCAACCTCCACCTTGACCAGATCTAGATGCATACCATGAAATAATCTCATGTATAATATATATATAACATAATAATAATAATATGATCTTAAATTCTAATATTTTGGTGCACATCAGAAACAAACAAATTGGCATAATATGTGAATAATATGTGTATATATTTAACAAAAACCAAGAATGACAAATAATTAATTTATAAGAATTAATGTTTTTAGCCTTCAATCAAAGATATGTATAAAATGTATGTCCGTTTCAAATGTTCATGTTAAAAGAACTTGACTGACTGAAGTCTTGACTCACCTGCACTGTGTGGGACAGAAATATGCTGTGTCTCTGTGTATATACTTCAGTGTATTGTGTGTTTAAAATAAAGGTTGCAGTAGGTAAAAAAAAAAACATTGATGAGTGATAGATAAGTGCCTTAGCTGGATGAGAAATCTCTGATGTTGCCATGCCATTTGGAAGCCATGCTAGAGGAATGTGGGCCCAATGGCTGCTGCTCAACCTCCACTCATCCATCACTCATCAAAGAGCTGCTTGAGCGATGGCACTCAGGCAGGAATGCTGGGAGATTGATGAACTGTGTTGATACTCACTCACATTAAAGGTCTTTGGCTCACTGCTGCATGTTTTATTTTATTCATTGACCACAGCAGATCTCCACAACACAGCCCCTAAGAAGAAGGCCCAGGAAAGTGAGGAGGAGCATATTTCAAAACAAAAGGCCTGACAAATGCAGGAAGAAATGAAGTGAAAGATATCGTAGTATGCTTAAGGAGGCTTTGACTTAAGGGGCTTCCTGTGGCCTTGCTTGGGCACTGGCACTATGTAAACCTAAGCCTCAGCAGTTGAAAAACAACTTATTGAGGAATTCTGGTTACACTCCCTTTTTATCAGATTAAGGCCACTGCCAAAAATACTTTCCTCAGTCTCCTTGATTTACAGACTTGAATAATCCTGAATAGGATAAGACTCAACATGCCCTTATTTAGGAACGCAAGAATGAGGGAGTGGAAAAGAGAGAGGATGAGGTGGAATGACAGAAGGGTAGCATTAATTGATTCGGCCTTGACCTCCTGGGTCATGTGACCCTCTCATAGAGGTCATGTGAGAGGGTTACCCTGAGATGAGGCTTTGATAAAGGGTATTATGATTCTACTAGGTCTTCATACATCACAAACTCACACAAATATTGTGGTGTGCACCTGGCACTCACCCCTTGCCCTAGGTCATGTTAATCGCCTAGTGCTGCATTCTTGCACTACCCCAGAGATGGACTCAATCATTGGCCCACTGGACCTGCTGGCTCAGGGGCTGGAGGGGAGGCCCCCGCTGTCTCAATAAAACCCACATCCACTGAGACAGGGGCTTAAAGTGAAACAACTCAATCACGTTCACTTAAATCCATGTGATCTCTCCACATGCCTTTAGAGTGGAGATCTGGGCCTCTTTAAAAGGTCTGGCGCTGAGTCTGGTCTGATTTTGCGCCCATGTCTACTTAAAAGTAATTATGGGCAAGTCATTGATGACAATGGACCAACATTATATCCCTCATCCTCATCTGATGTTCATCTGTATAGCCTTTCATTGGTTTTAAGAATTATTAACCCGTTAACCCTTAGAAGTCAGATGTTATTAATGTCATTCTTTAGTATTGAATGTACATATTAAAACTTAACAACAGTTAAGCAAACATTTAAAAATTACATTTATATTCATTTTTATCACCTGATAAAGAGTACTATTAGTACTCATTGTATATAACATTGTGTATATGTAACACAAATCATATTAAATTCTTCTGTTTACATACACTTATGTGGTATTGATTGAATGTCTAAAGTCTGCACATATAACAAATAGGGGGAAAGAATCATATTGCATAAACCCATGTTTTTTTCATCACCAAGGATTATCTCTTTATATTACAGGTTTAATATTCAGTTTCACAGTTAAGCTTCACAACTCATAATTTAATAAACAATAGGAAGCTACAATGTTTATTTGATGGGAAGGCCACTTTGACCAGCATCACATTTTGATTATTAGAGAAGCTAAAAAAAAATGGGCAGGACTTTCTAGTATGCAGTATTTCTTTCTATGTGGCGTTTGCATGTTCTCCCATGTCTGCGTGGTTTTCTTCCAGAAGCTTCGGCTTCACTTGTCCAAAAGCATGCACGTCAAGTGGATTGGAGATGCTTAATTGGCCGTAGGTGTGAGTGGGAGTATGTTTGTGAGTGTGTCTGCTCTGCGATGGACTGGAGACCTGTCCAGGCTGTTTCTCTGCCTTTCATTCTGTGAGAGCTGGGATAGGCACCCCCTGCGACCCTAATTAGGACAAGCGGCTATGAAATTGAGAGAGTGAGTGATGGCACCTGAATGCACCTTGGGAAGAAGGCAAGCAAAGGAATGCAATTCGATGCTATGGTTAATGTTTTGCTGAGAAAGCTTTGGTTTTGCATTCATGTTACTGTGACATGTGCTACCTTTCTAAACTTGCTGCAGACCAAATGCACTTTCATGGAAAGGGTCTTTCCTAATGGCAGTAGCCTTTTCCAGCAGGATAATGCACCCTGCCAATGCAAAGATTATTTGAGGAATGGCTTGAGACTTCAAATTGGGATGTACTAGGCAAACTAGTCTAGTCCAAGGAGGCCCTGCCACATAAATTACAGGACTTAAAGGATCTGCTGCTAATGTCTTGGTACCAAATACCACAGCACACTTGTGAAGTCCATGCCTCAAAGTGTTAGGGCTGAAGAAAGATTTTTTTTTTACTTATTTTAATATAAGACACCGTATTTCATATACTGGACTAATAATCCATATTAATAATAATCGCTTCTCGGCCTTTTGGCTAAGATACATTGTAGTACCTGTTCTTATCAGTTTAATATCTGATATGTCCTCTATATGAGGACTGCATATTAAATAGATTTTTAGAATAGGGAGACGGTAAAGGAGTTTGCTCCCTCCACTCCATGCATTGACCTGGTATTGCAGTATTTCCAGGAATAGGGGCAGCGGTGGCCTAGTGGTTAGGGAGTTGGCCACAGAATCAGAAGATTGTGGGTTCAAACCCCTTACCCTTGAGCAAGGTACCGTCCCCATCTCTGCTCCCTGGGCACGTTCAATAGCTGCCTCCTGCTGCACGGTGTTTGAGTGCATGGGTTAATTGCAGAGGTCCAATTTTGTTGTGGTTCACTGTGTGCTGTGCTGTGACCTCGCAATGACAAGGGTTGTCACTTTCACTTTTTCATAATAACAGAACATACTTAACTGCTACACTGATAATTTCATAGAGTTACTCTTTTTCTAAGGATAATGTTTGAGAAAACATACACTGGCCCATCATGTCTTTAGAAAGTTACATGAGAATGTTCATGGTTGACAAAGTTGACATAGAAAGTTCATGGTTGACAAAATTTTTGGTCAACAACTTTTTCTTGGAAATACTATGTAGGAATTTCCTGTGCTGGCATTCACAAAGTGAGCAGTGAATTTATTCTTTGCATTTAACCCATCCAAACACACCAGCAGTGAAAAAAAAAAATCGGCATCTTCAAAAATGTATAATTTTTCCATGAGTACATAAAACAAAGTCAGCATATAATGTACATTTGTATACACCTGACTACACCACGTATACAGGCTCTTATGAATTTTGGTGGTTAAAAAAGTTTTGCTGCTGTAAAAAAACATTGCATAGAACCTTTGGTACTTTATGACCGTATTGAATTGTCATTTTAGAGCATACATGTGTTTTCATATATAGGAGTGTATTGCTGACAGGCTCTGGCAGGCACTAACACTGTGAAAGGCAGAGTGCAGACACTGAGTGATCCAGAGGAAGCAGCAGATGCAGCTGTCTGTAAGTGGATTCATCCGCACATATGGACCCAGCCCTGCTCATCCTGGGCCTGGCGTGGCTCTTCCCCGGCTCTAGCCTGCCTATATTAGATTAGCTCTGTACCTGCTCTCCGTGCATGCAACACATGAAAGCATTTAAAAAGTGCACAATTAAGTCACTCCATGGTTCCAATCAGAGCTCGGCTGGAACAAAGGCAGCAAAGCCCGCCTGATTTCAGATCTAACGAAGGCCGGCCCATCGGATATGTCGTTCACAATCAGAGTGTGTCACTCATACACAAAACATCACACACACTCAGCTCTTAGATGCCTCAGTATCTCTTATACACAGCTGGTGGAGCTTGTGATGTCTTTTGCATTACCAGTTTATAGATGGTATGAATATGGTGATAATTATTTACCCATGTTTTCACATTTAAATTCAGATCTTCAGCAATGTCTTGTGCAATTTAGATGTTCTGAGTGCCTTTGTTTTGATGGGTTTTAAGATATTACGCACCTCTACATAAAGGAACAGCAGATATCACATTTTGCCATTTCTCCACAGAACCAAGCTCAGAAGTTCACTTTGTCATTGTGAGACCAGAGGAGTTGTTTCATTTGAAAATGTGTGATTATCCCATACTTTATGTGCAAATAGCTGCCTGTACTTTAACTGGCCTGTCTTATTTGACATGTGTATACTGCCTATGTTTAAAATGGGCTCACACAATAAATGGAAACAGTGGTTTATAATAAATCATACATCTGTCTTTAGTCAGTATGACCATTTTAGAGTTATGGTTGTAAGAATGAAAGCTACCACCATCTGAATTACCATACTGTGCCCTTTCATAAATGCATGTAGAGCACAGCTTTTCCTCTGGGCCTCTTTGAGTGGAGGGTTTGAATATAAATTAGTTTTTGTCACAAATATATAGCTGTTAGTATAGCCTGCAATTAGTGTTTTGCCAAATCTTTTGTCTTCCTCTTAATGAACCTATCAAATACTTATCACATTTTATACAAAATTCTATATCAAAATTCTAATAACCATGAATTTATAATAGATTTTTCTCATTTCATCCACATGCAGACCTGAATAGAATGACTTCAATTCATACTTAAGTAAAATAATTGTTACTGCAATTGAAAAGTGCTTTAAACAAAAGTAAAGTGGCTTCACAAATGCAGCTTAGAAGCACAAAAATATCACACTGGAAAAAGCACTTATACACTGAATAACAAAAAGTAAGTTAGCATCCTGTAGAACTCTAATGGAATTTCTCAGCACATCAAGCAAATCTGTAGTATGTCGTGTAGTTACTTCTTTTCTATTTGAGAAGCTTTTGGTCTACACAAAAAACAACAACAACAAAAAACTAATTTACTGAAGGTTCTCTGAACTGAAAAAGATTTTATGTCAAGGCAAATTTAAACTATATGGCAACCCTTTGAACAGCTTTTCCACACTACCTCATCTTAGTCTAACCCTAACCCTAGTCTCTTTACTCACATTTTACAACTAGACGGCAGATAAAGTCGTTGACTTTCACTCAAAAAGCAGAGAATGTCATTGCCTGTCTATGGAGTTGCAATTAGTCTGCATTTGCATATGCATTAGCAAATGCAGACTGAGGAGGGAGACCCAAATAACTAACTAACTAAGTAAATAACCCAACAAAAACATTAGCTTATCTTCTTCTCCTTCTTCTTTTGGCAACTCCCATTTAGGGGTCGCCACAGCAGATTATCCGTTTCCATTTCTTCATGTCTTCTGCATCTTCCTCCTTCAAACAGACCACTTACATGTCCACTCTCACCACGTCCATGAACCTCGTCTTTGGTCTTTCTCTTTTCCTCTTTCCTGGCAGCTCCACCTTCAACATCCTCTTCCCAATATAATCTTCATCTCTCCTCTGGACATTTCCAAACTAATGTAACCTTGCCTCTCTAACTTTGTCTCCAAAACATCTAACCTGAGCTGTTCATCTAATATACTCATTTAGGGAAGCACAAGCCAGTGTATTTCTTCATGCCAGTCCCAAGCCTGGATAAATAGGGAGGGTTATGTCAGGGAGGGCATCCAGTGTAAGACTTTTGCCAAATCAAGTGTGGCTGAGTGGTCTGAGGCGCTGGATTAAGGCTCAAGTCTCTTCAGGTTCGAGTCTCATGCCTAGTGGTTTGGGTTGGCCCCAGGATCAGAAGGTCATGGATTTGAATCCCAGACCTGTAGGTTGCCCTGAGGTACCCTTGAGCAAGGTACTATCCCTGTCGCTGCTCCCCGACGCTTTAAATAGGTGCCCGTTGCATATGTGGGTAAAATGCAGAGGTGTAATTTTGCTGTGGTTCACTGTGTGCCCGACTGTTTACTGACAAAGACGAGAATAGTCACTTTCACTTTCAAATATGTGGACAACCAAACAGATTCATTTATTATTTTGTAAAAACCCATTTCCTTGCTTTTTTTTTTTTTTTTTTGTCAGCTGGTTAAAAAAAAGTAACAGATAACATATTGTTAATTCTGGAGAAAAGACTTTACTTTCCTAATACTCTTAAAAACACATGTTGCTAAGGGGGTCCTGACGTGAACATACAGTTCTAGAACAAAATTTTGTAACTAAATACTTTAGAAAGTTAATAAAAAAGTACTGTTAAGTTATTTGGTCAGTTATTCAGCCTTCCTGTGCCTGCTGTGGGCAGATTCACACTCCCTTTTTTAGACTTCCACAGCTGTCCAATTGCTGTGTCCCAAAGGACACAATGATCCTTAATTAATCAGTTAAACTTGACTTTGGAAACACATAAAGGGTATAGGGCAGAAAGCTATTAAATCCATTCTGCCAAGTTAGATGAAGAAGTCAGCAGCCAGTGAGCATCAGCCTTGAAGCCACAGTAATCCAAAAAAACTAATACAACTCATCTCTCCATGTCTTTTTCATTTTTGAGTTTCAACCTAAAATATTTGTTCCATCTCTTTCTTCTCCTCTGTGTCTCATCCTCTATAATTCTCTCAGTGTCACAGACTCCTCTGTATTATTTGTATCATGTTTCAAGGCATCAGCACACAGAGCATTCTTCTGATCATGTTTAGCTTGTTATTCATCATCCACAGTGGAAAACAATGCCAGGTCTCATTTTAATCAATTAATGACCCAAGCAGATTAATTATAACCAGCTTTCCTAACCGAAGATCACAAAAAATTAATAGAAAACCATTCCAAAAAAGCAGGAAAGGGCAGGAAAAGATTTGTTGAATTCACGCTCTTTCACATATTCTCATGCACTCTTAACCAAACATTAAAATGCTCCATTGGACATGAAACATAGAGGAGACCTTTGAAGCCTGCTTTAAATTTGTGTTGTCATCCTCTTGACATGAAACCACCCTGAATTTAATACCACATCATATTTCCCTTTTTTAGTTATACTCTAAAATGTGATACCATGGTTTATTCATGATATAAAGTATTTCAATATAGTATTTCAAATCTGCGCAGCAAGAAAAAAAACCTTTGACATTCATTTTTGACTGGGATTCTTTGTTCCTTATCTGGACTTTCATTGTTTACAGTAGTTTGCATGATATACTTTACTTATATATACTTTAAATTGTTTAACCTTGACAATTACAGAAGTTACAGATTTGCCTGATGAAGGGACTTCAAACTGCTTAAATGTCACCAATAAAAATAGTCATTGTCTCCTCCAAGCTCATCAATTGACTAGCTATTGATCTATGCCAAATTTAGCCTCTCACAAACACTGTTGAAATAGAGACTCTGTTAATTAGACGTGGAGTCATGAGGAACTTCTAGTCTTCTTTTTTTTTTCTTCTTTTCTAGTCTTCTAACTTTAGCAAATACATGTCTGGAGGCCAATGAAAGCTGTCTGACTGTAATGCAAAATAAAGTATTTACTTTTAGCAGTAAATATTTCTAAAAAATTTTCAGCATATCTAGGGGTACATGCTGTGGCTATATCTAAGTTTCAGAGCAAACAATTGCAAAATCAGTCACAGATGCCGCTTCTTTATTTGATGGCCTAATAAATGTGCCCAGTCACTTCCTTCCTTTTCCTTCTGTCACTTGTGAGACTTCTCTCACAACATCCATAAACCTTCTCTTTGGCTTTCCTCTTCTCCTCTTTCTGGACAGATCTCTCCTTAACATCTTTTCCCCAATATACTCCTAGTCTCTCCTCAGTTATCATGACTTTGTCTAACCAGAGTCTTTAACTCTGTCACTTCCGATTCCAACCGTCTTTTCTTCAGTGACACCATTTCCAACCCATATTTCGATTCAAATCTTTCATTTAATCCTCATGTTAATGCAGTTGCAAAGACATGCTTCCTGCACCTTCGGAACATTGTCAAACTACGGCGTTTTCTGTCAATGGAAGACACGGCGAAAGTAGTACATGCATTTGTATACAGTAGATTAGATTACTGTAATGCCCTACTTTCTGGAAGCTCTCAGGGCACATTAAGCACCCTACAGCGCATTCAGAACACAGCCGCTAGGATTGTTAGCAGGAGCAGGAAGTACGATCACATAACTCCCATACTCTCCTCGCTTCACTGGCTTCCTGTTAGGTACAGGGCTGACTTCAAGGTCCTCCTCTTAACCTACAAGGCACTTAAAGGTCTTGCCCCAATATACCTAACCGAACTGCTTAATGCCTATACACCTAACCGCCCAATTAGATCCCAGAATAAAGATCTCCTAATTGTCCCTCGCATAAATAAATGTATAGGAGCACGAGCTTTAAGTTACAGGGCCCCTAGATTGTGGAACAGCTTGCCTGCTTCTGTACGGGATGCCGATTCAGTCTCAGTCTTTAAATCACGGCTGAAGACTTACTTCTTTAGTTTAGCTTACCCGCACCAATCACCATAGTGCACCATTACTAACGTCGCTGGTGCTGCTGTACATGCCATCGCACTGTTGTTTCATTTCTGTGTCTGTCACTACTGGATCCTGCTCATTACTGACCCCCTCATTCCATTTCTCTCCCCACATGTCCAGGGGGGCCCGCTGTGGTCATCACCTGAGTCCAATGCCGAGCTACCATCTGGTCTGTGTGATGCATCTGATGCGCCAAGGGACCCTGGCGGCTCATCAGTACCTGGAAGAAACTTGGGACTCCTCACTGATCCTGGAGTTTAAAACCAAACTAACTTTGTACTGTTAATATACCCAAGGGGGTTGGGTAGCCGGTTGACCTTGGACCCTCAGAGGTTTTTTTTTTCTCCACATAGTGGAGTTTTTGGTTCCTCTCCTTCATAGTCGTCCGGCTTTAACATCTATTACTGTAACCTGTTCCATCATCGACCATCAATGTAAAGTGCCTTGGGGCAACTTTGTTGTAAAAGGCACCATACAAGAATAAATTGAATTGAATTGAATTGAATATTACATAGCTGGTCTCACAACCATCTTCTAAGCTTTCTCTTTCACACTTGCTGGTACCCCTCTGTCACAGATCACTCCTGCAACCTCTGGTCACGACCATAATTCATTCCAAAAATCATGGACCTCACCTGATTTGGTCCCGAATGTCCCGAATGGACTTTCCCCATAAGATTGTATATGAAAACAATTAATCCTTTACGTATGAACTGTATGTAAAAAAATATTTTATATTTTTAAGCACAAAAATAATTAATTATACCATAGAGTACATAGTGTAATAGTAAACTAAATGTAAAAAACATTGAATAACACTGCTAGCACAACAGAGAAAACTAACATTGCAAGTTTGTTCTAGACCAAGTTCGTGCAACCAATGTCAAAATGGTTCTTCCACAACTCTTTCAGGGTCATAAATTTGATTTATAACTTTTGACTTCTTGCACTCTGCGGCAAGATCAATAACATGAACACCACGCTCACATGTTCCAATTGTTTCTTTCTTCAATTGGATTTCGATTTTCTTGGAACCTTTCTTCTCACCAACACTACCACTTTTCAGTTGTTTAGAGACCATGATTAATTGCAAAATTAATGCAAAAGCACACAAATACAGCACAAAGAGTTCACAGTGAATTAACACACGTCTGACCAAGAACGATGCACAGGGAGAGACTGAACACGTGCGTCGTCTTTGTTAGGCCCTGTATACACTAAGCAAACAAAAGAAAATGGGTTACGGATGGAGAATGGGAAATCATTGGCGCGTAGTACGAACCGGAGGGGAAACTGGCAGGCAGTGTTTTGTTCGCAACCAGAAATTTGTGAACAGATGTAACCGGTGGGTTTCTGCATTTTGTTATTTGATGGATGGCAACACTGGAATCTCTTTGGAGATTATCTCCCTTTTTTCTGACAGTGGAAAGTAAAAGAAAAACACCTCCAAATAAATATTGCACCTGCTCCAGCTCTTCTCCCACAGGGGAATTGTAGAAAAGGGGAGGGGCCAAGGGGATACTCCAAATTTATAGGGGCATACCACAGAAGAAGAAAAGAATGAGGAGCAGCTCTAATTAATGATAAGCACAACTACAGGCTTGGAGATTCTAACAGTCAGGTAGAATAGGACCAGTTTGGGGTTTAAAACAGATTTTGTGTGATAATAACAAAACAATTTTATATGACCCGGTTACACAGATGCAAAAATTTGGTGAACTTTTTGATCATAACCCAATTTGTACGTGTTAGGAAACATTTGTGACCAGAGATTCCACTGTATTTAGAAACCTACACTTTTGTAATCTCTGCTCTCTGCATCTTAACCATTCCAGTCTTTTAACTTTCTTTACAACTCATGTATTCTGTCACGTTTGTTCATGTCTTCCTTTTATTTTTTTTTCAGTTTATTTTCACACAACCCAGCCATTAGAGATGCACAAGCCCATGTATTTGTGCCAGTCCCATGCCTGGATAAATGGGGAAGGTTACATCAGGAACGGCATCGGATATAAAGCTTTTGCCAAATCAGTGTGCAGACAATGAAAATTTCCATAAGGAATAAGTTAGACAGAGGGAAAAAGCTGGGAAATATATGCAGCAGGTTAGGGTGAAAAAGGATAGCAATGGAAATAAACTCACATGGAAACACAGAACATATTAAACACATGGAAGGAATACTTTGAGGGGCTGATGAATGAAGAGAATGAGAGAGAGAGAGAGAGAGAGAGAGAGAGAGAGAGAGAGAGAGAGAGAGAGAGAGAGAGAAGTTTAGATGACGTGAAGATAATTAACCAGGAAATGCAGTGGATTAGCAAAGTTAAAGTAAGGGCAGCTATTAAGAGGATGAAGAATGTAAAGGCTGTTTGTCCAAATGACATACCTGTGGAGGCATGGAGGTGTGGAATAAGGGTGACGTGCAGAACTGTAATATTTATTGAAGGATAAAGTTGATCAGCCACAGCATGAAGTTATGGGAAGGAGTAGTGGAAGCTAGGTTACAAAAAAATGCTCAGAAGTAGTGAGCAGCAGCATGGTTTTATGCCAAGAAAAGTGCTACAAATGCAATGTTTGTTCTGAGCGTGTTGATTGAGAGGTACAGAGAAGGTCAGAAGGAGTTGCATTGTGCCTTTAAAGACTAAAATAATATGACAGGGTGCCTAGAGAGGAATTGTAGTTTTGTATGAGGAAGTTGGGAATGGCAGAGAAGTATGTGAGGGTAGAACAGGATATGTATAAAGGTAGAATGACAGTGGGGAGGTCTGCAGTAGGAGAGATGAGTGCATTTAAAGAAGAGGTTGGATTACATCAAAGATCAGTGTTGAGCACTTTTTTGTTTGCAATACAAGGATTATATTAAGAGAAGGATGTTAAGGATGGAGCTGCCAGGCCAGAGGAGAAGAGGAAGGCCAAAGATGAGGTTTATGAATGTGGTGAGAAATGACATGCAGGCAGTCGATTTGAAGGAGGACAATGCAGAGCACCGGAAGAAATTAAGACATATGATCCACTGTGGCAACCCCTTACGTGAGCAACTGAAAGAAGATTTTCCATTTATTTTTACAGGAAAGCCCCAGGACCATGTAAATTTGGTTGCCATGCATATTGTTAAAGACTAACAATTCTTCAAAGTAGTTGCAGCTAGTTCCTTGAATTGTAGGTCCTCAGAAAGCACATCATAAGGAAGGGAATTTTTTTCCATAGACTACGCAGCCACTGTAAGAATCAAATAGGCACATTTGCAGCAGATGCATATATGGTTTTATTTTTATTTTAGACAGTGTGTCCCTTTAAGCCTGGCCACGTGTAATCATAATCTTATAATACATATTTCTGCACAGTTTATCCTAAGTCCTTATTTTGCACACTGCCCATTGTAACCACCTCAACCATGGCCTATTGTTTGGGTCATTGCCTACTTCAAGTTTACAAAAATACCTAGTAAAGGTCTCCCAAGCATCCATATTTTCTTTTATAGAATTAACTCAGTAGCAGTTAAAACATAGCAGACACATCTCATGTACCAAGCCCCTTCGGACATTGACTGAAGCAGTCTGACACCACACGTTTTCTGACAGCCAACAGCCTGTCTGTGTATGGCACCCACAGTCCAAATCCTCCATTGCCGATCATCTCAACATACACTTACTACCAATTTACAAAATGTGTGACAGGAAAAGCCATAGTGCAACCAGTCATGCCTTTAATTATCATGCTTATTATCATGCTTGTTTAGTCAAAGTGGATCCAATTCTCTCCTTTAAATACACTTATTGTTACATCTTCCATCAGGTATGCTACTCAAGACTTTTTTTTAACAAACAAGAATTTACAAACAATTTTTAGCCTTAAACTTGGTGTATGCCTTTGTTTTGAATTTGTTATGACATTGGTAAGACATTGGTATGGCATTGGTGACATGAGATGACATGAGTTCTGCTTTGATCTAACCTTATCATTTTGGTATGGTTTGTTATGCTAGCAGGGTGGCAGTGGTGTGGCCATGTTGTGTTTTTGGTTTGGCATTGGAATGGTCTCTGTGCGTCAATGGAACATTCTTGTTGTGGCATTGTTGTAGTCTTGGTGTAGAATTGGTATGGCATTGCTATGATCTTAGTGTGGTTTAAGTATAGTTTTGGTGTGATTTTGATATGTTCTCAGTGTAGCATTGGAATGCCTTTGATGTGTCCTTGATATGGTTTTAGTATGGTTTAAGCCTTTACAATGACATTAATAAGGCCTTGGAATGTCTTTGGTTTGGATTTTGCAAGGTTTTGACCTTAGTATATTGTGATATGGCTCTGGTATTTACTTTGTATGACTTTGGTACCAGTATCAGTGCTTAGTATACAGTACTTAGTCTTTGATCTTGCTTGTAAATGTCTTTATAATGACATTGGAGTGACTTTAGTATGACATTAATATAGCTTTGCTATGGACTTGGTGGAAAGCACCATTGGAAAATGCTGATTACTCATTACAGATCCATGTGTCTTGTCTGGGCTACAGACACATCCATTTAAGAGTAGAAGGCAGAATTTTTTCCTTCCACAGTGGGAAGAACTGTGATCCTCTGGGCTTAAAGGACAGTCAGTGGCAGTAAAAAAAAACACTCTCCATATGTTACCTCCCGCCCCATAATGAATCTATAAACCAGGTTTGTTCTGACAAGCAGCAAACACAGCTGAAATAATCGGGCCTCCAGAGAAAGAGCAAGACAATAAAAAGATACAGAGTGAATGAGAATGGAGATAGAAAGATAGATATGGTTAACAGTAACCATGCTAAAAGCTCAGGTGCAGGTGCGTGTTCTGGAACAGGGGTCGCACACACACGTTAGCTCAGGCAAAGTAGTCAATATCCCTAGGCAGCTCAGGAACAGTGTGTGTGAACAGGCTCTGGGAGGTAGTCCAGACTGGATGGACTCTGTATTTGTCATTGAGGAGGAGAAAAAGGAGGGTCAGCCTGGAGAGCACTTCAAAACTCTGATCATGTTGCTTCCCCTGGCCACCGGATATTGTGAAGATAGAGCATGTAAATTTTTATGTTGTTTTTAAGAGAGCATGAACAGTACATGGAGTACATGATCTCTGTCAACCAAAAAGCAGAGGTTAAATGATTTAATATGTTTTGTGTGAGCATCTAGGAAAAACAGAACGATCTTTTGGAAAATCTAGCAACAGATGCAGAAGCACTCCAAAAAGCAGGACTGCCAACCACAGGTTTAATGGAATGATTCCCTTGATTTTTTTTCTTCTATTTTTCCCTGATCTTTTAGGAAAATAAAAATCGCTGCTGACCTGCTGAAGCTTTTTTCAGTCTAATTTATGTGCCATCTGCCTGCTCAATCAGCACCTCTGTGACATGGTGCTGTATTTTTCTGAAAGCATCACAGTGCTTCACAATTACTTGCAATAAAGTAAAATTTGGCTTTTGTGATAAGCTGAAAATGCACTTTGTAGGTGCAAAGTAATGTCCGGTTTATTATATATGAGCATGAGTGAGGGCCCCTAACATGGAGAGTGGATTTAAGCAAGCTACATATTGAGAAGGCTTTTTTGAATAATGCAACCCTAACTATATGGTAACAGCAGAATAAAGAGTGTTAAACAATGTCAAATTATTGTTGTAAGTACAATAAATCTAAAAATCTCTAAATTAGAAAAAAATGAATTAGTTAAAACAGAGAGGATAACTGCTATTCATATGTTAAAGTAACTTACAGATTATCTGCAGATGCCCAAATAAAAAGAAATATATACTATTTGTTAAAAATTCACTGATTATCACCAACATTTGGGATAGGTGTGGATTGTGAATTAGGATTTGTTTTTAAGGGAAGAAAAAGTTTGTATTCGATTTCAGATGTGATGCGATTAAAAAAATCATTCTTGAAGTTCAGATTAATTTAACATATTGTAACTGTTGACACAGAAGCTTGTATCTCCAAAATAATAACTGGAGAAAGCGAGAACTCATAATTAAAGTTGTCGTGTCAAAATATTTTTCTCGTTTTATAAATATATCAGTATATTGGTTATAGTTGTTATAGGTGAATACATGTTAAAGATGAATTGCACTAATATGAAATACACAGTACTTTCAAAGTAAAGTGTTTAATTATTTTGAAGAGCGGTATTTTTGATGAATAAGCCAGTCATCTTTTTTCTCTTTGCATAACATCATAGACTGCGAGGACAAAAACACTTCTTAAATCCAAAGGAATAACACGATTGACATTAAACTTAAACCTGATTGTTTTCAATAGTGTGTAACATCAAATAGACATTCCTGACACATGCTACATATTATCACCTTTCACTCAGCATGTAAAAACATAGCATATGTCAAGGAAAGGCTGCATATTTATAGAGAAAGATGTCAGTGTTTCTTTTTCTAATTTTACTTTTTTATAGAGGGAATAATTACCACAGCTTTGTACCGGATGGTGATTTTTATTAAACTGGAAGAGCCAATAATAATGACTTTATTTGTTGTTTTATTTCATTTCATGCAACTCTAAGAGATGTAGAAACATGATCAAGACAGGAAAACATTTAACAAAACATGGAATGAGAAAGCAAAATCTACACATGAAAAAATAATAAAAAAGTATAAGAAGACAAAGAAAATGAAAACATACAGCCATTAAATAAGTGAAAGAAAAACATGATTAACAAGGAAAAAAGCGAGTAAATGGGAGCGTGATTCTAAGAACAATGAAGTGCGCCTTGAAGAAATTGGAAAAACTGAAGAAGCAAATGAGTTCCAAATTTCAAATGAATAGAAACCAAATGTGTGAGTGAATGTTTAGCCCTAGACAAGTTTTAATCCCTTTTGTAGGACATGATCTATCGGGTGCTCTGAGGTACAAAGAGGTGCCAAACCACTGAGAGCTTTACAGCATTTTAAATTAAGCAGGGACTCTGTGAAATGCAGCTGAAGCTAATATAAAATGGTATATCCTAACAGTTCATTTTCAGTCTACAAATATTCCCTTTAGGTAATTCAACGAAAGTTCATTACTGTGTTCTAAGTAATAAAATAAACACAATCCTTTCTGTCCATTAGACAGGTTTTAAAATATTTCAGTGTGCATAAGTTTACATTTCAAACCAGTAGAGGAGTATTTCATAGCTTATAGTGTCAAATGCAGCTCTTAAATCAGGTCAAGACTTGATCTCAGGTCATAAAGTGTTCTAAAAGAAATGTAACAAAAATGCACTTTTCCCCCTATATAAAAAGATTTTCAGAGAGCAGAAATCTACAGTTTACATCCATTTCATTGTATGTAGTCTAAAGCAACAGATAGATAGATAGATAGATAGATAGATAGATAGATAGATAGATAAATTTACTGTGAGCTTGAAAGGGAACTGATTTTGAACAGAGCCGACAGAACTGTCCCCTTCAGGTGGATATCTGTAAAAAATTGCTTTTTCAATAATTGAATAGATGTAACTCATAGATGTGATGTGTCTGCTTTGACTGGAGGTGGTTCTTTCTCTGACAAAAGTTCAGACATACATAGTGCTGCCAGGAACCTGTGTCCCTGTAACACATTTTGGAAGAAACCTGTGAGCTAAGAGTTAGAGAAGTGAAACAGAGCTCTAGTCTGCGGCTGTTTTAACCTAGCTCATCCTATAGCATGTCCTGCAATGGTCTTGGAACCAGTATGAAATAAATATCTGACAAATATTTTGTGGTTATTAAACATGTGCAGACCTAAAAGCTGCTTTTTTCACTATTGGTATTTCCCAAAATCACAGTAATTGGTGTTGAAATATTTATACTGTACATTCTTTTTTGCACCTGAAAAAAACAGATCATCTGCTGCTTTCACAACTCTTATAAGAATTCTCCAGCACTGCATATTATAAAGTCAAAAGATATATTATAAACATGCTGAGTGTTATCAAAGATGAGGCACCAAGCATGGCCTGTTAGTGGACTTATGTCTTTCATCTAGAAGAACCTTTTTTGGCCTATATCTGCTTCTGGCCTCTGGTTCCATTTGTTAAAGCCAGTACAGTTGAACACCTTTCCCAGTTAATCACACTATGCATTTTGACACACTGGATGACATCAGTGGTTCTGGAGCAAGTTGGCTCTGGGGAATGTTACAGTAATAGTCTGGTCGGTTCATGAGTGGCTGATGGAGTCTACGGCTGGAGTTGGAAGCACCTGTGTGGGGTAATGAAGCCACAGCAGTAGAGGTTGCAGCACTCCAGACTTATAGTCTTATAGACTTATAGGGGCTGTCAGAGCATGGCTGAGCCATCACCCGGCCTGATGGATCCCAGGACGAGGGGTTCAATGAAGCTGTCCAGCTCTCCCGTGACCACCTCCCTGAGCCTGACCAGGTTCACACACATGATTTGTGCAGACTTCACTTTGCATCAGTGGGGACGTCCTTAGATTGCCTGTCTAGTAGAGCAGGACCTTATTCCCTGCTTTTAAACTGTGCACATCTTTTAGTAAGTTTATCCTTTAAGTTGAAGTTTATTCATTCCTTTTTGAATAAACAAATAAGTTAAACAACAGAACAACACAGCCAATCACTGAAAAAGTGCTGAATTAAGTTTACTTGTTTGAAATATGAAAATCCTTATCATCATTGTTATTGGAAAAAGCACATAAATAAAAATACATACATGTTGGTGCTGTACCTTTTTTTACATGACAATTATTTACATTATCTTCCAAGCTAGTATAGTGTACAGTTTATTATTATGGTATTTAGGGGTTAACCTTGTGTTCTTGTGTGGCTTTGTGTCATTATAAACCAGTGAGTATAGGTATTTATTTTCCATGTTACCATTTTGTTTTGGTTTTTTTTTAGTTTTTCTCAGCCGTGCATTGGTGCCCTTCCAGTTGTGTGGTCAGGAAGAATTTGTGGTATGCGAGCTGTGGTTTGAAGGGTGTGCTTAGGCGGCCACCTCTACAGCTATGTACAAACTCTGTGCACTGCCTTTCTTAAAAGGCCAACACCTGCTGAATCATTATTGCTTTATTACCATAGCAACCAACAGTCCACAGCATTCTTTTTTAATTAATCATGCAAGATCAAACAGCTGTAATCATGGATCTGGATGAAAGGTGGGGGTTTAACTGGAGAAGGTATTAGATATTACACAACACTCTGTGTCCATTTATGGCCAAGAGAATCTCAAACCGAGTCATACACACACACACACACACACACACACACACACACACACACACACACACACACATACATATATACAGTTCCTCTATAATGTTTCAGACAAATACACTTTTTCCTTGATCTACCCCTTTGCTCCTCAGTTTAAAATATTAAATCAAACAATCATCTGCATATTATTTAGTTTCATAATGTATAAATTTCAATAGTTTATATACATAGCCCCTCTCATTTCAGGGCACCATAATGTTTGGGGCAAAGTAATGGTGGGCTTATTTAAGCAGTCATATTTAGTACTTTGTTGCATATACCTTGCATGAAATGACTGCATGAAGTCTGCCATTAATAGGCATGACCAGAGTGACCGGGTAGTGGTGGTCTAGTGGTAGGGTACTTGCCTAGGACCTATGGATTCAGAGGTCTCCGGTTCGAATCCCACCTCTAGCACTACCACCACTGGGTCCTTGAGCAAGACCCTTAACCCTGAGTTGCTCCAGGGGGACTGTCCCTGTAATTAGGACCTGTAAGTCGCTCTGGATAAGAGTGTCTGCTAAATGCTGCAAATGTAATGTAAAGCTGAGTATCTTCTCTGGTGATGCTCTGCCAAACCTCTTCTGCAGCCACCTTCAACTCCTGCTTGTTCTGAGCGTTTCTATTTTCTATTTATTTTATTTTTTTAGCTATCAGAAATTCACATGTTGCCTTAGCAATATGTTTGGGATCATTATCTTGTTCCAGGGTGAAGTGCCATCTAATGAGCTTGGAGGCATGAGCAGACAAGATGTTTCTAATCACCTCCAAATTCATCATGTAACTGCCATAACAGTTTCATCATCAGTGAAGATAAATGTGCCAGTATCTATGGCAGCCATATATGCTCAATCTGTACCACTCCATCATCATGCTTAACAGATGAGCTGGAATGCTGCAGTTCCTTTTTGTCGCCACACTTTCCTCCTGCCATAACTGATACAGGTTAACACTGGTCTCATCTGCCCATAGCACCTTTTTCCTGAATGCTGCAAGCTCTTTTAAGCACTTTTAAGTACTTTTTTGCAAACTGTATACAGAACATAATATGGACTGAATCCTCCCAGCACGCTGACCAATATATACACATATATACATACATAAATATACATATATACATATATACACACACAGACACACATTCATATATATATATGGTCAGCGTGCTGGGAGGAGTGCTGGAAATTTGACAGTACAGTCCAGATGCAGCCGTTCAGGCCAAAGGGAACCTTCTGAATGCTTCACAGATTTCAGACAGCCATAGGGGCTCTGAGGCAGAGCCCTGATACCTCCCCTGATGACTCCAGGCCTAGCATTAACTCAGTCCTACATATTTAATATTCAGCAACACATGTGTGTCTTCAAATTCTACACCACTGCAATTTCTGGAGGAATCACTAAACCAGAGCAGCATCTATATATTTCTGACCTATCCATGAAAACAAATTTTTCCTAAATCCTCATTTTAAAAGGCTATGCATTTTTAGACCTCTGCTATTTGTTTGTAATACCTCATAACACATATCTGCACTGAGCCATTATTGTCTAAATCTTCCTTTGATTCACATGAACATCTATGAACTCTTTATGCAAACTAAAAAATATGATATCTTTTGAACCAGTGGTCATAATGTATTGGTTAATCTGTGTATTATTGAGGTATTAACTCCTTAAACTTTCCAAATGCATGACATCCTAATGCTTTTAATTAAATTCATTAAATGCAAATCAGTTCAATTCATTTTAATTAATGGAAACCAATGCAACTTGCCATTACATAGAAGTGAGAATTGGAAACTTGGATCCGACAGTGGATGCAAGGTAATTAAAGGGTTAATTATAAGGCTTCCACATCAGAAATTACAAAATCATTTAAGTAATATGAAACAAACTAGGGTTCTGTTAGGGTTAGGGTTAGAGTTTAACACAAAGTGCTAATATAAATTATGTGGTCATGCAGAGCACATCCAGAACATTTACATTTTATTGGCAGTAAAAGTTTTGCGCAATAAATATTTAAATCCTTGTCTGTATGTTATTTTATATATTAAATGTTTAAGACCACACACTGTTTCATTTAAAAACCTAATCGAGAGAGATAGAAATACAAACCAGATCCTCTCATTCAAGTTCCTACGTGGAATGCCAGCAGGGAAAGCCTCTATATTTTACTCCTCTTTCCTTTTAAAAAATCATTCTAATGAATAGAACAGTCTAGCTTGCCCTTGCAGTATCTTGGATGGCTCAGTATGATGACCATTAAAAAAGTGCTCATTCAGGAGTGGTGGCTGAAGTAAAGTAAGTGGACAACCAGATTTGCTCAAGTCTGTGCTTTTAATCATCAGCATCATCTGGAGATTAGAAGAATGAATACTGATGGGTTAATAACTGTCTCTACATATCTTTCTGTGGTTCCTTACTATGATTAGACTGTGAGGCTGATCTTAGTTGTGCCTTTACTGGATCCTATGACTCTTGCATGGGCCTTTAGTGTTGTTCACCGCCAGCTTACAGTACATTCATTACAGTACATTTTTTCTAGTCCATTATATGGTGACAAAGTTCCACAATGAATTTGTTACACTGAAGGGTCAGGAAACCCCTGAATAAATGAGGGAAGATACTGAGATAGCCTGAGTTTTGGAACTAAATGGCAAAATGAACATAGCTAAGTGACTTTGTAATGGTTATTATTGGGAAAGGATGGCCGAAGCTTCCATCACAGACTTTTTTCAATGGACTAGCTGTAAATCACTCAGCAAATCTGATCTCGTTTTTAATAGTCACTGCTGGAAACTCTAAAAATGTTCTTGGCTACTATTATCACGGAATGTGGTAATTTATTTTCTGCTTCTCTTTCTTCCTATTAGATTTCTGGCTTTTGGATTTTGAAAGGACATTCACATGGGAGCTTCAATTAAGATGCCCTTTTGTGTAAGAAACAGTTTTTGTCACCCTGACAAAGATGCATGTAAGGTGTGTTTCTGACCTTTTTTTATTTATTTTTCTAATAATGATATAATTGCCCAAAGAATATTAGCATCTGCTGCTTTTACTCAGAGGAGAACTCCCATAAAAACGTTCTATAATTAATTATAAACCAGCCTGTATTACTAATGACACATAACTGAATGTATATTTTATAGCAATGGAGTTAACATAAAGTCAGTCCATTGTTTTGGAACTAAATAGGATTTGGGAAATAAGAAAGATATCCTATTACCCTTTTCTCCTCTGTTCTCTACAGGACCACTGCATATTCTCTGATAGATGGGCTCTGGGCCATCTGTTGCTAGAATTAGCCCGGTGTGGTGCTTCTCCACAGGGGTGTAAAATGGGCTGTTTGCCCTCCTTTCCTTCCTCTCTGCTCAAAAACGCAAACTTGGCAGGCTTCTTCAGTACAAAAGGGGGAAATGTGAAATAAACACAAATACCACAAATACTAAAAAATCAACCTCTCCAGTGAGCACTAAATAAAACATAAGTGAAAGCTTATAGTGGAATATATGTCACAGACAGCACTCCTTATTGTTTAGCCAAAGGATTGAAACAAAAAATAACAAAGCTGAACAATATGTTTACAATTACTGCCCTTTTAATCCTTAATAGTTTATCAAATAGCAGTTGTTCAAGTGGACTATTATACTAAATATAGTTATAAATCTTACAATATAACATCTAGGCAAGGTTCACATATAGTTGGTATCTTTGTACTATTTTATATTTTATTAATGCATAAGTGCCTTTCAAAGCATCACTGAAATGTTGGTTTGATACTTCATCACTGATAACAAACAGCATATTACACAGCGTCCAAGCTGTAAAAACTGTATTAATAATTATGTATTTGCAGGCATATAGAATTCATTAATTATTAAAAATGTTCTTCGTCGCTTGTTATATAAATATGCAATTAAGATGAGACAATGAAATTAAGGGCAGCGGTGGCCTAGTGGTTAGGGCGTTGGCCCTATGATCGGTGGATCGGGGGTTCGAACCCCTTCCCCATAGGTTGCCCTGTGGTACCCTTGAGCAAGGTGCCGTCCCCGTCCCGCTCCTCCCTGCGATGGGCTGGCGACCTGTTCAGGGTGCGTCCCCCGTCCTCGCCCTGTGTGCGCTGGATTGGACACCAGCACTCCCCCGTGACCCCGTTTGGGACAAGTGGCAGATAATGGATGGATGGATGGATGGACAATGAAATTAATCACTTTAACAAGATTGCATAGTATACACTGCAAGTTAGTAGGTTTGAGATAAAGATAATAATTATTGTAATTAATTATTATATTGTAATAATTAATATAGCGGTGGCCTAGTGGTTAGGGCGTTGGCTGCGTGATCGGAGGATCAGGGGTTCGAAACCCTTCCCAATAGGTTGCCCTGAGGTGCCCTTGAGCAAGGTGACATCCCTGTCAAGCTCCTCCCTGCGATGGGCTGGCGACCTGTCCAGGGTGTGTCCCCCGTCCTTCTCCCTGTGTGAGCTGGGATGGACTCCAGCACCCCCCCGTGACCCCGCTTGGGACAAGCGGCAGAAAATGACTGACTGATTGATTATTAAACAGTAAGCACACTTAACAGTAAATGCACTATTTAGTTTTGCTTTGTTCTTAAATTAATAAATTCGATGCAATGGAATTATTGCACTCTCTGTCCATATAGATAACAGTAGTTTTGCTTTGTTCTTAAATTAATAAATTCGATGCAATGGAATTATTGCACTCTCTGTCCATATAGATAACAGTAGTCAAATACTCTGCTAAGTGCTTATTTTAAATGCTTACTCTTACATGTATTTAGACTATGTGTTTGAGATAAAGTTTCAGTGATATCATGCTATACTTTTCGACAAACTGGCAAGCCTTTCCCCAGATTTATTACCTACATTACCTACTATTTCTTTGACCAGTGGAAAGTAATTGCTTTATGTGTACCTCATTTATCAGACCATAAAATCAAATACTAAAACAAACTCCACTGAGACTTTTTCTTTAGAGTAAGATTGCTGAATAGTGTACAGTACTGTTATTTTATGGGACTAACAGTTACTTTTCTTAACAGAGTTACCAAACATGCAATGTCCCAGCGGTTGTGTTTTATCTGATAAGCCCAGAAAAGCAAACAGATCACAAGATTAAAACTCTTCTGAGTTTCAGAGATTTTGAAGATATCTGCTAACCCATTCTTGGGCCATGCACCAAGCCACACGGCTAGGAAGCAATTTACCCCACATCTTCACTGATTGCTTTTGTTGTTAAGAGAGGGTCACAATAGGCTGTCTGATTAATCACAGTAATGAACATACCCCAAATCAAAACAGCTTCCATCTGGCATGTAATTCGACTGGGCACCGTGTGACTGAACAATATTCAGGTTTAGTGAAAGTTAAACTTTGGCATGAGGGCATTTTTTAAACAACCCTACAGCAAAGATGCATGTAGATAGCAAAGTACGTGTAGTGACTGTTGTGAGATCCATTTAAAGGTAAATAAAAAATAAAAACAAAAACATTATAAAGAAATATAAAGCTATATAAATATAAAGAAAGTATGAAGCTAAGAACCTTACACTATATGAAGGGTTTTTACTTTTACTTTTTTTTACTATTTAAATTATGTAAAAATAGCAATAAACAATTCAAAGGCAAAACTATATAAGAATAAAAAAAATATATTGTGCTTAAATAAAAAAATTAAAAAGTAAAAATTCCTCTTGTTTTTATTTTCTTGTTCTCCTACTCTTTTCAAAGTTTTTCTACTCTTACACATTTATGTGTTCCTTCTTTTAAATATTGTGGTAAAACATACCAAAATTATCACAAACATTTGCATGTTTTAATTATAGTGATGACAGGGAGGATCTAATTGGCAACAATTTTGGAGGTGTGGGTGAATATCATCTGGAGTTCAGTCTCAGTGGGACCTCATCCACTTTATACTCTTAGTATAGTGGACAGTATTGCCACCTCTCACGCAGAAGGCTGGGGTTCGATTTGCCAAAGGTAAAAAACAACATTGGGGCTGTGTGCTGTGTCATGTTTCACAATGACAAGGCTCACAGGTAACCCCATTTAGCTATATAGCTATATAGCTATATAATTTAGTTCATATAACCCGTATGAACACTATGTGCAGTGGGTGCCCTTCCGCTCTGCAACCAACTTTTCCTGCCTCACACTGAGAGCTGTAAATGGCCTGGCAATTGCCACAGATTCAAGAGTCCCTGACCAAGCCAAAGGTGGCAGTCTGGTATTCAACTCTGGATTTAACAAGTGGGCACTGGCAGGAGAAGATAATCCGAGATGATAAGGAGAAGACAACTTTATTATGCCCACTGGGCTCTACCAGTTTGAACGGGTACTATTTATTCTATATAATTCCCCAACTATCTTCCAGTGGCTGATGCAATGGTGGGGTTTTCTTTCTTTCTTTCTTTCTTTGCTGAATTTTGAATGTACTTTTTTCTTTACCTTTTATTTATTTTTTTTGCTTAAAGAATGAATATGTTTGCAACAACTCAAATGTTTTTGCTATGAAAGGAAGGGTGAGCTGGGATTAGCTTGTGCACAGGTCTTAGGGAGAAATAAAAGTGATTAAAACTACTTGCCAGTGTTCTTGCATCTGGTTGTTGTCCCAGGAGATCCAAATGAACTTGTGGGTAAATTCTGTGTCAATCAAGTAAAACTATTACCTTACAGATCATATCACATATTCACTTTTTTTTTAATATAATTTAGATTTTAGACTAGGACATGATAATTTAAAGGTTTTATATTTTTATATTTTACACAAAGCTTTCAACACATTGGACTTCATTAAACAAGAGAACGTGATCTGTTTATAAACATATAATTGGTCAATGGTGGTCAGTAAGTATTGTTGTAATATGCTCTCCGTGGCCAGCTGATGCAGAGGCCACTGGCACTTTGCTAAAATGCTGGAGAAGCAACATTAGAGCAGTTCGCCTATGGGCTGAGCAGTGAGGTAATGCTTTAGAGGCTCATTAAAGCTCAGGACAGAGGAGTGTGTCGTCACACATGTGCATAATCCAGAACACTGTGTTATAATCTAAATCAGCTGCTGTGCCCATTTTGGGTAAAGAAAAGTGGGAGTGGGTCATTTGTACCATAATGTTTACCCATTTTACTCATTGTACTTACTCGTTTGATCTCTTCTTACTGATCTTACGCTTGTGGTTGCTGCAGGTCCAGAACCGTCAAAATCATTATGGACACCTCACACCCTGCAAACAGAGACTCAAACAGAGTTTTTTTTTTCCACACCCATAAGGCTCTTCAACTGGACAAGCTGGTCAGACACAACCAGTCACATTAGTACTTGAACATAGTACTTATACATTATAAACAACACTATAAATTATTAAAATGTACTGCATGTTTACACACATGCATTTTGGCACTTTACACTTACAGTGTATTCACTGTAATAAGTACAGTAGTGTGCAAAAGTTTTAGGCAGGTGTGAAAAAATGCTGTAAACATGCTTTCAGAAATATAAATAATGATTGTTAATTTTTATCAATTTACAAAAAGCAAAGTGAGCGAACAAAAGAAAAATCTAAATCAAATCAATATTTGGTGTTACTACCTTTTGCCTTCAAACCAGCATCAGTTCTTCTAGGTACACTTGCACAAAGTCACGGATTTTGTAGGATTATAGTCGGTGTATGATCAACCAGTTTTACAAAACAGGAGCTGATGATCATCAGTGTCACACGGAGGCTGAAACACAGTCATGTTTGGAACAGCCTACCAGCCGAGTTCCTTCAAAAACTGCGTGTAAGTGTACCTAGAAGAATTGATGCTGTTTTGAAGGCAAAGGGTGGTCACACCAAATATTGATTTGATTTAGATTTCTCTTTCGTTCATTCACTGCATGTTGTTGACTGATGAAAATAAATGATTTTTGAATTCTTTGTTGCATTCTTTGTTTACAGCATTTTTTCACAACTGCCTAAAACTTTTGCACAGTACTGTATAAATTTATACAGTTTCTATATAGAAATATTATTTTCTATTTGTCTATTTTTCAACATGTTTTGTTTTTATTGTATATTTTTACTTTATCCTTATTTTACAATTTTATTCTATTCCATTCTATTGCTTTTATTTCTGCCTCATTACCTTGCACAGTCTAAAGAAAAGGTGTTCCATGGATACACATGATTGCTCTAACTAAGGGATCACCACAACGGATCATTGACATTTCTTCCTGTCCTCTGCATCTTCCTCCTTCAAAGCAACTGCCTGCATGTCCTCTCTTACAACATCCCCCCTCTTTGGCCTATCCTGTTTCTTCTTGTCAGGCAGCTCCTTCCTCAACATCTTCATCCCAATATATTCCTCGTCTTTCCTCTGCACATGTTTAAATTAATGCAATCTCCCCCCTCTTTCTTTTTCTCCAAATCATCCAACCTGAGATGTTTTTTATCGTATCCATCCCATCACTGCCTACGCAAATCTCAGCATCTTTAACTCTGACACCTCCAGCTCCAACACATGTATTTCAGTGCGACTGTATCCTGTAAACCTTTCCTGTTATTCTCACTGGAACCCGCCTGTCACAGATCACTCTTCTCCATTATTTTTCACCCTACCTGAACTTTCTTCTTCACCTCTCTTCCACACTCACCTTTACTATGAACTGTTTATTCCAGTATTTAAATTCCTTTAACTTTGTCACCTTTACACCCTGCATCCTGACCACTCCACTTTCCTCCCTTTGTTCACACTCATGTATTCTGTCTTAGCCTTACTGATGTGACAGTAGAGGGCGTTCTGCTCTGATTGTGCACACCTGCGTTCACTTGAGTGACAGGGGTGCCTCACTGGGGGCTAGCTTTATAAGCCCCAATGAATCAGAGCAGGGCACCGGTCATTCTGTGTGCTTACTTTTGTGTTTATTTATGTTACTTTTTGTACTTGTTATGTTCAGTATGTTTAGTCTGTGAGTTCTGTGAACTGTGAGTTCTGTGAACTTTATATTTCCGTTTTTAAAGTTCAGTACAAAGCTCTCGGCTCTGCAGTGATGTACAGTACACAACACACAACTTACTTTCATTCCTCTCCTCTCTAGAGGGTCTCAAGCTGCTCCCTACTTTCACTACAGATCCAGTCCTTAATTTAGAGTACACAATGTCACATCCAAATGTTATTTAGTGTGAAAGGTTTTGTGTAAGTGTGTAAAGCTACAATTAGATACTGGATTAATTAATAAATTATTTTTCTGCAGCTGAGATACCATGGTGGCAAATTTCAGCTCATTTTGAGCCTAATTAATTTTTATGCTAGTCTTTAAACTAGAAAAACAATTAAATGTAGCTCAAAAACAATAGCAAACCCCATTTCTCTTTAGGTTGAATGAAATGTATGGCACCGTTCTCTAAAGCTTGTCCAATTTAGCAACATTTGTTATGAAAGAACGCATTTGTATGCACAGGCCAATTCACAATCTTCTTCCCAGGGCTAAGCTTAATTTGCACCTTGGGAATCAACCCATAGAGTGTAGCAGTGCAGGAAAAATAAACAGAATTATTTCATTATGCTTCTATTAAACAAAATGAATGCTTTATCTTGATTCTATGCATAATAGTTTATTCAAAAGCAATAAGCAATTATAGCATAATCATAATTAAATCAGCCTAATTATCCCTGCATAAGCATTCATTCCCCCATTCCTAGTGTGTACTATGCTCCCAGTGGCCTGTCAGTGATATCATATGTTGCAGTGTGCTTCATGACATCACACATGCATGTGGTGGCCTTTACCTGGCCCCTTGTCCTCCCTCTCGGATATGGGAATGTTCTGCACATGCTCTCACACCATTTGGCATGTGTTTATTGGCAGAGCAGGGTAAAATGTTCAAGGTGTCTGTTTGACTTGGACGAATCGTAATCTTTTAAACAAACAAACTTGCAGTCCAGGGCCAAGACTCAACACTCTGCTGGCAAGGACCTGCGGAGAGCAATGCTATGAATGTTACCTCGTTTCTCATACAACATATCACATGGAGCCCCCTGTGCCTTGACAAGGGCTTTTTTATTTGTGAGTTTTGTGAATTAATATTTTTTCATCTTGCATTTTTATCATATTGGGTCCAAAAGGAAACAATAAAGCAAACAAAATGTTCTCATCAACAACACCTTTTACAGAGCCTTTGTTCGTGGTAATTGTTGTTCTCGAAATGTTTATTGACTGTCCACTTCCATTGCCCCCATTTCTTCACCACACATGGCTTGGCCTCCACAGCCAATGCCTCTACTTGGCTCTGGGCATTTTGGTTCGTTGAGTGCTGCTGACCCATGTTGCTACCGTCCATCCGCTCCATTGCAGTTTCTTAAAAGGGCCATCATACATGGTCTGTTGGCATGCACCCTGCCAAGGTGTAGCCCTTTTGTCACTCTGAGGCCCATGAACTGAGTTTTGGAGGGTGATTTGTGGACACTAAAGGTTTGTGTGCACTGAAGCAAATATCAGGGAACACTCCAGCTTCTATACAGTCATGACCTGACTTCCTTCTTACTCAGTATCCCTCGCTCTGTTCTTTGTAACATTATCCCTGCAGCACCATCCACCATGGAGGACTGCAAATTAGTTCAACTTGTGCTTTTCATGGTCCCCAGGTCTGCGCCAAGCACTGCTCTGCTTTTGATTTGTTTTAAGCTATTAGTGCATATGACCTGATAAAGGAGTGGCCAGCACAGCGCAAACATCCGTCTCCAAATACATCCGTCATAGGCCACATGTGCTTACGGAAATGAGAATGAGATTTTTTTTTTCATTCTGGAGCAGCTTGACTCAAATATTTAGGTTTATCAGCTGGGTTTCAAGAGCATCACAGGTTCAGATAATCCCTGATAAACTATCTACAGTCATATGTTTTGTATAAAGAAAGCGTCCTGTCCAAAAAAAAGTAAATACAATGGTTACACTAATGTGTAAGTGGTCTTAATGGAAACCCTTAAAGGCTTAATCAGACTTGGACTTTGTATGAGACACTGAGCTTGCACTGAGTGACGGTTTAAATTTATGTTGTTTACTATGTGGCAATCACCAAAAGATGTTCTTTGTTTGTACAAGACAGAACACACCCACTTACCCTTCTATGTCTCCTGATCATCTTCTAAAGGTGATACCTAATTTAATTTACTTTATATGTGGAACTTCTGATCATCTTTGAGCATCTTACCCCAACCAAACATAACAGTGTGTGAGCTGGCGACGTCTGACCAAAGCACCATCAAGATCAAAGGAGATTGCAGCCCTTTAACATGCTTTTGTGAAATGAGGAATCTTCAGTTTGACATACAGGCTGGCTCAGGCACTGCAGTGCAAAGTTCATGTGAAAGAACTGTTTTTAAGGAGACTCTTATCTTCAGGCCTGTGAAACTGTCTTACAGAAGGTTAAATGAAGTGAAGGAGTACCTAATTCAGATGTGTGAATGAGAATTATTGTCTTTATTATGTACATATCATGCTTATATTATTTTGGCTAATCAGCAAAATCTTTAATTACCAATAGACAAATTGCTAATTAAATTAATATAATATAATGGACCTATACATAAATAAAACTTAAATAAATTCATCCATCCATTTTCTGCCGCTTGTCCCAAACGGGGTCGTGGGGGAGTGCCGGTGTCCAACCCAGCGCACACAGGGCGAGGGACGCACCCTGGACAGGTCGCCAGCCCATCGCAGGGAGGAGCGGGACGGGGATGGCACCTTGCTCAAGGGTACCTCAGGGCAACCCACTGGGAAGGGGTTCGAACCCCCGAGCCGCCAATCATGTGGCCAACACCCTAACCACTAGGCCACCGCTGCCCCACTTAAATAAATTGAATCTCTAATTTATAGTATCCTACACTTTGTAACATTTAATGTATGGAATTCAGTTTTTAATAGGTAATAGCTAATATATCTTGAATGTAAAATGTGCAAAATGCCTCACAGTTAGAATGTCCTGGGTTTGATTCCCAGCCAGAGCAGTCTGGGTTTTTTCTGTGTGGAGTTTGCATGTTCTCCATGTTTGTCTGTGTGTCTGCAAAACGATGAACTGGTAACCAGTCAAGGGTGTTTCCCTTCCTTTCACTCTGTGAATACTAGGATAGGCTCCAGCATCACCCGTGAAACTAATGAGGACAAGTGGCTAATAAAATGAGTGAGTGAGTGAGTGAGTGAGGGATTGATTGATTGACTGATTGTAAACAAGCACTCGTGTGGTTCTTTAGAGATATCCAATTGCATGCATTTAACTGAGAACTTACATGGTTTTTCCACTTACCCCAGATGTAGTCAATCAGCAAAGACGTTTTAAGTATCCAAAATATTGTTTCTCTAGAACTACAGCCTATTGTTTCTAACAAAATTTAAACTTGATAAGCATCCAAACAAGCTGCTAACCAAAAGCTAATCATAAAAATACATAATTTAAGATTTTCATAACCTTCTCCAAGTGATTTTTAGGGTAGCATAAACAGTGGATTTGGACATAAACCATTCGGGCTAGCAGTTAGATTTAGAACTATTGAGCCATCACAACCAAAAACAAATGTGAAATTTTAAGTGAAAACATTTCCTAAGCATCACAATAAATTGTTTGATGCCCTCTATTTTATTTAAATTAGGATGTTACATTGCAATTGGGCAATAATGTACTAATGCTAATACACCCTTTGGTAAACAGGGCTTTGTTTTTCTAAATATGAATAGGTTAGAAGCAAGCCAAGACTCCTGTGTACTCAGCGGATTTCACATGAAAATCTACATTTATTTATAACAACAACTTCAGTTGTGTGTCACCACAGCCAAATCAAATCACCAGATTTGACAAAGCTTGTGAAATATTTAGTGAAGTGATGCCAGTTTGGTGTACATAAGTGTCAGGGTTCCATGTTACCATGTTTTCTCCTTAATGACCTTGTAATTCAGAGGATCCATTTACATTCAGCAAAATAGAGGACAAAATCGACCAGCTTCGAATGATTCTTGTTTATCACAAGGTGCAAAACGTTCAGATTTTCAAAAAATTATTTTTGCATAATACTGGACTGAAGACCCCTTAGTGGTCAATAAGAAAAGTTGAGAATAAAGTACAAACCAAGCTCAGCGCTCAAGGTCTCAAAACATATAACTGCCTTCTATTGACATCTAGTGTTAAAGGCCTGTTCTGAGTCCCAGTGCATGAGAAGCCATGAAGCAGCCACTGAAGTGTTAAACATACTCACAGGAGCCAGTCCTAACTTTCGCACACCCTCGCCTTCCCCATGGTTGAGGAACACTGTGCCAGGTCACTGCCGAGTAATGAATGTGTATGGGTCTCGTAACTCAGGGCAGATGCTTTGTCAGCATCAATTTCTTTAGGTACTACTCATGTGTTGCTCTCCAACACTTGTTCTTAAATTACTTGGGAAAGGTCTGTGCCTGCTAGCTATGTTTGAGTGAAAGCATGGCATGTAAAGTGACTATGGATATAGCTCGACTGTGATATTGAAAATGGCTGTAATAGATGATCCCAGTAGATTAGATAACTATTGTTGAATATTGGCACAAGAGCCTCGTTTAGACTAGAAGGTCGTTCTTTTTTTTCCATATTTTGTTTCTCCTCTGCATTTGATTAGCTTTTTTTCACAAAGGCCTGCCATACATTATGTGAAAGTTTGGACAATGTTAATTTGTATGATTTACAGCATAAACACCTCATTGAGTTTTGTGCACTATGCAGGCTGGAGCTGATTAGGTGCATGTTGGGAGTTCCTCCATGAGCAACTTACATGCAAGCTCAAGTGTGTAACAGACATGACAAACATAGAAGACATCAAGATTAAGTGAGGTAAGAAAAGCCTGACATTCACAGGCTTTTTATGGTCTGAAGCTCAGCTTGTGAGTAATACCTTAAGCTTTGTCAAACAAACAGTTGAATAGTGGGCTAAAGCAGCCCAGTGTGCTGCTGCTGTGACTGAAGCTCTCACGTCTGACACGACAATTCTTTTGTGCAAATTCCTTTCTTCTTGTGTTTTGTATCCGTCTTGCTAGACATTCCAAAGCGCAACAAAATGTCCACTTCCCAATTGCAGTGCATTGTTTACTGAGGCTTTGCTGAGAGACAGGCTTAGTGTGTAGGGGCAGCCAGAGGAGAAAGAATCTGTCAAAGCAGACTGAAAAGAAAGATAGCAAACACACACTTCTTTCTCATATACTCTGCTTTACTTTATTCTTTTTGTTAGCAAACTCACTATAATTTCATATAGTACAATAATGGCTATTTTCTACAAATAAATGCATAAATAATTTAAATGTTGACATTAAAAAATAAATATGCAGTTCTTTTTTTTGTAGGAGTCCCTCTCAGTGTTGGAGAGGGTGTGGAACTCTCCACTGAGTATTCAGTCATTTGAAGGACTTTCGCTTCATAAGACCAGGCAGATACAGTATGTACAATCAGGCTATACAAGGCAATTCTAACATGATAAAAAAAAATTCCTTCCAGTTTGTTTCAAACACACAATTGAAAACGAAGGAAACATGATCAGTACTGTTTGAAAAACAGACTGGGGAGAAAATAGTGGAGTTGTGGAGTGGTGCCAAAGTAGGATTCTTCAATGCATGTATTACAGACAAGACCGTCTGGATTCCAGAGTTTTCCTACTGTGCATCCTGAGTAATATCGACATTTCCATTAAGAGTCCAAGGCTGTATTTAATTTTGCCTCATCTCTTAGCTTTAGTGGGGATGTAAAAAAAAAAAAAAACCCTCAGGATGTTTGGGGACTGTTTGGGGATTGCATGCCTTTTTTCACATTCTCTCCAGAGTAGGTGATGCTGGAAGATTTCTGAATGGTATTTTTTTTCACAGGTCACTTTTGCTTATATATATTTGGTGAAGGTGAAACATGCATTTTCATAATGATTCGACTGGCAGTTGTACAGCTAGTTTACAGATAGTTTAACATCCTGTGTGTTGCTTTAGTACTCTTCCATTAAACGTTGGTTATTATTAGAATAAGATAACCATTAATACTACCTAGTTACAGCAATTGTCCAAGGACCTCCAAATGGTTTCCAGGGATGGAGGTCATAGATAAGTATTCTACCCTGAAGGTATGAACAGCCCCAACTGCTGCAGATTTCTAGACACATATGGGCCCCTTTTCTTCCATTCAAACAAACAGGAACTGACCACATCTAGAGGAAATGGCTTTTTATGGCTCAAATCCTAAACACAGGAATGGGATTTTTTAGTAATTGGGACAAGTCAGTGGAATACTGTTTTGCACTCTTGGCCATACAGGACTAAGATCATGGAGTGCTGACACAACTGTTCCCACTCTCCGTCACTGGCAGTAGGCTTGGCTCCAGCTGACAGCTCCTGTAACTGTTCTTCTGGAAAGGTAAAAGCTGTGGGAGTTCTGGGGCTGGCTTGATATTCCCAGCCTGTCAGAGGAGCTCCAGGGTTAAAAATGCTGGAACTCAGTGACGTGTCATCAACCGCATGGTCTCCTGGGCTCAACAGCCCTGGGCAGCTGGATCATAGACTTCTACACCATGCCCCAAAAGTGATGACTTCATTTCTGCTATGCAAACATTCACCTCAGCCACAGCAATACTTGTAGTGCATTCAGTCAAGTTTGTGTTGGTTAACTTGGGTGTCAATGTTCATCTCAGCTACCCTTTTAATGAACTTTGGGAAGGTGAACTGATTTTGGATTTGGCCAAAGAGGCCCTCCAAAGGCACGCCATCAACCATGGGGTTCTCTACATTAATCTCCCACAATAGCGTACCTCCTTTCAAGCAAAAGTCCAATAAAGTCCTCTGGAATTCTGTAATCAAACATCTGTGTTTTTTTGGAATTATTGAGGCTCAATGGGTCATGCAAACGGTGAAGCATCTTGCTATAAACTGGAGATTCAAAAACTGATGGGATGGTTGCTTCGGTGATTGCTGAGAATGATGTTTCGACACTTCAGTCCATAACACATAATCCTTTTTGTTGAATCTCTTAGACCATTTGGGTGGTATGTGATAATTAGTGTGCGTGCCTGTGTGTGTGTGTGTGTGTGTGTGTGTGTGTGTGTGTGTGTGCATGTGCATGTGCATGTGTGTGTGTGTGTGTGTGTGTGTGTGTGTGTGTGTGTGTGTGTGTGTGTGTGTGTGTGAGACAGTCTTTGTATAACCTCACGTAGAGAGAAGGCCTCCTCCTCAGTAGGAGTTGCTGCTGATAGTTGGTTCTCTGCTCCTGGTTCGTGCCTGTAGGATACGTGTATGCTTTTTGTTACGTCGCGTTTTTTGGGATGATTCCTTGGCATCTGACTGGTTGTGGTGGCGAGTGTATCGCTTGCACTTACAGGAGGTCACCACCCGGATTTTGTAGGTCCGGCTTTGACCGTTAGGGCACTGCAACTGGATGCGCTGGGTGCGGGAATGGGCTGGAATGCAGCGGTAGTCAGACAAGTTGCTGCGCCACCACTTGCTCCGGACGATGGAGTTGGGCATGCGATGAGCAGGAAGACACTGGCCTGAACATACCAGCTCCTTCACTGGCTTGGCACTGCGGCAGGAGCCATCGGTGATGTAGCGAGTGGAGCGAAGCTCACGACAACTCAACTCAGACGCTCCTGAACAGCCAAAGAAAGTAATAGGAGAAAATTAGGTCAAACTTCAGTGCTAAAGCATACTTTCCTTAGATGTAAGTTTGTGGAGTCTCATTGTTTAATCTGACAATTAAAGTTAATCTTCACTTTCACACATCTGATTTTCAAAGAAACCATTCATGAAATGGTACTTCAGAATATCAAAGGTAGCTCATCTATAGTATATGCACGTATTTTGCAGTTATTTTGTGTTATTTTGTCTGTCTTATGTTTGAAGAATGTATGCTGACACTTGATTGTGGGAATTGATTTGGACTTATTATTCATTATTTGGGATTTTTTTATTCTTAGTTTGAACACAACACTCAGCACAGCTCAAACTCAGTCATGTCAGGCCGAGGCCTAAATCCACAAGCTGTTCCTCATTTTGCCTCACTGAATTACAGCACAAGGAACTGGAGGTGTCAGCTGAAGCAGTGATAGTGTGGCTGGATCTGTTTCTTTCTGCAGCTCTCCTCAAACACAACAACAAAGGATTTATGTGTGTGCGATAAGTTCAGGTTTTCCCTCCCTGCCTCTCACAGAACCTGATCTGTTTTATGAAGGCCCAGTCATAGCGCTCCCCTCGCTGTGAGAGTGGGAAGGAGTTGGAAGCCTGCCAAAAAAAAAGGTCAGCACATCTAGCATGACCCCAGACTGTCCACTAGAGACTTCACACACACATACATACACAGACCCCTCTTAGAGACAGATTGTGACAGTCCAGTGCAGATAAGCTTATTAACATGCCATGATTCAGTTGACTGAATCACAGACTACATGCTATCTTTATGGGCTTTAGCTGTATTTGTTTTTGTTGAAGATTTTGAAGATCTGGATTCTGTTCCTTTTCCCTTCTTCTATATTGTTCTATTCATTCTGTTTGATTAACTTCTGTATTTTTGTTAAAATGCCCTTTCTTAGTTCAAACTCTGTCATTTGTTAAGTAAAGAAGACATTTTTTTTTTAAGAATTTGCTTTTAAAAAAAAAAGCAAAACAAAACATTTGTGGCTAATATAAATGCTCCGGCTACTGGAACTCCCAAATTGTAGCATTAAATGAACAGAAGGGTGCTGACAATACTGACAGCCATAATTCAGGTGAAAACTCAGCTAACAGCCAAGGTTTGAATTTACTGCAGTGTTTAGTAACCACAGGTGGGAGTCATTCACTAAAGCGGTGTTGCATTTAAATAACAATTTTAAAACACCCTCCAGAAATATACCCACAGACCCTGACATGCTCTTCTACTTGGAAACATGCTGCTACAATTAGATAGTTATGTAGACCTTGACTAATTGTATAAAAGTGCGGAAATGGCAGGAAAACACTGAGTTATCAGTGCATCACCTGCTTACAACGAACAGGCACTGACTCCTCTTGCACATTTATATCCTGCCGCATGCAGGAGTGCTTAAAATCTAACAAATAAAAGCCCACAGCTGACACACACTCAATATGTATGGGAATATATTAGTAATGGAAAATCACACAGCAAGAGTGTTTAATGTATATGCTCAATATATGAAAACGGAACTTGTCCTGAATTCCACTTCTAGAAATAATTTTTCAAACACTTTGGTTTAATCTGATGGAAGTTATTAATAGGACACCCCACAGTTGTCTCTATTAAATTAAACACAGTAGGCTTCTTTTTTTTAAAGAGAATTTCCCTCACAGTGAAAATCTCGCTGCTTTTACTCCCATCAGGAGCCTTTGGGCAGGAGAACCTAAAGGCATGCCTTAATCCAAACCACACAGAGATCTGCTCAACGTGACGGTCTTTAAAGAAAAGCTTTCTAAATGGTTCCTGACTTGGAGAAATGATTTAATTGGTAGAACTTTTACTTTATATGATGTTCTCTGAACTTTCTAGTTTCTCAAGTTCTTCACACAAGTAATTTACAAGCAAAGTTCTTTAATAAACCCAAGCTTTCACAGGTTCCTCAGGGAACCAAAGGTTGTATTGCTTCAAAAGGCAATCAGGGCAAAATTGGAAAAGATTTTCGAATGTCTGTGTCTGTGTGGAGCCCAGTGGCTCTATGGCATGTGCATTTGTGTCAAAACCAAAGAAGCTGGATGGAAACTCAGACAATGAATAAATTATTCAAACATCAATGACTCTGTGAAAAGTCAGTCATGTGGAATTAAACATATAGAGTGCATACTCTGAATGCACTTGTTTAGAAGTAAGCTTGGCCAACAGGTAAAACTGTGTGGGTCAGAAGTACTTACCGTATGCAGGGCTGTTAGGTGAGGGACCCCTGCCCCCGTTCTTCGCCTGGTTCATGGTGCTGTTGCTGATCGGCTGTCTGCGCTCTTCTGCATGAGGAGTGTGTTCCGTCAGCTCTGCTGTCAGCTCTGTGGCATCGTTCTTCAGGGCTCCCCATGCCCCGGCTCCGCTCACACACATCTGCAGCAGCAGCAGCAGCAGCGGCCACGACTGCACGAGCACCACCGACACAGACACGTGCATTTCTTCACTGATCTCTCCTCTCAGGCCGGCCTCACTAATCTCTCCCATCCGGCAGCCGCGCGTCCTCCTTAAGTAGCTCCGCGAAAAGCCCCGGCAATTAAAGCGCTCAGCCCGGTGGGAGGAGAGAGCGGCTCATTCACAAAGTGATGCGGAGGAGGAGACGCGCGCGCCTGTGCGTGTGTGTGAGTGTGTGTGTGTGTGTGTATGTATGAGCATGTGTTCATTTGGTTTTTCTTACTGGGGAAGCAACTTTTCCCCTGGAATGGCCAAAAAAAAAAGTTTGTATTTGGGGGGGTGCTTCTTATGATCCTTTTAGTTTGTTTGGCAGCAGTGGCCTATTAGTTGGGGAGTAGGCCCCATAATAAAGGTCGTGGGTTCGAATCCCAGACAAGTAGATACTGTCCCCATCACTGCGCCACAGATGCTGTATCTGGCTGCCCACTGCTGCACTGTGAGTGTGGGAAGAGAATGAGTTTCATTGTGTTTCATTGTGTGTTGAACTGGAATCTCACAATGAGAAATTGTCACTTTCACCTTACTTGTTAGTTTGTCTTGTGTTTGATTACGCAGCAGCAGTTATTCCTGACCTCCCGTCCTTGCTTCCTTCCTTCCTTCCTTCGTTCATTTATGCATTCAGGCATTGTGTGTGTGTGTGTGTGGTGATGGGAATCGGGGGGGGGGGGGGTAATATAGATCTTTATAAGGACTAACTGTGACCCTGATGTAATGACAGGAGCACACGAAAAGGGGTTTGTGAGAACATTTTAACTGATGCGGGACTTTGTCCTGCAAATCTAAATGTAATGTATTGAGTATGTAAGTTTGTGTTTTACTAAAACAATGTTGAAAGTGCTGCTAAGCATATCGATAATGGAAAAATGTTTAAGTGATCTGTTTTAATTTTTTTTCTTCTCAAAACATCCCAGATCATAAAAAATCTTGTCAAGGAAAGGTGTTGCTACCTCCCTTAACTGTTTCTAAAAGATAAGGTATCACTGACCTGTCCTTAGCCTTGAATGTATTCTTTCATAGCAACTGCTGCTAGGTTAGAGAAGCTTTACAGAACATTGGCAAAAAGCTCCTTCAGACTAAGAAATTAAAAGACACAACTAAGGTCAGACCTTTCTGAAAGATCAGGTGCATTTTTTTTCAGATGTAATCATTTCAGCATGATGGATTGTTTTGCATGATTGTGATAACGCTACACTGTGATTGTTGCATTGTGTATTGATTTTTTTTTTTTACGAATACGAATATAACATAACTTTTCATTTGTGAGGTTGAAGTAAAGGTTGTGGTGAGGTAAGGTGCTGCACAGAAGCCGATGCAAGGGAATGACAGAAGGGTAGAGCGAGAGAGAGAGAGAGAGAGAGAGAGAGAGAGAGAGATAGACAGACAGACAGACAGAGAGTGTCCCATGTCTCTTGTCTGTTCTAGTCTACTGAAAATGCTTGAGCTCACATTTGATCCCCTCTATGCTTTCTCACAGCTGTGATTTACACATGACGTACATGAAGTGGAGTAAAGCAGGTTTCAGCAACACACAAGTAGCTCATGTTGAAATGCATGATTTGCTGTTTTTTTTCTCAGTAGAATGGCTCATTCGTATCTTGTTTGCTTTCAGAAATTAGTTACAATGGCATTTTAATGCACTCATTACTTCTACTGCATCATTTATCCAACTGGCAATGCCAGTAAAGAATCAGTGCAGGGGTGTTAAGAAACATTAATCTATCAGTTTCAAAATCTCTAGGGGAATAAACAATACAATACCAATCAAAAATAGATGTGTGACATAATTAGTTCATATCAGTACAACAGTGGCTCATTTGTTCAAATGCTGCCCTCTTGAGGGAAGCCAAACATATAGATGGTTTAAAAAGTAGCTGTATGTCCCTCCAACATGTCCACCAGTAAAACCTGTCCTAGTTCTGTGGTTCCTTTTTCAATCTTTTGACCTGACCATTGTCTTTCTCATTTTCTCTGTATGATTCACTGTGTTCTTCAGGTACAACAGTTTTTTTTTGGTGTAAGCAGGTTAAACCACACTGGGGGAAAAAATGTGTGTGGGTCAGGTCAAGACTGAATTAGAAAACAGACATTTATGTTGCTCTGATGCACATTGTCTGATCATTTATGGAACTGAAGACACTGCCACACTGAGGGAATGAAAGGGAAAGAGAGAGGGTTTGTGACTACTCATCCGTCACCCGTGTCAGCTCAACAGAAGGGAAAGATCACACTGTCCACCGCGGTTCCTCGCTGATTGCACCCTGCGCTCGCTCTCTGTCATTGACAGACTCTTTTTATACCTCCTTGGGTTTGTGCTCTGAAAATGCAGGCTCCAGCCATGTTTTGTCATGATAGCAGCTTAAGGATAAATAACACTCAGATGTGGTCCAGATTTTGCTCCAACCGCCAGTAAAGGATATTTTTATAGGAAAGCAGTAACACAATGTTAAAGGCACATAAACAAAGTATTTAACTCAAAAGGGCTGACGGTGAGAGTCCTTTAGATGAATACACTACTAACAGACCTTCGTGGCCACACAGGGCTGGAGTTAGTGTTCTGATAAGATGACACTGGGTCAAGTTCTGGCAGATGTGTTATTCTTGCAAAGATATTTTTCAGTCCTGCTGCGTCCCTCCTCTTATGTGGTGGAGATTTACATTCTACTAAAAATACAAGATTACATTTGTGCAGAATAATGCATACAGAACAATAGAGCTTTACTTTCCCTACACTTCTCTATGTTAATTTTTCTATGTAAAGTATCCTTAGGGCATACTTTAAGTTGAAATTCTTCTTGTTCTTGTTATTCTTGTTCTTATAGTTCTTCTTCTTCTTCTTCTTTTTCTTCTTCTTCTTCTTCTTCTTCTTCTTCTTCTCCTCCTTATACCTTTTCTTCTTCTTCTTCTTGCCATTGTTTTTTAAAACATCTAATATTTAGTATTAAGGTAAGCAATGCACAATAATTTTGTCCATAATTACATTAAGGCCTACTCTGTTGCATTAACTGAATTGAACTTTCATTTTGAACTGCTATTCTAAATGAAATCCTACATTACTTAATCATTTATAATTAATACCTTACTATTTAGTACTATATAATATTATTACTCTCATATACTCTGGTCAAAATGTTCTAAAAGCTTTTAGGACTGCAAGCTCTGTAAAAAAAAAAAATCTCAAGTGAATTGGTCCTATTATCATCAAAGCTTAGCTTTTGGCTCTTTAAAGAGTCATTCAGTGGACCATTTATGCAAACAAGATTTGTAAGTTTAAAGACCTAACCTCTGCATAAAGCAAAAAACCTTGGTTAAAAAGTACATTAAACATCCAATTTTAGATTGAATACTGCATATGGAATGTTTTACTTCACTTGTTTTTCCTTCTAAAATCCAGAGACTGATTTTTCATCTACATATATATTACCCCCAAATCTGATTACGCACAGTACATCTGCAAGGCTTCACTCTTATAAAAGATTAAGTAATGTATTGTATTTCATCCAGGTTACATTGGTTAGGACTTGAGAGAACTGCTTCCCTCCAGCATAGTCATGTGTTTGGCTTGTACTGTGTTACGAGCGCTTTGTAACCGAGTCCAAACGTATCAATATCTGTCAGAGATTGAGAGGTTATCTGAAGCTGCATTCTTTCCCACTGTGAGACCCTCTGATTTTTAGACTGACAATAACACATCTGGACTCACCGTGCACTCACTATTTAGAAATGAAAAGCTAGAAAATCTTAATTCAGCATCATCTCCAAAGCAAAACCTCACCCACATTCTACTGAAGCAGTCATGCTGCATGTGCCTGATGTTAAGCAATGGTAGAAACCTCAGCTGCGGTTTCACTCTGAGCTTTAGTAAACCTCACAGACCGCCAGGTCCATGAGTTAACCACCCTGTTTCCTCACTCTCCAACCGGCACAAATGAACATTCCTGCCACAGGTGCTATTCATAGCAGTTCTACTAATTAGCCAGCAAATTATTCCCTCCAAACATGCAGCTCCTCAAACAGACTTTTATGTGTGTTGTTTTTCTTTTTTCTTTTTTTTTACAAGATCCTCACATGCTGTGACTACTTCAGTGCTCCAAAGTTTACCTGAAATGTTGGGACATAATGACCTGTCACCAAATTATTCTCTGTTGGATTTGAAGGCAAAAGATAAGATTTGTTTTGGGGTTTTGTGGAAACTAAACATGTTGGGAGACCCAAGAATCTTGCATCATTTCATGTTCTTGATTCATTAGTATTTCTGTTTTCTCCTTGACTTTGTTACAGTCCAGATCGCTTGTCCTATACTAATTCAAGTCCAGAATTTTCCAGTGAGATATTACAGAGCAACATTTCCCATGCCTCCAAATTCCCCTGTAATTGCTTTGGCATTGTCAGTTCTTCGCCATGACCTGTGTTTACTATTTGATGTTCTTTGTCAAAGTTATTCATTAAATGGAAAGGTTTTGCTTTATGAGACTATATTACACACATGCCATACATTATGCACACTGTGTTTGTCTGACCTATGTTGGACGAGGAGAGAGAAGATGCTCAGGAGCGTGACAGGCCAGGATAGAGGAGCTGTTAGAGCAATAACAGCCATATGGTTTGTAAATGAAGTTTTTGGTCCACTGCTCCAATTTTATTAGCGGCATACTAGAAGTCAGAATACCGTGTGTTTCGTGGAGTCTGATTATCACACTCAGCTGGAGCTCAGTGCAGAAAATAGATTTCAGGTCAGCAGTGTGATGCTGGCAGCTAAGGTTGAAACCTCATTAACCTAGGAATGCTCATTGTAATCCTTCCAACAAAGAGTTTGCATTACATCTTCTGGTAGAAAAAAAACAATTACGGATCCCATATATTAAGTACAGTATTGTAAATTATAATATCCTCATAGATTTGTAGACTATAGAACTTTGGAGGCAATCCAGGCCATGGCCTGACCATTTTTTTCAAAATGCAAGCTAACACATTTTGCTGATCTTACTGCTTTTCATGCACATACACCAATTGTCCAAATGTATCCAAATACAAGTTCTAATTGGTGAGATAAACTTTAAAGTGTCCCCAGTGCTGACTCATGTGTTTAATTGCACATATATGTATGGACATTTATAATGTCCATATAAAAACACTAAGAATAGGATGCTTGATAAAACATTCATACATGATCAGCTAGAGGTTGAGGAAAGTAACTCAGCTATGGACTGTAGAGCAGTGGAACTGTCAGAGCTCCATCCAATACATTTAGCACTTACAAATTGGAACTAAAATCAGTACCTGACCTCAATAATGTTCTTGCAGCTGAACGCAAATTGTCACATCAATGTTCCATCATCTAGCTTAAGTGATTCCCAGAAGAGAAGAGAAGTGGCTATATTCGGCATCAGAGGGAACTATTTATATGTTGATATTAATACCCTTCATTTTAGAAGACTACAATACATTACTTTGATTAAGCAAGCACTTAGACTTAGAAGCACTTAGCACTTAGACTTCATATTTTGCTTCCAAAGAGTCTGCTTTTTTAGTGTACTGTTGAGGAACAGTTCTCCCTGCTTTCTGAAGGGCAAAGTTTTTCACTCTCATTTTTAGTCCAGTTCCTAACCAGTTTCAGGGAATTGTTTTTGTTTTATAAAGCCACACAGTGGCCTAAGTATGATTATTTCAGGCAGAACAAAGCAATCTAACTTTAGGCATGAAGGAGTGAAGAAACAGGTGCAGATGATTACAGATGATCAGGCCAGCGATTAGTGCTCTGGAGTTGCTGAATGCTGAGTGGTCTTTATCTAGACACCTTGTATCTTTTGGCACTTTGCAGCCTGTCACAGTAAAACATTTGTTCCCATTTAGTCAGTTTTATTTACTCAATATGTCAAAGATTAATGATTTCACAGAGATAAAATAGTATTTTTTTAAACAATATGGTTATTTCCTATAAAACAGAAATACATGACAGGTGGTTCTAGACATTTGCACAGTAATATATGGTGTATATGCTTGATTCTTATCTTCTTTATGATTCTTTAAGTCTTCTATTTCCAAAGCAACCTGGACAACCTCTGTAAACCATCATCAGATTGTAGAAGATAAAAGACATTGTGTTGTGTTTATAGCAATGTTAGCTACAGTAAGTGACAAAAAATGTGTAGGGGGGGCAGGGTGCTGCTGCCTGGAACCACTGTGGTCTGTACTTAGATGTTTATGCTGAGGAGAAAACTTTAATTAGTTACCATTCAGTGTAGGACTGAATGCTTGTGATCACATGGCTCTTTGAGGCTCAATGGCATTCGTGGGACATGAACCACTCTTTCATAGGGTGTGATTCTCATAGTGAAAGTGTTTGCAAGTCCTACAGCTTGGATATGACTACATCAATATGTGAATAATCTTTTGCAGGCTGCTTCTCATAAGATCAGTGGGGTCAATTGAAAACACAGCGAGTACATAGTGACGTGTACTTTTGATGACAGGAAGGCACAACAGCACACTTGTGGAATGTCATAATTTCCCAGAATACTACAGGAAGGTGCGTTAATTAAGCATGAAAGTATAAACAGCTTCAGCTGCCGAACATGCGGAATTTACGTGGGTGCTTCGAGGGAGGAAAAAAATAACAAAGTGTTTCAAGAACAGATTAGAAAAGACTTCACAAGTTTGCTTTTTATGGGTTTAATAAAAGTAGATAACAAGCATTTGAAAATAATTTAGCTCTCTGGTATCTTTTCCAATAAAGAGTAATTATATGCAGAGCTAATAAACGGGGTCATAGAACTGTCACGTGAAGGTAGCTGATGATTGATATGGCCACCCACACGGAGGTCTTACGGCAGCCCAGAAACAGGTGGACAGAACAGGAGGGCGAGTATTCCTTACAGAGAGAAAGTCTACTGTATGGTAAAGTGCATTTTCATTTAGCAAGCTTTTTTGTTTTAATTCAAGAATACAAAAATGAAAAAGCAAACCATTTAAAATAGCTGCATAATTGTTTAATATATTATTCATTTTATTACATATAAATATACAGTGCTGTGCAAAAGTTTTAGGCAGGTGTGAAAAAATGCTGTAAACAAAGAATGCTTTCAGAAATATAAATAATGATTGTTTATTTTTATCAATTTACAAAATGCAAAGTGATTGAACAAAAGAAAAATCTCAATCAAATCAATATCTGGTGTCACTACCTTTTGCCTTCAAACCAGCATCAATTCTTCTGGCCCCCACAGAGCCCTGATCTCAACATCATCCAGTGTGTCTGGGATTACATGAAGAGACAGAAGGATGTGAGGAAGCCTACATCCACAGAAGATCTGTGGTTAGTTCTCCAAGATGTTTGGAACAACCTACTAGCCGAGTTCTTTCAAAAACTGTGTGCAAGTGTACTTAGAAGAATTGATGCTGTTTTGAAGGCAAAGGGTGGTCACACCAAATATTGATTTGATTTAGATTTCTCTTTTGTTCATTCACTGCATTTTGTTGATTTTTTTGTTGAAAATAAATGATTAACACTTCCATTTTTGAAAGCATTCTTTGTTTACAACATTTTTTCCACACTTGCCTAAAACTTTTGCACAGTACTGTATATATATTGCAATGCATTTTGTAAATAGGAAATATGTCCATGTGTTCATATTTTTTCAGCAAATTCAATTGAGCTCATTTTCTTCGATTGTTTGTTTGTTTTAGTTATTAAAACACTGTACCGCTCCCTACATTTGCATTCAAATATTTACCAGTGAGCCAATAGTATACTGTAACCTTTTTTTCTTTGCTATGTGCTTTTATTATCTGACAGCTCATAAAAAAATGTGTATTATTTTGGAGCCATATCAGTCCTCAGTGCTGATATGAATACATTTTTTCCATCTGTAACGCTTAAAAAAAAATTTTAAATAAAAAAATAAATTAACAATAACAGTAATAAATGCTGATGGCCTCCTAATGCAATTCGTTCCAAAGGGTGGCAGTATTCATCAAGGCACTGAAATTGAATATGTATGCTGTCAATCTCTGTTTTTTTCTGCTGGCTCTCGCTCTTGGCATTCCAAAAGGTTATAGTAACACAAGATCTGTTTAGTGTGGTTGCTGTGTATGTGGGTAATGTGAGGTCATTACTTTTGATCATCCAAAATAATGGGAACACAGTAACAGTGCATTCATGAATTTTTATCACTCAGGTGGGCCATGCTGACTTTTGCGCTTCTATAGTATGTGTATTTCACTAATCAAATACAATAAGGGCTTTGGCAGAATGACTTCTGTCTCAGCCAGAGGTCATTCAGAGTTAAGAGACAATAAAGAGATAAGGGGAAAAAAAGTCCAACTCCTTTGTTCTAAATGTAAGTGCTCCCACCAGTATCAGAGACCAACTTGGGCCCTAAGGAGCCATGTGGCCATATCTGGCTGTTCCTGACATGACAGTTCCTTAATAAATGTCAGGCGCACTTGGCAAGGCCTAGCAGAATCAGCACAGTCCAGTAAAACAACAGAGCGCAGGGAGATGAAACGAGTAACACCACTGCGGGCACAAGCACTTGGAAGAGGATCTGAAGGCCATCCATTCCAAGCCCTTTCTCTCCCATATTTCCCAATAATTAGCACTGCTCTGCAGATGTTCCCCCCTTCCTCTTTTCCTTAAGTTTTTACAGTGGGAGCGTGGTGAGGAATGGCACCAAAAAAAAAAAGTCAAACAAGAGGGAAACATCATGTGCTTCTCATTTAACAGGGTCATTAGAGTAGGACAAAGAAGAAAGTGGAAATTTTTCATGAGAAGTGCCATTAAAGCCAATATTTCTAATATATAGCTCTTAATTTGTTCCCTTTTGTTGTCATTAAGAAATTTGGGCCTTTTTCATTACCCTTTTGGTATGTTGGCAAGACAGCCCAATTTAAACACATTTGTAATTCAGTTTAAAGGACATCAGCCAAAGATATGTAATTTTCAAAATATTATAATGGAACTCATTGCACTTCTTCACTTTTGATGTGAATGTCAGCCTGTGTATGAGTGTGTGTCAGTCTACCCCCTGGGAGTAGGGAGTAAGGCCAATTATAACGCTCCCTCCAGTGCTGCTGGCAATATTTGCTCCTATCATTCTGAGTCCTGCTGAGCCCCAGCCCAAACATTTCCTCTGAGTCAACATCACTGCTACAGCCAGCTGCCATTGTGCAATGACAAACATTTCAAAGTGTTCACTGGCTAAAGGCATCTTAATTATATTCCAGCAGCACATAGTTTCAGTCATGGGTCTTGCAGGGCTGTGAAAGCGTAACAACATCCATAGGAGGCTGTCACCTTCCAGTCACGTTGACACTTAGCAACAAAATTAAAAAATACTGCACCAGTGTTCAATAAATAATTGTATTTTTTATTCATAATAATTATATCCTTGGCAAAAGAGTCACCATCACATGTATTCCACCAGGCAATAGAGTCTATGGTTGCAAAGCAGCCATCTGGTTAATTCATGAACCGCACAAGGGGTTTTAGTAAATTGACACATTTATATAATTTAGTAAATGTGTGAAATCTTGGAAAATTTTCAAAATGATAATTCTGGTACTAAAATCTGATGGGCAGAGACATGTCTGAGATTGTAACATACTTAACAATTGCATATATAAGACCACAAAACAACTCTATAGTTCTATAAATTACCGCATAACCATTTTTAAACCTACAAGTATAACTAATAATGCATTTATATAAGCTAAGTGTTGGTGTAACATATCATACTGTGTTTAGCTGTGGTTTAATGGCAATTTAACAGTTACCTGGTTTGGTGGGGAGCCATTGAACCTTTTCTTTACTTTAGTCTGTTCTGAATAAATTACAGCTGGCCAATATGATATATCCATCATTATGATCAATTTTATTATAATTTGTCTTGGTATGCTTTTATGAACAGATACAGAACAGATTGTGAAATTGCATATAGTGGGAATAAATTTTTGTCAGTCTACACATATAAAGGAAATCAGAGCATGCCCATCATCAGTACACATGTATACTGTGTTGTCAGCATAATGTTTGTTTTAACATTTGACAACTGTATACTCTTTGTACACGTAAAGCATCTCTATTTTCATGTATCATAATTGATCCATGGTTTAGATGTTTAGTGCACAACAGTGTACAAGTCCTCACCTGTCAAAACAGACTGAACGAAAGGAAATGTGTGATTGGGCCACATCAAACAAGGTAGGCATTAAAGCACAGCAACCGTTTTTGTGCTGTGCTTTGTAGCAACCTCTGACAGGTAAATCAATGTAGCTTGTATCCTCTTTTGGCTATATGCTTCATGTTTGGAATATGCAGGCAATTGTATTTTAAAACTGGGGCTATTTGATTTTAAATAAAGGCATAAAGAAGAAATCTTGGGCCTGTTCCACCCAGTGTGTTTCTCTCTGTTTCTAGTCCAATGTCTGCAGTCGTCAATTTCCATTGCAGATATGGTTCCTGCTGTCCAGTATGTCATGTGAGTGCGACAGGGAGGAGGCCCCTGGCTCTCTGAGGATCTTACAGCTGGACTGTGGTAATTACAGTGTGCACAGAGCCATGGAGAGAGAATAGCCATAGTGTCAAGCCAATTGACTCAAGCATTTTCAATGATCCTTGAGGACGCGTCAGGCCAGAGCAGTTCATCCTCTAGCGCCAGGTGTGTCATGTAAGGGTTACAATACCTCAAAGCCCATTTGTATCAAATCAACAGGAAACTGTCCTCTGTGAATTGGTAACGGCACTGTATGAGTTTAAGACCATATTGAATGTGCATGTGTGTGTGTGCATGGTATAGAAAGGGAGAGGGTGTAACTCATGGGACAGTGAGTGCAGGGCCCAAGAGAAACAAAGATTTATTGAGGCTTTTGTCTCCATCTGTTGGTCAGGATGCACGCTCTAAACATCAGACTAATAATAAAGTAACATTCTAAAACACTTTATGTTAAACTTATCATCACATAGTATGTTCAGTGCAGGAATACATCCCATAGTCTCGTTATATTTGACAGGATTTATGATTTTATATCATTTTTGCCCAGTATGCAATATACATATCTAACACATAATGATTAAACCTCTATGGTAAAAACTGTAATGCCTAGACACTGATCTCATACATGTATCTGCAGTGCTAGGCAGCATTATTGATGTAGCACTATATATAACTGGCTATCACTCTTTTTTTAACAGACACAGCTTGAAAATTAAGCTTTTGAAATAGTAGTCAAACATTACAACTTAGGTGTCCACCTCAAAGCTCCTGTAGTCTTCCAAAATTCCTTTCCACCTTCATCCCTTCCACAATCATCAAGAGGGGGTATTACATGTCTTTAAACAATTCAGCCTTGCATTAGAGACCACTGTCATGCAGTTGTAAGAGATAAGCATGCATGCTGGCAACTTATACCCATGGTTAAATTTTTAACCATTGTGTCCTTATAGATTAGCCTTGTTTGTGTAAGAAAAACCTCAAATATAAAAATAAAAATTAAGGCATGTGCAAATTTCACCCCCACCCCATTTAAATAAATTCCATATGTATGTATATAATACAGCCTGTGCCTGCAATCACTACGTAAAAGAAGTGTTTAAATAGACAACCTGCCAACTGTTACACATTATTTCATTTTGTGTAGTTGTGAGGAGAGCAGTGACAGAAAACTGTTATACACTAATTCATTTTGTGTTATTATTGTGAGGACAGCAGTGGTAGAGAAAATTTTGTATAGATGAGAATAAAGAAAAAAATCAATTAAATATCAAGTCCAAAAACTAATGTCCTAGTCAGTGAAGAAACTAAAGAAAAAATGTTGCATATTACAGCACAACAGTGACCTAAAGCACATAAAAACTAGCCTCGTTCTGGTTAGCTTCTCTTCATTTCAACTATGTCCTTTGATAAGGAGTGCCCTAATTTTTGCTTACAACTGTATCCAGTGAACTTGATTTTCCAGAAATAATTAGAGGTTGCAGCATACATTGTTTCAACTGCTCCAATCTGATGTAATCAAAGGCCACCAAGACCCACAGAAAACACAAGGAAAAGTAATGCTTTAGTAATAGTGAATTGTCATGCACAATACATGAGAAATGAGCCCTTCTCATGCTCCTGTCTGCACAACCGAAACCAAAGAGTAGGAGCTCATTACTGTGGCATTGAGAAATAGGAGGCACTGAAACCAAGCTGACTGCTAATGAATCCAATGCTCTACACGTGTTGTTCTTGTGCTTTGAAAAGAAGATGAAAGACAAAAACCTGGAAAGACGCAACATATATTGAAGGAGGTTGATTAAAGATATAGGCTAAATTGCTGTAGATTAATGCTCCTAAAAAATAGTAATTTTCACCATTTATTGTTCAACATTAGAACAAAAAAAGAACATTTGTTTTCAAGATAAGAAAAATAACATTGCCATTTGAAATCAAGTGCACTTCAACAAACAGTGTCTTTGAGTAGCTGGAAGCTTTGCGTTATGGAGTGATTACATAAATCAAAAATATATATATTCAATCTTTAGAATAAGGCTTTTTGGTGGGCTGTGAGGAGAGCACATGCTGTATCTTTTTCCCTTTTCTGCAGTGTAATTACAAAATTAAATATGAAGGATCAAACAAGTCTGTTACTTATGGAGTGTGAAATAAACTGAACTAAACAGTCTGTAATGTTCCTCACTTTGAAAGTATCAACAATTTGGCAGTGAGAAATGTGTGCCAAACCCGCCTCAAAAATACAGAAGATTAAATTAGCTGCAACTTTAGGGCTGTTGTATTAAATTATACTCATTAGGTCTTTCAATTCCCACATTAAAGTAGTAGCACAACCATTGTTGCTCAACAGTCAGAACATGAAAAACAAATATCTGCATGTATTATATTAGATGTGTCTGTGCATGCGTGTGCATGTGTGTGTGCGTGTGTGTGTGTACGCATTAGGTATGGTTTTAAAAAGGATGGAAAAGCACAGACAGAATACTCAGTACTAACACTTGCGCTGACTAAATATGTAAATCATTTTTACTCTGAATTCAGTAGCAACGATCAGAGCAGACCACAAAGAAGACAATCAAGTAAGCTCTTTACACATAGCGTGGCATTGCATCTTAGAAGTTTGGTTCACATGAACCATCTTAAGAGGCGATTTTACATCTTAATTAGTAAAAAACAAAACAACATGATTAGAAAGGGGACATAAATACAAAATGATCAAGCAGCATAGCAATCACTGTTATATTACTATTGACATCATTAAGCCATACAGTAGACCATTACCAGTTTTACACATTTTAAAATACAGTTTCATAATAATTACTAAACAACAACCCAAACAGGACATTCTGAACAAACCACAGGGGCTTGCAAACAGCAGGTGGCAGTGTTTCTCTCCACTAATTAATTTCCTTTAAACAACACCATTGAGAGCTTGCAGGCAACAAGCAGCTTCTTATCATTGGCTTCCAGCGAAGAGAAGTTAATGTCCTAACTACTTTTGATTTTAGTAATTTATCACCTTTTGTCCCCTTTTTCTCTTTCAGAAGAAGCTTTAGAAAGTTAGGGCCATTTAAAAGCATTTTCAAAAACTTATTTCTTCTTTCCCACAATCCTCACTGGTTTATTGTATGTTTAATTTGATGGCACACAGGTTTCAGTAACTACAGTAGGTTAGGTTTTTAAAAGCCTAGGTCTCCAGATTACAATATAGGAATGTCTATAGTTTCAATATTTTAAATACGTATCTATATTTGATCTCCTTTTATTTATTATAGTTTTTACAAATACATGATTATGGAAAACTGAACAGTATGTGTGCAGCCTATTGTGAGGTAGCCTGTGACAGTGTTAGCTGTGGCCTTCTCGGACATAACAAGTATGATTAAAATGAGGAAAACAAGAAATTTGTGAAAAAAACAAAAAAGAAATAAATAATTGGACAAATTGCTACAGTGTTTTTTTGGTTTTTTTTTTAAATTAATTATCCAGTGCTCACCAGCCCTGCTCCAGCAGAGTTTTTTCCTACCATGATCTGCTTCAGAGGTCTTGCTAGCTGGCTGTATCAGGAACATTAGCTTAGGTGAGATGTGGAGAGTTTTAGCTGAAAACAGACTGGTGAACATTAACTACAGTTATTAACATAACTGTAATAACTGGTAATTGTAAAACATCTTGTTTATGGGGATTATATAAAAACACAATTTTGGCTATAACAAGTTAGATATTTGTTCAATAACACTGCACTTGTAATACCTATACAGTTTATAATACATTCATATATGCCAACACCTAAATATGTATATACATGTATATATATTTCTGTAAGCATATAAATATATAAATTACAATAATTGTCATAAATAGTGTTCTGTGGTGTAATGTAGCCTAGTTTCTGCAGTGGCTGGATAAATATACTCAATCAGTAGAAATATAGGTTAAGCCATTAGGCTTTAGTTATGAGTTCTTAAAAATAAGACTACAGAGACTAACTCAAGTAACTATGATCAGATGTTAGCTTTCTTTTGAGCACGCTATCCAAATGGAATCATTTCGACGCACTGACGAGGGCTATTTTAGTCACTGGGAAGTCATGTTAAGCTACTGTGTGTCCACAGCTAGGCTAATAGAACAGCTTTGATACCCAGTGACAAAGCAATCTTAAGGAATTCTCTAAATATCTATGCTAGCAATGGCACATTCACAACTGACTCCTTTCCCTACATTACAATAGTGCCAAATTTCAGAGATAGCATGACCTAACATTTTGATATTGTATGAACTGCCAGACTACAGGGGTGCTGTTTTACATAAGCAAACACAAACTATGTGTCGCACGTACACAAGAAGGCAGTTAATGTGATTGGGTTACTCTACAACTTGACTGATCTTGTGGAGGACAAAATGCATTGGCAGTAAGTAACTGGTGTGGCAAAGCAAAAAAAAAAAGGAAACAAGATTAAAAGGTCCAATAGGGAAAAGAACTAGGTCACTACTGCATAAATCTTTGCAAAGATGTTAATTGAACATGAAGCTCATCTACTGATATCTACTGATATAGACAAGGTCTATCTTCAGTGGACAGACAGTAAATTGTCAGACAGACAGTGCTATTGTCAGCAGTGTTAATCTACCCATTCATGCAGGTCACCCTAAGTGACTGGGCTATTTAGCTGAAAGGTTATAGTAAATAGAAATGTTCTCTTTTTAAAAAGCAAACCCCTTCATGAAAAAAAATATGATACCCTGTAAGTAGTCTGAACATTGCTTGAGTGCTGATGGAAATCTCAACTTTAGAATTCCTTAAATGGGTAGTATCTATTGCAATAAGCTTATCTGGTACTGAAAGAACAAGACAATCAATTCAGTGGAGTAAAAGTGTAACTTTAGTGCTTTTTCACTGAGGTCGATTCTTAAATATCAAATTCCTCCATATACAAATTGGAATGGGATCGATAAATTGTGAACTTCCCGGCAGTGGGAGAATACGGAATGGCTGTGCTCTAATCTACACTCTCTTAAAGTGAATGGGCTGTAGAGCTCCAAAATGTGAAGATGCAAGACATACAAATAGATGGCAATAGTAATGGTTTAGGCCACAAACTGTAACAGGTCAAAAAGTGACACTCATTACTGTGAGTATTTGAGATTAAATTAAAAAAAGGCAGGAAAAAGAGAGGTTTTAGATTCTGCTGAACACTCTCCTCTCTCTTTAAAACTCATCAGTGCCCGTGAGAGCATGCTATTTTGAATGTGTTTCTCAAATTTCATAAGCTGTTAAACCAACACTTTGTGCCAGTGTTTGTGTGTCTGTTTATGTGTATATTTGTGTCTGTGCTAAGTATCAATATATCAATTAACGTTCCCCTATTTTGCACATGCTCTGTGAATATATTTCTGTTCAAATGTTTGGAATCAATATTTTCAATATTAAATGTAGTTAATGTACATTAATGCAACTCTTAAAACAGCTTCAGAGTGAAATAAGTACAGAGAAGCTGTACTGCATCAGATGCATTACGGTACCAAAAACTTACTCAATTAAAACTGTTTGGAAGAAAGTTTTAACCCATTAAAAGATATTTCATTCAGTGTTATGGAATGCAATAAATAATTTACTACCACTTCAGGTTTCAAATAATTAGTAAGAATTGTGTAAACATTTTGATGTTTTCAAAATGATGAACAGAATTGTAAATTATTATAACATGGCTAAGAAAGCTGTAAATCATGAATTATTTAATAATAATTAGCTAAATGCCTTTTAGATTAATCTTGATAACTTGTTTATAACCTTTTCAATTTTACTTGATTTTACTTTTACTTGCATAAAACAATCTTTTGGTGCCTAATTAACAATATAACATTCTTTACTGTGTTATTACTGTGAATAGAAGAACCAAATTGGTATGTGATTCCAAATTTCTGAACAGTAATATCTGCATTTTCCTGTGAATAAAGTGTGTGTGTGTGTGTGTGTGTGTGTGTGTGTGTGTGTGTGTGTGTGTGTTAGTGTGTGTATTTATGAGAAGGTGCTGGCCTGGTAAGATCTTTCTCCCAGACAGATTCTGGAGCCTGAGGAGGGAGAGAGTATGATGTTGACTCTTTATCATTTCCTCTTCAGCTTGCCGTCCTTGGCTAGCTTCTCGTTGAGCTGGCAGAGTTGACGGAGAAAGCCATCATTAGGCCCGATTTCCCTCTTGTGCCGTACTGTAGATGTGGCCATCCGTACGTCCATCTTTTGTCGAAGCATGAGGTATGCGATGACAATAGTTGGTGAACGGCTGTAGCCTTCTCGGCAGTGAACATACACTTTTCCTAACATAGAAGAAAGGAGGCAGTTGAGTGTGTAGTTCTAAACAGGTACAAATACATAAAAGGACAAAGAAACAGTTGTGTCTGAACCTACCACAACTAACATCATTAGCCAAGCTCACACAATGAAGTATCAGACTCAATACATGTACACTACTCAGTCAAAATATTATAACCATTCCCAAGGTAAGAGAACAATATTGATTATCTTGTTACAATGGCACCTTTAATGCATGGGATTTATTAAGCAGAAAAGGGAACGGTTTTTGACATCTTTGAAGCTGATGTGTTGAAAGCAAGGAAAATGAGCAAGCTTAATGTTCCCAGTATGCAGTGGTTAGTACATAACATAAGTAGTCCACAAGGACAACCACAAACAACCAGTGACAAGGTCATGCATTCAAGGCTTAAAGCAAAGTGTGCCCCATCTGGTTGGGCACAGATTGCTAAATAATTTTATACTGACTAGAATAGTTTCAGAGAACATACAATGAATAGCAGCTTAATCAGGAACATAATCATCAGAACTGGACCAGAAGAGGGTAAGCTGATTTGATGGATCATGTTTGTGATTTACTTGGGGAAGAAATAGCACCAGGATGCCCCTGGGAAAGAAGACAAACAAGCAGAGGCAGTGTAATGCTCTGTGCAATGTTCTGCTGGGAAACCTTAGGTTCTGGCATTCATGTGGATGTTACTTTGCCACATAACACCTACCTAAACATTGCTGCAGACCATCTACTGTAAAGCAGCATTTATAAGCACGATCAAAGCTCCCACTTTGCAAAAAAAAATATTACGAAATGGTTTGAGGAATATGACAATGAGTTGACTTGTTCCCACTTCACAGCTTACAATTCTTAAAAATATCTCCTGCTAAAATCTTGATGCCAGATCTCACAGCAAAACTGCATTGGTGGCCTATGGCTGATCCTAAATATTTATTTTCATGTTAGAAATATTCTGTTTTAACAAATGACATTTACACTGTTTCTCAAATTTACTTTATTAACTTTAACTGATATTGGATTTGTGTAAGAACATATTATATAACAAATATTGCCAACTAAAAAATACTCTTTACATGAGTATTTAACTGTTGTGGGAATTGTGCTAATGAGAATACAACTGGCAAATCATTAAAAAAGTATTTATGGTTAAACCATGGTATGTCAATCTAAAGCTGTAAAATGACCTACAAGCATTTTAAGGAAAAAAGGGATACGTTTTACACATGCAGAAGAAAGCAAATTGTATAACAAAGCTTTTTTATAAACCATTTTTTTGGTGATCACTGGATCAGTTGTCCCTGTTAGATATATTGTATTTACCCAGTAATGCATACTGTGCAATTTATTGCGACAACAATAACATACAATTATACTGTTCACCCCAAGCATTAACCACATCACTATTTATCCTAGAGCCTTCTTCCAACTAGCCACTCCCACCAAGCCATCAATAAACACACACACACACACACACACACACACACAATATCGACCAGTCCACATCCTTGGAGAAATTCACCTTGCTTACTACTGCACTTGCTCTGCAGATCCTCCTCAGCAACTGTAACCTGATCTCTATTTCTCTCACCCTCCCTCCCACTTTTTTTACCTTGAAGTAGGTAAGCCTATGCAGAAGCCATTCCCAATAACACTCCTCCAAAAATCTGTGTAAAACGGAGTGCATACACTGACTGTGTAACACTGAGGAAGAGCATTCCAGACTCTGGCAATCCCTAGACTCATTGAGATTCATTGATGCAAGCTCTCTAAGCATGACTGTCACAAATGTCAGCCACAAAACACTGTGGGATTGTGTGGCACCAAATGTCCTGGAGGTTTTGTGCTTCAGCTAAAATTCTCACTTAAAAGATTAGTGTCCTCTCTCAGCCCTGCTCTGGCAACTCATTTCTTTGTAACAAGGCTATGCTGCCAAATTGGCCGAGAATTAAGACGCTTTATAATTACTCTTCCACTCTGTCAGAGATGGCATAAAATCTATGTCGTAAAACATGAGGTTGAGGGCACTAATTAAAAGCAGGTTTCCCGTGAGATATTTGGAAGTAATTTTGTGGGTAAAGACTTCAAGAAGCACCTTGGGACATTTTACTGTGTCGTACTTATCTCCCTTGTCAACTAGGCACAGTAATTACCCCAGGAGAGTAGATCCACTGTGACCTTAACAAACAGAAAGTTATGAATGTGAACTTTAAGACAGGAAGATAAAACTGAGGATATTTATCATTGGGAGTTGCAAAAGGGAACATAGTAAACATGTTAGTTGAGTTCCATCACCATTGCACCTTTTGGTTTCTGATAAGGGTTTGTGAAATTTGAGGTATCAATGGTTTTATAAATTAAATACCTTTTTCTTTTTTGCTGTTTCAAAGAAACATTGAACATGTATATTCAATTAAGGAAGTTGAAAAGAACTGTTTTAGTCCAGTTACATAATTATACAGATACTGCACAAACACAAAAGGATCATAAATGAGTTTGGTCATACCTTTTCCATTTGCATGTGCCAGGCCCTTATCAATGAAGTCGGCCGCCTCCTCAAAGAAGGCACTGAGGTTAAATTGTTCTGTGTCGTTAGCTTTTATTCCATGGTATGTGATTCCGGTTCCTGCGTAGAACTCAGCATTGGTGTTCACGTGCATGAAGGAGTTGCCCTCTGCAACGTTAAGAATGTGCGTCACACCAAGCCGTTGTAGACGCATCACATTCTGGGCCACAAACCTGTTCAGTAGATACAGAGCACATGTGAGCGTTATCTGGCCCTGCTTCACCCAAGGGAAATTTAACAGTGCAGATAAAATGAGCATACAGATATGTCAGCCCCTTCCTTGAAGACACCTAAAGGCTTTCTTTTACTTTTCTAAAACCAGTGCGATTTAGTCCCCTCAAACATTAAAACTGAGTAGCCCCCATTTCTTTTGTCCCTTGCAGGTAAAAGCTTCATAAGCATGTATGCTATGCTACTGCAATGTTTACAAGGTCTGTGACTATGCTACTTGCTGCTTTGTGTTTATTGCAGAAAACAAAGGTGTACTCATTCACTGAGTTTGGCTAAAACCCTTGCTCTTTAGGGACTTGCTCTGTTGTGCTCAGCAGAAAAACTTGACAGGAATAAACTGCGGAGCCTCTTTTAGATGGCAGAGATGTAGGCCCATGTTAGAGGACCACAGGGCACAGCAGTGTTCAAAACCAGTAGACACAGGAGAGCAGATTCTGGCTGCTGCCCAGAGGCATACAAAGAGTCACAGGCGCCCAGCAGAGTGCCCAAAATAGGACTTTAAGAAAAATGTCAGAGAGAAAGAGTGAGAAAGAAAAGAGATGAGAGCAGAGAGCAGTGCTCTGTCATCATGTAGTTACAGTGCCTCTGGTCTGCACTAACACCTGCGACACTTTCATCTTCATCAGCTCATAGTCCATGCTTTTTGTTTCTTTCTTTAGCTTTTTTCTTCAGGTTTATAGGTAACTGATGTGGTCCAAAATAGGTACATATATAACTGACATGCATATACATAGATACAAAGGATACAAAGACATAGATACAAATAAAATTACTTTTAAAAATGTACAGTCGTTTCAATGAAAGAAAAAACATCCTGTACATAATTCCATCTGACTTGATGACAAATTGTGTTTGATAACCTTAATCAGCCAACTAATTAAAACCACTGACAGATGGAGTGAATAACATTACTTATCTCATTAGAAAGGCACCTGTCAAGAGGTGGGATTTATATATAAAAGGCAGCAAGAAAATGGTCAGTTCTTGAACTTTATATATAAACAATAACAATTCAGTTTAGAACTGGAGAGGGATATCAATCAATATGGACTCCATATCCATAACTAAAGACCTTTCAAAACCGACTTAGCCCATCTATACACAACGAAAGTAGATTGCAGCCACATCCCCTCATTGTATGTGTACATGTCTGCGTGTGTGTGTGTGTGTGTGTGTGTGTGTGTGTGTGTGTGTGTGTGCGCCTCTGTTTGTGACTGTAGGTGTAGCCTTGAAGTCTGTTCCTCTGGCCAGCTCTGCTCTCTCACTTCAGCTCACTGCAGTCTCTACACATACATTATTAATAGAATCCTCACAGAGAGTAGTGTACCTCGTATGTACTGTTAAAATATAGGCCCTGCACTTTGAGTTTAAAGCAAACTGACACAAATTTAACATTTTTGCATGTTTACTACATAAATAAATGACATAAAACTAACAGAAATACTAAGTTACAATGTAGAGTCAATCTATCATTTCAATCTTTTTTTTGCATAACTTATGTATAAATATAAAGTTAGCCTTTATATAATCCTGGGATTTCATCATCAACAGTGTGTGCTTTTCCAAGGGCTTTGTTAAGGCTAAAAATCGATTAATTTTAGAGTACCAGTCAGACAGAGATGGGATGGTTTGGAAAATGAAAATAAATAAAATACTCTGTTCTTAGCATTTATTTTGACCTTAATGCAATTGCACACAATATGAATCCAAGACATTTCATGTTTTATTCGGTCAGCTGCATTTCATTTGTTAATATACATCCATTCCTGGATGTCAGGACTAAAGCCAAAAAAAGGTTGGGGACAATTTAGATCAAGCAATGAAGTTTAAAAAATGTTATCATGGTTCAGGATATGGCTGCCCATTGATCTACTGTCGGAGTGTGGGTTTAATTCAGAAAATGCATTTTGTTGTGGTTCACTGTGTGCCGTGCTGTGTTTCACAATGACAACTAATCACTTTAACTTCCGGATCATGCTGTTTTTTCAGCACATCCAACAGATTGCATTGAAATCTGTAGAATTATGAGGCCAAATCAACACCTTAATCTTTTTATTTTCTTATCAATCACACCAGGCTACCTAAGTCCAGAGCTCCATGGCCTACTATGGTCACTTATCTACTGTAGGCATGTTCACTGGTGGACAGGGTCAGTATGAAATCAGGAAAAGCTGAAAAAAATTCTTTTGAGAGACTGACAACCTGCCCAGGTTGTTTCCCTGCCTTTGCCCTGTGAGAGCTGGGACAGGTTCCAGCAATACACGTAAACCTAATCAGGAGAAGCAGCTATGAAAATTAGTGAGGGAGTGAGTTAAACAAAAAAGCAAACATTACCCACTGGCCTTGTTGTAGGACAGTGTTAAAATATGTGTCTCAATGAATGTGTTTCTTGCCTATTTGTATTTATTTGCCTCCACCTAACTGATGAAAACATCTAAGGTAAATCTATAACATCTGTTTCAACAGTGGTTACACTAAAGACCGGGCCAGACATGTACAAATGGAGGAAGTCAAAAATATAATATTGTACCCTGAAATGGATTCTGTCACACTTACAACAATAATAATATGCATGTGTATCATAACAAGAATTCACTGATTAGTGAAATCAAATTTCACTAATGTCCCCATTGTTGAAACAGGCGGTCAGCTGCACAGAAACAGCTTCTTTACTCTCAAAGGAAAAGCCTTGCTAATTGAATGGGAGGATCTGGAACAGCCCAAGGTCATCATGCCCAAAGGCAAGTGATGGCTAGAAAAAAGAAAAAAAAAAAGACATACTGGGCAGTGGAGCAACGGAACTGTCTTTTTTGGTATTTCATCAAATACCTGTTGGAGTGTAGTTGTGATCCAGAAGAAATGATCAAACAAATCATCCAGCATAGGAAACAGACTTCACTTCTGGTTTAATGCAATTAAATCCTCACAGGACATCACTAGTTCTTATTCAATTCATATATCAATTATAATTCTACCCCATTACACACACACACATACACATACACGTGTGTGTGTGTGTGTGTGTGGCAAGTTGTCCTATAAAATGTGAATGTACTTTCATATCTCTGCGTCCCTGTGCTCATCATTGCTGGCTTTCGTTCATTCTTTCTATCCAAAGTAGGCTGGAATCTGGTTGGAGCCCAGGAGAAAATGTTTCAATTAACCGGCGAGATTAGCTGAATCTTTTTAACTCTTCAGCTCGCTGTCCCTCCGGTCGGGGCGGTGGGGGGTGTGAATGTGTGATCTTTTTTTTTTTTGAATGGACGAGGTACGTGTGGCTTCGGCGCGTGTCGATCTGAGGAGAATCGTGAACCGACCGACAGACAGACAGACAGACCGACCTCGCGCTCTGTTACCTGCTTTTCGGAGGTAAACAACGCGGAGGAAAGAGTCGCTGATAAAGATGGGAGGGAGCAGACAGACATGGCTTACGCGTTGCCGACGTAAATCCTCGGAAAGACCTCGTTGAAGTGTTGTGCTGGTAAACTGTAGAAGCCGCTGCCGTTGGACAGAAGCTCGTTGAGTTGTTGCACAGTGGCCTCGGTGTCGGGCACGCTCCCCTCCGCGGGCGCCTTCACGGGGCTCTGGTGTTTCTTCATGGCTTTAAAAAGGAAAAACACATACAAACACACACTGGCGCGCGAGTCTGACTGTTAGTGTCGGTGATGGGTCCGTGCCTCACAGCCCTGCATGTTACTTCCACTCGACTCGGGTTTGTGCTCTGTCCGTCCCCTCGCTCACAGACACACCCCGACTCTCCCGCACGCGCGCGCGCGCGCACATACACATACACACTCACACACACACACACACACACACTCACACACACACACACTCCCGAGACAGACACAGAGTGGCGGAGGACGACACGCTCGGCAGGGTGGCGGCTGAGCGCCGATAAACAAGTGCGCGCCGTTGTTAAAGGGACCGCTCTGTCTCCATGTTTGGCCGCTAGCTTGTAGCAAGTAGGCTAGTCCTTCAGCCTCGGACAGTTAGTTACCATGGGAACAAGAGTTAGCCAGTGTTGCCTGGTAAACAAACAGCTTACTGTGCTGCTCTGTGTTCGAAGTTCTCGTTTTAGCTGGGCAACTTTGAACCTCATTTTCTGTCGGTTTGACAGAAATGAGATTAACAAAGTAGAAAAGCGATCCATCTGTTCATCCTGCGGGAGTTCAGATGAATTTCTAAGAAGTGCTTCAATCCAGACTACTTGTACATGACCACTGACTGGACAGACAAATTAGAAAGATGTTACATATTCAACTTCAACAAAAACGTCTTCTTCTCTTCCTTTCGGCCGCCCCCATGAGGGGTCGCCACAGTGGATCATCTGTCTATTTCTTCCGGTCCTCTGCATCTTCCTCCTTCAAGCCATCTGCCTGCATGTCCTCTCTCACCACGTACATAAACCTCTTCTTTGGTCTTCCTCTTCTCTTGCCTGGCAGCTCCGTCTTCAGCATCCTAATCCCAATATACTCCTCGACACTCCTCTGGACATGTCCAAACCAACACAATCTTGCCTCTCTAATTTTGCTTCTAAATCGTCCAACCTGAGATATCCTTCTAATAAACTCGTTCCTGTCCAATCTCATCACTCCAAACTCAAATCTCAGCATCTTTAACTCTGCCACCTCCAGCTGCACTGCCTGTTGTCATCAGTGCCACTGTCTTCAACGTGTATAGCATAGCTGGCCTCACTACCATCCTGTAAACGTCCTTCAGCTCTTTCTGACCTTCTCAATACTTCTCCATCAACACCCTCAGAGCAAACACTGCCATCTCCACTAAACACCTCCATTGTTCCACTGTTATATCATCTGGACCAACGGTCTTTCCATTCTTTCCATTCTGGGGCAGCGGTGGTCTAGTGGTTAGGGAGTTGGCCCCAGATCGGAAGATTTGATTCCCTCACCAGTAAGTTGCCCTGAGGTACCCTTGAGCAAGGTACCATCCCCATCACTGCTCCCCGGGCACTTTCAATAGCTGCCCCCTGCTGCACGTGTGTATATTGGTGAAACACAGAGGTTGAATTTCGTTGTGTTGTGCTGTGCTGCGTTTCACAATGATGCAGGTAGTCACTTTCACTTTTAATCCTCTTCATCACTGCCCTTATTTCCATTTTGTTAATCCACTGCACTTCATGTTTCACTATCCTCACATCATCCAACCTTCTCTCTCTCATTCCCTTCATTAATCAAACCCTACTCAAGTATTCCTTCCATCTGCTCAACACACTATGCTCACTTGTGAGTATCTTTCCATTGCTACCCTTTATCCCATAACCCCTGCCAAACAGTGAAGATCCTTTCCTCCCTCTTTAGCATCCAACTTCTCACACAACTCACTATAAGCCTTATTTTTAGCCTTAAGTACCTCTTTTTTCACCCTGCGGTTCATCTCCTTGAACTCCTGTCTTCTTTGTTCATCTCTCTGACAATCCCATTTTTTCTTCACCAGCCTCTTCATCTGTATACACTCCTGAACCTCCGACATGTTTTCTCAGAGGGGTTTTAGTTTTTTTTTTTTTTTTTTCCATCATTGATTTTTACTTTTCTTGAGATCCATGTGGTGCTTCTAAACAGCTTTTGGGTTGGGTCTCTCCTCTCTCTCTCTCTCTCTCTCTCTCTCTCTCTCTCTCTCTCTCTCTCACTCTAAAAAGTTAATGCATTAAGTAAATTAATGCATTCTTGTAAGTAGTAGCAGCCATGCATTTTTGCCTTTTTTAAAGTAATTTTAAATACTAATTATAACATTGTAAACCCATAGCGTGTCTACATGGTTTATTAAACATAAAATTTGGCTTATATACATACTTATATCACTGATCGATGCTGCTGGCATATAGGTATGTGCTACTGACCTGTAAAACACCTTTCCCTGTTATAGCAGTGGCAGTGGTTCCCACCCCTTCAGGGTTCAGGTCCATGATCTACCACATCTGAATCTTTAAAAGAAACACTTGCTGAGGATATGACACACATATTGTGTCTACACAAAAGCATAAAAATAGGCCAATATTGAACAATGATCCCTAGGTTGTGTTTGTTTCAAAGTAAGTCGGATCATTCCTAATTTGAGCCACAAGAGGGCAGTGCTCTCCCACTGTGCCTTTACTATTACGTTTAGTTTTCTGTCTATGTATATATTTGATGCAAATATTGGAAAGTACCGTTCTCTGTTGCTTCATATGTGTTCTTCCTTATGCAGTAGCTATCTGACCTAGTCCTTTATAAGCGCTGAAACACCACTGATCTGATTTTAAAAATTTAAGGAGTGATTCAGCCTAATTGGACCAATTTATTATATAAAATAAGATGTGAATAAATGTGGTTCCTTAGTTATTTTTTAAAATAAAAAATAGTTTTTATTTAAAATTAAAACACTGCCTTATTATTACAAATATAGATATATCATCCATATAAATGGATATATCATCCATATAAATGGATGAATGTGAAAAAGTGAAAAAAATCACAAAAATCTTTGATAAAAGAGCGTCTTGTATTTGGTTGCTGTTTTACCCCCCACAAAACAAAAATATTTAGGAAAGATTCAGTGTGGATTGTTCAATGTGGAACGATTTCATTCAGTGGTTCTCTTATGCAAATTAGCAGGTGATAGAGTTCAGTATCTGAGCACAGACGTGATCAATAAAAAGAGAGTGATTAGTGCAGTGCTGATGTCTGTTGTGACATTGTGTCAGTCTCTGCTCTCCTGTTGCATAAGCTGCCCACCCCAAACACACACACACACACACACACACATGCCCACAATGACTAATGAGTCCCCTCCCAGATTTCCTTTGCATCAGTAAGGTTGATTGCTTTGCCTGCAGCACATGTTTAGAAAGCCTTGTGGTGTTAATGAAAGCGCGCACTAAATGTCAAGTTTGCACACTCATAAATTACCTCAGTGGTGGATGAGCTGTGCTGTCACTGCATTTAATACATAAAGGTAGCGGCTGCTCTTCATTTTTTTTCCGTTGCCATAGCGATGCAAGGAGATATCTTACAGTGCCATGGCAACAGCTCCATCAAGATGATATCTACTACCTATTTATTTTCTTTCAGTAACTTATGTTTATACATATTTCTTGGAGGTGGGGGGGATCAGTGAGTTGTTACCCCTGCTCAGCTTTCTCACTCTGTCTTTTTCTCACCCAGAGTGTGAATGGGGCTGAGCTAGTGTTAAGAGTGTATGAAGGTCCTTTAGAAAGTTTTCACACTGTTGCATATAAAAGAAAGAAAGAAAGAAAGAAAGAAAAAGAAAGACTAACTTTAATACAGCAGTAAAAAGCTCACTTAAGCTATGGCAAGGAAAAACTATGAATTAGTTGTGCTAGGAAAAGATGACTATCACTGCTGAAACACTGCTTTCAAACTTGTATATTTTTTACAATATTTTTTCTTTCAACTTCATGAAAGAAAAAATATTCAAAATGTGTAATGAATGTTAATGTAGTTAGATATTTTTTCAAGTAACTTTTTAAATAATTTTTCAATCACCTTATCCTTCGATTCAATATGAAACATTCACACAAAATAATGACAATCAATGAAGTTCATATGCTTGATATCACAGGACCATTCTTTGTGTAGGAGGTCAGTATCTATTTGGCTGTAGGTTGATTCATTAAAGAGCCCAATGACTGTGAGTAGGAATAATCTCAGAGGAACAGTCTCTGGTACAACATCTGAAGGTGCTGGTGTGTGGAAGATGAGAGTTTTAGTGTCCTTTGTTCTGCCACAGCTTCCACAGAATCCAGGTTGACTATAGCTAACAGATTCTTTTTTCCATGGTTTTGATTCTAACAGCTTTTTATTTATGACATTTCCCCAGCCCTCTTTAGCATAAATTGAGCGCTTTAGTTGAGCTGTAACATTGTGCAATAATGCACTAATAAGACACTTGTATGTTCACTCAGGTTGTGTGTGCGTGTGACCTTTTTCATCTCCTGAGTGTTTTTGTCTAAAAAGATGCCTGCAGGAACCCACAGGCTGCATATATCTCTGTAATTTACATTCTGATTCCCCAAGCAGTAATGTATGCATGAGCTCACACAGAATGGCCTGTATTGAGTCAATGGATTTGCCTTTAAAGTTTATTGTATTCTCTCTAAATGGGCTGTGTTCTGTTGTGCGCTAAATGGAGATTCTTTTTCAAAAGATTGAAAAAATCTTTTTTAAATCTTTTGTCAAAGCTCTTTGTTGAACAGCAGAGGTCACTCTTCCCTATATCTTTCATATCTTTGAGTCTGAATTTAAGTTGTCATTTCAAGTTTGAGGAAATTCTAAACTTTTGTTGGTAATCTAGCTTTTTTTTTTCTTTGACAAATGTAATGCACATAAAGACAGACTTTGCCCTGTTAAATTCCATGCTGTCTGGTTTAGCTAAAGTCTTCTATGACCCTCTCCCAGAGCAAAATTTGTCCAATGACCTTCTAAGACAATACAGGGCCCCTGAGACAGCGCCTCTACAATAGTGAGTCATGCATAATATAACCATCTGCTAGCCCCAGTACCAAGCTCAGCATAACATGTAGATTGAGAATGAACCTGACTTTGCTGAGGTACATAGAATGAAAGAGACTCAAGGAGGGAGTGGAAGAATGACCTCCTGGACTACTGTGGCTCTGTAGTGGGGGGTCAAAGCCCAGGCCAATGAGTCTTAAAGTTTAGAAATGAGGTCATGTTAATCACTGGGATGAGGTAATCTGTCCAGAACTGTTCACCCTTAATGTTTACTTTAATTAAAAACAGACCTTATTTTAAGTTAAAGATTATTGTATTGGCATTGGAAAATGCATGTAATCAAGAGTGTACACGAAAGCAGTGAACAAGCTTTTCTTGTATAATAAGCTGTGAAGGCATATTAGTCATTCTCAAAATTCATGTGATTCCCATGTGTAAAGTTATGAATAAAATCCAGGTGTGGCTATAAGTAACTGTTTTTTCTTTTTTTCTGAAGATGTTTGAGTAGGTGTATAAGAGCCCATCCCAAGGAGTGTGCTGCTTTCATTGATTGGGTCAGATCAGATAAGCTGTTTTTGTAACGTGGGGCTGTGCTATTTTTCTCCATCCTGTAAGTCTTGGCACGCTCCCTCTACCCCTCCCCTTACAACTGGTGCATCGCAAAACAGCAGCAAAACAGTGTTCCAGCTAACACTGCAGGCCAGTGCCATATAAAATCCTATGAAAACATTTACCATTTTTGAATTCTGTCTTCTGCGATGGGCTGGCGACCTGTCCAGGGGGCGTCCCCCGTCCTCGCCCTGTGTGCGCTGGGTTGGACACCAGCACCCCCCCGCGACCCCGTTTGGGACAAGCGGCAGATAATGGATGGATGGATGGAATTCTGTCTTCAAATTATGACATGTTGCCACAAAACACAAAGGGGAGTTAATTTTACCCTTATAATATGATATAATCTGACTATCCTCTCAAATGCCATTAAATAAATAAACATGACTCTATTTCTTTGGAATTTAGCATTAAAGAACCACTTTTGTTTCCCCAAAGCACCTTCTAATGGACAATCTTTTAAGGCTATGTATGAGTATGTATTGTCTTTTAAGAACCTCCAGAAATGATAAAGGTCTTACAAATATTAAAGGTTTTTCCGAGAAGCATCTGGGAAATTTGCACAACCCCCCAAGGCTGTGAACAACAAAAACATAACTGATAATGATGTCAGTTTAGGCAGGAAAGCCAATATTGTTCTAACCACGGTGCACCTGTTCTAGTTTATTCAGATAATGCAACATATATAAATTGTGTATATAAATTTAGCAGTTGCATAATGACAGAAAGAACTGGATATCTTGTTAACAATATTTTTAAGAGCTACTATAGATGCTTTGTAGGTGATTTGAGCTAGTTATTATTATTCAACTAAATATGTATGTTAAAATATATATGCTGTTTGAATTAAATATAATAAGCATACACCTTATCCCAGCCATCATTAGCAGCAAATCCTAACAAACTCACATCATAACTCTAATATTATTGACAACTTGATTTAGTTCATCATGATAGAGATTCCACATTTTTTCCTAAACTTGCTCAATCATAACGCATTTTTGTATTTTCTCCACTTTTGTCCTCCTATACAGATTCAATTATTAACATTATACACAGGGTGAAAAGCCATTCACTGCATTATTAACTACAGCACTCAGCAGAAGGCAGATGTTTCTGAGGCAGCTTTTCTCACCATGCATTTAGGCAGGCTGAGTTTCGTCTTGTTTGACAACAGATAGTGCGACAAAGCATCTCACACAGGCAAACAAACATCCACTGAATCCACGGTATGGAGAGTGATAAGGTGGTTGGAAGAGGTTGTGGCATGGTGTTGCTATGCTATATTGCCACACACCTTATATATTCAATCAGATAAATCTCATTAGCTTTGGAATTGTTTGCCTAAGAAATTAAGTCTGTTTCATCATAGTGAATTGACCCCAGCTGTGTCAATGGAACCTCTCAGAGGCCTTCTTTCTAACACTGATAATGAGGGCGGTCAGTTTAGATAATCTTTTTCTTATTCAAAAAGCAATACACTATTTCAGATGTACAGTCAGTAAACAATCTGTTAAATTAATTTCTCATGATATACAATAATATCATACTATTTAGAGGCTTCTCTATCTTTATCCCCAATAGCTATATTTCAAATCCAAGTGGAAAACAACAGAGTGCTTGTTAAGAAATTAATAGACTGCTTTCTGTAAGGGGAAGCCTTTTTTGTTATTGTCATCAGAACTGTGGCCCCATCTGCAGACCCTTGTTTTTTACTTCATGAGTTCACTGGCCCTGAACACACTGAGAACTGTTCCTCGTGGTGCTGTTATGTAATTTCAGCACAGGGCCTTTGTTTTGTCTCACTGAGGGCACTTTGTCTATGTATTGAAATCAAAACAAGATCAGAAATGCATAGTTATATTTCGCCACATGCTGGGGAGGAGCAGAGCTTTAATTTTGACTTATGATTAAAGTCTTACTTTATCTCTTTCCTGACCTGACTGTAGCTTAGATGATGCTGCAATTATGCTATTGCAGGTCCCATTTCTGTAAACTACAATTATGTGTTTCTTGTGGTCTGCCTTGTACCAAATGTTGAACCAGAAGTAACCCAGAGTAGTTGAAGAGAGAGGTATCCCCGACCCTATGAAACAACAAAAAACCTAGTTTTACAAAAGGGTAAACCCTGCAGACTGGGTGTCTACCTTAATTTGATTTCACTTAATTAGGCTTGATACAAGCCTAGACTGGCAAACGTATGTCAAATTGAGGTTAAGAGTGTAAGCTTAGCTGAAGGTCTTAGAATGGCTTAGTGTGCCACAATGAATGGTTAGCAAGCTCTCCCATAAAGACCCAACAGCAAAACAAACTTAGGAGTCATGAACAGATTGTATTAAATGCCTCTTCTCACAACACTAAAAACCCACTCTGAAAGGGGCTGTACTGTTGTTGAGGGGTTCAGGACAAGGTTAACTCCTTGAATAGCTGAATGCAATGAGCTGTGTCTTTGTCCTGCTGGCACAGTTGAATCATATGAAGATGTTACCCAAAATGGAAGAAAATTCAGCAGTGTGGTGTTTCTCCAGTCTCCAGTCTACTTGTGGCCTGTGGTTGGACTGCTCAAAACCCAGATCTTGGCAAACATTCTGAACTCACAGTAACCTGAGCAGATTCACTGAGCTAATGACCAACCCAGACAAGTTCTATAAGTTATATAACTTTATTTAGACCAAGACGGAGGGCAGTATCTTTATCTATAACTGGGTCATATATAAAGCCCTTTGAAGTGAATATATTCATACTCTATAATTTGAAAGGTTGAGATTTTTTTGTTGTTGTTGGCTATACTCTACTTTTAAATTGCCTGTGTATATTCAGACTGTGGGTAGCAGTGAATTTAGACTAGTAACTTTTCCACAGATTCATTTCCCATGGGTGATCATGGGTACCAAGCAGCAGCATGGTTCTTTCTATTATTTTCTATTAACAAATCTCAAGGTTATACTATTGCTTTGCTACGACTGACCAGTTGATTTCAAACGCACAAAACCATTTAGGGGTACAAAGGTTTAACTGTTCATTGCTGCATTGTTCTGTTCATAACTGCAAGGCATATTTTCTACATTTCTATTTATTAAACAAATACTTCACCATTGTTCAGCCTGATCTCTACATACAATATCTGTAGAGAAAATAGCTCCCCTGTATTTAGAGAATAAACAGAATACATTTTAATAAAAAAAAACTGATAATAATTAAACATAAGCTAAAGTAGGTAGTGACAGGGTTTAAAATGCAAGCATTTCTTTGTTATATTTAGATCATTAGTATTCACACTCTATACATGTGAAAAAATTGTGCATTGATGATCTTGCCAAACTGTTTTTTTAAAGGCCTCTCCCATCCTCTGCCTTTTGCATGTGAGAGAGAGACCCAGTGCATGTGCTAACCTTGAGAGAGGCCAGCCTTGGCATGCCTAAGAGTGGTAGCTATCTTTAGCTCTTGGTGGGTGCTTTGTAGTGGTGTCCTCTTCTGCCGTTGCCATGTCTTGGGGCTGCCCGCTTGCTGGCCTGATACACACTACTGTCACTGGGCAGATTAGTTCAAAGTCTACTTCTGAGAAACACGTGCCACATGTTTTTGTTTGAGAGTGAATGACTCGGCACTCAGCTGCCCTTGATTCCAGCCAGAAGGGAGTTGTCAGCTGGAGGTAATGCACACATGCCTCTACACCACTGTGCTCTGCTCTTCCTCAGCCTCATGGACATTTCTGCCTGAGCGTTGCTGGATTCCATTGCAACAAATAAGCAGTTTTTATTAAATAGTTAGTAAATAATGTTTCAGTAGTTCATATATAATGTATTAGAAGTTATTACATAATGTTTTATTTTAAAAGACTGTACCTTATAGTCCTATTCACGAGGTGGTCCAAAGTATCTGAAATTATGCTTTGTCTATAACATGCTTTGTTTGAAATCATGTATTGTGAACCGTGAATTTGAAATCCTGCCCTTCCCCATGTAGTGCACTGTCTGACATCATATATGAAGAACGTCCAGGGTACTTATACATTTGGATAATACACTGCAATAGCTTGTGTACAAACTATGTACCCTCAAAAACAGTATTTTAATGCATGTTTTTGACATGAAGATTCACAAATAGTGAGTCAACTATTACAAAGTCACAAACAACTCTTTACATATGGTAAAGAAAATCATTAATTTGTCCTTTACAATTTACAATGTTCTATATAAGTTGTATTGTATCTACAGTTTTTCCAAGGTAGGGAATACACATTCACTAACGGCACACATCAGTGCTTTTGATTGAGAGAGATGGATGAGACTGGTACATTTAGCTAATCTAAAGTCAATAAGCCAGTTAGCTTTGTCTGGCAGGAAAGTGTCTCTTCCCACACAAGGCAGGCATGCATCAGCTTAACCATGCTTTGCAGGATCAAATGAGGTCAGTCTGCCCTGCCAAAAGAAGCCATGCTTAGGCTTCTGATGAAAATCACTGGGGTTCTGCAAAAAAATCCCGTTCCACAGAAGACCTCAGAGGTCGGAACAGGGTCGGGAAACTTATTAAAGCATTTTATTTTTCATTGACTTTCAGCTTTCAAAAATCATTTACCTACACTCTTTAAAAAAGGGGGCTAAAAGGGGGAGAGGTTGCATGGTGCCACTGAAGAATCACTTGGACAGTTTGCTTGTTTGTTACTGATATGTGTGATTGTGAAGAATGTTTAAAGGTTTAAAGGACCCCTTATAAGAATTCTTGGGGGAAAAAAACCTTCATTTTGAACAAATCATTACATTGGGCTCTTAACATTCACAGACCTATTTGTCAGCCATGGTCCTCGAAGATACCAGAAGTGTTCCACATGAAAACAAAATCTTAAGAATTCATAAAAACAGGACAAAATTTGTTGTTAATGAGATACATGGTAAGATTTAATATCTAAAAATCTGATTTAGACATCCTTGCTTATTTATTGTTTATTTAAAACAATAAATTATATATATATTTAGTTAGTCCGTTAATTATCAGTAAATAAATGTTTCCTACCCCAGTGGCAGGAGGGTTTTTTCAGTATATTCTCAGTATATTAAGTTACTCAAGTTTAGGTTTTTTGTAAGGAATGTCTTCAGTCAAAGGATACTTTGAAGCACTTTTGAAGTGTAGTTTCCAAGGATTTATTGTATGTTTTTGTGTGTCCGGTGCATAAATGTTTGTCAGTGTCTTGTGTGTGAAAAGAAGTTAGAAGTTTCCTGTATTTCATACATAAAATCTTGAAGCACTCTTGAATAATTTAACCTTCTGGATTTAATTTGATTGTTTAAAGCAGAGAACATTCATAATTAAGCTCCAAAGACTCTTAGTGTGAATAATTCATTTGCAGCATAACCCTTAACTGATCTCCAAGAGCATAGCACAAATGTGAAAGGTGTGCTGACTTTGAAGAGGAGAGTGCAACTCAGGTTGAGAAAGAGTAAGAAAGAAAGAGAGAGAGAGAGAGAGAGAGAGAGAGAGAGAGAGAGAGAGAGAGAGAGAGAGAGAGGTTCTGTCTTGTTTTCTCTGCAATGCAGTAAATTGTGTGAGGCTGCCTGGGGAGTCCAGCTGCAGGCTTTAGAGCTGCCCCTCTTTCTCCTTTCTCCACTGTACCATACGGCCCTGCGATTTTACTTCAGTAATATCTCATAGTCCCTAGCGTCCTTTATATTCACCTCTCTGACAGCAGCACCCCTGCGACAAAGCTGCGAGCTGTCAACCCTGCCACACACAGCCAGTGTCACAGTGACTTTGTGTTTGTCCAACCGTCTGTGCAAGCACAAAGCAATACAGTTACTTTTTTTAAGTTGTGGAGTTTTGATGAAAGACGTGATTAACAATCATGTCCTTTAATTGTTACCCCATCTCTCTGATAGTGGCCCACCCCCATGGTGGAGGATGCTCTTGCTTGCTCAGGTGCTGCATACATTTATGCTGACCTACATACTGTACAGGACTGTATCAGCAGGAGTTGTGGGATGAAAGAGGCGAATAGCTATCAGCTCCTACACACTTTTGTTATAGAGTATAAAGAGGCTGTAGAAAAAAGGCTGTTCATGAAAGCTAAGAACATGACTTATCAAACATGAAGTTCAATATTTGAGGTATAACCAAACCTCAATGCAATTAATGAATTTTTACTTATATTAGATCTTTTTTAATTGTACCCTTTGTGTTAAAGCATTCATTTTCACAGTGAAATTTGGCTAATTAAAAACAAAAAACATTTTCCTTGACATCTCCCCTCTTTTTCTATAGCCTCATACCAGAAAATAAAGTGTTACCGTGGTTGTTTGTAGTGTGAAACTGTCTATGCTGGCTTAATAAGGCTCTAATGAAAGTAAAGGTGCAGAGAGCATAAACAGTGCCCACAGGCATAATTCTGCACATATGGGCAGTCACCATAAATGGACCGTACATATGGACACACTCACTCGCAGCATCATGAGTCCACTATCACCCTGCATTTCTGTGGAAATTCACTGCCATGCAGGTTTTATACTAAGCACTGACCTGTGCTCCTCTGGCTGACATTATCAAGGTTTCCTTGCTTTGCCCTTTTAAACTGGAGCACCTCAGCTATGTCGAAGATAGATAGGAGGGTCAAATACTAACCATTCTTGGAATGTTTTCTCCATTTGTAATGATGTATAACATGAAAATAAATATTTAATTTAGCAAATCTCACTATAGAAAATTACTCATGTTATTCTCTGCAGCTTATAAAGGCATGGGGAAAAAAACTCAAAAAAGACTTATTTTGCTAAATCATTTTCTCAAGTTCATGTCTAGTGGAAATCTCTAATGTAAAATTAAATCCCACTTATTAGTAGCTGGAACATTAAAAATTACACTGAAAGTCATTTTAGAACTCTAGGGGTTATATGAACAGTATTGGTTTTCCTCTGTGGCTTTTCCTTGCTGGAAACTGGGACGCCTTTTTACACTCTGTGCAAAACATTCTCCTTGATGTTGGGGATTTGAACCTAATGTCTGATGCACATCTTTAATGGGCATGATAAAACTACACAAACTCTGGCCCACTTAAAACAAGTCCTACAGCTGCTCCCCACTAATGAAACAATGAGTCACAAGGGTTGTCAGACTTTCACTTGTAGATTCTTGTTAAAGGAGGCTGAGATTAGTTTACCCCCAAAAATGGTAATAAGCAGCAGGAAGTACAGAGTCTACTGGTTTGTGTCTAATGGAGAGCATTAGGGCCAAGTAATGAAGAAATGGAAAAAGTACTTGCAGTCATCTGTGCTTGCTAGCTCCTTGTATAAATCCTTTAGCCATCTTTGGGAGGGACTTGCAGCAAGGAACTGTGAAGGAATTGTTTTGCTGCATTGTTCTAGGGATACTGTGTAGTCATAATGTTTCAGTGACTCTGGAGATGGAGACCATAGGGCTTTGGAACCAAGGCATGATGTCATCTCTCTCAAGCATGAACCAAAGCAGGTGACCGTCTCTGTAAATCTGGTTCAGGACACATCCTCAGACAAACGAAATGATGGGCCAAACAATAAAGGCTACAAAGGCTCTTGAAGGGACAGGACACTACTGTGAAGAACAAAGGAAGCTCTATGGAGGTGTCCATTTGAGCCAGGGAGTAAATACTAAATCAGCTCCACATGAACTCTTTCAGGCAGTCATTTAAGGAACCCAGCATAGTTTCTAGCCTTAGGCTCAAAGCTGACCTACAAAGCACATGTTTAACAGCTACCTGAGCATTCACCTGGAGAGGCATACTGCCAGCTATTTGTGGGAAAAGATCATGGGTGCCAGGCCTTAAGAGAGGGTGGTTCCTTTTCTAAGGTAGATCTTTGAATAAGGTGAGGGTTTAAATACAGTGTAGTGGAGAGTTTAGACTATACTTTATAGCCTGATGAAAAGAAACTCTTTGGGATTAAACAGCCACCCTCTGAATCCCTTGCGGTTAAAGAAATACTTCACTGTATTTCAACCTAATTTCTATGTGTATTTTTTACCATATAGGTAAAAGGATATGGTCTGTAATTTTATGCACATTGCCTGTACTTGAATGAAGAACCTATCTATTCTAAACATTATTTTAACAAAGGTCAATGGGCAAGTACAGAACCACTTTCCCATTGTTTTCTATTACTAGTAGGCACTGGTATTTTCTCATGCTCCTTAGTAAAAAACCAAAGGTAAAATATAAAGATTAATTAACTCTGATTATTGAGCTAAACTTACAAATAACAAAAAAATGCTTACAATTAAAACATTGTAACTCTTTTCCTTTCCAGATGTAGTTCATGGACATCTATAAGTTTGGTGTGATTTTTATTGTAAGGTTGTTAGAACAAGTAACTAGTTTCCTCTGAAGTTTACTGAATTACAAACCTGGCTTTTTCTGATGAAGTGGCATTCTTTATACATGCATTGGAGCAGATATGCTGCATGAGTGTTGGTGCTCACGTGAACTTGGCTTCACACGTGCATTACGCTCTCTTTCAATTTGGCCCCACTCAGTTGCCTACATGGCTGGTTAAGCAATAAAAACAGATTGGATACAGCATACAGAAAGCTTGCAAGGCTGAAGCACTCACTGCATGGGTGGACGAGATGGGCTGCCAGATAGAGAGGGGTGTTCCACATGGAGCATTCTAGCAAGAGCAATGCAAGAGAACAAGAGATCACCCACCCACACAAAATCTCCTCTACTACCAGATAATAAACACCACCCAGAGACAGAAGCGGCCTGAGCGTGGGCAGGCAGTGTATGAGTGGAGTAATTTCAACTCCAAGAAATACAAATAGAGTCTTAATTTGATAGTTCTCTAGTCTTTACTCACACAGCAGTGTTGTTTTGAGGTCACACAGTTCTACAGTTAATAGAATCACACAAGCCATAATGCCTTTGAGATACGTGGTGCAATGACATTTTTTGGTTCCAGTGTGGATATCATAGATGACAAAAATATTTTATGTCAACATGATCAATTCCTTTGTAAAGTAAGATGAAAGACAAACGTTTTTGTCTTTTGTCATTTTCACTTTTGGTTTATGCCATCTGCAATATTTCAGGTGCTAAACATCTTAGGCCATCTCAAAAAATTAGATAAACATTTATGGATGCATTAGATATTTCAAATGGTTTTTTTTTTTCAGTTTAAAGTGCTATAATAAATAAATAAAGTACTTTGTTTTTTCTGTGATTAGCCATTTCCAACCCTCCCATCAAAGATCCTAACGGCTAATCAATATTTCATTAAACTAAATCAAGTGAGATGCTGATTTAAACTGAACAAATCCATGCAATGGTTGGTGTAAAGAAAGTCAGGAAGCTGATCTAATTGGATTCAACTAATGTTTTTTGACATTTGTGTTATATCTATTCTAATGTTGTTTAATTTTCTTACAGTAAAAAAAATCTATTGCTGAGGACAGTTTTAAACAAATTTAGTTGCTTTGCTTTTCACAAGGCTGTATCAAAGCATCGTTGTAGGCTTTGTTGTTATATGGTCTATGATTCAAATGTCAGAGATATGTTGTCATTCATGATGTTGCTGATAGACCAAAACTAAAATCTTAATTTTTGTCATTTTCTTGCACTGGATATAGTTTGAGAATATTAGCTGACCATTGAATTTTTTTTATGTTTTATGTTTACTTACATCATAGGTTTTCTCTCTCCTTCAACAATTTCATTTTGGAGATAAAAGCTTTAGTTCAGATCACCAAGATAAGTAGATTTTCCTACAGCAATTACCTTTATTGTGTACCAGTACAGTGGAAGTGTGGCTAGGCATAAAACTACCCTAAGCCATAATGAGTTTACTTCATTAAGGCTACTGGAACCCTGCTGATTCAGAAGATTCTCATTTTTATGACCCCCCTCCCCTTCCAAAATCGAGCTGTTGACATTACCTTAATGAAACTAGCATTTGGTTGGTTGTGAGCTTTTGGGTATTTTGCTTTTAAACTAATGCCCATTGAAATTACTCAGATTTTAGTGAACACATTAACCTTTATGTAAAAGTGATTCTTTATCTAACTTTATCTTTTTAATATACATTGAAATTGTACTTTAATCCACACAATGTCTGCATATCTAAATAAATCCCTGAAACCAAGGCAGTGTGTTGTTATGACTTTACATGAAAGCCTCCCCCTACCACCACCACAACCGCCACCCCCTCCCGCCGGACAAAATGTTTAAAAATAGTGGCAAATCAGCTGGAATCAGCTGGCAAGCATTTTCAGGGCCAAGCTCTGACTAAGCCAGAGGACTGGGAGGCATCTCGTAACCATCCTGGTGCATTAATCCCCAAGCCCTCCCCCAGAGATGCCTGGGCAGATGGGATGCTGGGTAATCCTGGCATGAGATCATGAGACTTGGTAGAGAAATGCTGCTGATAAAGCCACACAAATGTTCAAAACACTTTGCCTGCCTGGGTCCGAGAGTGGGCATGGTCATCCACAATAACAGAAATAAACAAAAGCTCTTGACAAAAACCTGCTGATTAAATGTAAGATAAAATCAAACAGCCACACCTGCCAAATGCTCTGTTTTTGCTAAACATAAACGATGGCAGATATTTCAATGGGGGCAGGGTGGTGGAGTGCAATTGAATTCTGGTGTAAAACATTAAAGTTGTCATGGGATTATGGTTAGGCAATCCATCTGCAGCTGTATCAATTATCTTCTGTCACAAGCCTGTACATTCTTTCACAGCAAGGATATGGTGCAATGAAATTGCTGTATTTAAAAGCATAAAAAATTGATAATGACTACAGAATGATAATGACTGCAGAAGAAATATTGGAATGATCATCTTGACTGAGTTTTGAGCTTTTGGAATGAGCATTTTGGCATTTGCTGTCTAAAATAAGGCTTTAATTCTTGAGAGGACCCTGAACAATGAATCCAACAAAACATAGCACTATAAATTTCTTTTGTCTGCACAGAAAAAAATGTTACTAATTCTGATGAGTGGTTTGAATCTGGTGGTATGACCTCTATATTTTAGCTCTCATAGTCTTCATTAAACATTGGCTTGTAGTACTTCCATGATGCTGTTCATGATGACTGCTGTTTTGGGGTTTTCTTCATCACCCTTACAACTGCTCAGTGCACAAATTACTTTTTTCTGGGAATACCAAATAGTTGTGCCCGATGTTTGTGAAATGCTTGTAATTAATTGTTTTTCTTTTCACAGCTTTATATTGGCAAACTTAAAGAGCCATAAGCAGCAGACCTTCATGTTGGTGTTCATATTTTAACATCAAATGCAGTTAAATCCAAAGTTTCAGCTGAGAGTAGATTTCAAACACTATTTATAGTTTAAACAATCATTTTGACGGGACACACCTGAGTAATAGCAAACACCAGTCAGCCTCCGTTCCCGTATGTTTGCTCATGTTTGCCGGAAGGCCATATAAAAAAAAAGGTGCTTACTTATATCTAATTTAAAATATCTAGATGTAAATAGAAGGAAATAAAATCATATCTCAATCTCCGGTGTCTTCAGTGAATAGCAAAAACAAGCAAATTGGCCCAGTTCTTCAAGTACTTAAGGGGGGGTGGTGTATTTCAAATCAAAAATTAAATCTGTTCAAGCTCCAAACTGTCATTAAGATCTGTTCATAACTAGAATGTGGCAATGTCTTAGCTAGAGGCACTTCTGGACAGGGGTGTTGTACTTAATCTCGTGGGAGAGAAAGACTGCACTGCAGTGTGTTCTCTGCAAAAACCTTTGAATAGGCACACAGATTTATGACCCACGCTCTCCCGCTCTGGGACTCTCAGTGATTGCCCCTCTCTGCCCGTCTCCAGCCCCCCAGACCAAAATCCCATTTCAGCAGCCTTGGCAGCTTTATGGGCCTGAGGAAAATAATGCTGGGTAGACAAATCCCTGCCTTGTGACATCGTCTACTGCACGATAAACACACTGACATTATCCACGCTAAGAGCCTTTATTACACAAAACCAGGTATAAAGCCTGAGCCTGACTTCTTTTAGCAGAATTTTCCTGAGGCCATCAGCCTTTTCAGGCTCTGAGAATAGTAACAAATTGCCGGTTCACTTCCTGAGAGCCCATATAAATGCAAAGATTTTAATGCTAAATTATATTTTGCATGGTTATTTTTTCTATTTGATAACGAATTTGTATGTATCGCAAAAAGGGCTCTGCTAATGTTTCAGGTTTTATTTTTTAAGTTTTTAATTTTTATTTTTTATTTTTAAGGATTATTCTATTCTATTCTAAGTAAAAAAGGCTTATTGTTACCAATAAAAACTCTAAAAAAGTCTAAAAAAGGGTTAGAGAAGTTTTTAGTGGTGACCTGCAGTACCCAGTGCCTTCCTCTGTCCTTTCCTTCACCCCACATGAAATGCACACAGAGACTTAAAGGCAATTAAAAGCTCTTTGAGGGCTCTTAGAGGTCACCCATGGTTACAAGCTCATAGTTGCTGTGGTGATAAATATAAAAATGTCTGGGCCAGTTTATCCGAATAGCCATTTATTCTGCAGAAGGGGTCTCCACAGTATCTGTGTCCCCATTTTAATTGGCCTGGGCTCATTTAGGCTACAATTTTCTAATAGTAACCAGTTGCTAGCAAATAGCAGCATTGAACAACTGATATTTAATTGAAAATGTCCAGTTTAGGTTGCACAAAATAAAGTTGTCTTAAAGGGGTATGAAGAAGACCAAATTATTATGATGTTATGAGGCTCCACACTCTAGGAATGTGAATGGAGCAGAACTTACGTGTAGTGACAAGAGAACTGAGAATACCAAGGGAACCCTTTTAATTTAAAGGCTGCACCTGACGGCTTGTGATTCCCTAGCTTAATCCTTCATAATCCCTCAGGTTTTCCTCTCTTGTTTTATATTTCTATCATCATTATAGTGCCACCTAATTCCATTAAAATACCACAGCAGAGAAGGTATGATAAACAAGAGGAAATACTCAATGGTGTAGTAACAATTAAGCACAAACAAATAAAATTGCTTGTCAAAACGTTTTCCTGCCTGCATCCTTTCATTCTAGCAGGAAGTGTGAAGGCTTTAGAGGCTTCCACATACAGAAGGCCCTCACTATGTAACAATTAGTCAAAATTGTCAGTTGTTTTTTGTTGTTTTTTGACAAAAGTCCATGACAAAAGTATCTGGAAAGTGTTTACACAGCAATTGTAATAGTCAGATAGCCGGGCATTCCATGCTGGATGCTAGACAGAGCGGGTCAGGCTGGGTGTGTATGAGTGGAAATACTCCCCAGGGCATTTTTTAATGTGAGCAAAGTACATTACTGTTATACCAATAGTTCCTCTCAACACAACACTTATCTATCTTGCCTAAGCTGGACTGACCTGAGGGAACATGAACAATTTAGAGTGTTTTGGAGTATCTCTTTGTTACATAACATTATCGCTCTTGCTTGGAAAAGAGTTGTTAAGAAGTATTCTTTAGCTCTTTTAGGACAGTGTTATATCTCTTGTGATAAAAATATATAGTTACATAATGATGCCTTGCAACAGGCACAAATTGAAATCATGTGATGCCCTTTACATCCATCCATTATCTGCCGCTTGTCCCAAACGGGGTCGCGGGGGAGTGCTGGCGTCCAACCCAGCGCACACAGGGCGAGGACGGGGGACGCACCCTGGACAGATCGCCAGCCCATCGCAGGGAGGAGCGGGACGGGAACGGCACCTTGCTCAAGGGTACCTCAGGGCAACCTATTGGGAAGGGGTTCGAATCCCCGAGCCCTTTACATCTTCTAGATATTTCATAATGAAAAACATCAGCCCACAGGATCCAACAGCATTAGAATCAAATTAATATTCAATCTTTTTTCAGTTCACAACAAACATTCTGTTTTCTCCTGTCAGATTGCCACCATCATATGGTTTTGTTATGGTACAAAGTCCGTGTGTTCTTTGGTGGAATGTGGAATGGCATTTTACATCCAGTATTAATGTAAGGCTTAGCTTCATAGCACAGAGGAAGGAGGATTTTGGTTGGTTTTCAACCCTAGAATACAGTGCCTCTTCTTAATTAGGCAGCTCAGCAGGGTGCCCTGCTTCTTACCCTGCATTCTTCAGATAACATTGAGGAAACTGGTTAGCTAGAATGTCATTGTTTACAATGGTGTAGCAGAGCTATTTAGCTTTGTATTCCTCAGAACCCTTCTTTTCACACTGACAGCCAGAGGTCACAGTGATTGAGGAGAATTATCAACATTGAAGGCTGGGTGAAAACCACCACGATCAATAAAATCATTAGACAGCAGTGTCCTTTTCAGCAAAGCTGATGAATATTGGGCATCGACAGTGATGCTCTAATGCACAAACTGTGTTCAGCTGTATACATTTTTGCTCCCAGTCTTCAAATAATCATTCTCTCTGGATTTGTAGATAAGGCATGTATATCATTAAAATGGAAAGCAATGCATATGCATGATTCAGGAATATTTTATTTCTTGGCTTGCTAGTGTCTGTATAATCATCTTTGCACATTAACTGGATAAAATGATGCCTCTGGCAAGTTGCAATCATTCGCATACTGGTCCAGAAGCTCTCTTGACATTACCCCAGTAGCCTTACCAAAGTCCTGCTCCAATAAATCAGCCTTGTTTTATTTCCACTCTACAATTTGGCTTAGCCCAAAACCTCAGCACTAATTAATCCAATCAGGCCTGAAGCAGCTGCCTCACTGGGAAGAGCAAAGTAAATGGATTTGGTGTCTGATCGTGTTCTGGAGGGGGTTGGGGCTTTGCACCATTTGCTGTTACACTGATAGGCATTGAAGTAAAATACATTAACATCTCAACTATAAAAAGCTAATCACGGCCTTTTCTTTCTAGGTCTAGGTCTAGTTTTATTTAGATCTTTATCCTTATATATAAACAAACATCAATGGACTTCAAAGTTTCCAGCAGGATTTAAACCATCGTTTAAACTCACATTTAACTGTCTTTACTTTTTCTACAATCAGACATGTGTTAACAATGAGCACCTTTTCAGAGCCGGTTGATCCATTCTTCTTGAACATACTCATAGGCCAGTAGCAACATCATCACAAACACAGCATCTATAAATGGGTTTCTGACTGCTATTTTGTGCTATCCCCCAAGGACACAGTTGTATGTACATCTAATATAGGAGTTATGTTAAGTGGGATACAATTCCTACCTGAAGGCAAAACTCAATAAATTAAACTCACACATGATACCTCTGAATACCAAAGGCCTATTGATTCCCAAAACAGCATGCAAGTAGAAGGATCAGGTCTCACTAGATTGTCACCTGACTAGAATCAGGCTCCATGTTTTTAATCCCACATACTAAAGATGGCTTCCTAAATTAGCAATTTTTTTCCATGGCTTTCTTTAGCTCCACAAAATAACATATGACCTTCTGGGTGTAATTTGTGTCAAATTCATCTATAATTTATTCATTCCTCAGCATTACAAAAGCACTATTTACATTGTGTAAAAACAATAAGATTTTCCAACTACAACGTGACATCATAATTGTGAACATCTTCTGTTTCAAACATTAATTCCTTAACTAGCTTAACATGAACATTTATATAGGTTCTTATTACTGCACTGGCAATGGGTCTAAGCAAATTGAAATAAAAGGCGTTGTTGTGAGTTTCACTGAAAGTGTTGTCAAGCTATCATCCAAAGTTTAGTTCCTTTCCTGGAGGAAACATACATAAATAAAAGGCATAGGATTATATAGGCATAATTCTGTTGATACTACAGCCTATCAGATCTATCTCTTGTTTCTCAGATACAAAGGGGAGCAGCACAGCCAATACTAAGCATGGAAGAAAGCAGTTCAATACTGTGTGACACAGAAAGGTCATATCCATTTTCTCTTGACCCCATGGCCATCTGGAACAATTCCTTTGTTCAGAGATTCACTTTAAAATCCTACCATAATACAGAGACCACTGTGGAAGTTCACATGTGATATAACCATGTCTTGAAAGGGTCCATGCTCATCTCTTTTTCTTGCTGTGCCTCACCATCTTTTTTCTTTTCAGGATCATCTCATACAGTTTCTCCAGGCCAGGCTGGAGGCCTTGGCCATCCACAGCACTGCAGCCTTGAACGTGGTGAAGGGTGTTGGCACTCAGTTCATGAACAGCCAAAACCTTCTCCACCTCACTGACAGCCAGTGCAACCGGAAGATCCTGTTTGTTAGCCAACACGAGTACTGGCACACCCTGGTTTTCTGACGTGCGTGTGATTTTGTGCAGCTCCACCTTGGCCTCCTCCATGCGCTCAGCTTCAGTTGAGTCCACTACGAAGACCATGCCATCAGTACGCCGCGTGTAGGACTTCCACAGCGGTCGCAGTTTGTCCTGACCACCCACGTCCCACACCTGGAAAGTAATGGCTCGGCCATTGCCTACTGGCACTTTGATCTTCTCCATGTTAAAACCCTTGGTTGGAATGGTCTTGACAAACTCCTTCAGCTTGAGTCTGTAAAGAAGGGTAGTTTTACCTGCAGAGTCCAGTCCAATGACCACAACATGCAGAGACTGGAAGTTAGGCAGGAATGGTGTATTCGGAGCAATCTCTGTGAGTTGGTTTCCCATGGCAATCTGATTTTCTCACTTTGCTGTGAGAGGTAGCAGACTAGTCTGTGCTGTTTTAAGTGTCTGGCATTTGCACCTACTTCAAAGGTACTGCAGGCAGACGGAGGGGCAATGAGACCAGAGCCACAGTGCTGGACCTAATCAAAGCAAACAGAACAGCTGGTTACTATCAAAGATGGCTGAGAGATAGCCACAACAGCCCTCCTAAACAGGGGTTTCCCTTTAATCAGTATCCTGTGGAATATAAAAAGCAACAGAAATAGACACGGTTTCTGTTTTTTTTTTTTTCCTTTCTTTTTTTCCATCCAGCGCTATAGCAGATCCCTCTAGCAGTTCTGGAGTTCACAATAAAACATCCTGGCTTCAGTCATATATAACTTCATCATCACAAGCTAAACCATATTGCCTCGTGTTCAAATAAAGATTGTAAAGGACTACAGGTAATATAAAGACTGTGCTTGTAATTCCCAGGCTATAACTAGGTGGTGAGAGTTCGCCCAGCATAATCATCTTAACACTGCAAAGTAGAAATAGATTTCTTATAGCAAACTACATGCCACGTCCATGGAAAATATTCATGGAGAAGGTCCAGTTTGTCCATGATTAAGGTTTACTTTGAATAAAAAACGTAAGGTTAAAGGAGTTAGTCATTTAGACGATTAATAAAAACGGTTAAACCGTTCATTGTCGTGAGTAAAAGTAGGACATTCGCGTATAATGTTGATAATCTCGCATTAGAAAGGTCTTCTGGAATAAGAATTTTGTTCATGATAAAAACTGGATGACTGTCATCATCAGTACAGGACAGCCGGATGTAGATTAGCTGAAGTTTTTAAGTCTGCCTTCTTGTAACGAAACGCCTCAGTTGTAGAATAGCTCTTAAACCGAGGCTGAAACACCAGCTCGGTTATACATTCTGTTCAGCCGAAACAGCACACAGCAGCAGTACGGGGACGTTCTGTAAATCACAGCACGGCAAGCCTTCTTACCTAATGGACTTCCGTCTCATAAAGAAAACACGACTGGGTCCAGCAGCCTCTCCTGGTCCAGGCGCTCACCATGGCCGGCGGTGCAGAGTCCGGGCTGCGACAGACAGGGGGCTCGCGCGTAACCTCCACAACAACAACCTGCGCGTGATGTCACCAGCACGTTTCACTTCTCCGCCCATTATTCTGATCACTGTTCTATTCCTGCAAACCCCGCCCCCACCGCTGATTTGCTAACAGTATTCCTCCATGCGTATCCCGTGCCAGGATTGGCTGGAATTATTCCGCGGCCCTCCTTGGGATTGGACAGCAGATCATATCAGCCAAACCTGAGACAGAAGGAATTAGTGTAGAAAAAAATTATACGTTGTGCGCGCGGCTCCATCTGGTGGTAAATCCTGATGGAAATCAGGAAAACTTTATTAATCCCCAGGGAAATTGTGTGTGTGTGTGTGTGTGTGAACATTTCACACTTAATCACGTAGATAATGCATTGAAGCACCATCATTAATTTATCTTTTATAAACTGAGCAGAGAAAAAAATCGTATATGAATCGTCAGTGATTATCAGTTTTATTAAACTTGTACTTAATTGTATGTAAGCCGGATCGGACTGAGCCATTCTTTTTAGATAAGGGGATTTATAGGTTCAAGGCCACTGTAAACATAAACGTTCGCCAGTAAAAGTCACCAAATGCGTCATGGAAGGTTCTCTACGGCATAAATCAAAATTAACTGATTTTAAACTTGGTCGCAGATTTGTTCAGCAGTCTATTCCCACTCATATCTGATTCTCCTTAAACTCGGGACGAATGTTTTGGTCTGTTTACGAAATAATAGCCAATAGTTATATATATATATATATATATATATATATATATATATATATATATATATATATATATATATATATATATATATATATTTATATTTATATTTATATATACATTTTAATTTAATTTAATATTTACATTTTCATTAGAAGGTAACAATAAAAGCGTGAACACCCTTTTTTATTGCTCAGAGTAGCAGTCTAGCCTAAATTCAATAACTTTAACCTAAAGTTAAAGACAGACTTGACTTTGGGCCTAAGTTATCTGGCTTAACTAAGAAATTCCACTTTGTGTAACGACATTTTGTGGAAGCTGTGATGGCGCTTCCGTATGAAACACACAGTAGGTACGATTGGATGGGATGTCTAGAATAACCCATAATTCAATGTGTGTTTGCTTGTTTGTTTGCTTTGATTCGATGTTTACTTATGACACAGTTACAGGCTTAGTGGCGTCACAGTGACGTTGGCCCTTTGTTGTGCGTTACTAGGAAACGCCAAAGAACCATCAAACTCCAGCAGAGTGTGGCCAGTTTGGTTAGAGGGCTGTCTGCAAACCACTATCACTGGTAAGTTCAGTACATTTCATAATGTTGTTTTTTGTTGTTGTTGTTGTTGTTCCTGGAGTGGCATTGATGGATTTAATGACTCCATTTGCTTTTTCTATCAGGGTCTACATTGTTACATTTACTGTTATTGCAGAACTGAATGCTGCTGGCCGGCTGGAATGCACATAATGGATATGATTGGTTTCTTTAATGAAAACTTTTCCAGCATCTTACTGAGATTTTATTTTTATATTTGAATATGTGATATATATATATGTATATATTATATTTGAATGTTTGACACTGCATGTTAATAGATGCAGTACATTTATTAATAGATGCAGTGCAATAGATGATGTGCATTTATAAGTAACTAATAAATCCGTTCAGTTGGATTTTTCAAACATGCCTGCCACAACAATGGATACCTTTCAGGATCTGAGCTTGAATTACATTAATCAGGAAATGGAGACTCTAGTGTTACGTTCCACTGACTAGTCACATAAATCCATCTCCATCTCAGAGCTTTCAGGGGGTGTAAGATGTCAGCAATGCATTGGGAGGCCCGCCGCAGGCAGAATATGCTGGACCGCAGGATGGCCACCAAAACTAAGCAAAGTGTCACAGTGAGCATCTGCAATTGATTGTTGCAGTGTCCTCTTTTATTGTCCTCTTTTATACTCTCTTGCTTTGTAACAACTACCTCATAAAACAATATGTTCTAAATGTGTGAATTTGCGTAATGTCTCATGTAATGTCTCATATGTCTCATGTTCTTTGATGGCCCTGTAGAAAGACATGGAGAAGCACAACACCGTGGAAAATGGTCACAATGAAGGGCTCGAAACACCCCCAGTGTCCAATGAACCTCTGGGTATGTCCAGCATTCAAGTACAACACTAAATGTCTTTCTTCATAGTTGTATGACTAATATGTGAAAAGCAAGACACCTTGTAGACACCCAAGTGTTTGTGTTCAGCATGTTCGAACAGACTTACAGTATCATTGTAAAAAAATGTAATGAAATATGCCCATGTTGTTACATCTTCAGTGGTTGATAAGAGGATTCTCTGCCACTGTCAACATGACAAGACAGAGCAATACAGCACCAAGATTGAAAACAGATACACAGTGAGTTTGCCACATTTTTTTGTTGTTTTTAGAAAGCTGTGAAGTCTAGAAAGGTATTTCATAAAGCCCAAAGTGAGACTTTTTTTTATGTATAAAAATAACTCCTTTATAGACTAAAAGTTCCATTGCATTCAGAAACACTCATATATTAATGTAAATTTTTTTTATTTATTTTTTTATGTAGTACATTTATGTAATTTTTTGTCCAAAGATGTGTATGTATATATTGCATGTCTGTATTAGTGTGCAGGTTTGTGCATGCATGTGCAAAAATGTGCACATGAACTTAAGGTAATAGAAATATAATAATCACATTTTATGTACAAGGCACCACTCTTTGATCAGTTTATCAACAAATACTTTTGGAGTTGGGTGATGTCGAGTAAAAATAAAAATAGAAAATCACTTTCTCTTGAAATAGATAAATGGTCTGGAAGGATTAAGTATCATAAAATAGATAAAAGCTATGTGCTTCATCAGCTGCAGTACTTTCTTTCTTGCCACTATATTTTCCTTATATATATATATATATATATATATATATTGGACATGCTTTGTTTCAGTCTATACAGTACTCCCAACAATGGTGATGGCCACGGATCTAACTACAGCTCCAAAGCCCAAAGTATGTGCTGCAATTTCTCTTTTCAAAAAGCCCCACTCATGAAAGATATAATGTGAAATGTGGAATTAAAAAATGAACACAGTCTTCTCAGTCTACTTGATGAAAAACAATGAGAGAATAACACGGCGAACTCAGTTTTGATCATTTGAGTTTTCTCCCTTATGAATGAAGATAAAGAACTAAGCAAAACAGTTTCTTAAAGAATTTATTCTAAAGTGCAAACCCATATAAACTTGGCAACGAGTCTTCATAGTTGTGTATAATAATTAAGACAGAAAGCATCCTGTTCAGGGATGTCTGCAGTAGGAAGCAAGCACTTCCACTCAGCAAATGCCCCTCTTGAGAAAGAACAGGAGAGCTGGCAGTTCAGTTAAGAAAGGGAAAAAGTTTCAGATCTTTTTAAGACCTGCAGAGCATGTGAATAACTGATACATGGAAAGAAAAAAAACCAGTGATAACCTTTTGTAAGCACTTAGACATTTTTAGGGCAGCATTGCCATTATCTACCAGTCTATTCTTTGGTTTGTTGAAGGGGTGACCACCATTCTGAGTATGTTAGCGAAGCTGTGGAAAAGTATGAGGAACTGTAGAATTTGCCCCACAATCAATATACTCATATGAATCTGTAGACAGTTGTTCTTCATGGGAAAGGTAGGACACCTTTATAGTCACTCTGTGAAGAACAGAAAACAGGATAGCATGAAAAAAAAAGTAAAAGTGAAAATGACTATTCTTGTCATTGTGAAACAGCACAACACAACAAAATTCAACCTCTGCATTTCATCATACACACAGCAGGGGGCAGCTATTGAAAGCGCCCGGGGAGCAGTGACAGGGAGATGGTACCTTGCTCAAGGGTACCTCAGGGCAACCTACTGGTGAGGGTATCAAACCCACAATCTTCCGATCTGGGGCAACTCCCCAACCACTAGGCCACTGCTGCCCCATATGAACCAGCACTGTAATTTTTATATTTTCTTACAAGTTAAAGTGGAGTCCTAACTATTTCCATCTATTTAATTACATTAACATACATTAAAAGGTTTCACAAATCTGAAGTTTCTCAGGACAGGTACAATAATACAAATGCGAACATTTCCATTATAATTGGACATTTTTGAAAAGATGAAGAAAACAGGTTGTGAATAACTGTCTCTAGGTAATGCACAATTTCACAAATAAGAATAATGTAAACCCTTATAAACCTTCAGTTATAATGATTAATGCCTTGAATTTAGTACTTTGTGAAACTTTTTTTGCCAGTGTAACGGCAATGAGTCTTCACCTATAATGCTTGTTGGGATTGGAGAGTGCTGATCAAGTATCCTGAGACCCACCTCAATGCCTCTCTATATCTTTCAGGATCCTAGGTTCTCACTTTTAGATTGTTATTTTCAGCTAGGATGGCTTTTTACCACTACTTTTTACCCCAAAGATGCCAATAATTAGGACTGTATATAGACACACATGTACATTTTACACAAACATGTCCATGTCTAAACAGCACTTTGTATATTGGTGCTGCAAAGACTGAGAAAAAAAAATGAATGGAACATATTTGCATGATTTGGCACAATAAATACATTATTATTATATTATTATCTGTTGTTTTTTGTTTTTTACTTTTTGGACTTCTGCTTTGATTATGTTGCAATTATTCAAGTATTCAAGTTTGTGGGTTATGCTGATATGTATGCAATCATATCAAAATTATTAGTGTTTGCAAACTTTCAAATCCATTCTTTTGACCAGGGGCATACTTACTGTAGATGTAAAAACAAAGTGTGGATCCTGATGGAAGTTGACTTGCAGTATGCACTGTGGAAAATTTCAAAATTTTAATAACATATACTTACCTAATAAAAATATGGCTAAATAATAGCCTTTCACTAGGTAAAATGAATTCAAAAGGTAAACTTTACATGTTCTTAGCCTGTAGGCATGCAATGCATTTTTAAGAGAAAACAAACGGTATGTAAATACTACTTACTTTAGGCCAACATCATCGATTTTGATGTTAGTCACAACAGTCAACTTCAAAAACAAAAAAGCAAAACTTAGTACATGTTTTATCACATAGTTTTTCCTTTAACCTCAAAGTTTAAGATCTTTTTAGGGAACATAATAAAATTTGACCTTTGAAGACTAACCGTTTTCTGGGAGCGTGGAGGAACTGTAGTGACGTTGGCCATCTTGGTTTTCCCCACCACCGTGTCATAAATTAAGGCTTGCAGATCAAGGTCATGAACTTGCATTGCAACAAAGTTTTGACTGCTGATGTTCATTTTGTTCTAAAGAATTACAGACAATAGCAAACAAACACAGTAAATCAAAAGTTTCTGCTGCAAAAAAGAATGTAAAGGAGTAGAATGACTTTCAGGTAGTCCTAGAAGCTATCTTCCATTACATTACATTAATTCATGTTTACAGTCAGGAAGGAGGTAGTATTTCAATAGCATATCGTAGTTCAAACTATTTATTATTAGGCTTTTCAGTGTTACAACTCACCTTTTATGACACTGCACACTGGGAGCAGCAACCTAACACTAGACTGTGTGCAAAATTATTAGGACAATCAGTTATGATAACGATATGAGTAGCTGGTCCTTTTTGGGTTGAAGATGGACTCAAAATCAACCCCCAAACCTACTGCCAGTTTTTAGAAGACACTTTCTTAAAACAGCAGTTCAGAAAAAAGTCTGCATATTTCAAGAAGACCATGATTTTTATGCAGGACAATGCTCCATCACATGGAGAGTTAGAGAAGCAAGGTTGCGTTGGTTTGACGAGGATTATATAGGGAGGAGGACATTGAAGGTGGAGTTGCCAGGAAAGAGGAAAAGAGGAAGACCAAAGAGGAGGTTTATGGACATGGTGAGAGGGGACATGCAGGTGGTCGGTTTGAAAGAGGAAGATGCAGAGGACGGGAAGAAATGGAAACGGATGATTTGCTGTGACGACCCCTAAATGGGAGGAGCCGAAAGAAAAAGAAGACGATGCTCCATCACATGCATGGAAGTTCTCCACTGCGTGGCTAATCAGTAAAGGCCTTAAAGATGATAGAATAATGACATGATCCCCTTCCTCACCTGACCTAAACCCTATTGAGAACTTGTGGACTCTTCTTAAACAGGAATCCTTCTTTATGGGCTGTGGTTGCTGCTGCACAAAAATTTTTTATCATCAACAGATCAAGAATCTGAGAAACTCCATGAATGGAAGGATTATGGCTGCTATTGAAAAGAAGGTGGCTCTATTGGTCACTGATGTTTTTTTGGAAATGTCAGATATGTTTATTTGTAAATGTGTATTTGTAAAGTTTATTTGTAAAGTTCATTCTTGTTTTTACAAATGAAAATAAAAAAGATGGGAATTTTTTCATTTTTCCTTTAGTTGTGTAATAATTCTGCACAAGAATAGTTGTTCACACTCATATTTCCTTTGTAAAACATTCAGGTTTATAAACATTTTAGATTGACTGATAGCACTGATGTTTGTTCCAGATTAAAGTTAATCCTCAAAATTTGCCTAATAATTGTGCACACAGTGCAAGCTACAATGTCACACTATCAATATCACACTAACTACAATATCACACTAACAGTTTACGCATATATAACACAGTCAGGTTTCTGATGACTGTAAATGACTGTGAGTTTACTTACTGTGATGTACATATCAATTTCACTGGATGTGAAATAAATCACTGATGACTGAAGAGTCACAGGGGAGAACTCCACACTCCGAGGGAACAGGAAGAAGAGGATCAGGGAGCAGATCAGGAGACACAACACAACTGATATACATACATACAGCTTCCTGTAAAAACATATGAATAATGATTATCAATCCAGTGGAAAAACACATTGCTAAAGGCATTTATTCTGCTAAGATAAAATGTGTTTTTAGGTTAACATAAAAAAAATAAACTAAAATAAAAAATAAACTATATGCATATATAACATTACATAATATACAAGTCTAATTTGAAATATGGCTCTAATACATAAAAAAGGCTATATGAAACAGAAGTGCATGTTAATTCATACAAAAACATTCAATATTATATATGTAGAATATTACACAGTGCAAGATTTGTATTCCATGTTAGTGCTAAAGGTTTGTCCATTAATAATAATAATAATAATAACAACAACAACAAGGCATTATTTATAGACCACATTTTTTACATTTAGATGCAGCACAAAGTGCTTTACATACTGCAGAAATGATCAAAACCATTAACGGTTTAATTATGAATTGTAATAAATAAAAATTTATAGTGTGCGTATATAAAATCTATATGTATTTTGACTACAAGTAAGCCCGACTGAATGCATATTCACAACCACATAAGGCTATTTCCTATCAATATGGCAGTTGTTCCAAAGCTCTGCAGTAGAACAATACAAGGTAACTACAACAAGGTCATCACGTGACACTGACGTATGACGAGGCTTCAGCCTTTGGTCACTGCATGGAATCACTGCCACCAATTGGGCCTCTTGACCTGAAAAGTTTACATGAGAAATTAGATGAATGAATAAAAAAAGTGAATAATATTTACCACAGAATTAACCACTTAAATATGGACCATTAGTTCTGCCATACACGTTCCTCACTGCATGTTATTATTGTAATCAAATAAATAAAGGAATGACCAATATCAGGCCAGAAAACTGCAATACAGTTGAAAATAATCCAGAATGTATTTGGGTATAGCTTATCAACAATACAGAAGGATGTCATGGCGATCCACTCTTTATACAAACCTCTAGGTATTCGTCCTGTCCCCTGACAAGTAGGGCATGGGTCCCACTGGCTTTCCCCATTAATGCTGCCATAGTCCAACCACTTGGAAAGCCTCCTTTTCCCTTTATCTTTGTCATGGCTCATGATGGCGGCTCTGTTCAGTGAGAGGAACTGGACTAGTTTCACCATAACTCAGAGGACGCAGGTCTAGAAGGGAAAGATCTAAAGTTTAAGGGTCCATCTGTTGCAAGCGGGTTAAAGAAGTTGAAGAAGAAGAAGACATCTTGGTGCTTTAGTTCCAGAGACTGCTTGTTGATCATGTGACTCAATAATGTACAATATGACTGTGCAGCTTCCAGCTGAGAGCTTTCAACCATTTTACTGGCACCTATACAAGTTCTCAGATTACACACGGGATCAGACCGGCTCAGAGTCCGTTTAAGCTCGGAGAAATCAATGTAAAAGTGAAATTTCTTTCTTCTCGGAGTAAGATTCTCAAACACAAAGCCACATTCAAAACAACACTGCAGAACTAAAGCAGTTCTGCAGCCCTCATGTGTGGCACTCAGGGGGAATCAACACGCTCTTATACAACAACAGTCACATCAATTATTACTGTGCAAAAAAGTTTCACTTCCCAAGAACCAGCCTACCATAGAGACTTCGCTTTCTGAGAAATCAGGCCCATGCTGCTTAAATATCTAGTTATCCAGTTCAAAAGCCAACATCTGTCTGCTGGAGACTCTGGACAGAGATGAACATCCCTACTCAGGACGCAACTCCAGAACTTAATCACAGTGTTTATTTCTCGTTTTTTTATTCTTTCTAAATTGCACTCAGAGGCTGAATAAATAAACAGCGGGTCCAGTTTTCTCCTCCTGCGTCTACACGCACGTTGTCCGCCCCCGTCACACACGTAAACAGTTTTCCACCTACCGTGGCATCTCGGTGGCCTAATCGCACCAGGCTCCAGATTTATTTCTGCTCACATAAGTAAAGCACTTCTCCTTTTCCTAGACTGAAAGAGACGAAACCCCTGGCTTTTCAAGCGCATGGAATCCAAGTGCGCAATCACTTCCTTGTTTTGCAACGAGCTCATTAACGAGCGTTGTTTGTTGCCACACTGTGGACATATTCAGTACTGCAGGCTGAACACATTCAGCTCTGTTAGCAGTGAACATTCAGTATCACAGCTCTATCCGCAGTGGAAACAGTATCACAGCTCTATCAGCAGTAAACATTCAGTATCACAGCTCTATCAGCAGTGAACATTCAGTATCACAGCTCTATCAGCAGTGAACATTCAGTATCACAGCTCTATCAGCAGTGAACATTCAGTATTACAGCTCTGTCAGCAGTGAACATTCAGTATCACAGCTGTCAGCAGTGAAAACAGTATCACAGGTCTATCAGCAGTGAAAACAGTATCACAGGTCTATCAGCAGTGAAAACAGTATCGCAGCTCTATCAGCAGTGAACAGAGTATTACAGCTCTGTCAGCAGTGAACACCATATCACAGATCTGTCAGCAGGGATCACAGTATTAAAGCTATTTTAAGCAAGGAACACAGTATTAGAGCCCTATCAGCAGTGAACAATCAGTTTTACAGTCTATCAGCAGTGAACACAATCAGTATGATAGACCTATCAGGAGTAAACTCAGTATTAGAGCTCAGTCAGAAGTGAACAGTCAGTTTTACAGTCTATCAGTGAAGAGAATATCAGTGTTCTATCAGCAATGAACACTTTTACTGCTCTGTCAACAGTTGATATTGATGCTGATCAAAGTGGGTATTTCCACCTTGTCGGCTGTGATTGGCGTTGTTGTCATGACTTCATTAGTATGGCTTTATCAGCTTATTGTTTACCTTGTTAATCACTTAAAAGTGGCAATAAGCAATAATTAGAAAAAACAGGGAATTTTCAGTAGGACATTAAGAGAAATTGAAAATTGTCCCCTAGAGAGCAGCTTTAATTAATTCAATTATGTAGTCCTGTTAAAACTACCTGAAACACACAATGTTGTCTTCTATTCCTTACAGCTGTCCAGACCTTTAGCACAAAAGCTTGAGAGTTCAAACTTGCTAATAAAACAGCAATATTTGCGTACCTCAAATCCAAGCAGAAAAAGGATGAAAGCCCATTTCCTGTCTTCCAAAAAGAGGAAGCTGACTGAATGGGGAAAACACTTAACTCAGCAATGAAGCGCACAAATTATAACACAATATTTTTAACGTCTATCAAGCACCGACAGTAGAATCTACACTGTCAAAAATGTTTATTAAGAAAATTCCAAAAAAGTTTTAATTTACTTTTGTAGAAACACAGGAATAAAACCACAGTGGACAAAAAAGAAAATCATTCCGTACCCATTTATATGGAATGTTTTATTTGCTGTATTGGACACCAAGAGCCACATTCACTTAAGCCATTAGCTCCATGAGCACACTGTTAATACACAGAGGACAACCAACAATTGGTGCCTAGCAAAACCTTGACCAATACTAAGCATTATTCAAAAACTCATTGCACATTCCTATAGGCTTGGAAAAAAAACCAACACCTTAGTGTCACATGGTTAAAACATTACGGCAATTAATGTGATTTAGAGAAAGAGATTATAGAGGTCACTGTTACAAAGAGTAATCAACATACTGAAGGTGTTCTTACATATCATACACCAGATTTTCATTTGTGAATGTTTTTAATCACCCATACTACCCAATGAATACAGTCAAGGCATTTTCTCTCCCTCACTCTCTCTGTGGTGTTTGCATCTAATCATCTTCACTAAGCTTCCAATAAAACAATTTTATTGTTACTATGCTCGAAGAAAAATATATAGATTAGATAAATAAATCCATTACTTAACTTTCCCATTCATATTGTCCTAAAACAATTAAATGAAAATCAATTACACTTCAGAATGTGGCATCAGTGCTCTTTTCAGAGTCCAATTTTCACCTCCAATATGCCACAACCTTTGACATCATATTTTGTCAAATTTAAGAAGAGAATGACATCCCAACTTCAATATATTACAAACACTTCCTATAATCAAGATCATCGAGGTTACTATTGTTATGAAGAAGGCTGCCATGGTGCACTTTAATGCCTTGTTGAGTACCACTCATTGTCGGTCATCTGCACCAGCTCATTGACTACATCCAGCAGGTTGTATTGATGCTTCCTCAACAGTCTCTGGTTTAGCAGCTTGTCACCAAAACCCATTTCCTGTAGCACAGCTATCATTGATGCTTCTTCACATGCAGGGTCTGCAGTGGGACGCTGTGAAAAAAGAAAGAAAACATACAAAATCTCAAGCTCAGTTCAGAGTACACTCAGCCTGTACTTGCAAAACATTCAGTCCAAAAAGAAACAAGCTTTGACTCATGAAATGATCTCACACTACATCAGTACCTAACCTTTTTATTTACTTAATTGCTAAAAAAAATAAATAAAATTGTCTTCCTTGTGACAGTGTAAGAGAACCATGTTCTGTTATTTATCAGCAAAGCCTGGACCCGGATTCATGTTATTCATGATAGATAAATATTTATGGACGTGTGTGGGAGGAGTGGGTAAAATAAGGGTAAAGTGCAAACAGCAGCAAGTCTGAGTCATGCTGCTATGAGTATGAGTACCTGTGTAGAGCTGCTTTGGCCTGTGAACAGAGCCTTGTAAGCAGATGCTGCCACAGAAAGCGCCCCCTTTACCAGTCCTTCGGTGAGGCCACCATGATGCAGCCTGCAAGGAAAACGGCGGGTAACACGGTTGTATACATATCATGAAAGTAAAAGCAAATGTCAAAACTCTTCAGATTGCTAAGAAAACATGAAGTCTAGGTGTTGGTTTAATAAAGTTATGATAAAGGAAGGAAACCTTTGGGTAAGCAGTAGCTTTACTCAAGAATTTTGGTCAACCACAGGAACAATGTAACTATAGATACTTTTTTACTGCCTAAAGATACATACCATGTGAATAATTAATGCAATTGTCCTGGAGTTAGACAACAGACAAGGAAATGGTCAAATCTGCACTTAACTAAGTTAAAGTGAAAATGTTACTGCTGTTAATGCAGAAAAAAAAATTTATTAATTAAAAACCAGATATTTAAATACTAGACACATTGGGGACTCAATGGAATGTTTTAAAAGTTATTTTAAAAATATAAGAGAAATTCAGTTTTCTGTGATATGGGCTCTTTAAATGTGACCAATGCATGTACCACTGAGTTCATGATGCACACCTGGGAAAGGAAGGCATCCATAAGTCATTAATGACACAGTGGTGAAGACTTTTACCTGGGATCCTCAGAGCTGCATGTGTCAAAGGCACTGGCAGGAACCTCCATGTGTGTTGATGTGAACCCTGAGTACAACAGTCCAGAAATGCTTGCAAATCATTTTAGAAAAAAAAGACAAGCACATGCAGCTGAGGTTCCCCATTTTGTTAGTTTTGAAGGACCTAACAGCTTGGTGTTCAAAATTGTTCTACTAGGAAAACACTAAACTGTGCTGGGAACCAGCTCCCCAATGCAGGAACTGGACAACCTTAAGCAGTTGTATTTATGCAAAAAAAGTCAAAAAACAGTGCTTCAGAGAAGCTGCATCTTTCATTTTTTTTAAAGTGATTTTTTTTTTGTCTCTGATAGAAAAACTCACGTGAGCTGTCCTCGGGCAGATATGAGCTGTTCTCCTCTGATCCTTGTAGTCTACTTATGGTCTCACAAGGCTTTATGGACCTAGAATAAGGAAACAGTTTAAAGACACATTTTCCCCTCTCAAATGTTATTTCATTCAAAAAATTAAAAAAATTATAATTTAACCTGAGATTTTTACAGTAGTCATTATGTAACCAATAACAATGCTAGACAGTTTTCTTTTTTCTGCAAGGTTCTGACCTGTGTGTATGGAGGGTTGGGGGTGGTGACAGAAAGACGGGTGCAGGTACAACCTCAGCAATGAGGGCTGGGGCGTTTAATATTTGGGATGTGCTGAGCAGCCTGTTCACACTGTTGTGGAGGGAGGCTGTTGGTTGTGAAACCCCTCCCCCTGTAGCAATTTGGTCTAGAGTTGCTTCTAGAGTTGGCTCTGTGGTGCCAGCAGTCCCAGGCTGGGACATGGCAGAGCTGTACATAGAATCGGCCAGGGGTTTGGAGGTATCGAAGCAGTCAGGCAAAACAACAATGTATTCCTCTGAGGAGGCAGAAGATGCCTGGCTGCTCACCTCATCCCACTCTCCTGCCTCTCCTTCTTTATACAGATTATCCTTTTTCCCTTCCTCTTCATCAAGTGCAGTAGGATCCGTGTAAAGATTTTCATTTGAACCAATCAAAACATCTGAAAAGACTACACATCAAACAGGGCTTCAGTATCAACAAAAGGCAGCATACAGACTGATAAATACTATAAATTCTATATATATTTATATAAACAAAAAATTATTTTAGAATACATATAATGGATATGTTAATGAAAGATAATTTTGTAATTCTGTGTGTCAAAATACATTCTTAAATTCATGAGAAGTTAATATGATGCAATGTTATGGAAAGGAAGGATAAATACAGTTAATTAATTAATTGCCTTCAATGCGTCATTATGCATTTCAGACTACAATGATCCAAAAAATGAAGTATTTTACCTGGAATAACAGGCTCTTCAAGCATAGCTGATGGTTGTACAGGGGGCGGAGCTTCTGGTCTCTTGACAACTAGGAGCTGGGGTCTGTCAATCCTTTCCACCAAACATCTCTCATTAAAGGGTGCAGAATCATGAACTGTAAGAATGTGAGACATATATTTGGACTTTTAAATAGACTAGGATGGGGATGCTCCTGACAACTAAAAATATAAAATGATATGAATGTGCAAGACAAACAATTAAATTGAAGAATTTACAGGAATCCTCACCCTCTGGCCTGTTGTGGCTGGTTCGACCCCTCCGTCGAGGTTTGTGCTCAGGCTCTTCAAGAGTGAGGGACCTAATTACAGTTTCACATACAAACTGTGTCCCGCTGATGTCATCATCGCCTTCCTCGTGGGACTGAGCATCTACATTTTCCATGTGTCTCTGGGGCTGCACTACTACAGACAGCACACACAACTAAGAGTTTGCCTAATTTATATCTACCTATAGTGTTCTGTTAATTATGTGGAAGCAAGAAGTCCAATCACATGTTAATTATAATACAGACAGTCTACTGACTACAGTAGCACTAACTGAAGCTAAAATTAAGATTTTTCTAAGATCACAATCTCACATCCCTTACCTTGGAGTTTTTTCGACACTGTGTGTTTAGTGCCTTCTTTTGCTATGCCCAAACCATGCTTTCCAAATGTAGGTCCAAAATGAGGGACTGGGGACATGCATGGGGTCAGATCTGGGGGGAAAATGTCTTCATAATAAATCAATTTGGTTATCATCCACCAGGAAATGTGGTGTATCCAAATACAGAACCCTAATCCATGAAGAAATCTGAACCAGGTCAAATTCCTCTGTCTTAGCGAATACTTTACACAAGAACAGGATGGGTTCTCTAGGGAATTCTGTGGTGATTTATAAGCAGTGTAAATGTTAAAAGTAAATAATCCTTTTTATTTTGTAATTGCTTTTATTCCAGCTAATGTCTTTAAATGGTAGTTGTCAGACCTGAGTAATGCTGCATGAAGATTCTGTAAAGGCTGTGTTTAACCAATCAAGGCTGACAAAATTCAATATAGGTACTCATACAAAAAATGTGTGATCATGGATTTGCAAAAAAAAAAAAAAAAAAAAAAGCTTTTGTATGTTAAGATAATACGGTAACAAACTACAATTTGAGTCAATTTTTTATTTTTTTTCCCTTAACACACATTTCTCTTTTAAGCTGTAATTAAACAAAGAAATATTGCATGTTTTCTGTGGGTAATGCAGCTCAGGCTCATTCTTAAAACTGTTCTAAAATCTTTTCTAAAATCATGTAAAATGTAAGCAAATAAATGTAATGTTTTACAAACCTTAAAAACTGAAATATTTGTTAGAAGATCAGTGATACGTTATTACTGTAACTAACAAATGCAAATTGATATATTGTTTCATTCATTTTACCTGTAGTGTCTAAAAATAACTTAAAAAAATAGAATAAAAAAATAGAGACAAGAATAAAAAAATTACCAACTGGAGTGTTGGCTGGGACTTTCTCCAATTCCTGGACAATGTTAATATCCAATAACTCAAAGGACAGCAGATCCTAAATGAAAAAAAAAAAAAAAAACACCACTTATGACTGCACATTTGCACATGCCATTTGTAGTAGTGACAGGCTGCCTGTTCATAAACACATACCTGTGCAGTAAGCAGTTCCACAGAAGGAATGTAGTACTCTCTCTGACAGCTGGAGGACACCTGAGTCTCACAATCTCTAGAGCCAGAACAGCCCATGCCTTCCATTCCTGAAAGACCGTGTTTACTAATCTGTGGGGGGGTATACAAACAAAAGAAAAAAATGAAATGATTGTCTCTCACTAGAAATACATTCCCTGAACCATAAAAAATAGCTCATGTTTTCATTAAACATTGAAGTTTTTGGTGACACCTTATATCCCGTGTTGTACTGAGCCCAAAATGTGACATTACCAAATATGTAAACAAATTTGTACAGTTCTCTTAACTGAACTTTAGCAATGATGTGTTGCTGTAATACACTGCCCATCCAAAAAAAAAAAAAAAAAAAAAAAAAAAAAAAAAAAAAAGTCACATACTAATATTTCATTGGACAGCCTTTAGCTTTGATTACAACACGCACTCGCTGTGGCATCATTTCGATGAGCTTCTGCAATGTCACAACAATTATTTCCGTCCAGAGTTGCATTAATTTTTCGCCAAGATCTTGTAGAGATGATGCGAGAGTTGGACCGCTACGCAGATTCTTCTCCAGCACATCCCAAAGATTCTCAGTGGGGTTCAGGTCTGGATACTGTGGAGACCAATCCATGTGTGAAGATGATGTCTCATGCTTGTCATCTTTGAATATGCCCGTGCCATTAGGGAAGAAGAAATTCACTGATGGAATAACCTGGTCACTCAATATATTCAGGTAGCAAACTGACCTCATTCTTTTGGACACAAATTTGCTGAACCTGGACCTGACCAACTGCAGCAACCCCATATTATAGCACTGCCCCCACAGTTTTGTACGGTAGGCACTAGGCATAATTGGTGCATCACTTCTTGCACCTCTCCCCATGTGCCCATCACTCTGGAACAGGATAACGCTGGACTCATCAGACCATACGACCTTCTTTCATTGCTCCAGAGTTCAATCTTTATGCTCCCTAGCAAAGTGAAGCCTTTTTTGCCATTAGACTCACTGATCAGTGGTTTTCTTTAAGGCTACACAACTGTTTAGTCCCAATCCCTTGCGCTCCCTTCACATTTTGCACATTGAAATACTCTTAATTTCACTATTGAACATTATTGTTAGTGTAATAATTAAGTAAGTAATAATGTATTATTACTTACTATTATTACTACTGTCATATTCTCTCTGTGTAGAAGGTTATCTTTCCGTTTTCACATTCTTTCTTGTTAATTGCAAAATTCCTGTATTATATATATATATAGAGCTCTGTATATGGATATGTATATGGCTATCTTTATATATTTTTATATATTTATTTTATTATTCTTATTCTCTTTTTATATATTCTCTCTATTCTTTCTTGTCAAAGAGCCCTGTAATGCCCGAATTTCCCATTCGTGGGGTAATAAAGAATTATTCTATTCTATTGATTTTACCAAACGATGATTGCAGATCATACAAGACTTTTTCCCCCCACCACATTTCTTCTGCAAGGATGATGGTTCCCCTCGATCCTTCTCATTTTTAATAATGCATTGGAAAGTTCTTAACCCAATTTTAGTAGTTTCAGCTTCTCCTTAGAAGTTTCCTTTGTTTGATGCACACCAATTTGACCTTTCTGAAACAGATTAACATCTTTTCCACGACCACAGGATGTGTCTTCCGACATGGTTGTTAAAGTAATGAGAAGCTACTCACTGCATCATTTAGGGTTAAATAACTTGTTGCAGCTGAAACATAATCATCCATGCAGTAATTATCCAATGGGAAGCTCTTACCCATTTTCTTTGTTAAATCCAGGTGGTGACTTTTTTTGGACAGGCAGTGTATAATATATATAAAGGAGGAAGCATAGTGTTCTTAGAGCCCACTGATAGTTGTTATTATTGTACAATACTGGAAATACTATTGCATGGTAAATGTCTTTTAGTTAATTATTGGGAAATAAATAACGACCATGTCATTTTTGTTAATCAGAAATATATTCAATATTTACTCACCATTGGTTTGCTGCAGTTTGAAATGGGTTTCTCGCCTGAACTAGGCACCACAACAATGCTGCACCACACTCGTGGGCCAAACTGCACTCCACAGTGTGCCAGCCGCCAGTGAGAGGTGTAGGTGCCCTCAAGGATAGGTGCTACGAAAGCCACACTCACCACTCCAACCTCTCCTGGTTTCAGGAAGGGCACAGCCACCTCCTTCTGTTCTCGCGACTCCAAGGCAAGGTTTCCCCACATGAACTTTAGCTATATGAAGAAATACACATAGCCCACATGCAAACATAACAACACAAGCAAAGCCTACACATAGATATAGAAATAAACTTCTCAACTGACAATAAAAATAACATTTCACTTCAACTGTACATATGTATGACATGGTTATAATACCTTGGTCTCAGAGGTCCAGCTGATGTTGCCAGTATTCCTCATCTTCCAGTACTTCATGAACTTGGTGCCAGGCTCCAGACATGTGCCGTCTGGTAGGTTCTCATCCAGAAACAAGGCAGTCATTGTGGGCACCAAGGTGGAGCAGGAGACCTTGGGACCCCTGGTTTGAGTGCACAGAGCATTGTGAGTACAGCTTTGATTCAGCTTCTGTCTTTTTCTTGAAGCTCAAAGCAAAAAAAATAGTTTTTTAAAAAAGCGCTATACAATAAAGGCAGCAGGTGCATTTGAGGTAGTTCCATCCACTTGCCAGCGATAAACGCAACTATAACAGACAATGAGATATCTTGATAATGACTGTTCTGGGCTGGGTATGTAGTTCACCCAACCCTGACCCCTCTCACTATGGCCCTTACTCTGGACTGGAGGCCTGAGGGTCTGGGCCCGGGGCTGGAACTGGACCAGGAGCATTTGCAGAAGCAGAGGCAGAAGCAGGGCCAAGACCTGCGCTGCTAGTCCCATTGGTGGCCCCACTCCATAGCAGACCTCGCTTCTCCAGCCGCAGCTTTTTCTTGATCTCCTTCACCTCAGCTTTCAGCTGTCTCCGCTCAGCTTTCAGACGCTGTCTCTCAGCCTTACGCACTGTCCGATCCCCACGCCTCAAGAACCTGAGAGAATAAAGCACAAATACTTGATATATGATACATTTCATTGTATAAAATATACATTTAAAAATAATAATTTAGGATATGTTTAATTCCAAATTTTAGAGAAGATGAAGCACAATCAAACAAGCTGATAACAATATCTTAAAGCTTTTCCAAACCTTTGGAGTTTAACTGAAAGACATTAAGCTTGCCTGGGTTCTGGGGTTACCCCACGCTCTGGAACAGACAAGGGGGTCCTTGTCCTCTTCAAGTTGTGGCTGGGGTCATGTTTGTGACTACATGGCTCACACAAGATGCAAGAGGGACATACACTGAAAAGATGAAAATACACATGAAATTAGTTTTTATTTTTCAACAACAACAAAAAAAAAAAGAATACTTAATACTTAATTCTTAATTAATACTCGACATGAAACTACACTGAGAATGATACAGTAGTATCCCCAGATTTCTCGCTCTTACTTACCTGCAGTGATATCCTCCCCCAGTGGCTGGTCCCTTGCAACTGCTGCAGCTTGGTGTTGGGTTTGAGGTCCTTAATGTTGTGGAACTGACTGTAGCCATTTGAGTTGCAGAAGTGCTTGGCTCTTCTGAGGGGTGCTCAGAAGCTCTATGCGTGCAACACTGGCCAGAAAACTCACTGCACATCCTGTCCACCACCTCCCTCACTACCTGATCTTTAAACTGTAAAGAGAAGTTATATAGATGTATGAAACAAATCTGATTTGAAAATCTGATCTGATTCAGAGCAATTGTCAGATGCTCAATATATACAATATAACTTGACAAGTCAATCAAATGCTGTATTAATGTGCCAACTTATAAAAAATTATTTTGTTCATTTAAAACACCTCTTTATGATGTATTACTATTTAACTGACTATCATGTTGCTTGGCAACCATAACAACATAATGTACTATTCATTAAAACTAATGCTTATATGAAAAAAACTGTTTGTTGTGATTATTATTCAAATATTTTTTATGATTTATTGAACATTTTTGTATTTCATAATGTTGCATTTGGCTTCTTTTTATATAAGCAATAAGCTTTCAAAGGTTGCGTTACAGCATTTTTAAGGTGACCACACTGTATTGTTACACATGCACTTTTAAACACCTTATTAAGTGTGAAAATCAGACTGAAAGGCCTTGTGACTTATCTGTTGTGGCAGAACACACATTAGAAACAGAGATAAGGCTGAGAGAATTGGCGAAGAGACTAATATCAAAGTGAAAGGCTTTAGATCATATGCACACATACTCTGTCCATGTAAGACTTGAACCATGCTGGAACAGCCTCCTCTTCACCTTTGGTCACTTTGTTTTCCTTCATAGCCACCTACAAATAATAAATATTAAAGAATTGTTCAATATTATGTGAAAAGTAACAAATCTAGCAATTTTCTATGCATACAACAACATATTTCAATTTCAAATGCCAACAAAAATTAAAGAAAGAGCTTTCTGTACAAATCATATTACTCACCGAGTCCCGCTCAGGTGTCACCTGTGTTTCCTTGTCAGCCACTTTTACTCTGGCTCGATATGGCGGGGCTGGTCTGGGATCAATTTTGATTTCTTTAACTTCAGCCTTTACAGCTCCACCTTCAGCCTGACCCTTCATTTTATAAACATTCATGTGAAGCTGGTTGGCCTGCTTAAACGCACTCTGAAAAAGACATTTAAACACAAACATTATGACTTTACTTATTTCTAGTTCGTTGACATCAAAAATTCATTAGACCACCTTTCTCCCCAAAATTAAAGTTGGTATTAGTTCTTACCTTCAAAGCCTCCATATACTCATCTGATTAAACAAAAAAAAAAGTAAACATAAAAATCTGTGGAGTTCTTTTTTATATATTCAGAGTTTTTAAACAGATTATGCAGTTACTTATAATAAATGTCATAAATATTTGACTTTTCTGTAAATAATTGCATGTGCCACATACCTTGACTGTTTATGGATATCTGTAAAATTATGAAGAGAGGTTATTCTGTTATTTATTATATTTGACTAAAAGCAAAATTAGTTCAATATAAAAAACAGGGTTTTTGGTGTACTTCAGTCCACTGCTCACCTCTTCGTTGTCCTCATCAAAATACTTCACTTGAAAATGGCATAATCCAAAAGTGGTTTTAATCTAAAGGCAAACAGAGAACGAGGAGGATGAGCGAAGAGGAGGTGAAGACATGTCAGCACACAGAAGAGCAGCAGTGAGGGACTAAAGGAGAGCACACGCTCAGCCACAAACGATACGGTTCACATTCACGACACACACGGCTCAAATGACAGCATTGACACCAAGCTGACACAACAAGCTAACAATGTGAATCTATAAATCAGAGAGTGGTCGTCCGGTAGAGACAGAAGGAAGGTGGCCTGTGCGGGATTGTTTATGTGGGGCTGATCCGCGGCCTTACCCAGGCCTCTACCGTCTCCCACTGCGCCCTCTCCGCGTCCGCCACAGAGAACTTCTTCACCCCGCCTCGGAAATTCACTTTAACCGTCACGGGAGGATTCATCGTCTTGAACGAGGATGCTGTCCAAAAACGAGCTCATGTAGAATGAGGAATCTGTGATTGAATGCCCCCCTCTCAGTGTGTCTCTCTCTCTCTCTCTCGCTCCTTGTTTACATCGTTTATCTCCAACACTCCCCCTCGTCCACGTAACAGGAAGACTCTTCCGCTCTCTCTCTTCCTCTTTGCTTCTTATACGTTTTGTAAACAAATTTCACTGTTCGTAGTCGACCACTGTAGCACATTTTATCTTTTGTATATAAATAAAAAATAAACGCCTCGTTTTAATAAATATTTCGGTTGCTCGCGCATGCGCGGTGCACTTGTCTTCGTCTTGTCGCTGACACATCTGCGTCATCTCCGCGCGCCCAGACACCTTGTGGCTGACAGTCGGCCGCCGGTTCGGTTCATGCTGTTCGGACAATCCGCTGAGTTTCGCCAATACTGACTAGGAAAAATGTCTTCGCTACTGAAGGTGGACAACGACATTAAGACGAAGGTGTGAGTGAGTTTACGCCGGGCCTGCTTACCGCTGAGGCGGGGGGAGGTGCCGCTGGGCCGCTGTTAGCGCGGTTAGCTGTGTTATTAGCGCCTTTAGCTGTAGCCGCTCAAAACCGGACAGCTTTTAGTCACGAACAGGAATATCGGGCTCACTTTACCGCTACTCTGCCTGGTTGATCTCCCTATGCAGACACCGGGCAGCGGTTTTCTCTTCCAAATATCGGAGGCCGCCAGCTCCTGATAGTCGGTGAGCTCTGCTCCAGCATGTGCTCCCGACACAGCCGGCCCCGATCAGACTGTTAGCCAACCACAGGGAGGGCTGCTCGATTTGTACAGAAATCTCCATCTCGATTACTTCTATCAGCACTGAAATCAGAATTAAAAATCTCGAATTTTCGAATACCCATTCAACTGTGAGACAGCAGGCACTTACTTGACTTTTTTCCTATATAATAAAGTCGTGCAGCATTTAATTCCTTTTCTTGCTGTTTGAGCTTTAAAATGGAAAAGTATAAACTGAATGATACATCTATATCATTTGTCTTTTAATTAAATTCAAAAGTCAAAATATATTTCTTCAAAACAAGATGAATGTTGTAAAGGTTTTTAACCAGAAACTCCAGCCTGTTCACTTGGTCTGGTTTCAGGGAAGCGCGCAGGGAGGTCACAGTGTTTCCACCTGGGCTATAGACCCTCTCAGGGTGGGATGCACAGATGTTTCTTTGTCAGTTTGGAGAGATGCAGGTAGAGCTTCTGCTTAGAGCTATTGCCTCTCCACTCTGGGTCTTTCTCACTTCAACATTGTTCTCCACTAATTGCTTTAAGCAGATTATTTAGTTTTAATCACTGAATGTTAAAATCAAAATGGAAATAAGATTTGATTAACTGGGCAGCCATATTCAGTATCTGTGCAGCTAAACCACCACTGTCACTTTTTTCACATCACTTACTTTCTGACATTTAACAAGACAAAACCAGGGCCAGTGATGTGGCAGGAAAAAAAGGCTCACAAAGGCTCTTTTTTTGGCCAAATCTCCCAAATCAAACACAGTGAGGTGGTATGACTAAAACTATGAGCTTTAATTGTTTAAAGGCTTTTTAATACAAATATTAATGTTTCTTTTATCACTGCAGGTTGATGTTTTCAGAGAGCGAATTACAGGAGAGGTAAGGCAACCTGAACTTCCAGTTAATTTGTAAAGTGTTTCTTTGTTTCTCACTGACACACATTTCTCCTTCCAGGCAGAAGATCTGGTTGCAAATTTTTTCCCTAAGAAATTACTAGAACTGGACCAGTTTCTGAAGGTATTATTTTGCACCACAAAAGTCCCTGTTTTTTTATTGCCATTGACCATGTTTATTTATTTACTTATTTACTTATTTATTTATTTACTTATTTATTTAAAGTAGAATGTATTTACTTTTTGGATATAGCTGTAATGTAGTGATTTGCTTTTTTTTGCAGGATCCCCTCATAAATATCCGTGAACTTAAAGATATTCATTCAGAGATTAATCTGGCTGTGCCAGACCCGATTCTACTTACAGACCTCCACGATGGGATTGAGGGGGTAAGAATTTAAAATGTAAATGTTAAAATTTGGGGGGAAAACTCTAATTTATTGTATTTATGATGTATTTGTTCCCTCCTCAATTGAAATATTTCTTAATAAATGAAAAATTTGTACAGTTTTTACAATAGGAAATAATCATTGTGACATGTTTGTCATGTCCAGAAGTGTAACTGTGATTTGTTCCATCAACAGCAAAATGCCAAAAAGAGAAAGCTTGAGGATTGTACAGGAGAGGATAAAGGTGAGTTCTGTAAAATGTTAACTCAATGAATTTTGGTCTGTAAGTATCTTAAGCCTGTTTATATTATATTGCCCAATCTTTCTTTATGTAGTTGGTGGGACCAAGGTCTATGTCATGCCAGGTGGAATGATGAAAAGCAATGGCAAACTGGTAGACCTTATCGAGAGGGTTAAACCTGAGATCAGAACCCTCATAGAGAAATGCAATACTGTAGGTCTATGTTCCCCTTACAATTACACAATGTCACACTATGACACCTGCTTTCCAAACATAATATACAATTTGTGTTTCTTTGTAGGTCAAGATGTGGGTACAGTTGTTAATTCCAAGAATAGAAGATGGCAACAATTTTGGAGTATCAATCCAGGTATCATTAATTTTTATTGAGCAATAGTGAATGCACAATACAGCAGTGATGGCATTGACAGTAATTTGGTTAATTTTAAAGTATAATTTAGTTTATAACCAGTTAAACAGTTGACTGCATTTTGTTTTAAGATAATTAGGAAGTGTCCTCATCGGTGAAGTGATAGTAATAGTGCTAGTGATAATGCAAGTATCAATGATCCGTGAGTCTAGCTTTACAGAGTTGAAACTTACTCTGTAATTTGACTGTAGTATTGTGTTTGGTTTAAACTGTGTGACTGTCATCGCATTTACAGGAGGAGACAGTGGCTGAACTCAGAACAGTGGAAGGGGAGGCAGCATCTTATCTAGACCAGATATCCAGGTACTTCTCTCGTCTTTGTTCTATTTCTATTTTGTTAAAATTTATAACTCATCCTTAGTTTAATGTTTCGTTGACAATTTTCAGATATGGGTTAGATTACACATTTTTGCACCCCATGTTATAATACAAATACTACATTAAAACTTGCCATTTTCAGTTTCAGATTAAGCTGGAGGCACTAACAATGTATTGAATGTTACTGACCATAACAGCAGAGTGCTATGACTCTTATTATGCTGTGTAACAGCCTTGATCAAAGTGATCACCAAAATTATTGTGCTTTTTCTCCTAAACCTACAGATACTATATTACAAGAGCAAAGCTGGTTTCCAAAGTAGCGAAATATCCACATGTGGTAAGTGCAATGATGAAAGTATATGCAAATCTTTGCCTTTACAGGTCTCAATTTAACTGTAAATGGATCCTAATTTACCCCATAGTAACTGATTGGGCATTTTTCTGGTCAGCCGAAGGTTTTTTTTGGTGTTTTTGTTTTTTGTTTTTCCCTGCTTGTCTGTTAGCATTCCTTACTTTAACTCCAAATTGTTACTTTGTTTTTTTCTTGTTAGTGATGTCATTAGAATCCCAAATGTCTTCCTGTAAGATAAGTACGTTTTAGGAATAACTGTCTATACGGTTTTGTTGCAACAGCCTGTGTTATAATATTTTGCACTATAAAACAAGTAGGACAGCATTTCAGAGCCGTTGCTGTATTGACTGTAACCCTGAACTGGCATCTTTACTTGAAGAGTTGGAACACATCTGTTATATTGCACAGTTGCTATTATACACACTACAGGGATGCGCCTTAATTTGTCTGTCTTGGTATCTAGACCGTATACTTTCAGTAAATAATTGATATTCGTCCATGCAGTGTAATTAAAACACATTTTGACTCCAACAGGAAGACTATCGACGCACAGTCACAGAGATTGATGAGAAAGAGTACATCAGTCTGAAGATTATAGTCTCAGAACTGAGAAATCAATATGTAAGTTTTCTGTAGTCCACGTCATATAAGTTCATTTGTATGGAAGGAAGATGGCGCCATACTTTATACAAGCAACTCTGTAAAGCTACTTTTTTTGTCACAGGTAACTTTACATGACATGATTCTGAAGAACATTGAGAAGATAAAGCGGCCGAGGAGCAGCAATACAGACGCTCTCTACTAAGATCACTCACCTTATTATGTATAGCCTCTCCTTTTTCTCCATGGGGCTAGTCGGAACCTTGGACTGGTTCTAATGCAATTAAGAAACCGTTAAAACCAGAACAAGACTCACAACCCCTGTCAGGTCTGGTGAAACATGTTGCTAAACTGTAAAATAAGGTCACTATTTTAAACCCTTTAAAGAATTCCTATTGATTTTCATAGTGGGCAGTGTTAATGTATGGAGCAGGGACTGAATATGCATATTGAGGAGGCTGTCTCAGTTGCTTTTTTCTGTTATTTAATTAAAGGATGATCTTAACAATGGGTTTTCTTTTTATCTTTCACAAAACCAAATGCAGTTAAGTGCTGTTTTGGAGGGTCCTAAGACATTTTACATGTTTGAGACTCAGTTTGGTCACTGATGTGAATGTAATGGGTAGATACAGAAAAGGCTCATCTGATGACATTGTTTCTGACGTTGAGAAACCATGAAGGTCTTATTGATGCTGTATTTTAATCAGTTGACTCTGTCCATCTAATATGTAAATGTAGTCCACGATGAAAAGCTGTACTTGTGCATCATTTTACATTCATTTAGATATTTCATGTTAATGAAATATAAATATATTTTATGCTTATTTTCTTCATTGATAGAACCACCAAGTTCCCAAAGCTTCTTATGGCTTTTTTTTTGTTTTTGTTTGGTTGTTCAGTTTGTTTTAAGAGTGATACATTTTGCTGAATAAAAGGAGGTTTTTTTTTCCCACCGTGTTTATGTAATTAATTTACACATGCCTGCTCTACAGCTCTGGACCTGTCCTTTTTTCAATGAATAAGCAAGAATTCTTGTTAAAATAAGATTGTTATACTCTGTGGTGGAAAGACTAATGTGTTTATTTTTTATTATTGAAGTCAATACATTTTACAAAAGTATTCAAAATACACTTACAATAAGCAGTCTTTGTGAATGTGAACAGTTCCACGTCAGAAGCAGTGTGGTGTGGTTCTGCTTTTGGCCAGCAGGGGGCAGACCTGCCAACACGAACGAGCAGTGCACAACAGAACATGTTTTAAATTGGCTCGATTAAAACGTATTTTGTAAAAGGATCCTTAAACACTTACTGCCACTACTGCTTGATCGTATTTTCAAATGAGATGTGAACTTGAATATAAAAGCATCAAATACAGGTTTGGTTCCAAAACACTTTCTTTAACTTATGATACATTATTGGGGCTCTACAAACATCAACGCTGTCATATGATGTGTGTGCATATTGAAATGAAAATAACAGTTTTAAATGAACTAAACCCACCATGGGCAGAATATGTTTAAGAGTAAAAGAAATGCAGAAATATAAAATATAAAGTTTTCCAGGACCTACGCAGTGCATTTACATTGCCCCTGTAGTTACACTTTAATCCAGCAGGTGTCACTGTTGGGGAGAGTATGGTCATCACAATGGCACTTTCTTTTTTACATTACTTTTTGCCTTCAGCTTTGTTACTTTTAAATGTTGCAAAACGTATGTAATCAAATAAGCAGTGATGTGTAATATATAGCATATATTATAGAGAAACATAGAGATGGAATGGTTACTAAGTTGACAATGAAATTCCTATAGAAAAAAACAAACTGTCAGTATGTTAGTAAGTATTTTATGATCTTAAAGGATGTATGCAGGATGTAAAAATTCTTTAGGAACGATGCCAATATCGCCATCTAGCTCCCCAACCCACCAGCCATGGATGTTATATTCCTAGAAAGAGAGAAATATAGAGAGAATGAGAAAAATTCATAAATTCATGTCTGCTGTATATGTTAAAAGCGCAAAGTATAACTTTTGTAGTTCTGTGTGTATGCTTTAAAAAGCCTTTAGGGGTATCCAATCAGAAATATACATACATTTAATATAAATACAGTAGCATATTTTGTTTGCAAGTTATATGAAAATAATATATGCATAACTGCATAAGATCTATGAACAATAAAATATAGCACATAATATAGCAAGAATGTGTATGGAAATATTCCAAGAATATTATTAGAAATGTTTCCATTTATGGTCATCAGAACAGGCTTGAAATGATAGTTGAAAATGTCCACATCCAATAATATGCATGCTGAAGAAATTATATAAAAATTAGAACTGTAGTGCACCACCCATGAATATTTATATCCAAACACGCAAAGATTTCACCAAGGATCAGGACTGTAGATTTGAGGCTCATGGTAGCATTAGGTGCCACCTCCATGCCAACAAGCTGGAAATTGCCAAAAAGATTTTTTTCTTTCTATTCTTCTACAAATATAAGTTTGTTTGTTTTCTGTATACTTTGGAAACTTTGATTGGAAGAAGAAGAAGAAGAAGAAGAGAGTGCAGTAAAGAAGACTTAAAGCAAAGGTGAATATAGAGAGATTCTGACAAGTGCTCTGGTATTGCTTGCTCATGTTCTCCATGCTTTTGTAAGAGTTTCTATTTGTTAGACTACATTTATGACTGGGATTTATGTTCAAAGTAACAGTAAGAGAATCTCCTTGAACCTTTCCTGACAAATTGTCATGGAGACATGGGTGTTGAATCAGTGCATTAATACAAGTTGGAAAGTAGAAACAGACCAATATGGAAATTTTTTAAATATAGGGTCATGGACACTTCATCTGGACGGCCTTGACACTTCCTCTGAGCATGTTCTGATCAAAGCAGACCTGATCCCTAATTAGCTTTGGCTTGAAAGTCCTCATTACTCTAGCAAGGCAATCTCTGTTCACTTCAGTTATCAATCAGAAAGGAGCAGGGCGATGGCCCTGGCACTTACAAGCAGCTAGTAGAGAAAGCCCTGGACCTGGCCTTTGACAAATGGATACAGGGCACAGTGGTATTATCAATGACACTGCTGGAAAACATCGAGATAGAGCAATGCACAGAAGCTGAAGTGTTCAAAGTGTGTTTGAGTATTCCACATGCATACACAAGTACATTTAGATGTGATGAGCCTGTCATCCATCCAGTGCCTGCAGAAGAAGAGAGTGGGAACTAATTACCATCTCCTCACACACACAGCGCTGCGAGCCTAATGTCTTCAGCCCATGCAGACGAGCTGCTCTAATGATGCCATGAGGAATGAATTCCGAGCGGTGAAGTATCTAATGGGGCCGCCAGCATCCACAATGCCATTACATGTCAGACTTGGTGAACCGTCAGGTTAAGTTTCCAAGCTTGTATCTAAGATTGACTCAATGCAAAAGTGAGAGTGAGAGAAAGCACACTCTAAAAAAGTTAATAGTTAATGTAGCAATTGCATTGTTCTAGAAAAACATTAAGTTTATGCTATTATGCGCCAACTTATGGGGCCCTAAGTTGTGAGACAATTTACTAATGAAAAGCATTTGTTGACATAAATGTGCAAAATCATTTATAAAGTCTGATTCCACCAAGAATCAGTTCTTATAAAGGCAAATTTAATCAGCCGCAACCCAGAAAATATAATAACAATTACACTTGTTGGAACTATAGGCCTTAATAAATGTTACTTGGTTTTTAATGTCAAAATTCTAATAATGCATTTGCTGTCTCTGTGCTTTTCTAAACAAATTTTTCTTGCTTTGTTTACAAATATTGCTTTGCTTATAACACTCTTGCCATTCAAACATCAGATTCCTTCTTTCAAAGAAGAACAGGTGTGTTCAACTTTGGCATGAGTGTGTGTGTGTGTGGGTATGCACACATGTGTATGTATGTGTATGTGGGTGTGTGTCGCTGAGGCTGAACTGTGCGACTGAAATGGTGCAGCACTGGCGCTGACCTCTGTATGACTCCTCTTTTGGAGATGGGTGGGGTTGGCACAAAGCAGGACTGCGAGTGTGTGTTGCCATGACAACACCTGCAGTCTGCAGCGTGCCACTGATATCATTTATTTCTCACTCAGGGGGGCTGGCTAGCGCTGGTATTCAAATGGGTCCATCACTCTGGAGCAACCGGGGGACAGCCTGGCAGCTAATGATGCCTTCAAAAAGGAGCGACTTCACTGGAGAATGTCATATGGCACATAACAGGGTGAGGAGTGGCTCATGTCTGTAAAAAAGACAGCAGCAGTGATGCCAGGCAACCAAATGCTGACACTGCCAGCACACTCCTAATGTCTCTTTCTTCTATTCCCTCTTTTCCCTACATGTGAGAGCAGCTTTTGCTTCCCTTAAAGTTGCTTCCCTTAAGAACTCCCACAAAATGTCAAATTTCAATAACAATTCACATTTTGTCCTAGAATTTTGTGTCCAGACCAAGAACCATTCAGGAACTTTCATTTGTTAGAGAGTACTACGTGAACAACCTCCCCTTTCCCTACATATTCTCAAGCATGCTTCCTTTCCCTCATGTTTTAATCATTTACCTCATTCACCATCTCCCTCTTTTTCATCTCACCTATTTTTTCTCTGTTGCTCAAAGCCATAGACACACACATGCAGACACCCACACCTACTCACACACACACACACACACACACACACACACACAGACACATACACACACACTACTTCAGTGGAGGCAGGAGAGACGCTAATAAGAATGAGGCATGAGGCCTGTGCCGCAGGCCACCAGCTGACTGAGGTAGGCCTTGGGAGTGATGGAGCGCAGGAAGTCTCTCATTGCCCCGCCGCTGAACCCGCTCACTGTTCTACCTCCCTCTCTCTAGCCCTCCCTCTCTCTTCTCTCTCATTGCCACTGGAGTGTATCAGCAACACACGCTGCTGTTGAGCATCTCTAGCTGTCATTGCAAAGGAGCATGAACATGCTGCCATGTTAATAGCCACAACAAGAACAAAATATGAATACATAGCTGTGACATCCATAATTGTTCCTCGAGGCATCCATCACATGATTACACTCAGATCAATGCAAACAGTAATCAATGCAGGTCATTTAGGTTCAATTTCAATTACCAAGAGGGTTGCCAAACCTCCGCATAGTTCTTTTAAATGTGCAGGCAGTGTGAACCCATGAGAAGCAAGTGAAAGATAAGATCTGATAATAGACATGTAGACGAAAGAGATATTTAAGATACAGGCCCAGCAATCTTGATGATTCGTCATGGTGGTGGCTACTCAGCCACAGAGAGTGTGAGATGATGACTAAAAATGTGGAAGAGCAAATAAACTAGCTGCCGGTGTAAAAGTACGCTGGGGGATTACTGATGGCTCTTTAACTTAATAGGCATTTAAAGTGGATTGTGTATGCTGCTGAGTGCCTGTAATGATGGCTGTTTACGTGGCCTCTCATTTATAATAATTAGGCAGAGTGGGAGGGGGCGGCCGCCATGCAGTTCTGGACTATTGGCTTAGGCTGAATAATGACCTACTGTAGTTGACCGGGAGATGACCGTTGCCTTCTGCATGACCCCAGAACCCCAGACTCACCCCCCTGCTGATTCGGCTGGTAAATAGAATGCCCAATGTGTCCAGATAGCGCCTTGGTGTCTGTTGCAATAATGAAGGCAGGTTTTCTTATGTGTTTTGTGTGTGTGTGTGTGTGTGTGTGTGTGTGTGTGTGTGAGAGAGAGAGAGAGAGAGAGAGAGAGAGAGAGAGAGAGAGAGAGAGCGCACGCGAGAGAGAGAGAGAGAGAGAGAGAGAGAGAGAGAGAGAGAGAGAGAGAGAGTGAGGGAGAGCAAGAAGGAACAAGAGGAGGGTGTGGACCAACAAGTGCTTTAAGGTTGCCCTCTGTTGCTCTCCCTTACCCTTCCCTTCTCTCTTTATTGCACCCCTTCCTTTTCTTCTGGCATTTTGTGAGCAGAATGACCTCCCATTACCACTACCCATAGTCCTAGGGCAGCAAGTGCTTTCATTTATCTGAAAGAAGTGAGGATCTAAGCCACTCAAAGGAGAAACACACACACACCCACACACACACAGTCAAACACCCACAAACTATTAAATCATACATTTGTCATCTTTGTAAAAAAAAATCTCAGGATTCTTTAAGTGAACTTTTCTGAATGGGACTTGAGTTTGAAGCAAAACACCTTCAGTGTGGAGCCTTTACATTACCTGGAAGTGCTTTAAACCTATAACTACAACTAGCCAGATGAACTATTTGATTTGCTGTGATTTATAAATATATATTTAAAAATACATACACACACACACACACACACACACACACATATATATATGTATATATATATATATATATATATATATATATATATATATATATATATAATTTATTAATTTTTCTTTTGTTTGCTCACTTTGCATTTTGTAAATTGATTAAAAAAAAATCATTATTTTTTCACACCTGTCTAAAACTTTTGCACAGTACTGTATGTGTGTGTATATATATATATATATATATATATATATATATATATATATACATGTATATAAAAACAGTAATGGCCACCGATTAAAAGTTTAAATAGATGCATTATACCTTATATACCTTACCTTATATTTTTAAAGTCCGAACCTGCCACTGTTCATGATTTCCGTTAAAATTTACAAGGATGAGCCAGAAGGTGTCAGTAGTGTCCACAGTCTGGCCAAGGGACCGTGTGTGTTTTGGGCAGCTGGAGGCTGTAAGGGGGGCTGGCTTGAGTCTAGACCAGCGTCCAGCCCACTTTTATGAGAGAGGGAACGACGCATGCTCCGAAAGGCCGGCGTGGACCGAAGAGAGCTCTGCTAGTGGGCCTGCATGTTAAAAGGGTTTCAGAGAAGTTTGGCCCATGTCTTCAGAGCCGTAAATCTTTCTGCTTTCTCATTGCAGCATTTTTTTTACGGGAATTCCGCTGGGAACTCAGGCATGTGTTGAGGCTGACCTCCGGAGTCGTGTACTTTGAATTCAGGGACATAAATTAGATTCCAGGAATGCAGGAGGACTGGATGGTTGGAGAAAGAACATGGTTTGGATGCAGTGTCAGTGGGGCCCCCTGGGCTCCGAAACTGAAATCCAGACCCTCTCACAATGCGTGATAGTGTGACACTATTGAAAATCAAGGATCCTAAACGGTTCTTTGCTTGAATCCAGAAAAAAAAACAACCATTGCATAATGTTGAGGTTCTTTCAAATTTAAAAGGTTTTCAACCTAATAAAATGTCAGTGAAAAGACATCATGTCAGACATCAAGTGGCAGACATCATTTGGTGTCTGCCACTCAAGTCTTTTAGTAGGTCAGTGCTGTGGGCTTTGTGCTAATATTGACATATAAAGCATTTGGTGTGTTGACAGTATGACTTATTTTAGTTGTATTTTGTTGATCATGTTTTAGGTTTTTTTATTCCTATATGCTTGTTTGTTGGTCCACAGCTACTTTTTTTTTAATGCAGACTTCTTTTAAAAAATCGATTAAAGGGTAAATTATGGAATAAAATTAGTTCTCCTACAGCAGGGGTGTCCTCAAAGGTCTGGGTGGCTGCACGGTTCCATCCCAACAAAGCTGAGGCACAATTATCTAATCCTTTGAAGACTGATATCAGTGGATAAAAGGAAGACTTGTTTATTCAGTTCTCTTGCTTAGCCAGCATGAAAACCTGCAGCTGTACCATCCTTTCCTGATAACTTGATAAACCTGTGATATGGGAAAATGTTTTTGGCATCTTTATTTTAGTGTTTGCCACATCATTAACAGTGTGTTACATTACATTTCTGCTTAGAAAATAAGAAATCTAGTGTGAGAATATGATAGCGATTGTTATTTAATCAGGAATCAAACTTTCATTATGCTTCATAATCACCTCCAGCAACACTAGGACAAATAAAAAGAGCTTGTGTGGATTACAAAAGCAAGCGTGATGTGATTAGTGTGGGGAGAAGCACAGCCCCAAACATCCTGCTCTGCTGCCATCAGAGGCTCCCCTGCACTGAGGATTGAGGAGGCTACGTAACGCTGCCAGATGGATGTTGGTATTAGCCACTATTTCATGTTGGAGGGTAGAAGCAGTGAGGCAGCGCCGCAGAGCAGGGAGCTCTGGGGCTCTCGATGCAGAGCAGAGCACAGCGGCTACGCAAAATTAACTCTGTTGAATTAATCAGAGGAAGATTGAAAATGAAGCTAGGCTGCAGATGAGTGAGCAGGCTCGGTGGGTTTATTTATTTTACCCCCTGCCGTCCCACACTGCTCATATTCTTTACAACACCAGAGTGCTGAGACAGAAACCATGCACTTAAGTGTTACACTTCACAACATACACACACACAAAACAAGTCACAACCTAGTAGGCACATGAGCATGTGTCACCAGCTGTGTTGCTACATACAGACGCACATCTACTCTGCACATATGTAGTCAACACCAGAACTGAGAAAATATATATGTGTGTATAATAAATGTATATACAGTACTATGCAAAGGTTTTAGGCAGGTGTGAAAAAATGCTGTAAACAAAGAATTCTTTCAGAAATATAAATAATGATTGTTTATTTTTATCAATTTACAAAATGCAAAGTGAGCAAACAAAAGAAAAATCAAATCAATATTTGGTGTTACTACCTTTTCCCTTCAAACCAGCATCAATTCTTCTGGCCCCCACAGAGCCCTGATCTCAACATCATCCAGTGTGTCTGGGATTACATGAAGAGACAGAAGGATGTGAGGAAGCCTACATCCACAGAAGATCTGTGGTTGGTTCTCCAAGATGTTTGGAACAACCTACCAGCCGAGTTCCTTCAAAAACTCTGTGCAAGTGTACCTAGAAGAATTGATGCTGTTTTGAAAGCAAAGGGTGGTCACACCAAATATTGATTTGATTTAGATTTCTCTTTTGTTCATTCACTGCATTTTGATGATTGATGAAAATAAATGATTAACACTTCCATTTTTGAAAGCATTCTTTTTACAGCATTTTTTCACACCGGCCTAAAACTTTTGCACAGTACTGTACATATACATGTATATATGTTTGTGTGTGTGTGTTCATGTTCATCCCCAGAGCAGACTGCTGCATCTTGTTTAGGATGTTTCTCCAGCTTTCCAGCACCTTCTTTCAGATCTTTTAGCTCTTTCACTCTTTCAAATGTTCCTTTAAACATTTGCTTATAATGTTCACTATTTCTCAGTAGACATCATTCCTTGATGAATATAATTTCATTTAAAGGATAGTATGTTATTTTAATCTATTATCAGGATAGGCTGTTCATATAATGAGTGAATTAAAGAAATGTAATCTTTCATAGGAATAAGGGGAAAAGCAGAGGACCTGACAGGAAACTTTCCAGGATGAGGACACATATTGCCCCCCATAAAGTAAAAAGAATGGAAAGCAATGAAAAGATGAACCCAAAGTTAATATTTTCAGAGCTACAGCATTTATTTATATGTTGGGCTTTTTAAATTTCAGAATCTCCTGTCAGATACCACATCCATGACCAGAAGCTCATCTGAAGAGTTTCTCAAAGACTTTGCAAAGGGCAAGCTGCAAAATGCAGTCCCTGAACTTTGAAAAACATCCTTGCAACCACAAATATAAAATAGAGATTATAACTAAAAATCTGTTTGCCACTTAAACATGACCATGTTGGACCATTCATGAAGTTAATGACCTAAAGCAACTTTCAAAATGCACTAAGAATTGGTTGTGAGAACTCAAGATCCAGTGGTCAACAATAACTCAACAGGTGTCCTCCAATTTGTAAAGCATCACACAGTTAAGCATTCTCACTACTCTCTCAATCTCTGTAAGTAAAGAAAGTTTTGTTTTGATAATTAAATATGAATGTAAATATAAATTAATACTTTATATTTAAATATATAAAAATACAGTTAAAGCATTTGTTCACTCTCTCACTCATGGTCTCTTTTTTTCTCTCTCAGCTGCTGAGAGTTACCATCAGAAGGTGCAAATTGCTTTAGGGTTGTTTTAAGATCAAAGGTTTGGTTCCTGATTTCTCTTCAGTGCCTCCTGCATGGATATGCACAGTTTTATGTGCAGTATACCTGATTATTTAAATTAATGAAGTATCGACTGAGATATGTGATGATAACTAGAAGCTATACTCGGCTTCCACAAGAATTAATATTAACTCAGAACTGTGATTGACTGGTGACCTGTCTCATGTGTTTCTGATATATATTCTATATATTTGCTTAGTTAGGTACATACAGTATGCAGTAGAATTTATGTGGGCTGTATCTATGTAGGCTACTATATGTGATGGATCAAAAATCGCTGCTGAGAAACATTTTATAATCTGCACGGTCGGCTCAGCTTTAGGCTTGCGAACTGCCGTGCCTGAGTTTTATGCATACTCCATTGCTGTGACAGTCCTGTCTGCCCCCTTGATTTGCTGCTTTTCAGCATTCAATCATAGGGCTGCCTTAAAAAACCTGTTGGTTAGCACCATTGATTTAACACTTTGCACGTCTTTATCACCTTGTAATTATGCTCAGTGTTGACACAAATACACCCGGCTTCCCCTCCATGCATCTGGCTAGGAAAATTTATGCACTCTTATTTTATGACCACTCCTTTATAAGTGAGGCTGTTAGATATAGGCTTGAGTTCTAGCCAGTGGCTCATATTTCATTTGGTGGGGTCAATGGTCCAGGGAAGCACCCGTAAAACAAAAGCACCAGCCCTACACTGTCTAAGATGATCCAGAGGATCAAACATTCTGGAGAAACGTGCTGGAGGAGTGACTCAGTATTCAAAATGGTATTCCAGTCATTAAGATCCTTATTAAGTAAATATTTCAATTATGGATGAGTGAGTGGAATAAAATATAATATGTTATAAATTTACACCCATATAAATGTCTACACAATGATAAGTACAGTCGGGATACCTCAGATATAACAGACTACAGCAGTTATAATGACTGTTTAAGCTAAACAGAAATAAAATAATTATCTGAAAAAGCCCTGTTCATGAATATATACAACCAACCCCAGGCTAGGTTATTATTAACCATATTTCATAATAATAAGAACATCAAGTAATGTTTGGAATATGACTTTTTTGCAAGTGCACTTTTGAAAAAACTTCACACACTGCTCTACAGAAACAATTTAATCAGCCCAATACTATGAATATTTAATTGTTTGCCCAAAATACTGCAATACCTTTTAGAATAAACGTATTTACAATATTTAATATATAAAACAAAATGAAATGTTTAGTTTACTTAGTCAATATGATTTGGCCACAGTTTCCCTTTTTTAAATTTGGTCAGCACCTTGATGGGACTTCAGATGAGATAACAATCAGTTGTGATTAGTAGTTTAGCACATACTGAGTCAGCAGTTTGTCTCTTTAGTGACTTTATTTTTGTGGCCTCTAAATGGTCTAGTATAGTATTTGTAACTGAGCAAATTGTTTTTTTTATTATAATATTAGGTTTTCAGTTTTTCAGTTTTGCTTAAAGCTGAGATTGGGAGAGAGCGAGAAGAAATATTGGAAATGGCCTATCTGCTTTTAATTATTTCATTTAGCTTAATTAATTTTATATTACTCAAATGTTTTATGTGTATGTTATGTGTGTGTTATGTGTGTGAAGAGAACACAGCACTAAAAACATTGTAAATGTCAGAAACATTAGACATTGTGTAACAATCCAATTAAAGCACGTTCACATCATGCAAATGGTAATTATGAAGACACATTAAGCTTCTCAACATTTACATAATTTTGAACATTTAGCAATGGTATCCTTAAATTTACAAGATTGGGTATGTGTCCGTTGATTTGCATGAGCAAAAGATGTTACATCCATACAGCCACTGTCTCTTAGTTTATTTTGACACAAATTGTGGTAATGTAACTTACTCATGTGCAACATGAAACATTTGATTCACATTAAATTGTTAAGTTATAATGCAGAATTAGCTATTGCTGTGCCTACTGGAGGGTTTATTAGTCAATAAATCTGCTCTTTATCACAATCACAATCAGAAAAAAACTTTTTTATTGACCTGAAGTTGATGATATTGCTGTTGCACACTGTGTGCTGTGCCTTGTTACACGATGACAAAAAATAGTCACTTTCACTTTCAACAGACTTGGTGTGTTTCTCTGGGCAATGTACTAGTCACAATACTGCTGCTCTATTCCACTTACATTCATGTACACACTGCCTATTTTTTGAGCTGGATTAATGTTCTCTGTCCTCTCTTGGGCAATTGTTTTTGCACTGGTTGTTGTTTTGTATGCACTTTTCTCACGGTGTGTTCTATTTCATGTTAGATGTCATGTGTGGCACCAGGGTCCTGGAGGAATGTTGTTTCGTTTCACTGTGTACTGTGTAAATGGTTGAAATGACAACAAACCTACTTAACATGATAATGTTCTGCTGGGAAACAGTGGGTCATGGCCTGTGGGTATTACTTTGACACCTACCAAAACACTGTTGCAGACCAAGTTCACCCATTCGTGGCAACATTATTCTCTAAAGGTAGTGTCTTTCTACAGGGTAATTTTCTGATACACTGCAGAAATTGTTCAGGCTTGGAACAATTTTTAGGAACATGACAGAGTTCATGATGTTTGAACATCAACCAACCTGTACTTAGACAAGCCCCTGAACAATGACCACTCCATACCATGGCAGTTTGAACACTGGGCTCTGGTTCGCCAACTTCACAGAGGCGGAGGGAGCCTTAGAGACACAGCAGCTCTAATGGTCCATTTACATTGAGAATTAAAATAAGAAGGAAAAATGTATACAATGTAATTAAACTAAGCCCTTTGTGGAATTTCTTTAGAATTTTAAAGTATGAGATGCCTAGAATAAACCTATTTACTCTAAAATGAAGCATGAAATGTCCCATTTAAAGTATATGTTGCTTACATTTTGTTCATGGAGCATCCCCATAGATCTTGGAAACTGCATTCAAATAGAGTACATGCTTTAAGATCTATAAGAGCCAGCTAGTCAGTGTGAATGTGTGCTGGTAATGCTTTCTGCTTGTAAGACATGTGAACTATAGATTTGGAGGAAAGGACTAGCTGGTGCATGCATAAGCTGTAAGAGGCACTAAATAAGCAGTTGTGCATGGCTGAACACTCAATTCTCCGTGATATAACTCTAGTAATGAATTAACAGCCCATTACTGAGGATCTGGCCATTGAACAACATTCTCCAGTGACTGCAAACACACACACACACTCAAAAACACAAACACCACTATCACAGCATTATGTCAATAGCTCTGAGGTGAAATAGGCTGAATAAGCAACCCACAGCGAGTTCCTGCAGTCGGGAAAAAGTAGTTCTAAGTATTTAAAAGGGGCCTTTGTATTAGACATTTGATCACTAGTTTGTAGTGTATGTTTTAAAGTGCACATCACAATCACAGTTCTTCCTGTGTCTATTTTTTCACTTTTAAAAAATGTTCTGCTCTATTTCCCTCTTCAGATGTGTTCAAAACTTAAGGGCAGTACTATTTCTACTTTAATCTGCTTTTGAGCAAGGATAAAATAGCTGGAAACATCTGGGGTAAATGAAGTTTAAGGGTAAGAACGTAAACAATAAAGAGAGTGGACTCATTATACATTTTGAAATGATCCAAAAAGCAAAATGAGTCCATTTCTAAAGATTCTATTGTGTTTGAATGTAATGTTTTATATAGAACTCTGCAAAAACAGGAGGGCATTATACATAGCATTTGAGTGAAAAATGAGTGTAAAAGTGTGCTGAATACATCGTTTTTCTTATATGTGAACTGATAGGGAACACCGTTTCATAAAATATAGCATAGTAAATTTAATGTGAGTGAGTACCATCAAAATTTAGAATGGGCAACATTTGTAATTTGTATGGCAGAAGGCAGATGGAGATTAGTTGAGCAGAGCTGAGTTACTAGAGACAGGAGAAAACAGAACAAGAGAGGAACAAAAAAGTGAACATGCTGAGGTGCATCTTTGTATACAGACAAGCACTGACCTTGCTCAGGATGTAAATCACGTCCCCTCTTTGAAATGGCAGCTCATCAGGACCCTCAGCTTCACAATCCCACAGGCCTTGATAGTAATTGGCATAATCTGATGATGGGTCTAACAAGGACCAACACATGAATGCACACACACACGCACACACAAACACATACACACACACACACACACACACACACACACACACACACACAGCACACGCTTAAATGTGATTTATTCAGTATTATTAACATGTACATAATAATAACACAAAGGACCAATTTCAAAGACTTTTGAAGACAAATATTGTTACAATTCAAATATTGATATGTTTTCAAAATGCACCATTCACTACATAGTCCCTTTATTACATAGGGTGAAACTAAACTTTAGAAACAGTTTTGTATTAAATGTTTTTTGTGATGTCGCAAAAATCTGTGCATTTACATTTTCAAATGTTCAGCCCCTTCATCCATGAGGAAAGAGTGTTTTACAATATGCTAATACTAAAATGAGATGGTGATGTTGATGGGGGTGGCAGTGGTCTAGTGGTAGGGTACTTGCCTGTGGACCCCTGGATCAAGAGGTCCCAGGTTCAAATCCCACCTCTAGCACTACCACCACTGGGTCCCTGAGCAAGACCCTTAACCCTGAGCTGCTCCAGGGGAGACTGTCCCTGTGATTAGGACATGGAAGTCGCTCTGGATAAGAGCGTCTGCTAAATGCCGTAAATGTAAATGTAAATGTTGTCATTCACAAAAGAGGTATTTTACATAATACCATCTTGTATGTAAAACAACAAACATGAGTTAAGGAGAAGGTTGGAAATTTGCCTTGTTTAATTGCAGGACTGTGACCATGAAATTACAGTAAAAATGTATATTACAAAAGATTCCCATATAAAACTAGTAATTTATAAACCTAGACACAGAGAGTAACTGTGTCCTCACCTGTTTTTTGGCTCCTCTCTGTGTCTTCTTCAGAGTTTTCAGAGAATTCATCCTCTAAAAGAGAATTGAGAAGAAAACAAGTGGGAAAAAATTGGACTATTAAATCGCTTATGGAGTAAATGGGCCCCTTGGCACTTCTTAAAGTAACACTCAGGCTCTTCCCTGTTTTCAGTCTATTAAGTTCATTAATGTTAAATATCTTCAACAGAACAGTGTACTTGCATCAACTGCCACATAATATGGGTATTATATAACAGGAGTGACATTAACAGAAAAGCTAATGTTTTTGATATATAAGAGATGTACAGGAGAGTTGCCATGTTGGATTTAGCAATCTGTGTGTCAGAGCAGACGGGGCATTGATTCAGGGTGTGGCACCTTAGGGTCTGTGAAGTGACAGTGATAGCCTTCCTCTCTGTCTCCCACATCCATCCTCACCCTGTCAGCCTGCCGATAAAACCACCACACAGCAACCTTATACTTCCCACAGCACGGGCCAGCCCTTTGCTTCCAGGAACCGTTGAAAAAGCAAAATAAAAAAAAGTGTACTTATGTTTTGAGGTTCCTGCAATCTAAAGAGTAGGTTTAAAATTTGTAGCTCCAGAGGCATCTTTCCTTTCAATAGCATGTCCGTTAATTTCAGTTTATTTGATTATTTTAAGTCAAAATCAATGCATTTGGATGACGATGGCACCTTAAAATATTATGACTTGTGCACTGCAGTTAAAATAAAATATGTTAAGCTAAAAAATATTACTAAACCAATAAAGTTCTTAATATCTTCACTATGATGACTTACTTAAAAAGGGGGTCTTCAGAAACCTTAGATGCTGTTAAAGCCTCACTAAGCACTAAGCTAAGCCTTAATTTACGATACAGTTTACAAGGGAAAGGGCTTTGTAGGGAAAGGGAAAGATAAAAAATGGGACAGTTTCTATTGTGAAAATGTTAGATGAAACAATAACTGAGTACAATAACTGCCACATAATAAAAATCCCCATTTGGATCAATTAACTGCTCAGCAACACTTTTGTCCTTTTTAAAGGATATATTCTTACAGCAAAACATACTCAGCACTTTTCAGCCCTAAAAGTCAGGGAGAAGGAGGAGGAGGAAGAAAGAGAGACAAATTGAGGGTGGGAGAGAGCGAGAGATGGTCATTTGATCTACCATCTGTGGCCGGCTCAGCTGCCTCACACACATGGCGGAGAAAGGTGAAAATGACAGTGCTCGGGACTGATGTGTTTCAGCTCTCGTTAAGTGCTCTCAGGCTGCTCCATTCATTTTCTAGGGCACTGGATCTTGATTTATCTGTTCTGCTCGACATTGGCTGTGACACTGGGAGTTACCCTATCAACTGCCCTATTCACCTGGTCAGCCTTACTAAAATAAAGGTATACTTTATGAATCAGTCATCATTATATTTTGCTTTGCAAACAAGCAGCCAGTATTAGGATTAGAATATATTAGTATTAGAGTAATAGAATTACAGCAAAATGTTGACAGATTAGTGGTTTTCTTCTTTACAGCTCATTAAGATGTTGAAAACTGTCTGAGATCGGGAATTTTAATTGAGGTAAGGAAATTGAAGTGATTTCTTTAAAAAAAAGAGGATATAAAACATTACAGAATATGGGCCCATTAACTCTATAAATCTATGACCCCCACAGCCAGAGTTTAATATCCATATCATAGCACTTTACACATCTTTACAATTCTTAGTCAAGGTGATGTCTTTCAAAAACTAAAATTTCAAGGCAACATGACTTATTAGGATTTTTGAGTTTTCTCAGCAGCTGCCATTAGAGTCTTTCTTACTAAAGTTCATTTATATAACCAACAGATTTGTTTTGTCATCCATGAAGTTCAACCTTAGGCTGGCAATTAAATGAAAGTTAATATTGCTCCGAAAACTTCAATTTCCATTTGAGAGGATCATCATTGTAGGACAAAGTCTTGTCATGGATAATTTTCTAAAGTACCACCATAAAATATCTTCCTAAAAAATTACTTCATCACCAAACCTATTTTCTTTTGAAGGGATGAGAAAAGGGTATAAAAGTTCAGGGTACACCTGTGCTTCTCCTCAGGTCCGTTAAATGACATGCAGATAATAAATGAATGGGTTTCCTATAGACAGGGATTGTAATGTTTTACTACAATTGCTAATGAAGATGTGTGATTCATCCCTGAACATCATCGTTTTGAACATTTTCGTTTGGCCTTTCTGAATGCATTCTTTATTTTATGTGTGGACTTACTTCTTGTAGGACTTGTAAAATCTTTCCATTGTTTCTTTTCAGTTAACAGCTCATAAAGGTTTGCAAGCAATGTCTTTTAACTGCAAACTCATCTGCAGTTTGTGTCTTTTTTTATTTTATAATGACAAATGTAATTATTTTTTACCACATTTTAATATCAAAATTTCTTACTTTACTTACTTTACTAAAATCAGAAAATGGAAAAATAGGCCATTAATTAAAATAATATTTTAATATTTTAATTGGTTTTTTGCAATATGTTTCACAAAGCCAGAATGCTCAGCTTTTGAACAAAAAGGTTTGGTGTCGTATCTGTGATTTGTTTATTTGCTATGACGTAAGAAAAATGGGGAACATGCTCTATGTGTGCTGATTTAATCATTTTTGACAGGGGTCATATAAAAGCCACACTTTTTTGATGTACCTTGATATTTTGAGATTCTCATAATTTATTTTATAGTGAACCAAAACTAATTTGCAGTCACTTGAGTAATGTAACTAATTTGCAGAATGTACCTGGCAACAGTTCATATATATCATCCTCTTCATCTTCCTCTCCTGCTGCATTTATTCTGTCGTTCCTCTCCTTTTGGACATTGGGTGATGGTACTGGAGCCACAGCTGAGGAGGCTGAGGAGGCTCTCTCAATGTCATCATATGTTTCTTCGTCTTCCTCCTCCTCTTCTTCCTCTTCATCATCAAATGGGATGAATCTGGAGCTCAGGTCTAAATTTGAGAAGAGGATTTAGATCCATATCATGGATCATTTCAAGTCATATGCAAAGACAGCATAATCTCATACATATAGAGTCAGTGTCTAACAACCTCAGCAGCTTTGCTGTTCCTAACATTTATACCAAAGTGACTCTTACATCCATGCCAATACTAGGTTAATTTTACTTCTTTGCTGAGTATGTTCCAATAGAAGAATAATATCAGGCCAGTATTGTTTTGTATTTGAATATGTTGTGCTTAGTTTTGTTAGGGTTAAGGTTAATGTCCTTTTCCAATATCAAGGAGGGACGTTAACTTAAGTGTTATTTTAAAAGCATTGACAATTGTGCACAACACATCTGTTATGCTTACAGCTAATATTGATATTGTTGTGAAAATATTGTTTTTATTTTGGAAAATGAAATTCATGAATGCTCTAAATTGTAATCCTGTAAATTACAGTTTCAAATGCTCATGGGGGTGGGGGTTGGGGGGGGTGGGAAGAGTGTAAACAATCTCAGGAGTGTTCATTACTTCCCGCAAATCAGAGGCTCACAGTGAGCCCATTTTAGAGCAGCGGGCATGCTCCAGATCTGTCTCAGATGGAACACAGGCCTGATTGCAGGTGACTGAGCTCAGTAACACAGGCTATCGCATCCTCACTGCCTGGATGCCAAGCAGGGCCAGATCAATGCCCATGAAGAATGACCAGAGTGCATCCCAATCAATTTCCCGTAAAGAGTACTGTGCTACGCGGAAGAGGAGGTAGAGTGAGACGCGTGGGACTCAGGAGCTATGTGACGTGCCACATGAGGAGGTCTAAAGTGCACATGATTGGCTGATCTCAAAAAAAGGTATTTATAAGAATCAGAAGAAAATCAAATGCATATTCTCCTTTGCTGTGATTTCCATGCCAACATTGTAGGGATAAAGCTTGAAAGCTGTCACTGTGCTGGTAAGTAAAATCAGACATTTAAATACATGTATTATTTACATGATATATGCAAAGATGTGATTCTTTATATTTTCTATAATCCCCCCTTGTAACTTACCTTTTAAGACAAAATTGATCTGGTCCACCCATTCCCTGGCCTCACGAGGACTGCTGGCAGTAAACTGTAGGGAAAAGCCATCATCTGTGACTTGGGCACAATGCTCAGTGAAAACAAACATTCTTCATTGTAATGATACAAACATGACTTTGACAGCAATGAGTCAAGTGTGTGTGTGTGTGTGTGTGTGTGTGTGTGTGTGTGTGTGTTTGTGTGTGTGTGTGCGTGTGCGTGTTTGTGTGTGTGTGTGTGTGTGTGTGTGTGTGTGTGTGTGTGTGTGTGTGTGTGTGTGTGTGTGTGTTCAGTGAACCTGGTAAGAACGTCTTCCAGGTGCACTCATCTCAAAGCAGCAGTTTTTCTTGCCGTCTTTGCGCAAGTTGGATACAAGCTCTGCACTATACCCGTTGATATAAAAGGAGCCCTTCTGTTGCTTATCTGGAGTTGCAATCACAAAATAGAGAATGATTCTCAATATTGATAGCTGCTATCCACCAGTAGACCATAATTATTCATTATTATGTTGATTAACAAACCTTTTTCATTTCCAAAGTAGAAAAAAATATTATTGTTCAAAACACACCACCTCTTTTGCCATTCCATGCTGAAAAACCTATGATCTTTTGATAGGAAGGAACAAACAAATTTTAAGGAAGCAGATTAAACACAACATGTCTAGATCATTTGGCAAATTATCTAGTTCATTAGCTGTTTTTCAACAATGAAATTAGTTTTTTACCCCGTCTTTTCTTTTCCAGGTTGCCTTGCTTTAGAATGTTACTCAGGTCTTGGGCTGCCACCATGGGAATCTCTCCAAAATCTATACAGGAATAAAGAAAAAGTGAAAAAATGTAAATGTTATTAAAGGCTTCACTTATAAAGAATTTTACAGCACTCTTGGGAAAATCATAAATTAGCATGTGATGTGATGTGGTCCAGACTGCTATGAGCAGAACAACAGCGTTTAAGCTTATAGAGATGGATAGCAAATAAATAAATAAATGGAAACTTTGTCCTGTCATTTACTGATTGTATCAGCTAACCACTACATTACAACAGTAGTATTCTATGTCCATAGAAAAGACAAGGAAGAAAACACAACTGTTGCCAAAAATCACAAATGATATAAAGACATGCAGCCTGGAAGGTCATGGCTTGTTTTATCTAAAGAGCGCCGAGAAATGTTACCATTTTGCAGAGAGTTCCTCAGTTAATATGCTTTATTTTTTCAAGTCGAAGGAAAGATGGAATACCCTACACCCAGTGCAAGAAAGAGGGTAGCAGGATTAACAGGAGAAGTAGGATTAGATAAAAGCCTTTAGAGGGATCTTAGGAAGTGCAATTTAACATCAAACATCTGTTTAGCTGTCACCTACCATCAGTTTTCATAATACCTAACATCAGTCTCTCAATCACTATATCTACATTGGATTTATTTGTCTGATGCACAGCTAAATACTTTAATCTACATCAACAACATGCTCATACAAAGAAAAGGAAATCAAGCTGAAAATTTTGAGATCACACCAATCTAAAAGTTGTACTGGAGGCAGACTTGGCTCCAGCTAAAGCAAAAGCTAAAGACCAGATTTTTTTGCATGTTCTGAAGACTTTTCATTCAAAAATGACATTGAACTGCTGAATTGCTTTTAGTGATTTTTAGAAATTGGGCTTTAAGCTGAAAATGGTAAAAATGTTAAGCTATATTGTTCAATTTAAAGAAATGTATTAATTAAGGAAAATGTCCCTTTTGTATAATAGAATTTCCAGTTATGGGGAAAAACAAGATATTATTTAAGGAAGATTTGGAATGTGTAAATAATAAGCAGAAATGATTTGAACTGATGGTTTTTTTTTCCCTTAATGATTGGTTTTCTAACAGACATTAGAACATGAGTGTTAAAAGGGCAATTTAGGAGAATATTATCCAGAAAGATTATTCTTAAAAACATTCAAAGATCAACCTAAGTACAAAGTAAAACATTACATCTTGCAGGGGCTGAATTCAAACAAATTAGTTTTTTTATTTGTCCATAATCGGGGGATCATTGGTGGTCTGTTTTGTTGGAATAGGTACATTAAAAGTGGTGCTATAAAATTTGTCATCATGATCAATTTCTATAAAGTGAAGTCAACAAACCCATCGTTGTGCAATGGTGACAAGCCACATTCACTTCTTCCATAAATAATGTGTAAACCTCACTGAAGTCATCAGACTGAATCCTGACACAACACCTGAAAACCCTGCCCTTGCCTGACTCCAACATATAGTCTTTTGAAAAATGTCTTTGCCTGCTCTGCTCTTCAGACAGATGAGGAGGAAGTTCCCTGACCCTCACACACTCACAGACACCTCCACAGACTCACACCAGTCACACACATCCGCCTGCTTTACACACGGAGTAACACCTATGTCGTCATTAATATTGCTGCACTACATGCTGTTTGTCAGGTGCAGTTTGATATATCAACACCAAAAAGAGCCCTTAGTCCAGCCAATGATCCATCCACCACTGTGTTCATTTTTCTCAACTTGCTCCATCGTTCCGACACCTTTTAATCCCCTCATCCATCTCCACCCCTTTCTTTTCATTTATCTAAGAGGTCAAGCTCTGTTAATAGTTGAGGGGAAATAGAATAAACAGAGGAAAGGTGAGATGGCTAAAAACGAGCTGACACTGAGGACGCTTCTCATATTTACACAAATCACACACAAACATATATATATATAGAGAGAGAGAGAAAGAGAGAGAGAGACAGAGAGAGATTAAAGAGCCAAGTGTGATGTGGAACTACTACAAAACTACACTTGAGCAATGGCAAAAAGAACTGAAAGAGAGGGCTTTAGCCTTTCATATATTATCTACCCTCTATTCAGAGGATGCAGGGAAAGGGAGTGACTGTGGAAAGCTACTATGTTTCATTATTCTTCCACAGGGTAGCAGTATAACCTTAAAATTCACCTTAAAACAAAAAAAAAAAGAGTTTTATGCCAGATCCCACCCCTGCAAGAACGATTCTGATTGGTTTAAATGCAGTACCCAGCTTCAGCCATCTTGCCTTCCCAATCCAATTAAAATGGGCATTTCTGTTAGAACTGCACAACAAAGACCTGCCAAAGCATGTCTTTGGAAAGAGGCAACTTTAAAAAAACAAAAAAAACTTCTTCAAGAGACTCACCTATGATTATTCCCCACTGCAGAAGAACATAAACACAAAATGGCAACTTAAAATGACCTATAAACCATGTGTTTTCTCTCTGAAGGATTAAGTAATAGACCTTCATAAAATATGCAAAATGAAATCCATCCTGGTGACTCATATTTTCATTTTAACTATAAATGAAGTTTTTAATTATTCAGAACAGTGTGGTTTTGTAATTTTCACCACTAGCATTCTTCTCCTTTAATTAGCATCATGCTAATCATTTCTATTTAAATGCACTAAGGGAGTCTATGAATATTTCAGCACCTTACATCACAATGGCTCTTGGCAGCAATGTACAGCAGCAAGGCCTGAATGTTTTCTCAGTTCAATTATTTAAAAATAAATCCACTTCACAATACATCAGAGCAATTTAGTGATAAAAAGAAAAGGGCTATTAGTGGGCAGTTTAAGCAGCAGATGCTCTCAGACCCTTTTAGATGGCTTAGATAGTATACAGATTACTTATTTTGATTAAATTAATTTCTCAGATAGTGATGTTTTGTGAACTAATGACTGAAAATAAAAAGGTCTTGATTTCAAAACATAGCATAGAATGTAACTCTTGACCAGCATGATATCTGGCTGGAGGTTTGTTTGTTTGTTTGCTTGTTCATCGACTCTTGTACAGAGCAGCACACCATGGAAGACAGGGGAGAGATGAGAGAGAGAGTGAGACAAAGCTAATGACTTTCCCCCGGGCGCTCTCTGTTGCTGCCAGAGACAGCGTAGTGATGCATGGCACTATTGCTGCGTCGTGGCAGGCCAAGATTGGTGGTTGCAAGGCTTGGAGTTGGCCACGCAGGGCAGTGTTCATCAGTGCCATAGCAGCAGCTGAGCAGTGGCTGGTGCCACTGCCACACTTCTGTATCTACAAGCAGTATCCCGTGGTCTGCCATTTCACCTCAGTATACACAGAATTGTGCAAATGTCAAATGAGAAAATTGAAAAATATTGTGCAAATGTAGACAGCATTTATTTGATTAAGAACAGTTGGCAATTAAAATAAATACAAATGGACAAAAAGTAGAATCAAATATCAAGAAATATTACTAACAGTACAAATTTTTAAAAATAATGTGATATCCTAGTACACAGAGGAGATCAACCAAACCAGGCTTCTTTGAATCATCTCACCTATAGCTTTATTATACCTTTTTTTAAACAAGGAATTTTTGTTACTTTTTATTGTGATCTTATTTGTATTTCTCGAATGTTCCATAACAGTTTTACAATTAAAAGCACGCTTTTGTTAAGATGGTCTAAGACTTGTAGGGTTCTGTACCTGGCTCTTCACAGTTATTTCTCTTTAGGAACTGATTCTGCATATGTGCATGTGGAAAAATGAAATTCACCAACCAGTGCTATTGAAGCCAGATGTGCTGAGTGACAGAGAAAGGCATGCATTAGTGATACATAATAATTCTTTAGAGCAATACGTAATACTAACAGATCAAATAAAGGTTATTTGTACAGCTCTGAGCTGCTTTAACTGAGTGGATCTGAAGCCGTAAATTTGACAGCACTCCCTCACCTAGCCTACTTATTATTAGGCTCTCAGCAAGGTGTTATGAGCTCAGCCGTTGATCCTGCTATAAAAATGTGATTGATGTTATCATGACCTGAGGGAGTTAATACACTCTGCCATTATATTCCACTTTAGTTTGGCTAGAAGTCAGTCAGGAGGATGCTTTGAATCGAAGAAAGGACGTGGCAAGCGTGCATGATTTGGTATGTTTGGAGCATAGCTCACATGGTAAATATGACACCACAATGCTTTACAAACATATGACTTACTGGATGAAAACACACAGGTCTCGCTAAATTAAAGACATGGGGCTAAGAAACTATAAAATGAGAGCCCTAAGTAGAAAATGCCACATGTTGGAGGGAGCGAGTTAACAGCAGTTACAGAGCCATTGAATTCTCTACAGGTCTGAAGCGATAGATTTTCAGCGAAGCGTCTAAATTATCACAATTGTGCAGGTTGTAATACTGTCAGACTATTGGACATCTCAGCAAGGGGTTTATTCAATAAGAACAGCCAAGAGACAAGGGAAACCAGGAGAAAATTCTAATCGAAGAGCAAGATAGCCTGAGGGGCTTCTTGTGTGGTCCAGTCTAAGCTGAATACATGTTTTTTCAGCTCTGCCCATAAACTAAAGCTGGCAAAATCCATTTCACAAATTTTTATAACCTTAAAAGTGGCACTGTCAACTAAAGTAAATATTGACTTTGTACATTACTGTGTAGTATATGAAATGTGCATTATATGTATTGTTTTTAAAATAATTACAGGCTCTCACCAGATATGTGCATCCTTATAGAGAATATAACCTGCAATCCAGGGGTGAAAATTTGCAAAAATATAACCTGCAACCCAGGGGTGAAAATCTGAAAAGAGTGGAAACAAATGTATAACCAGCATATAAGGATTCAAGTTGAAACTGCACAGCAGAAATAATCAAGTGTATAACTCAAACTTAAATTCAGCAAAACCTAAAATAGATATGATGGATTTGCATTATTTGGAGGTTCTTAAAATGTTATTTAAAAAGATTGTTCATGCCTATGTTTACAAAACTATCCCTTGAAGCAGACATCTGTTGAAAGATCTATTAGGAAAATGGCTCATCTAGAGGATACCCTTTCGGCTCCTTTAATATTAAGATTAGATTGAATTAGTGTGACATATTTGTGATTTTTGCTGCCTTGTAAACTGAAATTAAAACATAAACGAAACGAAAGAGCAGACACAACGCTGATACATATTCATAATCATCTGCTTATTTTATTGGTATTTTATTTCTGTTACCTTTCACTGAAAGTCTCAATCTGCATCGATAGAAAATAAACCTGCATTCTTCCTACGCAGCTGCTCTTTGGATCTCTACAGATAAATCCCACACTCCGGAGCAGTTATGAAGGGCGAGTCGTGCCCATCAAACCGCTGGCCTGTGCTTTAACTGTGTGAGGCGAGCGCGGGGCCAGCGGCTGCCCTCAGATTGAACCCTGACGATGAGGTGAAACAGAAGGTGCTGGGGTCCCTGGGGGGCGAGGCCGAGGCTGGGGAGGAATGCTGATCAGGGAGAGAGTGAGTGGAATTGCCGTGCTCTCCTGCGCTGCACTTGATTAGGAAAAAGGGTCCACTCAGGGCATCCTTAACCCCCCCAAACGCACACACACACACACACACGCCAACACTCAAAGCGCGTACGGCAAAGACCAAATTGACACATTTTTCCTCATTAAAGGCCAAGCAGTGGTCCCTGCGCATTGCCTCCACATCAGCAACTCTGCGCAGCAGGGAAATAAAGCAATGCAGCCGCACAGAGAGAAGGATGCCGGCATGAAAGCCACAATGGGAGGTAATCTTCCTTCAATTTTCCACACCAACAAGGGTTGATGTGTTTTGATTGCGAAAAATCCGTTATTCGCCAAGTGATCATATGATGCGCATACGATGCGCAGCCTGAAAAAAGGCTGTTTTGTTCAAGCATCTACAGCCCAGACCGGACCTGTCCTGTCCCTCTAAATGAGAGGGGTCATACTCTTATCCTGCCTTTCTTTACATTTCTAAAGCAGCTCTGATGCAGTTAATAAAGAGTGTGTGAAAGAGGGGCAGAGAATGAGAGAGAGAGAGAGAGAGAGTGTGTGTGTGTGTGTGTGTGTGTGTATGTGTGTGTGTGTGTGTTTGTGTGTGTGTATGTGTGTGTGCATGACGCAGCAGAGCCACACACACACTCAGCACCAGGGAAACGGAGAAGGGCCAAACTTCTCAGAACTTTTATTTAATGTCTGGTATGAAGTTGCTTATAATTGTATTTACGGTGACTCTTGTCAGTTTTATGTGGGATTTTTTGATATTTTGTTGTTTCTGATGTCATATGTGAATGTGTCACTGTGTCACTTCAAATAAAATATGTATCTAAGTAGAAAATATTAAATGCATGAATATTTAAAAAAAAAAATACAATTATAACATAAAAAAACAAACAGCACAAAACCGTTTAATAAAGGAAAGAAAAATAACAATGTATATATATATATATATATATATATATATATATATATATATATATATATATATGTTTCGTCTTCTATTGAATTATTTGTGATTTTTCAGCGCATGATTCTCTTTTCTTCGCGTTTAAAGTAGTAAAGCGAAGCAAAATCAGGATTAGGAATTACCACCTAAATAAAATCGCAGACCTCAACAAATCAATCATAAAAATGTAATAACTTCTCTGTGAATATTTTTTAATAAGCCTAAATTAAGACGCTCTTAGTTTAAATGAAATGGAGCATAAAATAAGTCAAATGTGTTATGATGGATGAATAAGAGCAGCCTTTTTGCTCCTCAGCGTGGTTTTAAAGGAGGGATATCAGAGGAAGAAACCCAAAGCCCGCCGTGAACAGAGACGGTCTCTCCTTCAGAGATGCTTCACTCTTTCTCACCGCCCCGTGTGTCACTGAGAGATCTCACAGAAACAAACGCCAGCAGCATCGGGCCTTCGCTCGCTCGGGATATATCTGTGAGCTGGAGAGAGCTCTCTGAGATGAACTCAAGTCCGGAGTCCCAAGAAGAAAAGAACTTAAACACCTCCAACCCGAGACCGGAGCTCCAGTCCGCATTGGATTCACACGCAGGAGCTCAACCGGGTAAATATATTATATAATAATAATAATAATAATAATAATAATAATACTAATAATAATGATGGTTGTTAATAATAATAATACACTCTACATTCAATAAACTACTAATAAATAAATAAATGAAATTTATCATAAACGCTTGTTAAATATAATACATGAATAGCCCTGAATAATGACATACCATGTCAGTTCAGTATTGACCGTGACGTTGAAAATACAGTTCAAATTTTGTGCTGTCCAGAAAGAGAACTGGACCTTGCAGACCGGGGGTTTGTGTTAGACGGAATAAAGAAAGTGAATAGATTTGTGAATAAAGCATTGACCTTCCTGAACTTATTTTAAACAGTATTTTTAACTTGAACCTTATTCTGAAATTATTTACTAAAAAGTGGAATCTAAAATTCAGGCTCTTTTCTCACCACACTATTTTCCTCTCTTTTGTCTTATCTACTATCCTGTTCGCCATTTTTGTAAAGCTGGCTTTATGAATGACATGGTTTACATGTTCCCTGGATTTTAGTGTACACAGTGCTTCTCAGTTGCTCGATTTGCTCAGTGCAGAGCAGCCAGTGAATGTGATCAACATTATCTGTTTCGAATTTAAATATTTTTTTTTTTACTTATTAATTCATTTTCAGAGACTAATATCTTTTTCTCTATAATACAGCATCTCGATATTATAGGCATTTTTTGCTGCAGTGTTCCAACTACATATTTTACCTGTTGTCTGGTCCTGCACTGTAGGAAAAAATCGGCCCCCAAACAATGCTTAGTGAATGGTTAAATATTATATACTTACTCACCTACATTATAGTTAAATCTATTGAAATAATACAGCATGCACATGCTCTAAATAATTATACAGCTCCTATTCTAAACATTCCAGTTTAAAGACAGTATATGGAATAACATTTTGATGAGAATATCAGCATATGAAATTACTTTACACATTTAACAAGTAGGACTTTCAGAACTTCTTTAAGAAAAATGTGTTACATTTTTAAAAGTCTTTGGGTTTGTCTATTATTTTGGCCTTGGCTGATGATTTTACCAGTGAGAGCATATTTAAGAATACACATTCTTTTTCTGCTGTGAACATTTACTCAAGTCTGCCTCATTAAGTTCACATTTCTGCAAGCACACATGTTCACAAAGCATGCATTTTTACACCACATTATTTTTATATAGGCCTACACCTAGACCAGGTCTTTACATTGGCAACAGTTAATAAATAATACGTAGCAGAATTTTTTGATAGTGTGCAGTTTCACACCGTTATGTGAACGCTAATCTTATACTCATTCACATGCACTGTGGTTCAATTTATGTTTCTTATCTTGCTCAAGTGCAGATTTGAAATGTTGCAGTGAGTTTTTCCAGTTGCATTGCTGTGTGGAAATGAAGGAGGACAGGGGAAGTCCTGTCGCAGTGTTTGTATTGGCGCTGCTTGGCCATGGACAGCAGCCAGCAGCTATCCCAGCATGAGGGATCGCTCCTCTGTAAAGCCTCATCACTTTTTCACCTTGGCCTCTCTCGGTTGTCCAGGCCCTCCCAGTCATAACGCTAATCACACTCACACTGAAGTGCTTATCATTGTCTTCTTTGGTACAAAAGAGAATGCATTTAATCTTCCAACGACTAAACTACAAATCTAATTAAAACAAGGATGTATTCTAATAACATGCAATAGATATACAGTAATGCCCTTATTATAATGCAACCGCTGTATATTGTAAGAGTATTAGAGACCATAATACATTATATGCATGTAAAGAAGGTGGTGGCAGTCTTTAGGTAGGATATATAGCTGCAAGCAAAGTAACTGAGGGTTTGAGCCTTGCTCTATCTCCAGCACTAGTACCTCTTGAGCCCCTGAGCAAGGGCCCTTCACCCCAGGAAGCTCCAGGAAGACCGTTGCTCTCATTAGACAATGCAAGTCGCACATGTAATTGTATGTAATGTATATATATATATATATATATATATATATATATATATATATATATAATATATATATATATATATATATATGTAAATTTTATGTAACGTATGTAATTTTAAATAATGTGACATGAATATATGTTTGTATTTTCATCACACTTATACTAAGTGGCATAGGTATATATTATGCTCAGATTATATTCTTGTATCATTTTTAGACTTTGTTTTGTTTTTTAAGCAATCTGGTAGGACTGACTGATTACATGGCATTTACAATTTGAGAGGAAAGAAAGACTGCCATAGATTAGAGCATCATTGCAAAAAAAATCACCATAGCATGGATAACAATCAATTATACTCTTTATATGAGGACATTATTAGAGAGGCCAAAAACTCCACTGCAGAGCCATAATCTAACTAGCCTAGTCTAGTAAAGTGATTGCCAAAATGGCATCAAACTAAAACTCAAAACAGATACTGTGAAGACACTGGAAGAGAATGCCTTTCCGGTGTGTGTACAGGCTCGCACACTTCCACAGTCTTCATTTATTTCCCTAAGAAAGCATCAGGCCACCTGGGCCTTGCATCGAAACTTCATCAATCTAGAGAAATGGAATCCAGTGGAGAGAAAAATCAAATTCTCATTTGCAAGATGGGGAAGGGGGGGTGCGAGCACTGACGGTACCTGGGTAGGCTAACCTCTCCATGAACCCACAGCATTGAATTGTTTTGCCATTAGTCTTTGATACTGACAGGCTACGAGGAAGATTAGACACTCTAGATTACAACTTCCTATTCTGCCTGTTGTATACATTCTGCCTCATTAAAGACTTTCACTTCCTCGGCTGCTCTGACCATTTACTGAAGCTTTAGTACCAAAATGAAACCAAAATGGAAAGAAGCAGACCTTTTCCTTGCAATACTGATTTGGTTACAGCACAAATAAAGAAAAAATATATATGGTGAGAGGTTTCTTTTATTTTATTTTTTTCTTTATTTTTTAAGGTTATTTTGTTTCCAAAATAACCTTTTAATGAATGAGAGCTGTATGTGTGTGCACTTTTTCATAATACAATGGTTCAGAGTCATTTTGTGTGTGTGTACCATGCAATTAAGTGAAGACCCATTTATGAACTTCTATTAAAAAAAAAATTATAATAAAATGTAAAATTTGTATGTTTAGATTGTGACATTTATGGACAGATACAATTCCAATACTCCTGTATTGATAAATGTGTGGGCAATAAGAAATGGTAAGACTTTAGGCTAAAAAACAGAAAGAAAGAAATCACATTTTCAGCAGCGCAGAATCCTTCTGGGAGTGTAATGAACTTTTGAACTCATGTGGCAGTGGATGTGATGCACCCAGAATTTTTGCATATCCAAACATGCTTTAGTTTCAACTTCATTAAAGTGAGGAGAGACAGAGAGTGGGAAAAATGACACAGCAGAAGAAGAATTACTAAATCACTGTATCACTGACACCAAGGTCATATAGCATGAATGTCCAGTATATTCTACCAATGCCCATTTTACCAGTGCCCCAATATGTTGCATCATTGGTCTGAACTGGAAAATGTATGGATGAACCACAGCATGAATAGGAGGATAAAAGCAAAAAGGGATAAATAATAAATCTTCAAATCCACTTAAAGATGAAATGTTCCTGTTAAGCTAATTGTCTTTTCCTATTCGGGAAACTTTATTTGACCTGTGCTGTTGCTATAGTAGTGGAGGTCAATAATGCAGGCACAGACAGAGTTCAGACATGTCATGAAGTGACCAGCCCAACAGCAAGAGGTCAGAAGTTCACAAGAGGGAAGAAACTCCACTCAAAGCCACTCTAAGAGAGAGTCTTCAATCGCATAGTTTAGAGGTTGTCACTATAAAAGGTTGAGTTTTGGCAGAATACAATTTACAGTCAAGTAGCACACACACACCGGGGTTATTTAACATCAAGCCTGTCATGGAAATAATTTAAAAATGAATGGAGTGTGGAGTGTGTTATTTTTTTTCTGACATTCTAAAATAATATGTAATTGAGAAATTCAGTGTGTTACACTTATCCATACTTTTTATATTTAGGATGAGAAAAATAGGATTACAAAGATAATGCAGAAAATGACAATGACATAACAGGTACCCACATACATACATATACACATAAATGAACAGCACTAGTAGGCTAAGAACATCATTGACTAAACCTCTTTTCAACCCTCCAGGGATTAATTACAGCAATCAATTCACTAACCAACACACCCATTAATTTCAGCCCTGTAATCCTCTGACAAAATCAGATTTACATCTTGATCTAATTTACAATAGAGAATCAGCAGAAGTGAGATTCCTTTCCTTCACACTGATTGGTTTCTCCTGTATTGCTGTTGGGCCACTGTGAGCTGAGATAACACAAGTGGAAGGAGCTTTTGTTTTTTGAAAACATAAATCAGTCAGTGAGCACAAAGGGGGCCCGGGCATGTGCAGTGTCTGATACCACCCAGTCCCACACACACACACACAATCTGCCTAACTGTACATACTCATCCAGAAATACTGCCTGAAAGAGGAAGCAGTATAAACAAGCAAATCATTTTAAGATTTCAGGCTACACAAGATTAAAATATAGGTGCAGAACATTTTTTTGTGCAATCCCATCGGAAGATCACTAATGATTTGAATAGGTTTTATTAAAGAAGCAAAGTGGTCCTTCTGTGGCATTAATTCAGAAAATACTTTTGAAATCCTTATTTGTTTCTTACATTATTGAGTTTAATTAGCTAAAAAAAGAACAATTTGAAAGTGCATGAATGCATCACACAAATGTACCAGTTTGAAACCCTAAGCCTAACTAAAGATCTACTGTAACAGAGGGGTCCTCATGGCCTGTAGACCTTGCTGTCCTCCAGACAGTGTTGAGGAGAGGCTGCAGGCATGGCCGGGTCAACCGTGCGGTCTGTGGGTGAAACTCAGTTCACATTACCATACAGACAGGGGCCCTGACAATGGAGCGCCCATCTGTTCCTGTCAGCCATAACAAATCTGGTGTCAGGCTGCTCTCTCTGGAGATGAGGAGGCAGTCCTTGCTAAATGAAATCACACTGACTCCTCCTGCCTGCCAGCCAAGCACCATCGTCCTCAGCTCAGTGCAAAGAGTCATACTCAACTTCCTCCTCATACAAGCAACACAGTGACATCACTGAGGGACTAAAGGATGCCTGAACTATATTTACCCCACATTATCATAGACACACTCTGAATATATCAGCCTGGGAGATTATCAATGCATTTGACTCCTTCATATTACATTTAGCAATATCAAATCATATTTATGTTTTTATTTCTTTATTTTTCTCTCAATCAAGCCGAGAAGAAAATGTTTTTATTCCAGAGGGAGCCCTCAGCATGGTTTTACTGAAATGGGTAAGAAAATGAATTTGAATACAGAAAAGCCTAAGAACCCCCATATTTAAGCGAATGGTTGCCATTTTCATTCCTATATTCATCTCTGCTGTTCAAATTCGAAAATGACCATAAACATTTTCTCAAAGGTCCCAGCGTGAGATGCAACATTGGTGAACTAAACATGAACCCTGAACTGCACTTGCCCCCTCCGGTCATTATCTTTATTAAAAGAGTGACATGATGTGAATCCCCACACAAGCTACACCCATTTGACTTACACTGCTGCTGTTTTTCTGCAGCCATATCCAAAGATCACACACAGTCTTGACCCTATTGTTCCTAAATTATGAAGCTACCAATAAAGGTTTTGTGAGAAAAAAAAGATTACATTGCTAGTGAGCTGTTTGCAGTTTTAAAGGATTGATTTTTGGGGAAAAAAGATTTGAATAAAAATAACATTTTAAAGACAAAATGTTCTTCACACTTAGACAGAACTACGTTGTTCTTATGCAAAGGTGATGGTCATCTGGTTAAATTTGTCTTCTATTTAAAAAAAAGACTTGAAGTGTGTGGTTCTTTAAAGAACTTTTCAACAATTGTGTACAGTGCACCAAAATTAGCTATACTCCTGTTCAAAGTCAAAGAGCCTTTTTAGTTTATAGAACCATTTCTTAATGAAAGCTATAGCATAATTCAAAATCTTCTCTGGCATCTTCTCTGGCAGCTTAAACCAAAAACATTTTAAATGGCAATCACTGTGATGTAATAGCTCAAATAAAATTTTAAAAGCTTAAAATAGAGTAACAAAAAAAAAATAAAATACAGAGTATCTTGTAGAACTGCTGCTGAACAATTTATTCAGCGTCCAGCTTCTGCCAGCACAAAAACTCACTTTTGGCCTTTTTTAATACACTTAAATATCAGGTGTTTAAAGGCATTACTCTAACTGTGAACTATAACTGAGAAGGAGGTGGATCATTTTCTGCACAAAATAAATTTATTAGTTTAATCAAAAGAGTAGTTTAATGAGCTCTCTTGGAGGTGAAGAATAAAGGAGAACCAAGTTACTGCTTACATACTACATAAGCACAGATTAGCATGACCTTTAAATCATGCCATTGATTTCTTGTAATATTTTTTTTCTTCTAAAGTCAAAACCTATTTTGTAATCATCATTCTTGCAGCAGTGTGATTTATGGAGTAGTGTCGCCACAAACTGTCCTCAAGATTCTTTTATTTTATTTTATAATAGACAATAAATTTGACGCTTTGTTTTGTGAAGGCCTCGACTTTAAAAACCTGCCATCTTTTGACTCTTCTAAAATATCTTGCCAAGGCAGATAAGTGATCAGTGGAAAAGGGAAAGAGACACAGCCCCTCAGGTATAAGCTTGTGTTTCAGGCCCAGCTGCTAAGAAAGAAACGATAATCAGTCATGGCTCTGGCCTGCAGCAACAGCTAGTGCTGCCCCTCTATAAACTGGTTTCAGCTGATAGAAACCAGTCAGCGCACAAGACTGCACACAGATAAAACACCACAGCCTTTTACTCTCTGCTTTACGTCACCATCCCCACATCCCTTGTTAGTGCCTCCTTCATTTGCACCTTGAATCTTTTCCAAAGTCCAGAATATTATATTTGTTAATATGCTGGTGTAACAAAACCAATAGTACGTTGCTGAGTTCTTCATTTATATTGCTAATGAATGTAATTATTTTTGGGGTATTTCTTTTCGTCTAATCATCTTGAAAGTTTTACTTTGTACAGGTATTTTTAATCTATGTAAACATTTACCGGCTTTGCCAGGTAAATGTTCATCTTCTGTTAAACAGACAAAGAAATTAATATTGTAACCTTAAGCAAGCCACTCGGCAAACACGAAGACACCAAAAAGCATACCACTGGAAAGCCCTAACAACACTCAAGAGAACCAAATAGGGGTCATCAGTGACAACAGTTCAGTTTTCCAGCCACTAGAGGATGCTCTTCATTCCTTTTATGTTGAAGTTTCCCAGTCAACAGTGACAGCCACCCACCCCCTCACTTCTCCTTCTCCATGTCCCACTGGCACAAAGCACAGGCGTGGGAATCCACTAGAGGGTGATCTGTTACCAAACACCTCCACCACACTGTAGTTTGTCATCACTCTGCCCAATAAAAGCTCCACATCTTTCAAAGATAATGTTCCCTAATGTGCTAAAGAGGCTAGGTACATCTTGCATGCTTATTCTCTTATGACCTGATTACATATACAGCTCACCACATGAATATGTGCCAGAAAGGATGATTAAATAAATGTCTTTACCTGAAACTTGACCTGTTTACTTGTAATGTAGCATTCCAACTGAAGTTAGTTATTCTTCTTTTTTGACACTTGTTGGTCTACAATAATATAATGAATGTCAAAAGTCCAAAGTGTGACCAATCAAAAAGCAGTAGGCTATCATTAATGTAACATAAGGAAATTTATGTTGGAAATGAAATGTATATTAGTAACTTAATGCTAGATGGAATAAATTAACAAAAGAGAAATTAACAAAAAATTGATTTTGTTTTTTTATGAATTAGGTAAGATTGATAGAATTAGAAGCAGCTATGCCTGTTGACAGTATTAATAATATTAATTAATTAATACTGTGTACAAATGCATGAAATTATTATGTGTAACTTATTTGTAAGTGTGTAACTTCTGTGTCCAAGCACTGTGTTTTTCAGTGAACTACTTCCATTTTGAAATCCAGAGGAATTAATCACTGGAAGATGGTATTTAGCTCTGACCCAAGCTCATCCATCACACTCACATAAGAACATACAACATGGAGAGGTTCAAACTCACATTCAGGAGCATTTTCCTCCTGATAGTCTGAAGCCACAGAAAGATCATCAGAAGGAGCAGAGTGTCCCAGGCTAGAGCTGCGGTTGTCATCTGAACTGTCTTCATGTCTAAAGTCAGCTATGGAAAGGGGAAAAAATAATATTGAATAAATTGTCCTGAAGGTCTGCATTTTATTGTACATACATAAAAGGCACAAATCCTACAATTTTAGGGCTTTGTTTTGGTTTTTCTTCTTCTCTTAGTGTGGTTTTTGTATACCAGAAACAATCTTATTCATTATAAACCTTTATCTCTTAGAATTTAAGCAGCCATTTTTATCCATATGCCATATTCCACAGTCAACTGTAAGTGACATTATTACAAAGTGGAAGCATTTAAGAACACCAGAAACTCAGCCACAAAGTGAAAGACCGCATTAAGTAACAGAGCAGGGTCGCTGAGTGCTGGGGCACGTAGTGCGTAAAAGTATCCATCGCTCTATTGACTCAATATCTGCAGAGATCCAAGCCCTCTGGCATTAGCCTCAGCACAAAAACCTGTGCACAGGGACCGTCATGGAAAGGGTTTCCATGGTTGAGCAGCTGCATACAAGCAGATCACTCAGGAGCATGGTAAACTTGTTCAGTGAACTGACAAATCACACTTCTCTGCCTGCCAGTCTGATGGAAAAGTCCGGGTTTGGTAGATGCCAGCCAAACACTACCTCCACGACTGCACTATGGCAACTGTAAAGTTTGGTGAAGTGGGATTAATGGTATGGTGTTGTTTTTCAGGGATTGGGCTAGGACCCTGAGGTCCAGTAAATGGAAATCTGAATGCTTCAGCATGCAAACACATTTTGGACAATTCTATTTTTTAAGATCCTTGGTTCTTCCATCATGACACATTGCACAAAGCAAGGCCCAAAAGGAAATGATTAAATAAGTCTAGCGTGGAAGAACTTGATACACATACAGAGCCTTGACCTCATCCCCATGGAACAACTTTCAGATGAACCATATAGATGACTACGAGCTATTCCTTCTTGACCTTACAAATCTTCTAGAACTAAATTAATGGGCAAAAAATCCCACAGACACAAAAGTTTGTGGAAAGCATACCCAGAATGGGAGCTGTTCTTGCTGCAAAGGGTGGAACAATTTCATATTCATGCTTATGGATCCAGTCATATGTCATAAAAGCTTCTGTTTCTTTTTTACATAAAGTGTATTTCAATTATCAAAATTAAACCAATTCTAACTGGCTAAATTGTATTTATTCTCATTTAAATGTAGTCTAAATAAGACGGTTGAAATATTCTACAAAACCTCAGTCAGAATAGGCAGTCCTTAACTGTGGTAGACTAGACATATAAACAATGATCAGTTGAAAGCAATGATGGGGAAATGAATAACTTTCATTACTGTGGGACCTGATAAGAAGTGGGATAAATAAGGTACCAATTGAACCAGGCTTAAAACTGTGTTGAAAGCAAGAATATTAACATATATTGAGTTTAAAGTGTCAGGATGTGAGGAAATCTGACATAACTGAGCATCTCCAAAACTACAGTTCTTCTGGGGTGTCTTCCTTTGCAGTAGTCAGTATCTACCAATACCAATATCTACCAGTGCCCCATGGAAGGATAATTAATCCACATGCCACACTGTATATTAATGGTTTGAGGAGCATGACAAAGAGGTCAGTGTTTTGACTTGAACCTCAATTTTAAATCTGGATGGAGTGTCTTTTGGATGTGCTGGATAAATTAGTCTCATACATGGATGTCCCAACCTTACAGTCCCTTGCACAAGAAGGACCTACACAGTATAAGTAAGGTGGTTTGAACGTTTAGTGTATTATGTAAATATTTTACATATAATATGCTGTATTGTCATTAGGAAAATAATGAATTCAGAATGTTTGCATCAATGTATGGTGCTGCATGTACTGGAGAATACATTTTACATGCTAATACATGCTAATTCTCTGAGGTACCTTTAAGCAAGGTACCATCCCCATCACTGCTCCCTGGGCACTTAAAATAGCCTTTAAATTTTGCTGTGTCTCACTGTGTGCTGTGCCGTGTTTCACAATGACAAAATAGTCACTTTCACTTTACACCTCAGACTCTCTTTTTTTAAAGTGAGAGAAATTTGGTTTGTCATACCTGCTTTATAAAAAAGAACAGGTGTAAAGATGAGCCAGACTGTATTAGCATTTTGGATGTTTTAAAATATCTATTAAAACTATGAACATTAAAGACGTACTGTAGTAAAGACATAAAGGAAGTAAATTAGCATAAGCTTTTGGAACAAATATGCTCCACAGCTAACAACAACAACAAATAACAAAAAAGTGCTGACTTACATCTGTAGGGAAACTCCTGTGGATTTCTGTGAAAGAACACAGAATTGAATAGAATTTAAAAAAAGGAAATAGTGACAATGCAATGGTGTTGAATCATTAAGAGCCGTAGATACTTTGTATGTTTTAACAGTAGAAAGGACAGAAAATGTCTTAACTTTTTATGTGTTTTGGTCAACTCACACTGTAGCCCCGTGGTTCACAAACTGGGGACTATTGCCAGTTTGAAGAGAGCATTGAACATTTTCAGAAGTTGTATCTTTAAGGAATTTTTAAGAATGATAGTTTTAAAATATGCTTTGTTCATGTCAGAAATGTGGTATTTATTTAAAACTCTAGATTTTAATATAGATATAGATTTTAATATCAATTAGTAAGTTATCTGTAACATTATATCTCAGTCTCATGTTTCTTTTAATAATTTTAACATTCAGCTCTTTAATTTGTCTCTATTTGCACTGGATTATTGAGTAGGTTGCTACATCTAAAGTGTAAAAGTATGTTGCTTTCACTGCTGCATGAAACACCTTATTTCAGCACCACACACACCACAAAGCCACAATGGCAAGCAAACTGGTGCAGCAAGTGCACACCTTATCATCTTGCAGGAAGAAGAACAAAGTAAGAAACATACTTCCTGTGTAACTGTTTAGCAAGTCATTTATGTTGTTTCCAATGCCATTGTCTTTCTAAAATTCTAAATCAGTTAAAGGTTTAGTTGTTGTTGTTAAAACTTTTAGTTTGATTTATTATTCAAAACAAATCATACATTAGACATATAGAAATATGTTTCTAAATAATAAAAGATAACAGAAAAATTTCTATCACAAAATGTATACATTTTTTAATCATGTGATCATGATTGAAAGATCATTTGTATAACAAAGTATAAATGGCATCAAAGCTCCTACTTGTTGTGGACGATTCGAAAGTTGTTTAGCAGAATATCTCTTGTTTCACGAGCATGTGAACTGAGGTTCTCATCCTGCAAAATATCTGAAACAAACAGTTCGCAGTCTGGAACAGAGACACAGACACAGACACACACACACACACACACACACACACACACACATTTATATATATATATATGATATATGTGTGTGTGTGTGCGTGTGTGTGTGTGTGTGTGTGAAAAAACCCTTGGGTCAGGTCTTATTTTTATTTTCCATGTATAAGTATTTTGAATTCTCTTACAAATATATCTGTCAGAAAAATCAAGCTGCAAAGGCTGAATGCAAATGCAAATTATAGAAATGTCAGTACATATAACTGACAAAGCCTTTCTTTGTGTCTAGAAGAATAAAGATCTACAGGTGGCATCCCTAATGGAAAAGAACATAATACAAAATATTTTCATCTGAAATAATTTCAATAAAGTAATAGTCGTCTACAAAAATATGTTGCAGTTATGCACTACACACTGTATGAGGAAAACCATGCCATTTTGGTTCTCTAATGAACATGTCTTGGCTCTGCCCTACACAATGAGCCTGTGTTCAGGAGTCTGAGAAACTTCAGAAACTTAGTGCCCTGTAAATAAAAGTGCGTAGAAATATAATTAGCAATTGTGTAGAGAAATATCTAGCTACACATCTGAATTATACATCTTATTTATGGTTAAGACTGACTTTAAAGGTAAATAATAAGAGTTTAGATAATGATGGAGCAGAGACAGAAAGTTTCTACACAGTAAAATATGTTTGCATGTTTTCCTTTTTTCCAGTCATTCACAAGGCACCCATGTCCCTGTTAACTGTTAACGACAGATATCATAGAAGTAGTCCTAATATAATTTAGCAGTGAGACAGTGTCTTTCTTGAAATGCCAAAAGAAACTCATAATTCATTAGACAAGGCAAAATGACTTAAACGGGTACCTTCTAGAAGTGTCCTGATGTCATCAGAAATTGTCCCCATATCGGCTCTGAATGTAAGACTCCACTGAAATGTTTAGGTGGTATTATCTTATATTTATTTAAAATAGTTATTTAGGTTTTTGAGCCTCAAAGTTTTCCTTACAGTTTACAAGCACACTGTGTCTGAGAGTTTGATAATGGCAGATATCCACGCACTCTTCTACAGACCATGAGAGGAAGGGCACAGCCCTTTATCTTTGTTGTTAAAGTGAAACTACTTTGGTTAAACAAATGTGGGAGTCTGTGGAACAAGAGTGGGGCCTAGCATATAAAAAACAGTCTTTAACACGTGGGAAATTTAAATTCACACACTTGTTTTGTAGGCAGGTTCTACCAGAGCAGTAAAATGGTCAGTGGTTGCAAAAAAATCCAGCTGTAAAAGGATGTTTCTAGTTTCCATGTGTATTGCTTTGTGTAAAATGTACTCTAATAAATTATTTCTTTTGGTTCAAAAAGTAAGCACATCATCTAGCAGAGCAATCTTAAGACATACCAAAAACTTTTATGTATTAAATCTAATCCTATTTAATTATTTTTTATGTTTTAAAATATTCTTACACTGTTTTGAGGTTAAGACTATACAAGTGTGAACGATGGTAACTGCTATATATATTTAAAAAATATTTAAAAACAGGTAGATTTTTTAAAATATTTGTAATATTTTTAAATAGTTATTAATATTATTAAAATTTTCGATAAACGCATTAACACCTTGATCACTTTATGGAGCACATTATTAGCCGAAACTCACAGAGGTAAGCTAATAGTTTGAAAAAGATGACCAGGTTGCTTTATTAGGTATAGTTTTACACAGATACCTAGTGGGATATATGGCGTTAATGAGAGAAAAACAAATCTACATTGAGTAGAAGGGGTAGCATTCCAAGAAGAGGACATGACCGTTTGACCTCTTCTTCTCTGTCTCTGTAGCTACAGCCCCTGTTCAAGGTAAAAAGGAGGAATGAGCAAGGCCTCCCAGGCCTCCATGAGCACTGCCTCCTGCCTGCTGGGCATGACCATATGAAAGAAGAAGCCTTTGTAATCCACCCAGGATTACACCGCCCAACAATACACAGCTGAAAGGGCGACAAAGACCCAGTATCAAACACAGTCTTGGGCTGATGAGAGGAACCTGCTATGATCTCCCACCACCAACACTGCCATCAGTACCTCTCATCTCCCCAAGAGAGCTCTTTTGCCATTCGCTAGCTTCTTTCTTCTCTTTGCTTATCTGGAGACGCAAGCTTTTTCATCTTGGCATTCCTTTTCATTTGCGTTTCAGTTGGGGGAGGGGCACTGCTCTCTCATCTGAGTAAATCACCCTCCTCCACAAAAATCACACTGTAAGTCATATGCCCTACACTCCTCTGGAGAGCAAGGGTCAGTTTAAAGACAAAGAAAAGCTTCCAGAGTTGAAGCATTGTTCAATGAAAAGGTTCAATTACTATCAACAAATTAATTTACTTAATCAGAGTAAAGAGCAAAGAAATAGATACATATCTGCAATGCATTCAAAGCCCTAGGCTCATTCCTGCCACTGGCTTGACCTTTTGAACCTCAGTCTGCAGCTTGCTGCTAATTAACCTCCTCCTCTTCCACACCCGAAGAGAAATTTTACAGGCACCAATAAGAAGATGTTTGAGGTGGCACTTAAGATATACTGAGGTAAATAGTTCCTAAAGGAGAAAAAGCATGATAGTTTGTCTAGGGGATTTCCAAGCTATCAGTGCAAACTATCACCCACACCTCAAACAAGCGGAACAGTAGAAGAAAAGCACATTTTCAACAGAAAGATGACACACAGGATAAATACCGACAGGAAAGTACTATCACTGAGCAACAATGTGTACATGAAGACATGTGCCAATGCAATGATAGGTTAATCTATCATTATTTACATAAATTTACTGTAATGTGATGTATGGGGAAGCTTAAAATCTATGTCAGAAATTATGTACTGAAAAAGCTTTGACCTCAATAAAGGAAATTAATCAAACTTCTAAAATGAGTAAAAATAGTGCTGCAGAGTACTGTTGTCCTTCTGTAAGCCTCTCCCATTCCTACAAAGGAAATCTGGATTTCATTCATACTTGGTTCTTTGTTGCGTGTCTGGCCAAGATCCCTTTGTCCCCAATCACCCAGTTTGTGTGCAGGAAGTTAAGCAAAATGTTAAAACTTGAAAGGGTCTGAAAACTTTCCTAGTTTACTGTATTTTTTATCAAACTTACAGAAGTCAGAGTCAAAATGATTAGGTTACATTATAAAAAGGACAGTGTTATGTATGACCTTTTCCTAATGTGATATGCAATGCTGCACCCTTTATTCTGCCATTTAAATCTAAAAGGGGTCTAGAACTGAAGGAGAGTACATCTTTCTGAACAACACTTAGCCATCACTGCCTCATAGGAGAGAATAGGGAGTCAGGCAGTGAGACAGATGATCCGTCACTGATAAAAATTATCAATGAAGTTATTTCACATTTCGTCTCCCGCTACCACACATCACTGACATCCACAAATAAAGTTACTAAGAGAGCATCAATTGTGCTATAATCATCACAATTGCACAAAACTACCTGGTGAATAAACCAGTCCTTGAATCTTAGTTCAAACTGAGTTTACAAAAGTACAAAATACAACACTGGAAACTGGATTTATGTTTGTCAAACAGCATTCAGCTGATCTGTGAACACTCATTAGGCAACCGTGAATCATCTTCCTTGCACAGGTACAGTAACATTCCTTCATATGCCATTTTTGTGGTGGTCAGTCAGTATTTTCTGGGCTTAAAATGTCAACATATAATTGGCAATGGTCTACTGTCTGTCACTTCTGAAAGTGTTGGTCTTGCTGAAGATTGCAGAAACCTATAGAAAAGTCACCTACTTGTTCTTCTAGTCACCTAGGAGACATACCATAAGTACAGTGGTACAACTCATTGGAAGGGGGATGGTTGTGTAGATCTGTGAGAAAGAGCACTTCGGAGAGTGGAGGAGGAAACCTTCCTGTTATGCCTATTTCCAGCAAGGGGTGGAGGCTATTTGCATGAGGCCTCTGCCCTTACTCTTTGTAAAGTGTCTGTCAAAAGCATGGAGACATACAAAATGCCCCTTTGACCCCCTTGTTTAAAGCCAATGAATAGTGTATACAGTTCTCTTTTTATCTCTTTGAGCTCAGGTACCCCTGTGGAGTGACATGCTTCAGAAGGACTTGAACAAGACTCAGGAAGTCAAGCCAGGCAGGCATTTGATTTGTAAAAGCCCTTGTGACAACCATACCCAGCATGAGAGAGAGAGGGCAGACAGGAGATCTTCGACATGGATCAAAATTACAGATGCTGCACCTGTCAGTATGTAGCATACAAAAACAGACATACATACACTTTTGCTGTGGCCTTTGTTGCCTGACTCTTGACCTCCCTGGTGTCTTGTCGAGCTGGAAAGTGGGCTGCTGAGCCAGTGATGAATGATGGCTCTTTGGCACAGAGGACATAGGGGCTTTACTCACCTGGTGAGGTCAAGCAGCATGGGGGGGATAACAAGCTAGTATGCATTCAGACAACTCTAAGGACTGCTGCTTGGGTTGATGCAGCAAAAAAGAAGCAGCTCAGCACCCTCCATGATTCTTGACATGTATGATTTAGTAGTAGCAACCACAGAATCTCTCTGAAGTGCCAAACGTCTCAATTAGTCTTTCCTACTGGTACTCACTGACATACTTTTGTGCATTTTAACTCTGTTTCTATTCCCCACTGTCCTCCATTCTTTTCCTTTGACCCTACTTACTGCAGTGTGACGTTTCCCTGCATGCTGACAAGTTGGTGAAAAACATCCTCCTCCTGCAGGCAAGCTGAACATCTGTCTCCATAGGGCTGTGGCTCTGGCTCTGACGCCTGCAGATGGGGACCCAGTGGGAGCCCAGAGCTAAGTCATACAAAATGGCAGGGAAAACACTTAAATCATCAAATTCTTTCAAATTGCAAAGATTTTATAATTATAACCTTAAGTGATGCTGTAAAATTTACCTGAATTTACACATTACAACTAGCTCACCAATTAATAACCTAAATCACTGCAAATTCCTTAATTTTGCAGCAAATGGGATAATGGAGCTGAAATAATGATTTTATTGGCAATCAGATTAAAGCAAACGTCTCAAATAATAAAAATGGAGAGACATCATTAGTTTGCCAGCAATGTGGAGATTTTACATGAGTTAACAGACCCAACTGTTAACCCCAGTGGGGAACTGCAAATTGTAAAATCAGTCTATATTGCTATTTGTACTCTGAAAATTCTGGTTAAGTATTAAAGTATGTACATTATATTTTATGTACATTGTTACTGACAATCCTAGAAGAACTGACCATAAAAAGCCCCAATCTGATGTCAAAGTTAATGTTATAAATTTAACAAAAAGTTGGCACCAAATAATGGAACTAAGGGTGATAAAGCCATCTCTGACCTTTGGTCAAACACCCTTTCCCACTCTTGCTGGACAGGCTTGTGGCTTTAGTAAATTAATTTGGGCCTGAACTCTGGATGAACCTGGTCAGTAGAGAGGGTGCTGACAGTGCAGTGTTGTTGGGGCAAGAACTGTGCAAACCCAACACCCTGAGTAAATATTGGAGCAGTCCATCAGATGATCAGGGGAATGAAACAGGGTTGTCAAGTTTCTGCAAACTTTTAGGTTGAGTTTAAGCTGACCAAAAGACCATCCAAATGTGACTTTTTTATTTAACTAAATTTCACTTCTGCAATAAATGTACATTTATTGAGAGTAATGAATGGGAATTAGTAAAGGTGTTTGTTTGAAAATCAAAAAACAGAGTGGGGATGCAATGATTGACATTGTATAACAAGACAGCAATGTGCTCAGGCAAATTTTGTTTAAAAATGTAAGTTAATTAATTGTTCATTATTTGACCATTTATATAAAAGGCGTACATTTGGAAGGAGGTTTTATACAAAGGTGTTAGGTTAATAAATATGATATAATGATATTATAAAACTAATATAAAACAGTTATTTAATAAAATTAACTGTTTCAACCTTTATTTAAAATTAGTTTGATTACACCGAGTGACTCAATGAACATAAGAATTATATATAAATCATTTTTATACACCATGATTCAGGCTAAATCATAAACTATTTTGCATATTATGTATTGGTGTGTTCGAGACTACTGCGCAAACACTATTGCACTTTTTCTTAAAATAAAAAAAACGTCTTTTTCTCAGCTATAGTGCAGCCAAATGTATAACTGAAATTGCAGAACTAGTCAATGCTGAGGTAGCGAGCAAGCAGGAGTGTTTACATGTTTAGAAAGCCTGGAGGTAATGGGAGGTGAAAAGGTCATAGGAAGCCACCTGGTGTGTACTGCAACATTCCTCTTGTCAAACTATACATACTGGAGTAACACTGATTTAAATTAAGCCCATTGTATTGTAATGTCCCCTAACAAAGCATATGATCTTACAGACATCAAAAAGATGCTTTTAAATTAAAGACAATAAACACAGGTTCAATCAACGAACAGATAAGCTCATATCAGAAAAATAAAGTAACTTTTATTCAAGTAGCATTATTACACAGAAAAGATGATTAATGTGTACATATAAACACAAATCCCTTTTTTTCCAAAGAAGATTTCTAGTGCAAAAAAACTGCCTTTTTGTGAATGATGACAGTTACAAAACTTGGTTTTCTAAGAAAATGTTGAACATTAAAGGCAAAAATAAACACCAACTTTTTAAAGGATATTTGTTGTAACAGTAAAAGTATTTTATGGTTTACAGTAAGAGTCTCTGATAAAACTTTGGTCCTTAAAAAAAAAAAACAATAAGTTATGTAGATGTCCTCAGAAATAAAATGCTGGTAAAGGCAACAGCAAGTTCGTTTGTCATGTAGAAATAAATCAGTCACACGTATAAACAGTGAGGGATCAGTTGGGAGTCACAGTATCCGAGGCAGGCGACACGGCTGGGGATGAGGAGCTGGAGGTGTTTGGGCTTTGGCCAGCGGCGGAGTCGGTAACGCGGTTAATGACCGGCACAGTCCCTTCTCTTTCGCGTTTCTTCTGTTTCATTCTGCGATTCTGAAACCAGATTTTAACTTGTGTCTCATTTAGCTCGAGAGTGGCAGCCACTTCTACCCTTCGTGCCCTGGTGAGGTACTTGTTGAAGTGGAATTCCTTTTCCAGCTCGGTGAGCTGCTTTGTGGTGAAGTTGGTGCGGATCAGGTTTTGCTGGCCGTGGATCCCATATTCAGTGACTTTGACTGCAAGAGACAGAAAATTGTTAAAGGAGAACAGAAGTTGCCAAGAACCTAGATGCAGGAGTCCACTTCCAAAATTTGACCTAAAAGACTACACATGGAGAAATAAACGTGGCTTTAACTGACCTGTTTTGGGTGGATTCCTCTTAACTTTCATCCAGTCGAAAGTGGGTGCGTGGCTTGGGTTCTTCTTGGCGTCGTTATCAGCTTGGATCAAGCTGGAATATTTGTTGTACACCCCATAATTATGCTGTTCTTTCTCTCCATAGGGATATGCTGGATATTGGTTGACCGTGAGCGCTCCTGGCCTGCAGTTGGCCTCGCCTGATGCGCCACCGTTGGCTCCCGTGTTTACAACAGGGAAGCCAGGGGACTGCAGATACAGGGGATCTTCTCCTTGAGTGAGCATGCTATGATGGGCATAGTCCAAGTGAGCGCGGCTCTGCTTGCCGTAGCCGCTCTGTCCCGTTGTAACAAGATCCAAATTGATGTGGTACGGTTGGGACGGTTGGTGCGCATAGTTCATGCCTTGAGTTTCATGCAGTGTCGGTGTAAACGAATTCCCTCCAACTGGCCGCCCCTCAGCTATGCAACTATTAGTGCTAGCACAGGCACCCTGCATGTATTCTGGATCCAAAGAGAAGCATCCAACTTTTGCATTCAAAGGGTTCGATCCACGGTTATAAATTGTGTAATCTAAGTAAGAATTCATTTTTGCTGGTTGGCCGGCAGCGGGGAACTCAGTGTGGCCAATACACTGCAAATTGCTACCCCAGTGCCCTACAACCTCTGAGCAGTATGTCAAACCTCAAAACTTCCATCCGGCTACATATCAACAGAGTGACAGGTCATGTGACCAAAAGTGTGCCAATGGTGTGCGACCTACAGCAGCAACTTGGGCGTAGCGAGTGTCCATCAAAGGGCTCGCATTTACATGACAAACACATCAATGGCATCCACCCATCAGTCAGATAAACGCACACGTTAACTGGGCAGCCTGGAGAGAAGTGTCCTTATTGCAGCGATGGGAGCAGTTTTACGGTTTCACGATGTTTTCCTCTGGGGATTTTGCTGCAGGGCAAGCAATAGTGCTATATTTTCCTGAGGCGGTTTTCACAACGGTGTGCTTCACATGTTCATGGAAGTGCTGCTTCAAACTTTGGGCTGTGTTTGCCAGTGAAAGGGATCCAGCATGCTTAGATCACTTCCGTGACATAATATATATATATATATATCCATCCATCCATTATCTGCCGCTTGTCCCAAACGGGGTCGCGGGGGAGTGCCGGTGTCCAACCCAGCGCACACAGGGCGAGGACGGGGGACGCACCCTGGACAGGTCGCCAGCCCATCGCAGTATATATATATATATATATATATATATATATATATATATATATATATATATATATATATATATATATATATATATATTTATTTATTTATTTATTTATTGTTAATTTTATATTACTTTCATACTTAAATATAGACATAAATTATAGTCTATATATACAGAGGGCCACGAGGATGCTATATACTCCATATGCCCTAAATTTACTTGCTTTTATTAAAATACATTGACACAATTGTCGTCAAATGCAAGAGAATAGGAACAGAATGTTGCTGATGCAACAGAAATTGTAGGTATTTTTATAAACACACACGTCTCTCTCTTTCCCTCTATCTTCTATCTATCTATCTATCTATCTATCTATCTATCTATCTATCTATCTATCTAAATATACATATATTGACTAACAAATACATATATATATATATAATCTTTATCTAAAGAAGATTAAACATGTGATTGTTAAACGGAGGAAACGCGTAGAAAGCCTGCTGGGTGTCGATCAATCTTACAAGTCACATGACGTTGAAGGATTTTCAAGCAGCAATCTGTGCTCCCTGAAAGAAATGAAAAATGTTTCAGTATGACATGCAGGTCAAAAGACTAAGCCTAATTATTAATTAATTGGCCAGTGAAGCGGTTTGGTGAAAGAAAGAACTAAATAATATTGCCTATTGTGTTAAAACTTAAACTCAAGTATGGGCTCAGTCTCAGGGAGTAATTGTTTTATAGATTAATAACGCCGCCAACAGCATGCACTAACACAGCTCACATATTCAAATAATGTAAACGTTCTAAGTATGTTCTTGTTTATGCAGACATGGGTTTACTTTTGTAAAGCTGCTTTGATGTTGTTTATGTGCTAAGCGAGTCGGGACGAGTTTGTGAAACCAAACTTGTAGCCTAACCGGTCTGTTTTAATAAATCGCACTTTTGTGTGAGAGAGGTTCTTCACTGTTCACTGGGGAGGGTAGAAAACCATGGTCTGTAATTCAGACCACTATTGTGTTGATGAAACATTTTTTGGGAAGTAATGTGTGGGAAATCACTAAACCTGTGGATTGGGGGCGCGAAGGAGGTCGTTAAAGCCCCTTGGTCAGCATTTACGTAGCTGGAGTAGCCGTGATCACTGAACACTACACTGTCGCCATCATTTTGAAATGAACAGCACTGGTCATTTGAAGGTCCGTGACTATGTTCGTGGTATGAAAAATCCAAGTGGTCTGGACCAGTTTGAATGATAGAAAGCGCATCGATCTGAAGATTGCTGACGGTCTGAGAGTAGATGCAGGTGGCCTGAAGTGCAGCACCAGCGTTCGCTTGCAGTGAAGGTGCTGCCCTTGCGTTGGAAGCGGGGGTATTTCTTTTAAGCTTATCGTCTTTTTTATGTTTCATCCGTCGGTTCTGGAACCAGATCTTGATCTGTCTCTCACTGAGGTTCAGTTGGTTGGCCATTTCGAGGCGTCGCGGCCTGCACAGGTAGCGGCTGAACAGGAACTCCTTCTCCAGCTCCACCAGCTGGGCGCTCGTATACGCTGTGCGAGACCTTTTTGAGCCACCTGCTGCACACAAATAAGTAAATGATTACATAAATACATGAACACGTTTATTGCCACGAGCAAAATAACCCGATTAAAACCAACAGGGTTCTTATTCTTATAGTGGTATATTCATATATACAGTCCCAAATGCAAACAATTAAAAATAAAAATCATTACATGGTTCTTATGTTCTTATATACCCATGTTGAGCTTCTTCAAGCTTTTAAAAAGTTTATCACATTTGCATGACTCCTTAAATCGTTTATTTAAGGAACCAAAGTGTTTTAATGACATCTCTCTTGCAATCCCTGTCAGCAGCTTTTTAATGCATCTTGTCAACTTATGATCGTAGTGATTGTAGTCCATCAGCATGTTAGATAAAGATCGGCGTTATAGTTGATGCTAAATGTCTGTTCATCAAATACAGGATAACGTCCGGCCAAGAGCACAATAAACCGACTATACCCACCATTAACAGATGAATCGCAGAAGCTGTGACTGTTCTGTTTGGAATTTTTCTTCGACTCTGTCATCCAGGGAAAGACCTGCTTGCCATCAAAAGTAAAGTTGAGTTTAAAAGCAGAGCTCATGTTGCCGGTGTGCAGAGAGGAGCTGTTTGGTGCTGGTGCAGGGAGTTGGATGGGTGATGCTGTGAAGCATTGATGAGATTCATTGGCAAAGCTGAGCCGAGTGCAGTCCTTGCTGGTCTTCTTTAGGATGCCGTTTCCAAGGTACAGTAGTGAGCAAACCTTCCTATGTTGCTGATTTTCACAGGGTGCCATGGACAGGGGGACTTGATTCTTTTCACTGTGTCCAAATGGGCTGTCACCCTGAAATGAGGGAAGGGAGCTGTTGTTGTATGACTTGTTCTGCATTGTGTAGAGGGGTTTCATTAGCTATGTTGAGGCTTCCTCTGGCCAAACACTGGCATCACTGGCAAGTCACGTGAGAGTTTCCTTCCAGAGGCCCCTTGGCAGGCGACCTAAAAGGTCAGAGTAGCACACAGTATGAATGAGTTATAAATCCATCTGCACAGCTGAAGGAGCAAAAGGAAAGGAGCGTGCCTTTACTACAAAATAGTCCTTCGCTAAGCAATGCATTTTATTTTAGTCAAAATATGCGTTATTGCACAAGGATAAAATATAACAAAGACAGTTTTGTATTTTAGTTTTGGCAGTCTCTGTGTTTATGTAGTATATTTTAGAAATTAAACGCACGTTAAAAGAACGTACATTTGGTGCATCGTTTTGCAGATCACGCTCTTAAAATCAAAATATCTTTAAGCCTTATAAAAAATAAAGAGATGACGTTTATTATATAGAGTTAACATCAGCCATGACGTCATTAAAACGCAGGCCGTTATAAATCTATATGTGATTTCTCAGAATGCGACTGTTTGAAAGCCAAGACAGATTTGGATTTACCTCACCGCGCTACACACCTTGGACATTTTGTCAACATGAGCACTTTAAAATGAACAGTGAAATAAAAAAGGTCCATGAATCCTAAATGAAAACTCTGTTATAACATGCTTATTTATTAGGCATAGGCAAAGTTTGCATATGAGGCATATTAGGCATTAGGCATAGTATTTTTTATTCACTAAAACCTTTTAGATATTATGTATGATCTCAATGTTTCCAGAAGCTGCAAAATGCTCAAAAAGCTCAAAAACCTTAATAATATGAAAATGTGTGAAGGGAAGGTTGAGAAAATAAAGGAAAATGACTGTTATCCATCTCAAACTATAAGATAAAATGTAAAAGGGGCACAAAAAAATCAACCTCTTCATATCAAACAGAAACCCTTTTCATAGGCTTTGTCGCGAAAAAGCAACTAAATAACAAAGCAGATCTTTCCAAACACACGTAAACTTTTCCCAGGTTCTATGTTTACTTGACTAACAAATAAAGCATTTTAAAAACGCATGCTCATTTTCAGTTGCGATCATGTTGACAGAAGTAGTACAGCATCGGTGAAAATGTGAAAGAGACAAGTGGAAAAGAGCGCATAGGAAAAGAAAGAAGGGAAAGGAAAAGAAGCGACGAGTCTGAAGAAAGAACAAAGGCTCCTGAACTCGTGGTGAACTCTAGCTGAAGTAATATGGTGATAAATCACCCAGACATATCCGCCATTCACAAACTGAGCCTATTTCAGCGCGTGTAACTCGCCTATCACACGGGGTTGAGCTCTTCGTTTTCAGCCCACAGATCAGTGAGTGCGCAGGGAACTGTTAAATCTGTTGATGTCTTACCTGATTGGAAAGACCACTGTGCGCTGATATACACGGCTTCATTCACTTCTCATGCGTATGCATGTCGAGGCTAATAGGTTTAACCCGAGAGGTAAAAACGTCACAGTCAAAAACAACAAAACTGGATATTGTATAATTAGTGTCTAAATAACATCTTATAGTATTAGTTTACATTTTGGATATTAGATTTAGATTTTAAGATATTAGATTTTTTTTTTATTTTCTAATGTTTTGTTAATATTTATTAGCCCTTTGGAACCGTAAACTGAAATTGACACAGTGTAAAAAATATTACTGGGTTAAGTCAACTAATAATAAAAATAATAAATAAATAAATAAATAAATGGATAGATAGATAAATAAATAAAAGGACCCCCATGTTTCTATGGCCGTAGATGTGAGCAGATTGAACATGCAGTAAACTCCTGTTTCCCTTGGTTTCCGCTATTAAGATCTACAACATTACGTCTTTGTATTTCTTAACTTTAATGCCATAGAGACGTTGATTGCAACCCAACATGCGTTTAACCCTCCATACCTCTAGGGAAATGTTTATGTATTTATTACTTTGAATCAACCCAATGTTTATACCTCCGTGAAATAAATTTCATACTTTGCACTCACCAGCCAAATCTTCTGGGGACTTTCTGCAGAAGAATCCAACGCTGAGCAGATGCCTGAAAGGAGGGGGTGGAAGCCGATAATTAAATATAATATGCCTAAAATAATAACATTAAACGTTCTGTTTTAGGGGAAATAATGGCATACATGACATATAAAACCTCTCCCAAACCCTAAGGAAGGAAGGTTAATTAAAAAAATAGTGATAAGCAGCAAAAAAGCTTAATTATAATCTGAATGAATATGGTATAAAACCCAAATCAAAGTTGGGAGAAGTGTACAGGGAGGAGTAGATTACGCCTACTTCAATAGCACTGGAACCACGGACAGAAACACTAGACCGTTACACTAGACAGCAAGGGAACCAACAGGAAGGAGAGGACTGCACTGCAAAAGCTGATCGAGGCAAATGGTCCTGTGTGTCAGAGTAAGCAATCGATATAAATTGAACTGCGAATCAAACAAAAATTAAGCAAGATCAGGATGTTCTCTTAAAGCACTATTGACGTTCTGGACAAAATAACGATACAGCCAAGCGTCTACTTTAACCAACCCAAGTAAACACTATGACAAAAGAAAAGAAGCCATTCCCATGTGTTAGCCTTTTTAAGTAAAAAAAAAAATAAGAATCGTTTTAAAGCGTACTCGGACGATAAGCGCAAATGCATTTACAGTTAGAAAGAATAAAGGTCTAGGCAATTGTTCCCTTATAGTTATTTATATAGTGTGGTTTTCATTCATGACATTAAGGAGATCTGTTTAAACAACACTAATAATACATTTGAACTGCAAAACTGCTGCTTATTTTATGATGCTATGCAAATGCAATGGATGCAGTCTCAAGAACTCAGCCGCTGAATAATGCAATGAAAGGGACTGTACTGAAAGGCTGTTCTTCTCCCAATTACACGTATCTATTAGCATCTAATCTATGTTTTTTTAGCGCAATATATTTGTCACCATAAAAAAAAAAAAAAAAAAGTCAATATGAAACATCGTCTGCCTGGATATTTCGCGCCTGGTAGTCTATTGTAATTACTGATGAAGAGGATGAGAGGCTGCCGCAGTCCAGTGATGGTGTTCAGATCAATTCCTTATTGGTCCGGAGCCCTTTGATCTCTCAAGTTGATCTGTCCCTCACACACTCTCTGTAGAGAGGCGTTAATATCTAACGAGGGTTAAAAGACTTGAGCAGGGACCTATTGGTAACAAAAGAGCTTCAGTTAAATTAAAATTTTGCTGGTTTCAAGAGTCTTAAAAATCAGGTTTAACTGATTATATATGTTTCTGTGATGGACACAAATGGTTGGTTGGTCGTAACCTTAAAATCAAAAGAGAGAAGTGTCCAGTTTGTAGGCCCATAGACAATTCTTACATGACTCCATAATTAAAAACAATTGTATTCTTGCGATGGGTCACCTCATAGATCTATAAATTTAACTGCAGACATAACCAGTAATGCCTGTCTCGGAATATTGGCCTCTTCGGTAATATTACTCACAGATATCCCTTTGTTTTCTGTTAGGTTAGGTGATTTTGTTGCTGTGCAGGATTTCCCATCCTAACTAAATCACAATGCAGCAGCCCTGCAACCTCATGAGTCACGTGACACGATAAACAGGTGATGCCCTTTAAATGTGCATGCTCTTTCTGGAAATTGAAGTTTCATAAATTCACCAAAAAAACGCCAGAAATATACTTCTGAAAAACCCATGCATCATGGTTTTAAGAAATTAGATTTAATTAGTGACGTTTGAAAGGAATAAAATTGCACAATATGTCCAGGGTTTGGATGTTGCAAGAAATGTAATTGAATTCTTTTTAAGTTTTTGAAGTACCTGGTCTGCGCCATTTCAGTTTCTTCCATTGGTTTCAGAGTGTTTTGAAAGTGTAACAAGCACTACATGGATTTCTCTCCGTGGTGTCCGACCCCGGACAGCTTCTTTTGAGCGCCTGTTGCTGCACAAAAAAAATAGAGAGAAGGATGTAGATGGGCATTTTTTAAGTAAAAACTCTTTCTAAAGCCCATGTTTTGTTGTTTCCCAAGCCATCAATCTAAATCATCAGTCATGCTATAACGATTAATTGAACTATAATTTATTCTGAAAAAAGGCCAAGAATAGTCGACGAAATAGCCAGCCGTGACTTTATGTAAATTATATTAAAACGGGAGAGAAAAAAGGAAAGTTGATGTTTCTGCAGTAGTGTACTTTTAACTAAACAGAAATAGAGTTGACAAGAAGTGCGTGAGCCAACTACTAGTTTACTGCGTGCAAAGGATCGGTTTTGTGATCTTCACAAAAAAATACCCGTCATGCTGTCAACAAGAACATCTGCACCGATGTTTGAACAAGGTATGTCCAGCTGTGCCAACTTCTTCAGTTGCTTCAGTTAACAAGAATTGTCTCCCTTTCTGGCATTCCTGTATATTTTAATAATGATAATACAGTTTTTAAAAAGATCATGCATCAAATCTAAGTTTCCATTTCGCTGCAATTGAAATGGGTTTTCCAGTCATTGCCCACAAGGGCCCATAGAGCCAGCCTGTCTAGGCCTCGGTTAAAAAGAGGTAGGATGAAATGGAGAATCGACCAAAAGAGGCCAGAAATTATACGTTGTCTTCCAAATCGACGCTGCGTTTACATCAACTACATACCCCCCAAGACACGAATTTGCGAATGAGTAACCTTCCACACAAATTCGGATCTACAGGGTATATATAGATGACAGATGTCCCCGGCCATTGGACTATAATAATAAAACGAAAAAAGGACTGCTTTGCTCAAAATGTGTTCGCTTCTGACCTACTGGCCAAAATGTACAGAATCCTGTTAGAATCATCTTCCCTTTATAACAGGCTGTCAGAATCTATCAGTGGACCTTTCCTAAAACACAGCTGAAAAACACTTGACACAGTATGAATTAAGGAACACGCTTTATCATATGACTGGTCCTGTTCTCTTCTAAAACAACGCGTCTTCTTGTCCTGATCGGCATGACCTGAGAGTACATCATTGCATCATTCTTGTATTAAAAACATTACGAGACGACAAAATGGACTACAGCAGACTTACTTTTCCCTTTCACAGTTTCTCTCTCCAGGACACACGATCCACGCGATTTGTTCTCATCCATCTTGTCTCTGGGCACGTCATTGTCCAAATTGTTAATCCGTGTGTTAATCGGAATATGTGCATTATAGGATTTCATTTCTTTCTTGGCGCACCGTTTCTTGTTCATTGCATCAAGGAAAGCCTACAAACCAAGCTGCTTTGGTGATAGCAGAGAGCCTTTTGGACGCATTTCAATCGATTGAGAATGAAAAATTAAAGATAGCCCTATGCGAGACATCATTGATCAATTGCATTAGGCATCCTGCTGCTGCTCCCTTACATTTGTTCAGCACAGTGTTAAACACCCACACAAACAAATAAACACATAGCACTTTATTATTATTATCATCTTATGACACAACAGAAATGAATCATCATGTTCTACGGACTAGAGAGTTTATATAAATAAATGAAGCAAAACTTCCTATTCTTAATAAAAATTATGCTTTGTAATGTCCTAATTCAAATTTGTTTCTAATAAAATGTGCTATATTAAAGAAATTCACGCCAAAAGATGATAACTGTGCTCTTAACTGTGCTAATATTTTTTCGCCTGCAACCTACTGAGAAATATTATGTAAATTCAAAGCAACAATTTTGGCTATTTTAATTTAATTTTAAGAGAAACAATTGTGTAATTATGGGAAATCACTTGCACATAAACGTGTAAATTTAATAGGAAGGCGTTTCAAAGATATGTATCATATTTTTATATGTTCGGCCCTGAATTCACTGTTCTCAAAGCTTAACTGCTCCAGTGGACATCTGTGTTGTGACCTGCCATAAAATGAGAATCATACCGTTGTTAGGTGACCTCAGGATGAACTCAGGAACCCATTTAGCATGCGTCTAATGGTGAGGCTCAGTCTAGTTCATTAGTAGAAATGCATTTTTAAAGAAACATACGACGTAATGAATTTAACTCTGCTTTATATCTGTCCAAATATGTGTTTTTTGTTCTCTGTTTGGGTGTTCTTTGTTACTGAAGGGCAATGATTTGATACTGAAGGGCAATAAGTGTGAATCTGAACACCAGCCTACAGTAACAGACTGCAGTTCGTGGGATTGCAAGTAGTTTGAGTTTGAGTAGTACTGATACTGATGTTTCATTTTTAGTATTTAATCTGCTGCAGAGTCCTCCGTGTCTTACTTAAGAAGCCAAAGAAGTCGAGCCGAGCAGAAAAGAGAAGGCGTTCGGAGTAAGGCGGGCTCTGCTGGCCATCAAGCAGCGTTACAGCAAATACAAGCTTAAACTAAGTCTGGACTTTTACAAGGGATTAAAACCCTTAATGAGGGCCTTGGTGTGTCCAATACGGCAGATTAAAGAGTAGATTATTTATCCTGATCAAATAAGGTATATTTAACGTACAGGTAACAAGCCTTGTTAGAGATTTTCTTGCTGCATTTAAATACTGATAATATTACGACACAAGAAATCATAGGCTCTGGCGACTTATGGTGTGTTGTGGGATGTTGTGTCTGTATTTTAGGGCTGAAGAGCTCATCCTACAGCTTGTGGCTCTCTGGTGAGGCATATACTTTTAGCACTAGTCTCCTGAACTCGCAGTGATCCCTTCCCAATGAATAATTGATGAGAACAGCGCACAGATTACCCCTATCAATATGCAAAACGCATTATAGTGGTACAATGAGACTTTAATAGTCATGAATCGTAAAACGTGTGTAGTGGGAGAATTGCTACAACTACAGCATGTTCATCTGCCTGTTCAGTTTCATCAGCATTACAAAAACGCAGGCAAGAAACGTCAAACTCATCCTCTGTCAAATGCTCGGAATCCCCCCCCCCCCACCCCCAAAAAAAACAACCACCAGCAAAGTTTAATCAAATCATGTCTTTTCGGTGATGTATTGTTCATCGAGTATTGCTGTATAAAGGTCAAAAGATTTTACTCAGTAGACAATTAACATTTAGTAAAAGTATAGCACTTTCTGATATTCACATTTCACCAGCGTACCTAGAGCTACATTTGGGCACATGAGAGTAAATACTGGAACAAAATATCTATGTACGTCTACCCAAATAATCCACAACACAAAAAGGTTTGTATGACAAGGCAAATATGACAGCAAATACCTAGGCTTTCGATTGATCGGTACCTTTACGTACTGAACCGTTATGTAATGAAAATTACATGAAATGCAAATGCAAACAAATTCAAAACTTACTTTGCGTGGCCAGTCATTCTGTCATGCTTGTCCAAAGCCAACAGGAAAAACAGTGACTAGCCAGGTCGGTGTGTAGGATATTATGACTGCCCAAGGTGGCCGGACGACAAGAACACCCCACACGCCGTCCACAACCTTTAGACTCCCGCTGAAGCAGTCAAACCGTCACTTTCATTCAAGAATGTGAATTATGTCGCACATTGTCAACCCCCAGAACCATAAAACTAACTTTATGGACCTCACGTGACTTTTATTTAGCGCTGCACACAAGTACATGGCTTTAGACTGGACTTCGCGAGGAAATCACTGAGGCTAGTCTGATTGCAGATCATACAGTCTTTTACAAATATCGCAAAGTTAATAAGAGTCGCAGTTCCACTCACTTGACCATTATGAGGTAAGTAAATAGGTTCAGTAATTATTAGATATAAATGCTTTTTTTTTTCAGGTTTGACCTCCCTGGTTTCTATTTTAATCTAGTGTATGATTTCAAAGCGCACAGAAGAAATGAACTGGAATAATGCAACCCAGTGGCCCCATGTGTCAGAGGTTGGTCACTGAATCTGACAACAGTATTTGTTCTATCAGGCGATGGCACCTCAGGCCAACATGTCATAGTCCAAAGACTAAAATGCTGAGTGATCAGGAGCAGTGAAGGAAAGAGGAGGCTGTAAACTTGACCCACTGCTTGTGGTCCTACAGGTCTATAGGGCAAGTAGACACTCAAACACCATAAGACTGAAGGAAATTTTATTTTTCTCCAAAATAATGATACCAACCATTTTTTTCCGTCGAGACACAAATAAAAAAATCAGATGACAAAATATCCAGCATATCAATGTTAAAACATTTTTTCTCGTCTTTTTAACACGAAACAAACCACTCACGTAGGACAAATAAAATATTGCTCACAACTGGACATCAAACATATTTCACCCTTCATGGAACATCTCACGAGATGCTGAAACGCAACATAAAGTACACGAACGTAGGCTAAGTGCGAATATAGAGGGTTTTTTTCTAATCGCAATGTGACTATCCTATGCAAGAAATGAATAACTGCGACACGAGCATAAATGTACTGCAAAAACTGGAAAACGGTCTACACTGACGCTTCTATACAAGTTCATAAGAATACAACAAAGTTTTTTTTTGTTTTTTTTTATCTGATATAGGTAGTGCGCGTTGTTACTGTACAGTATTCCTCTTATAGGTCTTGCACACAAAGAGCTTACATGAGACATGCTTTCTTCCACGAAAGTATAAACGTAATACGTAGCATTTACATGTATTTTACGGCAGCTTTAACCAGGCTACCTGCATAGCCTAAAGCCTATGGAATAACAATATTCAACGGTGGACAAATTTGGCGTTTACACCAGTTACACAGAGAAATCGGATGCCTGATAATGCCAAGCAGAGAAGGTGCCGTGCTACAACAGTAGTCGAATATATCAACTATGTGGCGAATGTAGTCAGTTTTGGAAAGCGCTTCCCGCCGTAGCCAAGCTCATGCTCTTTAGTTTATTGTCCTTTTTCCATTTCATCCTGCGATTCTGGAACCAAATTTTGATCTGCCTCTCCGTGAGGCACAGTGCGTGGGCTATCTCTATCCTCCTCCTACGGGTCAGATACCTATTGAAATGAAACTCTTTCTCCAACTCTAGCGTCTGGTAGCGAGTGTAGGCAGTTCGAGCTCGTTTCCCATCAGGTCCAGTCATATCTATGGCATAGACACAGGGTAAGGAAAAAAGATGAGTAAACACTGAGAAGTTTTAATGAGTAATAAGAGAAACTGGTACTGGGCTTCAGAAGCTAGTCGCCTACCCGCCAGCATCGAGAAGATAAGCTTCCCATAGAATTTCTTCTTGCTAACAAGTTCAGTAAGCGATATAAGATTTTTGAGCCTTTCTTTCTTCTGTTCTGTATCACATATCTTATTTTTAACATATTTGTAAAGGTTAATGACCAAAAAAGTCAAATAATAACTCTTTTGCTGCACCAGATTGTTTATCCAGTCCACATCTTTACCATCATTTCGCATCAGTGATTTTAATGGTCATTTTACGACCCTCGGTTTTATGACTTTTCGACTGGAGGACAGATTTATTCGCCTCGTCTCGCGTAAATCAAAAGAGCCAAAATATTGTACTACCGTGGCTAATGTGAAGTTTCCTCATCCACGGGAATATCTGTGGGCTTTGCCCGTCTCCGGACGCAGTGGTAGACGTGGCCACCGTTTCTTGTTTCTGCGCTCGCGGGTTCGGGTTGCTCGCCTGCGCGCTTTCCTCGGGCTCCGAGACCACGTTCGCCTCGTCCGTCTCCGCGAAGTGTGTGTTGTTGGTGCTGCTGGCGAGGCCGCCGCCGCCTGTCAGCCTCCCGCCGCTGCTGCCCGCGGTTGTGCTCTGCTCGGAGGAAGGAGACGAGCCTTTGAGGCTCAGGCTCTCGCTGTTGGCGCAGGGCAGAGGTTCTGGAGATGCCAGCGAGCAGCTCGACTGCCTGTAGCGGGCATCAGCAGCCGGACTCTGGAAAGCACGGCCGCTCTCGCCAACCCCACCGAAATGACCGCTGCTGTTGTTGGAGCGGTTCACACTCAGGTCTATTCCATTGTATGTGTACCCGAAAGAGCTGGGGTGCACGCTCGTGGAGTCCCTGTAAGAGCCGTTCATAGCGCCGTTAGTCCCATAATTTAGCAACTGATAGTCGGACCCATTTGGATAGCGCCCTGAGAAGGAGTTTAGAAAATAAGAGCTCATTTGGAGATTTCTTAAAAGGGTTTCTTGATGAGCAGGTCTCGGTCGTTAAAATCCCGCGCAGCACAATTTATGATGGAAAAATGAATTATAGCAATGCACTGTACTTCGTTTTTGCCATGTATGCGGCCAAATATGGGAGCGCGTTAGGGCGTCACGTGCCTTTGTTGACCAGTCGTAAATTCTCTCTGATGACTTCAAGAGGTAATTCATGCTCTGTGCTTACAAATGATGACGAAATGATGATCGTTAGATTCAACTCAGCGGTGCCTCCCCGTTGCGCGCCGCATCCCATGTTAGCAGAGGGCGTCACCTACTGGGAAAAGTGCAAAATGCCCAAACACCTGCACACTTCTGTGCACATCTCAGCCTTGCATTGCTTTAGTACTTTCTGGAATTACGCCATTTTTAGCGCGAAAAAAAAAGGTTTTAGTAGATTGAGTTGAATTGCAATAATTTAAACACAATCGGAACATTAAAATGCAAAGCATTAGATACGGGGGCTAATATGCATAGTGTTATTTCTGGATTTATTGAAACCCTCCGAAACCACATTCAAGAGTCAAACATGACTGAAGCACTGCAATTAGGAATTTTTGTTGCTGTTATTATTATTATTATAAACACTGAATGAAAAGCAGTAATTTACAATCGGCTTTGCTCTAATCTTTTCAAGGAAATAATAATTTAACCAGATAGATAAACTAGATAAATGTTTTCAGAAAGATAAATTATTTCCTATACACATACACACACACACACACACACACACACACACACACACACACACATCATGTACATTTTCATAGAGAATCTGGTATTGTTGGGTGATCATACAGGTCACCCAATTACATATCAGGCCTAGGTGTTAGGGAAAAAAATTAAGTTATAGCTTCTGAATCAGCCTAATATAGAGTACAACTTTGCATGAAACTCACACACGCCAGCAGGTAAACCTTGTTAAACGTTTATTTTATTGACAAAAATGGCATTGCTGACAAAGTTCACTAATGCATTGTTCTTAGTGCAACCACATACACAAATGCGACGAACAAAATAAATTAAGCATGAGAGCATTTAAACACACCAATTTCACACATGTCCATCCTTAGCCTTCACTCCCACTTCGATCTAGAGTTGGTTGTAAAAGCTAGAAGGTGAAAACAACGGCGCTGGGAATGCAGCCATTCGTTTTCTGCCAGATAATCAAACAGGCCCAAATGGCAGAAAATACACAAGGGTGTTCACACTGCCCCGTTCTCTGTCTCCATCACTACCCTTAGTAAGAATGATAAAGATGCCTGGTTTTAAACCACAAAGGCGTCAGAATGTCTCTGTAGCTTTCGCTTTTTAACAAAGCCTTAAACAGGTAGCTGCTGTCTGTTGGGTAAAACTGTACATCTACATGAAAACACTACAGGCTACACACTGCGGGAGTAAAAATGTTGGACTCGCTTTTTATTTCTGTAGCACAGTGCCTAATGCAGCGTCTTTATCCCGCCTTGCCACCATCCTCCTCCTCGTTGGGCTTTGCAGAGTTCATCACTTTGTTCTCCTTCTTCCACTTCATCCTGCGGTTCTGGAACCAGATCTTTATCTGGCGCTCGGTCAGACACAGCGCGTGAGAGATCTCGATTCTGCGTCTTCTGGTCAAATATCTATTGAAATGAAACTCCTTCTCGAGCTCGAGAGTCTGAAAGCGAGTGTAAGTCTGACGACCCCTGCGGCCGGTGTTTCCAGGCACGCCTGTCAGAAAGAGAAAGGAAAGCACGGTTAGGGATGTACGTCAGACACGTGAACTGTCACATTACTGTTATTATGGTTGTCGTTACTATTATTAAGATTATTATTGCAAAACTACTTTAGTGCGTCTTGACTCCTAAACCCCCTTTCCCAGATTTTACAGACTACAGAAAGTAATCGCATACATGGAAACCCCCCCAACAAATCTTCTTGGCAAGGCAATCTTTTAAAAGGTGTTGCAATTTTTCTGATTATTTTTAAGTGCCAACTTCAGGGTTTATTGCAAACGTCTTCATATCTCAGTTTCCAAACTGCAATACCTTTTAAAAGACTGAATGAGAAATGCTTGATTTTATTTTGTATTTTCGGAGTTGTGCGTAGCATTGCGCATTTAACTCTTGCACATGGCTCCACTTGAAGGGAAGCCTTACCGTTACATGAGTTCATCCTCTGCATCCACGGGTAGACCGGGGTGCACGGCTTGTCCTCACTGTAAGAGTATCTGTCTGCGCTCTGTTCGCTGCAGTCCGTCTTGCACTGCTCCTGGCTCAGCACCAGCGAGTCCTCCAGCCCTCCGAGAGCACACGCGCGGTCAGCGGTGTAGTCGCACGCGCCCGGCCCGCTCCTCCCGAACACACCAGCAGCCTGCTGGTAGTAGGAGGGCGTGTACACCTTCTCCTGAACATTGGTGGATCCAAACGCAGCGCTCGGATAGTGCCTTAAAGAGTCCGTATATCCTGAGGAATATAACGGGATCTGACCCAAAAACGACTCCTGTCCCCCGGGCAGAGACACGGGAAAAGTAGAGTTGACGAAGTAGGAACTCATTGGGTGGCCACGGTTCTTGTCCTAGGGTTTATGATTTGTTGTGTTTTATAGTCCAAGTGTGCTTTGCCATTACTTTATGTGAGGTTTGCTTTTAGCCGGAGGGGGGTGGCGAGGTGCCAATGTGAGCGCGCAGGGAGACGCACCAGCTGATCAGTGTCTGACCAATCGTGAGCATCTCTCGCAGAAGAGCGTTTAAGGAGGGAGGGGGACTTTTGTTGCACGGGATGGAATCCCCATATAAACGCATCAGATTTAAGAATTTCTTATTGTCTCGCTAATTAAAGAGAGAAAACCCAGATTACACCAACAGTCGTCGGTTTTTACGAGGCTCATATTCTGCTTAAGTCATCTGATGACTTTACACCTTTCAGGAAAGATCACTCCAAACCTGGCGAAATATACTGACGTTTTCCTCACAAAGAAAAAGAGAAGAAGATAATACTAAATGTAGAAAAAAGGACTGTTGTTCATATTTTCAGTGACCCCAACGAATCAGCGAGTGGACATTTAGCGTCAAGACCCGTTCTCAACAGCTTTCAGGTTTATATTAGCTACATTAAAGAGCAAAAAAAAAAAGGTTTTGGAAACAACCTTTTAAACTGAACAAAGAAAAATACTTGACACACACTCACACACATACATACATACACATAATAAAGAATATATATATATATATATATATATATATATATATATATATATATATATATATATATATATATATATATATATATATGTATACAAATTTCCCCCATAAAATGAGAATATTTATTTAAAAAATCTATACAAAAACAACATGAAAGTTTACAAATTCTTACACAAAAATTCTTATTTAAACGTAGTTTCTAACGAAACCGTCCTAAAAAAAATCCCATACTTTATATGCGCTTTATGTGATTCCGCTGTGTTGTAAGGCTATGAGTTGATTTTGGAGATTTGAAGATTTGAGATACAGATGAATGACGCTGAAGCAGGCTGATCTCCTCAGCAGCAAAAGCTCAAGCACTGGCATTGGAATTCGATAGAGTAATCTATTTAACCACCATTAAGAATAATTCATTATCCAAGTTGGACCTGTTGTTCAACTGTTTAGATTTTTTTTAATTAAAACATTTCCCTTAGTATTATTTCCTTTATTACACGATTTATACATCGCTAACCGTCGCAGAAAATATTTTTCTAAGTTCGGTCTGTTGAAACCTGCCTGATGTGGGACGGTACATCTTCAGGTTTTTGACTCATAAGCTTTTATTTCGTCGCGCCAAAAAATCGCTCGGTGAATGTTGTTCAAATAAAGGACTGGGTCCAGAACACCTTTTTTACAGCCCTCTCTGGCCTAGATCTAACGCCTTTTTTCACTGCGGCTTTTTCAAATGCTTTCATGTAGGATCAAACGACCACAATGTAAAACAAAAAAAAAAGTTTAAAATGAGCATAAATACTGACTGCTTTAATAGATACATTGAGGAACTTGCTGGCCAGCGCCAAATACAACATTACACATCACAGGCGTGTTTTCCTGGAGCCTGCACAATCAAAGCAAGACAACCCTGTGCAAGGTCAGCTTATTGAAAAAGAAGGAAATTACACCTGCCCTTAGTTCAATCTAAACGCCACCTTTAGCCATGATAGATGAAGAAGTATGTGTGTGGAGGAGGCACTGGGTGTAGTCTAATAAAGTCTGTCCTACATCCTGGGGCCTAAAGTCAGACCACACGAAATCACAGATTGCGCAGTAATAGTTGAATGTAATTGGCGGTGATTTGCCTAATCTGTAGACAACTCCCTTTTAAAATATATTAACAAAGCTGATTTGTATGTGCACAAGTCTACCAGATCCAGCTCAATCGAAAAAAATAAGAACACATAAATGGGTATGCCGAACCGTTAGGATTCAGCCTAAGCCCATTTCTCTGGGCAGTTTAGTTCGAGTCATTGCTTGTTCGTCACTAGATGGCGCCCCAGAGCAAGAAACGAGTCACACTGCGCCATTACGTAAAAACAGCGTATTTTATTCGTTTCCGTTAAACCACAGATTAAATTATGCGAAAGCAAGGCATTCAGATCCGTTAGGGCTTCGAAATGAACCAGCAGCTTATCAATCAAGCCTTCAGATTAAAGAAATGTGAAATGGATCCATGTGTTATCAGATCTAATTATAGTAGCTTTACAATCCTTAACTATTGTACAAGCAAGCAACCAAGCAAATAAATAAATAGTTATTTAGTTTTCATTAATTTCTGAAATTCTAACTGAGTCACGTGGCAACCATTGCGGCTGCTTCATAGAGAGTAACTTCTAATTAAAATTTCATTAAAACCAAAGCATCAACAAGCGACCATAATTATTCAGTTGTGCATATTTAGTCAAAAAAATAATTTCAATATAAAAGTAAACAATCCCTCAAAGATTGCTAAGAAAATCCATCACCACATAGCAGACATCATCGTCCCCAGCCTGAAACTGTTCAGCAAATCATTACACAGCAACTCAGATTGTAGTAATAATGCACTTTCAGATTGTCTAATGGAGAATTATTTACAGAAATATTACCAGAAATACCATGTCTTGTTGCCCACTGATCTAAAAGATTTCCGTATTGTTATTTTTTGACTTTTTAGTTAGCGATGCAGTCAAGGATCAAAGTAGTATGCTAACCAGACAATGTCTTTTCACAACAGTCTGGATACTCATACTCAATGCAGGATGGTTTGAAATGTTGTCTATCAGACATATATCTCAGCTATAACTGCACACAATCACCAGAATCCAAAGCACTGCCAGCACAAATGAGCATTTGAGGCGATCTAAGTTTGTTGTCGGATTCTGTCTTTAAAGTATTTAAAGTGGTGTCTGCTGCCCTGCTTTGGTTAGCGTCCAAAATGACAGCGTCGTACAACAGGCATGCCTGGCCAAGACAGCAGGCCTATCATTCTCGTGGGTTACATAAAACACACCAGCACTGCTTAGCATCACAAGAAACACTATGGGTCCTACCTTCTCAGTACATCTGCAACTCGTAGGACTTCCCCAACGAATAAAGCCATTCCGTCGATCCTTGAAGGACTCGTGTATAATCATATTATCCAGAAACGATCCCCAAAAACGAAAAATGAAGAATAGATGGAGGGAGTTTTGAATAACCCACTCTTCTTCTCTTGGGGGGAATCCATATTAGCAGTGCGTTGGAGATGCTAAGGCTCCAGCCATCTTTAGACACATATCGAGCAGTGAAAGTTCAGATTTCTGATATAAAGCCATAGTTTTACAAGGAAGAAACGCGTAAAGAGGAGGTGTTACTGACTGCGCCCTGACCAAAAGAATGCTGCATTATAACCACTTGGGAAATCATAAAAAGTTCATGTTCACAGGGAGCTAATCACGTGACTGCGCCTGACCAATCGCAAGCCGGAGCCACACATAAACTTCCACCACAAAGTTGTAAATTTTCATAAACAACTGGGAGTTTATTGCTTTTCTCCAGCAGTAGCTGGGGAGCCGCCATCTTTTTTTCGTTAGAAGTGGAAAGATAAAGCACACTAGACCGATCTGAAAAAAATCTTTTTCTCAAATTCTATGAGAAATTATTCATATTCTTTCATGTGTCACATATGAAAGCGGAGCAACACAGATAANATATATATATATATATATATATATATATATATATATATATATATATATATATATGTATACAAATTTCCCCCATAAAATGAGAATATTTATTTAAAAAATCTATACAAAAACAACATGAAAGTTTACAAATTCTTACACAAAAATTCTTATTTAAACGTAGTTTCTAACGAAACCGTCCTAAAAAAAATCCCATACTTTATATGCGCTTTATGTGATTCCGCTGTGTTGTAAGGCTATGAGTTGATTTTGGAGATTTGAAGATTTGAGATACAGATGAATGACGCTGAAGCAGGCTGATCTCCTCAGCAGCAAAAGCTCAAGCACTGGCATTGGAATTCGATAGAGTAATCTATTTAACCACCATTAAGAATAATTCATTATCCAAGTTGGACCTGTTGTTCAACTGTTTAGATTTTTTTTAATTAAAACATTTCCCTTAGTATTATTTCCTTTATTACACGATTTATACATCGCTAACCGTCGCAGAAAATATTTTTCTAAGTTCGGTCTGTTGAAACCTGCCTGATGTGGGACGGTACATCTTCAGGTTTTTGACTCATAAGCTTTTATTTCGTCGCGCCAAAAAATCGCTCGGTGAATGTTGTTCAAATAAAGGACTGGGTCCAGAACACCTTTTTTACAGCCCTCTCTGGCCTAGATCTAACGCCTTTTTTCACTGCGGCTTTTTCAAATGCTTTCATGTAGGATCAAACGACCACAATGTAAAACAAAAAAAAAAGTTTAAAATGAGCATAAATACTGACTGCTTTAATAGATACATTGAGGAACTTGCTGGCCAGCGCCAAATACAACATTACACATCACAGGCGTGTTTTCCTGGAGCCTGCACAATCAAAGCAAGACAACCCTGTGCAAGGTCAGCTTATTGAAAAAGAAGGAAATTACACCTGCCCTTAGTTCAATCTAAACGCCACCTTTAGCCATGATAGATGAAGAAGTATGTGTGTGGAGGAGGCACTGGGTGTAGTCTAATAAAGTCTGTCCTACATCCTGGGGCCTAAAGTCAGACCACACGAAATCACAGATTGCGCAGTAATAGTTGAATGTAATTGGCGGTGATTTGCCTAATCTGTAGACAACTCCCTTTTAAAATATATTAACAAAGCTGATTTGTATGTGCACAAGTCTACCAGATCCAGCTCAATCGAAAAAAATAAGAACACATAAATGGGTATGCCGAACCGTTAGGATTCAGCCTAAGCCCATTTCTCTGGGCAGTTTAGTTCGAGTCATTGCTTGTTCGTCACTAGATGGCGCCCCAGAGCAAGAAACGAGTCACACTGCGCCATTACGTAAAAACAGCGTATTTTATTCGTTTCCGTTAAACCACAGATTAAATTATGCGAAAGCAAGGCATTCAGATCCGTTAGGGCTTCGAAATGAACCAGCAGCTTATCAATCAAGCCTTCAGATTAAAGAAATGTGAAATGGATCCATGTGTTATCAGATCTAATTATAGTAGCTTTACAATCCTTAACTATTGTACAAGCAAGCAACCAAGCAAATAAATAAATAGTTATTTAGTTTTCATTAATTTCTGAAATTCTAACTGAGTCACGTGGCAACCATTGCGGCTGCTTCATAGAGAGTAACTTCTAATTAAAATTTCATTAAAACCAAAGCATCAACAAGCGACCATAATTATTCAGTTGTGCATATTTAGTCAAAAAAATAATTTCAATATAAAAGTAAACAATCCCTCAAAGATTGCTAAGAAAATCCATCACCACATAGCAGACATCATCGTCCCCAGCCTGAAACTGTTCAGCAAATCATTACACAGCAACTCAGATTGTAGTAATAATGCACTTTCAGATTGTCTAATGGAGAATTATTTACAGAAATATTACCAGAAATACCATGTCTTGTTGCCCACTGATCTAAAAGATTTCCGTATTGTTATTTTTTGACTTTTTAGTTAGCGATGCAGTCAAGGATCAAAGTAGTATGCTAACCAGACAATGTCTTTTCACAACAGTCTGGATACTCATACTCAATGCAGGATGGTTTGAAATGTTGTCTATCAGACATATATCTCAGCTATAACTGCACACAATCACCAGAATCCAAAGCACTGCCAGCACAAATGAGCATTTGAGGCGATCTAAGTTTGTTGTCGGATTCTGTCTTTAAAGTATTTAAAGTGGTGTCTGCTGCCCTGCTTTGGTTAGCGTCCAAAATGACAGCGTCGTACAACAGGCATGCCTGGCCAAGACAGCAGGCCTATCATTCTCGTGGGTTACATAAAACACACCAGCACTGCTTAGCATCACAAGAAACACTATGGGTCCTACCTTCTCAGTACATCTGCAACTCGTAGGACTTCCCCAACGAATAAAGCCATTCCGTCGATCCTTGAAGGACTCGTGTATAATCATATTATCCAGAAACGATCCCCAAAAACGAAAAATGAAGAATAGATGGAGGGAGTTTTGAATAACCCACTCTTCTTCTCTTGGGGGGAATCCATATTAGCAGTGCGTTGGAGATGCTAAGGCTCCAGCCATCTTTAGACACATATCGAGCAGTGAAAGTTCAGATTTCTGATATAAAGCCATAGTTTTACAAGGAAGAAACGCGTAAAGAGGAGGTGTTACTGACTGCGCCCTGACCAAAAGAATGCTGCATTATAACCACTTGGGAAATCATAAAAAGTTCATGTTCACAGGGAGCTAATCACGTGACTGCGCCTGACCAATCGCAAGCCGGAGCCACACATAAACTTCCACCACAAAGTTGTAAATTTTCATAAACAACTGGGAGTTTATTGCTTTTCTCCAGCAGTAGCTGGGGAGCCGCCATCTTTTTTTCGTTAGAAGTGGAAAGATAAAGCACACTAGACCGATCTGAAAAAAATCTTTTTCTCAAATTCTATGAGAAATTATTCATATTCTTTCATGTGTCACATATGAAAGCGGAGCAACACAGATAACGTGGTTTTATTTGAATCATTTGGCCACGTATTGGTCGACTCATTCTCATGTTCTGTGAAGAATTAAACTTTGGAGTCCTTTTCCGAGTATTTTGCCGTGAAATTGGGCTGAGACCATCCTCAGAATGAAAGGAATGATTAAGAGAAAGCGATCGGCATTTTATCTTTTTCTCCGGGTGAGCAGACTAGGACACAAGAGGAGCAGACAAACGGACAACATCCAAACCTTTTACAGCACTAAACAGGCTTGGCGGAAACAATGACTTCCTGTAAGAATAAACACTTATTTCCGACATTTATTGGGGCAATAAAAGCGAATAACCCAAAAGCGACCTATTGGTTGTCTCAGAGTCTCCTAAAACCAGCCAGTCTTCACCAGAAATGCAGAGCAGCCTAAAAATTTAATTCAAGGCACTCAGACTGTTAACGTATTTAAAGGTTTTGTTTCTTTAAATATCGAAGTAAACATAGTTAAGATCACTTGATTCACAACAGCAACATCTATAAAGCAAATGTTTTGAGCAGTTGCCTCAAGCCGTCTTCCACTTTAGATACAAGAGGTGGAAGATAAAAACCCGAAACAGATTTAAACAATGGCTCTTACTGATCTAAATGTTTACCTGATTATCTTTGATTACCTTCCAAATTCTAAACCCATACTTTATACAAATCGAGCTACATGTCGGGTGTACGCACGTGATAAAAAAGGAGATAAATGAGTTTGTATGTCTTCAGAGATGTGTAGGCTCTGTGAATTGCCATTTATTTTTTTCCGATTTAAATAACTTTTTCAATGTAATAATAACGATAACAACAATAAAATAATAATTCTAATTATTTTTATTATTATGATTATTATTTGTATTTCAGATGAATTTAATTAAAATACACGTAATAATCATATTTTTTATCAAATAATTCAGAAGTAATCTAAATGTCGTATTTGGTTGAGGAATAACGGTTGTAGCAGCCCTTCCTTCCTAAAAAGAATTTGTCCTTCCAAAAAAGCTGAATTAGAAGCTATATTTACTAACCTGGCAATGAACAAAAAATGTCATTTCGTGTCTATTTTTTTTGTTTGTTTGTTTGTTTTTTGGAAGTCTGGAGAAAAATATTGTAGCTATATAATCACTTAGTTCTTCACTTATTCCTCAGCTTTCAGTTTATAATATATGTTTCAATATTTACGACATGAAAAGCACCACAGTGAGAATCCACAGATATACAAATAGCGGGGTGTGTGCAATATCTGCTTCTTGAACTGTCTTGATCTTCTATGATGTTGAGTTTTTCAATCTCTGGTATTACAAATAAATATTTAGGACTGATGGACCGAGAGCCTGCTCATGTTTAAGTGGCAGGATTGTGTGATAGTGTGTTCATGTATATGATCACACGTGTGTCGATGATCATGTCACAGATTTGTATTTGCGAGGGAGGCTCTTATTATTATAAAGGTGGGTCTACATGAAATATATTTAGAACTATTCAAACTCAGTTATCGGTGTATTTCAAGAATTTCATTTCTTAACATATGTATATTTTAACGATCTTGATCAATCTACCTTTAAACGTTGTCTAAACACGCAAAGACACACACACCCACGCGTGCGCAGACAAACTAAACATGTGCCAGTGATCTCTTCCAAAGAACTAAATATTATACAGAAAACACTGTTTTAGCTTTCACTGGTGTGACAGCAACAAGGACACACTCACGAACTACCTTATTATATTACTTTTATTTCTTTCTTTCATTCATTCATTCATTCATCCGTTTGTTCGTTAATTAATTAATTAACTCCAATTATAATTTCGTCTGAACTTTGTATCGTTGATTGTGAACTCGGTGTGTTTCTATCAAATTCTGGAACACTGAAGGATTTTTTTGTTTGTTTTATTGTTATGTCATCCAACAGTTATTCATTCCAGGATTCGTTGCAACACACACATCGTGTATAAAAATCATTTTAATATAAATATGTCACTTAAGGACATCTTCGTTTAATGAACATTCATCTTCTTACTGAGCATAAATTATGTTTTAAATAAAAAGACACAGGACTAGACTTGTTTTGTAGTTTTGCAAAGAGGAACATGCGAACTGTTATATTTAATAGTGTTACTTCATTAGATTTGAAAAAGCAAGCCAATGTACATAAAATGTAAAAAAGAACAAGAGTTTCATGAGTTTAATAGTGTGTTAAATGTACATGAAACATTATAAATTGGCTTATGTTCTCCTAGCACCCATTATTAAAAACATTGGCTGTTTTTACAAGCGTTTGTGAGATAATTTCCATGTTAGGAGAAAGAGCATCGCTCAGGCCTAATAAGAACAGACATCCCCAGTGAACAATGTGCTCTAAAGCCTAGATGAAGTTAATAAAGATCAAGCTAATGTTCAGTCTCTCACACCTGCGCCTTCCTCTGAAAGGGACTGGAGTGTTTACATGAGCAAGAACTCGTGATGAGTCAATGAGGCCCAGTTTACAAAAAGAGTCCAGCGTTGATCTGAGAGAGGTTTACAGAAAAACTCTTCTACTGCTCTAAACTCGACCTCTTCCCACGTCATGTAGCTGAACTGATCGTCTATAACAGTAAAACATCGCACAGGATGATCGAAACTCACCAGGCTTCGCTCTGACGCGCAGAATGTGTGTGAAAGTTCCCATTTTAAAATTCCAAGTTGATTATTTAATATTAGATCTCAAGAGATCAGCCAAAGTACACTTCACGATTAACTCTCCTTCTGAGTGAGACTGTACTGGATGAATGAGATTGTAGTGGTAAAAGGTGTGATGCAGCAACCGGTGTGTAAGGATTGGTGCTCTTTCCTCTGAGGACAAACCCCCTCCTTACAACCGGAAAAAAGAGCTGGCAATAGGAAGCAAGGGAGAAAAGAAAAACAATCAACACAAAAGGATTTTTATTGTACCCTTTTCACAAACGCTTCTAACTAGAGACAATAAAAAAGACAATTAGACAGCAATCGAGGGCTCCCAGATACATCCAGCAGGGTGAAGGACTGTTTTCGGGTGGATTCAGGAAGTTCAATGAGCGTAGCAACTCACAAAAGTTCATTTCTGATGTAGCTTTACTCTCATCAAGCCAAATGAAAAAGTGAACAAACTGCAGGATTTTAATTTATTTTTCACACACCAACAAAACTCGACACCAGTGTTTACTTGAGTCAGAAGTTTCTATTATACTGAACTCTATCGAAGTTTTTAATACTGCAAAAAACATCTAAGCTCACACACACACTACTGTAGGTCATTACTGCCAAGTGCACATGAAATAAAATAAAATAAAATAAAACAGTACTAAAGATGTGCAAATAAGGAGGAAAAGAAAAAGAAAGAGAAATTAAGTCATTTGGAAACGATGACAGTAATGATGATACTAATATTACTACTACTACTAATAATAATAATAATAATAAAAATAAGAAGAAGAAGAACAATACGAACAATAATAATAAAGAGAACGAGAAGAACAAAAAGAAGATTTTTATTAATATGAAATGGCAGTGAGTATACTATAGTTGATAAGTTTTCATTCCATTTTATGGCGATCAAGTGCATCTTCACATCTGACCAGTAAGTGGATATCAGGGTAGAGTGGGACAGCGGATTACGTAACATGGGACAAATATTACAAATTTATCCCATTCGCTCAGGTAGATTAGCTGCACTAATGAACATTTGCTGAAACAGCAATGAAGAGTTTCTGAAGGGTCCTAAACCGAATAAGAACCCCTTCCTTTTTTAATAAAAGAGAGTGATGTAGTATACAGACATAATTAAAGCTCTAAAGTGTGCCATTACAGCCTAAAGCAGTAAGAGCTGCCCATTCAGTGATGATGACGCTTTTTGATGAAGCTTTATGAATGAAGCACATTAATGGGCAGCCAATCAGAGCCAATGCTCACGGACTAAAGAACAGAAATAAAAGGACAGAATTGTAATATGTTTGATACATAAAGCTGAATACACTGGGTAGGGGAAAAAATTAAAAACAAGATAAAGGCAGAATACAGGACCTTCCAAGTGTCCCTTATTTCTAAGTAAATAAGCCGCATAGAGATAAAGACCTGAAAACACACTGTAATATATTTTACACAGAAAGAGCATCACTAATACAGTGTGATAATTAGTCACGTGGTACACGTACCTCTCAATACTATTTATTGTTATTACTATTATGTTCATCAAATGCTGCTTATAAAATGTACACCGTCTTTGACTGATGAACTGTCCTGCTACCCGATGAACAGTAAGACGTATATAAATTAAGTGCCTCGCCTCTTCTCTTCTTTTAGGTGACACCAGAGTGTCCAGTTCTCTCTAAAAGTAATTTCCAGCAGATCTTTTCTCCTTCACAGGAGTGTCTTCCCCTCTGCGCGCGTTCCGGTGTCCTCGGCTCGCTCCTGCCGCTGTCTCTCGATCTCCTCTTGCTCCTCTTTGCTGCAGGGGAATTTGTCCCTGTTGTTCTCCTTCTTCCACTTCATCCTCCTGTTCTGAAACCAGATCTTCACCTGCCTCTCCGTGAGCGCGAGCGCGAGCGCCACCTCCGCGCGCCTCCTGCGGCTTAGGTAGGGCCTGAAGAGGAACTCCTTCTCCAGCTCGAGAGTCTGAAAGCGGCTGTACGTCTGTCTGCCCCTCCTGCGCCCCCCACCTGAGAAAACACACCGGGCAGCGTGAGTAACGGAGTACACAGGGGCGGGGCCGCCCTCAGACACACACCTCAGCCAAAGAGAGAGGGAGAGAGAGCGAGAGAGAGAGTGTGTGTGTGTGTGTGTGTGTGTGTGTGTGTGTGTGTGTGTGTGTGTGTGTGTGTGTGTGTGTAAGAAATACTTTAATCCCGAACAATGAGTAAAGCTCAATAAACATAGAATATACGCCCACAAAAGTGCCCTGGATGTGTCACATACTCTGTTGTTCAGAAAACCGAGCAGCTCGAGTAATTACGGCGTTACAAGAGGAATAAAAGCGATGAGCAGGTCGTTTGAAGGGTTAAATGACTGAACTGACCACAAGAATTTAATGAATGAATAATTAAATAGTTCATTACAATATACTTTTTGTTAACCTAATGACTAAGGCAACTACTGCAATGACAAATAAAATAAAGATAAACAAACTAATAAAGCATTCTACGATTACTGTTACTGTGATTATTAGCAGCCTTAATAGTAAAAGTAGTAGAAGTTTAAATATTATTATTGTTGTTGTTTTTGTTTTCTTGTTGTTCTAAACAACAACGATAAAAGAACAACAACAATAATAATAATATACACTTTACCAAAAAGCACTACTGAGTGCACCTTAAGACTTTACTGTAATTTGTCTCATGTGTTCAGGACCGAACTGCTGTGAACATTTCAGTCCATCAGCCGTTTCAGCCTCAAGGCCGGAGTGTGTTTGAGAATCTCTCTCTCTCCCTCTCTCTCTCTCCCCTCTCCTCTCTCTCCCTCTCTCTCTCTCTCTCTACTCTCTCTCCCTCTCTCTCCCTCTCTCGATGGTCTGTAATTAAGCTCCACAGTGAGAGGTGTGGTCCAGCTAAAGCCTAAGAGTGGACGCAGCAGAAGAACAGAATTAAATTAACATTAGTTGGGAATCAAACTCGAAGGACCAAGGTGTAAAATAAGATTATTGTCATCACAAGTGTACTTACGTATTATTATTATTTAAGTTTCGACATTTTAAAATACCGAGAAAAGATTAAACATATTTGACTGATCTATGTTTTGAATTTCTTTTATGATGCAGTGCACAAAACGCTTTCAACAAAACACAAGGGGTTTATCATTACTTAGTATTCTTAATATACTTGCTACTTCTGATTATAAAAACGTCATTCAAACGCCAAAAAAGTGGGGCTTAAAAGAGGTCTACAGCTTTGCAGGTGTGCAGGCAAGTTTCATGCTGAGCTGAGCTGACTACCTGAAATGACCTTTTTCTTGGAAAATTTGAACTAATTCCAAACACCCATTTCCTGAGGAGCTCCATGGAACTGAACAAATGGAGTTGCACTCTGTTTATAACGCCTATTCCTCGCGTCATAAAGTGTAATTGAGGGTAATAAGCAGGCCCACAGTGAACAGAGCTTGGCTCTCACCTCCGGAGTCTCAGCTTGGGGTCTCATCCAGGACTACAGAGCTGCAGTAAAAGAGTTATGACTCAAAAATCCGCACAGAATGAGCCAAAAGGATGAATTAGTGGGGCTGTGAGCTCGGACTCGCGTGCTCTGCAATTAAACGGCCAAAGCCAAGCCTACAATTTGTTGTACAGGTCCAGGATCTCACCTTGGGGTCTCATCCAGGGGTACAGCTGGGGTGGACACGCCGACGCGCTCTCCAGGACCTCATCCAGACAGCTCCTCTTTAAACTACAGTCCATGAAGTGCTGATTGAAACCCGGGTCCTGGAGGGGATACAGGGGGGTCTGTGCGCACGGACCTGAGCTCTGGGGGGGAGAGGCGCGCGCGGGAGGGAAGGGCGCACAGCCGGGAGGGTAAAAGTCGTGCGGGACGGGGGGTCCGCCGCCGTGTCCGAACAGCGCGGCCGACCTGCCTCCAAAATTTCCAGCGTAGCCGGGACTGTCGTACTGGCGCGGGTGGAAAGACTCACTCCCTTTGAATTTGAAGAGAGGATTGACGAAGTAGGAGCTCATGCCTTTTTGGGACTTTGGTTTCTCTTTTCGAACAACTTTTTACTGTTTTCCTCTAAACCGACTGAAATGTCTGAGAGCAGAGTAACCCCCTCACCCTGAGTGCGCAGTTAGTCTTGCGCTCCGGTCTATTCTCCACTTTGGATAAACGAAGGAGCTCTGCTGCGGGTCGCAGTGTCCCTGTCAGTTCGTCTCTGAGCTGCCCATCCATCCCGAGTTTACTGAGGGGATCAGAGCTGTGCGAGGATCAGCTGCTGCATGCATGGGAGAGCTCGAGAGGAGAGAAATGGAGCAAGAGAAGAGCGAGCTTGAAGTGTCTGGATGGAGGGGGGGAGGGAGGGAGGGGGTTGTTGGTAAACTGCTACAGTGGCTCCAGCCACAAGCTCCAGGAAATTTCTAGCGTATGGAGAGACGAAAATGTTTACACACTTTGTGTAGAAGGTTTTTTTTTGGTAGTTTCAACTTCCCTGATCCTGAAAAAAGGTATTCTTTTTAATAGTTTAAATGGGCATTAAAGGTGTTGTAACTGGAGACTCGATATTGACATCCCAGCGGTTCACGAACCGAGCAGGATTTGATGGGTTCATTAGGACGAGAGTGTGTAGGAACTAGAATTCGGGGTGTTTGTGTAAACACGGAGGGTTTATTTACGGCCCGAACGAACAGCGAGCACGAGCATGTTTTGTTTGTAACACCGAGAACTGTAAAATAATGATGCACCTAAAGTGTTTTGTTGTAGGTGTTTTGTTCTATCAATCAAAAAAGCATTTTAAAACATAGACCAGGTACAGAAGCCTTTGCACAGATATCATAAAACAATGTCTCAAGCATCAGGCAGCGTCATGTCATTGAATTTTTTCAGACGTCTAGTTTCAATCACCACCTCTGTGAATAATATTGACTGTTAACGCTTCGCTGTAAGTGACTTGGTTAATGCTTTAATGATTCAATTATGCATTAAAACATGAGTTATTTCTAATATTTAACAGATAATATTTAGAAGGTAAATGAAATAGCGTGGCTGCGGGCTGGACTCGTGTGGCAGACAGGAGGGGGATTGTAGAGCAGCAGTGCCGCCGTGCGGTGAACATCAGTACTGCACCTGCAACAGCGCTCTCGCGGAGCTCGTCACTCTTCTATATAAACACTCGTTTTATGTTAACTTTACAATAAATAACGATCGTTAATATTGCTTTGTAGAGCAGCAGCATTTTTGCTTGTGGCGAAGTTTCTTAAGGTGCTGTTCTATTTCTTGAGGTCACTGTATCTTTTGCAATAATGGTAAACGCACAGTAAGGCTTATTGTCCGCCGGTTAACAGGAGTCTCACCCGCGACCCTGCTCAGAATAAGAGGGCGAGAGAATGATGAATACACCCGCGTGTATGGATGTTAGTACAGATCAGGGATTATTATTATTTTTTTAATAATTTTGTAACTCATGGGAGAAAGTCATTAATGCACTGAAAAAAACCCTCCAAAATTTCAATCAATTTTTATCATTATTTATTTATTATTTTTTTAAACAGATTTTTATCAAATACTTGTAAATTCCTTTTTTAAATTTCCTTTTTTTAAAATACATGAAAGCATTTAAATTACCTCCAGTAAAACATTTCATCTTCAGTCTTTTCAGAAGTAACTGGAACTAAATATTTTGAATTAAACTTCCTGAGGAGCACAGACTCCGCACAGCTCTTATGTTCAGCAGGGTTTTTTTTTTATTTGTATTAAAACTCCCCTGACACTACACATTTCAACATATTCTACACATAAAAAAACAAATAATTTTAGTTGCTCCACAGGTTAAATCATGCAGCAGAGTGTACAGAAAAAAACATCTTTACTTAAATATTTTAAGCTCAATGAATCAACATGAAAGCTCAAATAAGTGACATATTAATCAAAGGTGTACCTGATTATCTACGTACAATATTAAGCAGTATTCACAGTAATGTTAAACATTTTGCTGTGTGATTACAGAATGTATCAAAGACTACCCTATATTTAAAAAAATAAACAATTCCCGTACATCACCAGTCAACACCAACACCAAGTTATATAATACTTTTTTTCATTATAGAAGATTCTTGGTCTGTTAAAGCTTTTGATTAAATGTCAATATTAAAGGGTTGATTTCTATAAAGAAAAAGATACAGAATGTGTTCTACATGATTCCTCTGCTTGGCTGTGAATCATTGGCCCTGTTGGGGTTCAGTCCGGGGGCTTTGCGGAGAGGGTAAGAGAGCTCTGGACGAGGGACCAGAGGGGCTGGGGTGGAGATGATGAATAGACTCGGTATGGCTTTAGAGTCAGAAGAGACTGGTGCACAGTGCAGTCGCCTGGAAATCAGCTGTGGCACAGCAGTCACCGCAGCCCGCATCCTTGACTCCGCAAAAGAGGTGCTTATGCTGCTCTGCTTAGCAAGAGAGCTATTTTCTGAAAAACAGAAAGCTAACTTGAGGAAAAAAATATTTACACATGAGGATACAGCAGTCGGGTGTTTCACAGCAGTTCACTAAACATTCTTCTTATAGTCAAGTTTGACTTTGGCGTACTTATTTACCTCACTGTGCCCTTACATATTTGTGCATTCAAATAAGAGTTCAGTGTAGCAAATAAACATGTTTAAAGATACAAATTGTATCAATCACTACCTAAACCATGCTACTTCAGAAATTAAGCTGCAAATAGTGCCCCTGTTGTATTTTGCGATGTTATAAGACCATAGTATTTACACATATCCACAGCTTACAAGAGTTCAGTTCTGCCCATTTATGCTAGTTTTAAAGACTGCTTTAATGTTATTTTTAAAATACAGCACATAATACAGGGCAGCACAAGCACAAGATTTTCCAGCAAATCAGAACAATTTAAATATAGAACATAATTTAAATATTGAATACTAAGTCTTAGTAGCAACAGACCTTTTTGTTTCCATATCTCATAACACAAAGGGAGGCACAAACGGCCATTGAACATGAACTAAAATTGCTTTTTGTACATATAATCGCACATTATATGTAGAAAAATATAAGATATGGGCTTTCATTTTTTATTTCTATTCAATGCTGAAGAAGCATGTAGTGATGCTTGAAAGGAACCAAAAAGGAAGGTAGATTTGTACTGAATAAGATATTCTTACTTGCACACTGCTCGCGACGTGCACTGGAGGCCCTCCTATGATCTGTTCCTTGATGCTCAGCGCTTGATGCAGTCAATTCCAGCAAATAGTGTTGCAAACCAGCTGGCTCATCCAGCAGCGGCCGAGCAGGCCCCAACTCACGCATGAGCCAGCGAGTTCCCTGTTGCAGGAGGCGAGCGTGAACATGCTGCAGACAAGACCCAGCTTCTGGTGGAGCCTGTCGTTGATTCACAGCACAAGGATGCTTCTGCCTCCAGAACTCTGCTAGAGAGTCCATCTGCATCAACAAATAATTATTAATGATTAGTAGGAGTATCTTTGTCCGCCCCCCACCCCCAAAGTTGGCAAAGTTTAACCAGAAAAAACATCAGTGCAGGTATACTACCCTTCTTCCTTTATGCCCTTTTACCTTGTTCAGCTTGTTATGTCTGTTGTGTGTGTAACAACTGGCTTGTTCTTGAGGATGTTTGGCAGGATTAGAAGGGGTGCCCTGCAGAAGCTTGTACACCTGATCAACCACACCCAGGTCCCGCAGCAAGTTTTCCCTTTGAAGGAGTCCATTAACTCGCTCTAACTCCTCCTCTTCAGATACATCCATAGCCAGAGAAGTTTCTCCTCCAAAAGCAGGTAGCGGGGGCAAGGGCAGGCGCTAAAGAACAGTCAACCAAATTAATTCACAGCTAAGGTATGAATTACTCTTTTTTTTTCAGCACTATTCTAACATGAACTAACTAAAGGGTTTATGAACATTTTTGATAGTTTGAGACACAGGTTGACCAAGCAATATTGTAGCTCCCTCTTGTGGTGGTTTAACGAAACACTACACCGCTGACCCAGCAGAAAAAGTAAAGAGGCAACATTGTGAATAATAAATTAAGCTTATCCACATAGTGTTCTGCATACTAGTTATAGCAAGACAATTTTTTTCAAAAAGAATGAGGAAAAAAAAAAAAGACTGACTGACTGAAGTATTTTAGTAGATAGATGACTCACATCTTTATGTTCAGGCTTTTGTTTATAGTGTGTTGAGTGAGTTTGTGTTTGGTGTGGTTTGGATCGCTCTCCTGCAGATTCTCCCTGTAGATCCCGCCTGGTATTTCCCTTCTGGTCTCCTTCCTTCTGCCCCTGCTTTAGACGTAGCTCCTGCAGCTGTTGCCTGCATGCATTTACCCAACAGCAACCTGAGGCTGACATTCCACCATCTTACTACCAATAGTCAGCTTAAGATCTTTTATTCAATTACATTTGTCCAAATACTTTTGTGAAGAGATGGAGAACACAGAGCTTATACCTGGCACATTCTTCCCTTGCTTTGGAGGCCACAGTCTCCTGAAAGAGAGAACTGCTGTGTTTGAAGTATTTCTCATATTTCTCTGTTCCATCTCTGGGGTAGATACGTCGGAATCCTCCTAGATGTTTAGCTTCATATCTCTGCATCTGTTCCATAATAGCTGCCTGAGACTGCCTAAGTTCCTCACTCCTAATAACAGAACAGATGGCAGGGTCTATGTAGAAATAAGAGCAGCTCAGGTTCTGGCAGTAAAGATGTTCAAGATGTGATATAAAACATGGCTCAGTAATTACAGAATATCACTATAATTTGATTGATGGCATTTATTTACTTCAACACAGAACAAAAATGTATTTTGACCAGGATCACAAAAAAAAGTATAGAAAATTAGCATTTATTTCCAACTAGGATGCAGTTACAAATTGTAAGCAGTAATACATGTATAAATGAGCATATTTATAGACTGAAACCTACTGTAGGGTGAAGTTGAGTAAATAACTATTAGTAGAGTTAATAACTTGATAACTAATGCAATGCAATTTATATGGACAATTAATATTTTTTAGGTGCTTAGTGCTTTTGTAGCAATTTTCTGCAGCCAATATTAGTTATATATGATACCCAGTTAAACTGCCAACAAGTATTTTCTATATTTTTAAATATTTTTTTATAAAATTAGTATATTGGCTCTAATGGCAGGAACCAAACTGACAGTAACAATGTGTCAAAGTGGCGGTACACAACCTTGCCTCTCTGGAGCGATTCTGCTGCAGTCGTTCTTTCACCCTACGCTTCTCCTCTTCTATAATCTTCCGGCGGTCACAAGCCCCCAGATTAATCAGCACCAGAGTGTCATACAGCAAGCCATCCTTCACCTCACGGTCCAAACAAGAGTCTGTGGTGAAGCTTGGAGAATGGTTGACCTTTATACAAGGCACAGTGAGAGTTGGGTAGAGACCCAAAAGCAAAAGCAAAGGCAAACAACAATACTCACACATACACAAACAGCGACAAGACTGCACAAGAGGAACAGAGATTACAAATGGTGATTCAAATGGTGATTCTCTTTCATACAGTAGTGGCTGTACGAAGCAGAAAGAAATACTCTGAAAGAGACCTCACCTCTAACAGCCAGGGCTTGAGCCGGTGGTCCAATAGCACATCAAAGCCCAGAATCTCAAAACAGGCACTGCCTGCTGCATGGTTGGGGAAGCAGGTGTGGTAGTTGTGCTTGAGAATAGGGTGAGCTGAAATAAGGGTCTTTATGATCACATCTTCAATGTCCACCCACATCTTCTCTGTGTCATAACACATGGCTTCCAGATGCTTGTTGAAGGTTGAAAGCTTCCTGTTTGTTTTATAAAGAAATATTATTAACTACGTGATGATTAATTGTGTAGCCAGTCTGATTCTTATCTTAAAATCAGCATTTAAGGGGAGGAAGGAAGAAAAAAAAAAAAAAAAAAAAAAAAAAAAAAAAGATTACCGCTTGCTGCCTGTATCACCATCTCGAACAAAGTTTTCACTATGCTTGTTGATAGCATAGTTGGTCAGGTGCATGCAAACTTCATCCTTCAAAGAAAAAAAAGTTAGCAATCTAATACATTATACTTACTTTTACCTTTTGAAAAGAAATGAAAAAAACAAATGTATATTATATATATATAACTATTAAAAACTACACACACACACAAACATACATATATTTCACTTTGAAGCCTATTGTTAATTTATTATCACCAGTAAATACTTATGTTGCAATTTTTCAGTCATTCAATCATCTGTCTCTTACCATGTTGCAGCTGTTGGGTTCATTGTACTGGCTGGTGCAGAAACGGGCAAGTCCCTCATTATATACAAAGATACGAAAGGGGTCACAGCTAGTAACCAATACATAAATGCGTAGGTCAAACTTGAACCCATCAATTATGAATGGCTATAGAAAGAAAGGGAGAGCATTTAAACATCAGAGAATTGCCATGCATTTTGGTGTGTATTTGTAATATGGGACATGGGAGTAGAGTTTTGATTACTGTAATGGCAGTGCTGGTTCATGATATGTCTTACCCTGGATATATAAACCTGGCAGATCATGTGTTCTCCTGGCCGAATGTCCTTGCTGGACTTGGTAAGAAAAATACCACGACCTTGGCAACCTGAGTCTGGCTTGCAAATGTATGTCTTGTGCTTTTTGGCTCTTGTGTAGGCAAGGAAATCACTGTAACTAGAGAATTTGTTGCATATATTTAGTATATACACTTTTTTTGAAATATAACAAATTTAATAATTAACAAACATTCTGAATGCCCTTTTCAGTTAAAAATGTTCTGAACCATTGCTCTGTTACAAATGAGTCGCCAACATTACATCTTTGACTGACATGAGGGGAGGGGAGAAAAAAAAAACAAACAAACAAAAAAAAAACACCACACTCACTCTGCAGGGAGACACCAAGTTCGGGGAAAGATGTTATAATCTTTGGGAAAGAGCTTCAACATACGGTTCATGTTTCTTGCTAGAAGATCTTTCCTGCAGATCTCACTCATTCCTGGAAAATGGTTGATTTTCTGTATGGCAAATAAAGTTCAGGTACACAGCTGAAAATTAACTTGCATTATGAGTGGAGAAAAAATAAAACTATAACTACCTGGTATCGCTTCATATCCATGACTCTGTCCAAAGAGACAGAACAATCTGTCCAAAATAAGGTCCAGTCCTCTCCTTCACCAGCTTCTCGAAGGCCATATTTGTGAGCAGCACGGCGTACTTAAAAAGGAAAAGAGAGAATGGTATGATGGTTTGAGAATATTTACAAATCTTCCCAGTTCTTTCAGCATATCTCTGTGTGCCACATCAGGAACAAATACCATTAATGATGTTTTCAACATTTTTTTTTTCTAGAAATGAACTGATAATCTGATGGAACAAAAGGCTTATTATTAAAGCAGGTGCAGAGTTGCATGGATAATTGTTTAAAATACATGACAACATATACAATTGTTTGTACAATGACTAAACAAATCTGATCTTACAACCTTACTGGTTCAACTGAGTAAAAAGCAGTTCTGATTATATTCACTCCCTATAGTTTCTAGTATTCATGCATGCCAAGATAAAGCAAGAGCAGGACCCTATACCACCATGTTGATAATGTATTATAATAAAGTTCTCCTAAACAAGTCTCATTTCTGCCATTTGTTTTGTAGTTTTATGATATAGATCACAAATAATTTGCCTTACATTTTACTGATTGAAGTGAGCAAATGCCCAATGTTGTTTTGCACAGTTCAGTACAAATTAAAAAAGTCTAAATAATTGATCAGAACAAAAAGTACTAATGATGTAGCAAACAGAGATTAATTGCAGTATTTTTTAGATTTTAATTAATATTATATAGAACCACCCACCACTCTCATATTTGCAGTTGGTGAGATTTATCCATAGTCATCTGAAAGAAAAGAAGCAGACAAAGGGACAGACCTGTGCATTGCTCAGAGCATCTAAAGTAACATCTCCACTAAAGTCTCTTCTAACATTTTCATCTCATCAAATGGAACTTACAACAATGATGAAGACCAATATATAAAATACAAAAACTACTTTTAACTTTGTTTTATTTGACTGCTTGTGGTTGTGCCCATAAACTTGGAACATGTCAACTTAGACAATACCTCTTCTTCCTTTTCTTCTTCTTCTTCTTGTTCCCTGCAGATAATGTGGTTGGTGTGGAGGCTTCAGCATGGCAGTCACTGCCCCAGCCCTCTCCCTCCTCCCCTGCTTTGGGCACACATTCAAAGGAGTCCTGGGGCTCTGTATTTTCTGCAGGAAGCCCCATGCTTAGAGGCCGGAGAAGACACAGGGGTCAATCTAACAAGTGTCCTGGCTGACATTCTCACATTGCACTCAGATGGCATTATGCTAATATTTAAAATTATAATCTTCATTACTTTCAGAGATATAAAGCCTTTTAAAAGATGCCTTGGTGCTAAAATCAGAGCAAATAAAAAGCTACTTGGTGTACTTTTAAATTGTTTTTTTAAGTGAAAGTGAAAGTGACAACCCTTGTCATTGCGAGGTCACAGCACTGCACACCATGAACCACAACGAAATTGGACCTCTGCTTTTAACCCATGCACACAAACACCGTGCAGCAGTGGGCAGCTATTGAAAGCGCCCGGGGAGCAGTGACGGGGACGGTACCTTGCTCAGGGGTACCTCAGGGCAACCTACTTTTTGAGGGAATCGAACCCACAATCTTCCGAAGCGGGGCCAACTCCCTAACCACTAGGCCACCGCTGCCGAATGTAGAAACATTTCAGAGGTAACTCGGTTGTGTTTAAGTAAAAAAAAAAAGAAAAAAAGAAGAAGACATAAGTATTCATATTATACAATCCAAAAACTAATCAATAACTGCATCTGATCATAATTTGGGCTGAATTACATATTATACAGAATAATAAACAAATATGAGTTCAGTCAGAACCATTTTCTAAAATCATATGATTTAAGGCAGACTTAGAATATTTGTTACATTAAATATGTGACATTTGTCTGAGTATTTACATGATTTTAGTCATGAGCACAGTGATAGGGACTGCAGGAATGAAGCCAAATCCTGAAACCGAAACTCAATTAACTATAACACTAGAATAGCTTGTAACACACAAAGAGGGACTTAGCATCACATTTCTCTCCAAAGGGTCACTATCAACAACTGTGCAATCCACACAGGCAAACTAGAGTAATTATGAACAGTAAGCAATAAATATGGGGCACATCACTTTACTCCAATGGCCAATCGCCTTGCCCTCAGCTGACCACAAATAGAGAAGGGTGTGCCAGGACCAAGCTGCAGGAGGCCTGGTGCTGGGTAACTGTATTTTGATCCGATGATCTGGATAATCCTGATCATGACCTCTTGGCTGTTGGCCTAGCTGAAATGGCCCTCTGACCTACCTGAGAGTAATGTTACAACTGAACATTCTGGTTTGTTTCAATACTGGATTAGCCTGTTTGTATGTCTTTATAGAAGATGTGTATACTTTAAAAAAGAGTCAACAACAGAACAAATGTATGTGAAACACTTGCAGCTGCTAATAATGGCAAGTGCTTGACAATACATTTTAATAGTTAAGCTATCTCCAGCCTCCATTTCTTACACCCCAGAATAAAAAGGATACGGTTAAATTAACAAAAGGTTTACCCCCTCACTTGTGAACAGGGTGATGGAGGCCTCGGCAGCCTATCCAGCTTCAGGAGGAAAGTTTCTCAGCATGCACTCAGGAGTGGCTGTCTACTGGTGCACTGTCTCTCTCTGGGCGGGAGAGACGCACGCTGGTCCACATGTCTGTCCCAGAGCTGGCACGTAATCCCTGACAAAAAGGGACAAATTAATCTCTCTTGCGTTGAGAGGACCCATCTCGGATACATTTACATGCCGACACACCAAATCCTCAAGATCGAGTGACCAATTAGAAACACTGGAGACAAACACCTGATATGGGCCAAGCACAAGATAAAATGACCAACAAGAGCCGGACAGGAATGAGAAGAGCGGGATTAACCCCCATACTAGTCTGAGGTAATTGGAGACCAGTTTAGAGATTTTTTTTCAGCCATCTAAATCTGTGCTGGAACGAATTCACAGGTTTAAATATTTCACGACAGTTATTAAAAAAAAGTTGCCCATCATTTTCTAGATTTTTTATTTGTATTTTTTTAACCAAGCAGACGCCTAGTTGACGGTCCTGCTAGGCACTAAAAGAGTCAGTGGATATAAATAAAAAACAATAATTCACAGTACATGAGTTTTTACGTTCAAAACCCACAGCTTAGGTTTTTAAAAAGATGCTAAGAAGCCTGCATGTTTACACATTAACCTAGCCGTGAGAGCGTATTTGCAATTGCCATGGTAACAGAACGCTTTATTATAAACAGATTAGCCGCTAGCGTAGCTAACACGCAGAATCACGAATAAAACATGTTTCACGGGAGTTTTACATATAAATGTAAGGAAGGAAAGAGACCCACCTGCTTATCGTTACGAAAGGAAAAGTTAGGCAAACTGTGGAAAACCAGACATGCACCGGAGTTTTCACACGCTGCTTTGATGTTTCCCAGTCGCCGAACGTGGGGAGGTCCGTGTAATGCGAGCGAAAAGCCGTCCAATCAGATTCCGCGCTCAGAGACAGGTAGCGTTTTGATTGGCTGGACCTCTTTGACTTTCTGCATCTCCCAAACCGCTCTCCTTCAAGTTTCTGAGAAAACGGACTCGAGTCGGGGGAAATACGAGAAAAGAGGATCACCTGATCCACAGCAGCTGGCAGCGGACTGAAACATAACTGAACCTAAACCGTACTGTACTGGACTCAGAAGCATCATCTGACCTTCAAGATAGCACAAATCTCCACACAGGGTCCAGCATATGTGACCATCAAGAGATGACAACTGAGGTAATATTTTTGGTATTTTTATTCAACTGACTTGTTGTTTCAATCTTTCAAGTAAAACAATGTGGAATTACAAGGGAACATAAGGAATGTAACAAATAAGAGACCAAAAAAGAAAAAGAAAAAGAAAAAAAAAAAAAAATCCATCACCACGTCCTACCCACCCCCCAAGACACGTCTCCATCCCCTAGAATGGATCAAAGACAGCAACTTCCTGCCAAGCTTCAGCTGAAACAAATAAAGTGGGGGAAAGAAATCTTAGAAGGTTGCTGCAGGGGTTTTTCCATTTAGTTTTGCCATTAAAAAGGACCAGTTTTAAGAAAAACAGACAACGATTTACACTAAAGAGGTGTTTTCAATTTGGTTGTACTTACACAAAGATACACCCCTTGTGGCTGAGGATGGAAATGTCTTTATTACATTTTAAACACTAAAAAAATTGAAGCCAAAACCTTTCCTCAACAAGGCATACAGGGATTCCCTCCCATGTGGATCAACAGGCACTCTCACTTTAAAACGGACAAATCTTAATGAGAAGTAGACCATATTGATAATACTTTGGAAAAGGTGAAAAACAAATGAAGTTGCCTCTCATATTCGTATTGCCAGAAAGCAAATGAAAAGCAGACTTCAAGATTCATCACAAGCTCAAGAGCTATACATACACGTTGTGAGGTACCAGTAGAGAAGTAATTTGATTGAAAAGGATTAAAAAACTATCACAATGCACTCAAATGCCAGGGACATCATGTGAGCTGTGCAAATGGAGAAAAGAAAATGCAGGCTGGACTTAAACGTAATGGACAGAAGAAAAAAAAAAAAAAACGAGACAAAAGAGGTCTGAGCAAAGAGTAACTCCAGCATAGTGCAGCAAAACCACATTTACAGACCTGCTCTCTTCTTCATACCCTGGAAGAAACCACAGAATATTCTTAATTTATCAACTGACTTGAAACAAACAATAGTGAACAGTTGGCAAATATTTTGTCACAACCCAACTGTTTAAAAACGTTATAACAATTGTACAATCCCACTCATTCTGCTGAATGTAGCATAAATGACATTTTGCAATCCCATCTGCAGCACAAGTAAACTCTCTTTAAAGGGTACAACATATGTGACCCATCTTAACACATACTTCTTTTAGTATTCCAGTCTTTAAATGATTACAGTACATAGTGTGAATTAATAACTCTTGCCCCTTGCCCAGCTTTCCAAAATCCTTGTTGTACAGTGAGGTACTGTCCTTATGATCTCATCACTAGGACTCCAATGCCACATTTTCCTGGGTAGCCTTTTGGCCCCATCTCTGTCCTGTATCTATGTTCCCTCTCCACACTGAAGATGGCTTAACTTGACATAGTTGAGAATACACCAAAGCGAGTTCAGCTCTTGTCACAAAGTGCAACAGACTTAATTTGATCTCTCCTCACCAACAGTGTTAAAAAATGGCAAGTTATACAATTGATCCCCGTGCACTGAAACCCGTAAATCAATTCCTTGTCACTGCATTTCATTAATTTTTCCCCCCACCAGCTTGCACTTTCATTATTGTCTTGATCATGTCTTGGAGTGCCGTTGTTGGATGGAGGAGCGGGTATTGCTGGCCGGAGTGCGAGCCTGGGCCGCTGCGAGTGCGGCTACACTCCGAAGTACCCTGTCAGGAGTTCCCTCACTAGATCCTGCGCTAATCTCTGGCTTCTCGTGCTTCCTTTCTCTTCTGCTTTCACGACCTCTGCTCTCTTCCATTTTCTTCTGCCTGCTTTTGCCCCTCTCCGTGTCACTGCCAGAAGAAGGAGCTCTTGAACGAGAGCGTGGTGGTCCAGTGCTCCGTGAGCTCAAACTGCGAGTGCGCTGGCTACTGTTGCTGCTGCTGCGACTCCTGCTGCTGCCTGCCCCTCTTTCACTGCTTATGCTACTGCAGGCGCTGTGGCCTCTTGAAGACCTGAACTCTCTGTTATCATCCTCCACTTCCTCTTTGTTGTCTGTTTTCTTCTTTTCCTCTTTTTTGGCCCTCTTATTTTCAGTTTCCAAAGGAGGCACAAGACTGCCTGGTCTCTGCCGAGTAGAACGAGCAGTAGACAGTTTTTTTGCAGTGGCAGACTGAAAGGAATCTGATAACGATGTAGGGGTTTGTCTACCATTACCTTTTTTACTGTTAACTGTCTTTTGCAAGTCTTGTCCTGGCTTGCCCTTAGATTTGCTGCTCGTTGCAGAAGTGGGTTGCTGCCCAACAGCCTTCGCCTTCGAACTAGGACTCGGTGTTTCTGGACCCCTTCCTCTCATAGCCAAAAGCTTAGCAGCAGCATTGAGAGCTGAGCAACGTTTGCCTAGTACCTCAGGCTCAGGGGAGGTTGGCGTGGTCAACTGTGAAACAGGTTGGGGGCCTGTGGATTTACGTGTTATCCTAACAGGAGTTGCTCCTCTGGAATCCCCTTCTGTGTTGGTCTGTTGACTCTTCCTTTCGGTCTGCTTTCTTCTTTTCTGGTCACCTTTGTCATTTCTGGCCTCGTTTTCCAAATTTTTTTGTGCTGAGCGAGTAAGGCGTCTCTGTGGACTTGATGAGTCCTCAGAGTCTGAGGAAGAGGAGTGGGAACACTGTCTTCTGGCAGAGATTGCTGGTTTCCCATCAGTCCCTCTGTCTGTACTTTCTTTTTCTGAGTCTGTTTCCACTCTTTTTCGCTTTGCAGGCAGCCTACTCAACCCAGCCTTTTTGGACTGAGAGGAACGAGTCCCACAGGAGGAAATGGAGGATGGAGAGGAGGACCGCACAGATTCTTGACTGCTTTGTCGGGTAATGCTTCTTTTCTTGCCCGAGGTTCTGCTTTCTAACTCCTCTGTCTGACTCTCTTCTTCTACAGGCTTATCAACCCCGTCACTCTCAGCAGAAGTTTGCATTACTGATTCCTCAACCAAGCATGCCTGCTGTGGTGCATCAGACATTTGACCCTCTGGTAAATTGTCCACTCTCCTCCTCTTAGCCAGAAATCCTTTATTTTCTGTTTCCTCTTGCTCAGGATTTCCAGACTGTTCCTTTTCTTTTTCCTTTGAAATTCTTATCACTCCATCTTCCATTAATGCCTTCAATTCTTGCTTATTTTCAGTTGCAGAATGCTCTGAAGGGGACTGAGAGCCATCTGTGGATTTCTGGCTTGAAACAACTAAAGGCTGAGAAGGATCACTGGTTAGGTTGGATGGTCCTAAGGAAGCATCAGAGACAAGACCCATTTGGCTTGAATGTTTAGGAGCTGTTATATTTGCTTCAGGTGTGGATTCAAGTTGAGAAAGCTCAGACACATCATATGTTGATAATGGCTTAGGAGAGTCAGCAACTATAACAGTCTCAGCTGAGACCTCATCAGATGGCTGTGGAGACATTCCAATTCTAGAGGTACTAAGAGAGATTTCTTGAGTGCCTCCAACTGCTACCTTGCATTCAAGAGAAGGCTGTGCCACCAGTTTGATAGATGTAGTTTCACTTTGATTGGATATTAGTGATAATTGTGAATCATTTTTGATTGCTGCCATTGACTGCTGTGAAAGTGAAGTGGTTACTTGATTGCTTTGAGAAAAGGAGGATGTAGATAATGATGAAAGTTGCTGAGTTGTTACAGGAGCAGAGTTACCATGAGTCAGATTTTGGACAGCAAAGGGCTGTAGTGAAAGTGAAGGTTGTGTGTTGGTTAGACTAACATTTGCTGTAGAAATAGCTTCTGTTAAGCTTGTAGTTGAGGTGTTTAGCATGTCAGATTGAGGAGCCGTGGTTAGGTTGGCTCCTGGTTCATTACTAGATGAGAATTCTGAAGCAGCTGAAAGCTTTATCTGAGACGTATCCGGTGAGGTTGCAGGTGAGAAAATTGGTGTAGTGGAGTGAGATGTTTGAGAGTCTGTTTTAAGAGGTGGGGTGAATTCACAAGATGTAGAAGGGCTATCAGATGAAATGCTCATGACTGGATCCTCAGGAACAGAAGGCAAAAAAGGTTCAACACTGGAACTGGGTGTGTCACAAGAGGAAAGACTTTTTACTGATGTTGTAGGACAAAGTCCCTCTTGTCCAGGTTTTTTAATGTGTGCAAAATTAACATTGGAATCTTTTCGAGGGCGGCCTCTCTTTCGTTTTGGTAAAAGAGATGGACACTGCTCCTCACTCTTTATTTCTTTAACAGACATTTCCTCTTCTGCAGGTTCTGGTGGCTTAGGTGCAGTCTTGGGAGGTCGACCTCTTTTACGTTTCAATAATGTAAAACTGGTAGTAATGTTATTGGAAGCAACAGTGGGACTAGTACTGGTTTCCTTAGATGAAAATGTATCTTGTTTCTTTGGAGACAGGGGAGTACGTCGATCTAGGCCTCTGCCTCTACCTGGATACTGTTCTCCTAACTGAGCAGCCATACGAGACTCTGTCTCCAGCCGCCGCCGCACAGGTAAGTTGCGAAGGACTGGCATGTCTGGTGAATGCGTGGGGGAGTAAGGCTGGTACACTGTCCCTGTATTTGAAAGTGATGAAGGAGAGACCTGTTCTTGCCCTTGCTGTGTAGGAGAAGTAGACGTGGAAGGTGATATAGAAAGGCTCTTATCTTTTACAGACAAATTTGCTAGATCAGGAGATTGGGGAGTTGTGTCTTGTACCGAATCGGTATGCTCCATCTCTTCTGATGACCCTTCAGTTTGCAATCCTCCACTTCCACTCGCCCCCCTCCGCCTCCTTCTTGGTTCCTTCTCTTCAACTACAGTTACCAGACGGCCAGGAAGCTTCCTAAGGACCTTAGCAGATGGGGAATCTTCTGGAAGGCCTTTGAGAACTTCTCCATCAGCAGTTTGACGCTTGCGTGGTGAACGAGGCTGTGGAGATGCCAGCGAAGGAGAAACGGAATGTTGGCCATCCTGCTCCAGCTGATGTTCTGAGGGGCAGACAGAGTCTGAAGATGCAGCTGCCCCCTGCTCACTCTCTCTGATATGCTGTTGAGGAGTTTCAGACTGTTCTTCAGCTCCATACTCCTCACATGTTTCTCTGTGTGCTGTTGTCAGTGTAGTAATGTGTCTGATGGGGCTTCTATCCACTGATGGAGAAGCAGCTGCTGAAGGCACTGAACCAGCAGGAGAGAGAGGTTGATGAGGATTTGGTGCCAGTTTGGATTTGGAGACTAGATCTTGTGTTGGAGGAAGTTGTATTTCTGTTTCAGATTGTTGCTGATCAGATTGGGGTTTCACATTTTCTGCCTGGTTGGGTGTTGGGGAGGCCACGTGTTCTTTGACTGCCCCTTTCCCCCGCAGACTACAGCGTAGTCTTTCTGACATTTCTCTGGGCTGCACGGATTTGAGGCTGAAGTTGGAGCCAGCAACAGTCTCCCCCCTTCTCACCTTCTCTCTGTCTGGTGATGGATGTGTTGCAGAAACATTATAATCATTATCATCATCATCATCTGTTTTAGCAGGTGTTCCTCTAAGCCTTTCGCTGACCCTCATAGATGGGGCACCTTTCTCTTTTTGTTTGCGTTTTTGGCGGGCTGGAGGGTGCTCCTCTGGAGTGGGAGGCATAGATTCTTCTTCATCATTATCAGAGAACCGATGCAGTTTCAGACCCTCTTCCTTTGCCTGATCTAATCCTTTTCTTGCAGCTTCAACCTGCTCCTGTTGCAACAACAAAACAATTCCACTCTAAATGATAAGAGCCAAAATGGTCAGAGTAAACACCATTATGATTAATATTATTTACACCTCTTATAATATGAACTAGTTTGCAGCATATTATACCAAATTAGCAAGGGTTTACCTCTGCCTGTTTGAGTTCTTCTTTGCAAATGTCCTCGAGTGATGCCTCCAGGAAATTCATGGCATAGCGTTCTATGGGGGTGAGCTTTTGGATGCAACAACATGCATAAATGGTTATGAATCTACACACACACACACATTATATATATATATATATATTATTAATAATAATAATAATAATAATAATAATAATAATAATAATATTACTTCAAAAAGACAAATCATACCTGTTCAACTAGGGCTGCAATTTCCTGCTCCGCCTTGGAAAGTTCCTCTTCTTCTTGATCTCTACTCTCACCATCATCCAGAGGAATATTTTCATTAAATTCTGCCAGCTCAGCTACTTGTTCTGCTTTGGCTTGTGAAGCTGCTACTATGTCCTCCTCATCTTCAGCACGACACAAAACCTAGTGTGTGATAGGAAAATGTTGACTCCCTTCCAATAAAATAGCAATACATTTCAGTTGCGACAACCTAAACTAATTAGCAGTAGAATGATTTGAGAAAAAATACTTTTACCTGCTCTAATATATTGGTTTGTTGTTTATTGATGGCTTCCTCATCATCTGATGGCACTACAATAGATTCAGCTTCCTTCTTCTCCCCCTCAGACACATCAAATAACTCTCTGATAGTTTGCTGTGAGAGAAATATTACATTTTTCATGTTTTATTAAATATGAATGTTAATACAAGATGAGAACAGAACACAAAAAGGAGCCTACCTGTTTAAAAAAGGCAGTGGTAAAGTTTCCTCCTTCAATCGCCATGTCTCCCAACATCCTCTTCTGGTTGGCTTTTTTCAAAATGTTTTCCTCTACGGTCCGTTCACTGATAAGCCTAAAGACATATTGAAAGGGGGAAAGAACCAGTTTAAACTGTATAGTGGTCAAATATTTTATTTTTTGTTATTTAGCATGTTATTTGCTTCCAGCTACCTTCCCACAATTTTTTGTATGGAGTGCATAATTGCTGAAGGCTTACAGAAAATTATACAATTATAGCTGGCACCTGTATATATGAACATCTCTAGTTTGCCCTATACGATGGCATCGGTCTTGGGCTTGGGCATCCATGGTGGGGTTCCAGTCACTATCATAGAATACCACTGTGTCAGCCCCTGTCAAGTTTACTCCCACACCACCACTACGGGTGGACAAGATGAAACAAAATATGCGTCGATCTGCATTAAAGCGTTCCATCAGGGCCTGAGGTAGAGAAAATATGAACGTTTTTATTGTAGACAAGTAAGATACTTTATCCATGCAGTGCTTATGATGACTTTGTTTACCTGTCTCTGCTCCACTCGTGTACTGCCATCCAGCCGTAAGTAAATGTGTCCATGGTAGTTGAGGAACTGCTCCAGTACATCAAGCATGCGAGTCATCTGAGTAAATATGAGCACTCTATGACCTTCAGTCTTCAGTTTCCGCAGTAGCAGGTGGAGCGTCTGTAACTTACCTAACACACAAAGGCACCAAATTTGAAATAAACAGAATTTTAAAGTCAGACCTGTGTAATAGTTTCCCCAAAACAGGTCCCAGCAATGAAAACTACTAGCAATGAAAGTGAAAGTGACTATTCTTGTCATTGTGAGTACACAGCTAAATTGGACCTCTGCATTTAACCCATTCACACAAACCGTGCAGCAGGGGGCAGCTATGAAAGCTGCCCGGGGAGCAGTGATGGGGACAGTACCTTGCTCAAGGGTACCTCAGAGCAACCTACTGGTAAGGGGTTTGAACCCACAATCTTCCGATCCTGTGGCCAACTCCTAACCACTAGGCCACCGCTGCCCCTATGCAATGTCTAAATTTATCTGAATGCTGAAACAAAGCTGTAAAGTGCCCTCACCACAGTCGTACTGGATAAGTCTCAGGTCTGGAAAGTATGTCCGCATGTTACACTGGATGCGGTGCAACACATGCATGTGGGGAGAAAAATGAGTCGACAGCATGGAGGAAAATACAGCCTCTTGGTGGCTGAGAGAAGGAGGAGGATGGCAGCAATGCATGGTGATGGGCTTTGCCTCCACAGGAGGTATGACAAATGTGAACCTGTGAAAAATATTAGTTAATAGAAAAAATATTAAGTCATTAACAGTTACAGAATTAATAGCTAATTATTATACAATAACCTTCAGATGTATTTTCTACACATTCTGCAGAATTACAGTGCCAGATACCAAGGTTTAAGTGTTGAAACAGTAATACCTGTCAATGACTTCAGACAACACCTGAAGCCTCTCTTCTGAGTTTTGAATGGATTCCTGGAGAGTTTTGCTTTGGTCCAGGTAGTCACTCACATGCTGTGACCGAGCAGTAAGACAAGAACTGTACCCAGAGTAGGTCCACTTGTTAATAACAGGGCGGGCCATTGTGGGATATCGCCCCGGGAGGAAGGTAAGAAAGTCTAAAACTTCTTGGCCATACACTGGCTTAGCACTGCAGTGCAATTCATTGACTCGAACAATGTGTGAGATCCGGGAGTCTCTTTGGGCCTTACGCCGGCCCGCAAGCCATGACTGTTAGAACAGGAGCACAAATTCCAATAAATTGTTGTGAGCAAGAAAGAAAGAATGACAGCCTATTCTGCAGTACTTTTATACTGTTACATGTTACTTCATACCATGTAGAACGGAGATCGTGGTGGAGGTGGTGGCTGGACTCGGGGACGCTGAAATCCTAACGGACTGCACTTTGATGAGGATGTTGGCTTAAGATTGCCCATTCGTAGGGTGACAACATCGCTGCTGTTCTCTTCACGCCCTGATGAAGTATTCACCTTAGCTATGGAACACAAGAAAATTAGCATGTGTTTTTGCTTAATTGTGATTTAATAAAAAAAAGTGTGTGTATATATATATATATATATATCTCATCTCTATCTCATAACATTGGGAATTTCAACATTTTAGCTGTTTTAGTAAATAAAATTAAATTGTGAAAATACTGTGCAAATTCTTTCCCCTTTTTACTAACCTAGCCCTGGGCTTGGTGCTGATCCCTGTACCACCTTGAGCACAGGGCGGTTAGGTGGAGGCTGGATAGGGCCACAGGTAGGAGCTCGCGGTGGAGCAGCATAAACAGGAGGCCGAAGGGGAGGTTGTTGAGGAGTCGGCGGTCTGAGGGCAGGGTTTGGGGTACCATGTGGGTGCAGCAAGACAGACTGAGGAGGGGCAACCCGTGGGGAAGGTGGCACAGCCAAAGTGGGAACCTGTCCACCCTCTTTGCCTGTTGCCTGTCGCACAACAATCTTAACAATTCCAGGTCCACTTACCATCGTTGACGTTCCTGCATGAGAGAATTTAAAAAGTTTTTGCTGTACATAAGCTCAGGATACATGTTTTTTTTTTTTTTAACTTGGCACCAAACTATGGATTACAGTAGAAGAGATCAATCATTCATGGCTAGTGACATTACCTTTCCAACAGCTGTTTGTTTTAAATTAACAATGTTTTTGAAATCTAATATATATATATATTTTTTTTTTTTAATTCTCTTTTACATTTATTTATTGTGGAAGCACCACTTCATGCAGCTTGAGTGTAATCACAAAAAATGTCTTAAACAATTTAGTACAGCTCACTTAAACCAAGCACAAAAGCATACAGAACCATTTTCTGTATTTCCTCCAAACACATATTACACCTAAAAAGGGGTTACAAAACAGATCATCTGTCCAGTTAAATCAAGAGGGCTGATTTGAAAATAAAGTTCCCTGCAATTCATGAATGTTTGTGTCCTACATATTACAAAAAAATAAAAAATATAATAAAAATTGGTCATGTACGAAGCTTTATCCCTACAAAGTATGTTTTAATATCTTCATTATTTACACCGCTTACAGCAAAAACCAAACAACCAATACCGGACTACCTATGTTCTGCTTAGTTACAAGTAGTTTGCTAACCAGGCTACATTACTGCACCCATCATCAAACGGTTTATGAGGATGAACTCAAGGACAGTGCCAGTACCTTGAGCAGCTGTGAGGGGTACTGCTAGTCCAGAGCAGGTTGGGGTTGTGCTGATTGGGATGGGATTTGCTGAGCTGCTAACTGACTGACTAACTGTATGGAGAACTGCCACCTGAGCTGGCTGACTAATTAGGTGGTGCTGCCCACCGCTGGATACCAGATGCATTACATTTCCTAAAGGACACAAGAAAAGTGTTAGTCCATAGACTACACCAACACTGCAGACAGACTAAACGTGTGCAGGAAAATAAACCTCCCTGTGCTTGTTCATGCAAGAAATGGGGCTTAATGCCTTTTTGGTGATAAGGACAAAATGTTACACTAACCTTGAATAGGCCGTGGCTGGGGAACAGGCACTTGGTGTAGCGGGGCGCCGGACAGAGTTAGTTTGTTGCCCTGCAGCTGAAAGGTAACAGGCTTACTTCCCTGACTGGAGGACACTGGACGACCAGCCAAAGAAGCCAGTTGAGCAATACTGACAACCTCTCCAGCTGTTAGTAAAAAGAGAGATCATTTTAATAAACTTAAAAATAATGATTACCCAGAACAAGTCTTTTAATTAACAAGGAGCTGAACTTACATGGTAATCTTGCCTGCATGTCAGGGCTTAGAAGGACCCTCTGTGTCAAAACATTGCTGGGGGGCTGAGGGGAAGCAGACATTGGTTGGGTGATGGAGGCTGCTGGGGGCCGTACTGTCATGACTGGCTGGGGAGTGCTGGGCCTTACTGCAGCTCCAGAGGAGGAACTAATCGAGCACACAGGAACTCGTGGAGCAGGAACAGGAGTGACTGGACAAACTAAAATTCAAGTAGATAATGAGAATAAAGAAAAAAAAAAAAAAAATCAGTTCTTCTGATTGTTTTTGATTTCTGTCATAAACAACAGTTATGAAATGATTGGTGTTGCCATGCAGCTCCGAAACTGACCTTGTGGTGCTGGATGTACAGGAGCTTGAGTAGGGGTGACTTCTGTAATTAAAGGGGGCCGTGGAGACTGGACAGCAGGAGAGACAGGACACGTGGGTCGCAAGTTGTTTGACGGCATTGATGAACGTGCTTCAGATTTGGGGAGTGGCTGGAACATCCTTTATTGCAAAACATTTAAATATGTTCTTAATGAATTACATTACATTAAACTCATAAATACATAGGCAATTCAATGTCAAATCAATGGCTTTTTGTTTTTTTGTTTTTTTTAAATAAACAACTTTGAATCTATTACCTGTTCACCTTCATGCGAACAGGTTTGGGTCTGGGTGGAGGTTCAGGAGAATCCATGATCTCTTGAATCAGCTGATGAGTTACTTTCCTATGAGGAAGGTAAATGTCTGCTTGGTATCGTGACACACGGCCTTCCAAACCGACCAGGTCAAACATGGAAAGGTCACATCTCTGTGAGAAAAGAAAAACAAAATCTGGAGTACTGCAACAGTGCACAAACAACACTGAAAATAAAGCTTGCATGTCTAAAAACAAGGCCTGCACAGTTTGTATGTATTTAATCACACTACTCATTGTATTAATAAATAAATATAGATTGGTGCACATAACTACTTAGTAGTAAACAGTTTGAAATTCTCACCTGTAAAGGAGATGTCTCCAAGGCCCGCAAGACCAGGGAGGCAGTGGAGTAAACGATGGGCTCAGTAATAAAGGGGGATTGGATGGGTCGTGGGTCAAACAGGTTGGGGTGGTTACACACTTTACGTAGCTGCATCAAGATGTTGATCACAGACATGAAGTGGCCACTGGCAAGAGTCTCTCTTGTACTATTACATAAACCAAGTAGACAAGAGTTTAAAAAAGAGAACATTCAATAGAACAAACCTAATTATTTTTATCGACAAAGTGTCACCACCCCCAGAATATTCCTTTTAGTGGACACTCACGATGCCTGTGCCATGAAATCATCATAGAGGAAGCGCTGTCTTTTGGAGAGACGACAACGCACAACATGCTCATATTTCTTGGGCATTTGTTTCTCCACATCTACTTTGATTCGCCGCAAGAGGAATGGCCTTAGCACCTAAAACAAGGGAATGTCTTTAGCCCTGGAGAATCACTGAAGTACAACATTATTATAGAACAACCAGTTGTGAATTTGTATGCAATAATCAATCAGTTCTGTGCATTTACATAAAACACTTCTGCACTTTAGAGTATTCACCTTGTGCAGCCTCTTGACAAGGCCCTCATTATACTCCTGACTGCCCTCGATCATGCCAGTCAGTGGATTAGAGAACCATTCTTTGAACTCACGATGAGACTGGAAGACATGTGGCATGAGGAAGTGCATGAGGGACCACAGCTCCATAAGACTGTTCTGCAGAGGAGTACCAGTAAGCAGCAGTCGCCGGTGACTGCAGTCAGAGGAACAATAGACAGGGAAGGGGGTGAGATTTGATATAAAATATATTAAAAACCACAAAACAGTAAAAATAGTTATATTTTCATGTAGTTCTGTGGCACCTGTTAAAGTTCAACAGACTCTGCCAACGCTGGGACTTGAAGTTTTTAATATTCTGTGCCTCATCCAGAATCAGGTACCTCCAAGACTTCCGTCTGAAGGCCTGATGATCTTGCAGAACAAGCTTATATGAAGTAATGCACACATGGAAAGCATTCGGTTTGGTCCAGCCCTTAAAAAAAAAAAAAAAAGGGGGGGGGGGGGGTAAGTTATCACAAGAAATGTACAGAGGCATCTAGGTAATAATGAATTTATTTAACTGGATGAGTATTAAGACTCACTTGTCTCTTGAGTTTACGCTCTTTCTGGCTGCCATAGTAGGTGAGGATTTTGAAACCGGGGCACCAACGCTTCAACTCCATCTCCCAGTTCAGCATCACACTGGTGGGGACTATGATCAGGTGAGGCCCCCAGTTACCTTTGAAAAACACAAGATAGTGTATAAAGTTACCTATTTACTAATGTATACTTATAAAACAGTACACCGATTTATTTTTAAAATTATTTTTAATTAAAACAGCCTTGGGTCTAAAACTGATTATTAAATCTTGCAAAAATTAAAATTAGTTTCAATATTACACAAATTATAATTATTTTGTCCTCCATCACATCACTGATAAGTGCTTTTTTTTTTTTTTTGCCTTACAAGAATAGATCAGATAAAAATACAAGTACTTATCCAACATTAAAGATGTTGAAGTTACCTTTTTTATTTATAGAAAATGTCAAATACTCTTCACATAACCAACCATACCCCCCCCATGAAGCAGTAGCATCAACTCTGCTTTCCATTGTAGTCAGCCTTTAACCAGAGCATGGGGATAAACTTTATGCCAAATTAAGATACACCAGGCTCCCCAAAAGTGCACTAGTAAAAAGCTTCTATTTGTCATTTTCTTAAATTTAAAAATATATTTTTCATATAAATCACATATCTATAACCAAATTCTCAGGAGGATATCAGATTTGGCATCAACTAAAACAAGCAAGCAAAATGTGATGTTACAAATAGATGGAAGGCTTTGCAATGCTGATTTGGTATTTTGTAACTGAACTTGGAACAGATCACAATTTCAGTGATAACTGATTGTCATAAATAAAATTATTGCTGAAGTCTGCAACATTAAATGTCTCTTACCCTTTTCACAGGCCAGATGTGCCAAAAGAGCAATTGTCTGAATTGTTTTACCAAGACCCATTTCATCTGCCAAGATACCATTGAGCTTCTTTTCATACATGGTCACCAACCAATCCAGTCCAATGTGCTGGTACTCACGCAGAGTGCCATGAAGCAAGAAAGGAATAGGTGTTTTCACCTTAAACGAAACAAAATAAAAAAAATACTTGCAATTACCTCATTACCAATGCTTAACAATATGCTTCACAATGCTGCATTTCATTCTAGATAGGGATAGAAAACTAGTGGAAAATGAAAAAGTATACTGTGACAAACAAAAGAGGACAAATGATATTAACTTCTAATAATAGGCAGATTGCCATTTAACTTAACGTGTTAGAAACAACAAAACAGTCACTGTTTTTTTGAAAGTATGGCAGGAGCCTTCACCTTTGTAGTGGCCAGTGTGTATCCTTTAGGCTGAAGGCTCTCAGCAGTAGCAGCTATGTGGCTGATCTCCTTTTTAGGACGGGGAGACGTGGAAACAGAAGGGCTATGATCTCCTTCCCTCAGTAAAATTTCCATCCCCTCCCCCCCATCATCTTCCTCCTCATCACTTTCTTCTGCTGCAACTTCATCTTCTTCATCACTATCTTCAGCTGCAGCTGAATCTTAATGTAAAATAATGAGAAAACACATCAGCATTTTTATTTTAATCAATTGTTAACAACACTGTTTACAACAATGTTTTAAATTAACCATGATTGATTAACAGCTACATTTCAACAGTGTTTCTCTTATCAGTGAATCTTGGTATAGATCTACCAGAGGAGGTGCCACTATCATCCCTGCTAACTTCCTCTTCAGTCTCTTCCTCTTCCTCCTCTTCAGTGGCCTCTGACTCCTCTGAATACTCTGGGGTTGCTGAGGGCTCCTCAAAGTCAGGTGCATATGCCCCTCTGTACTTCTCCAGCAACTCCTCCATACTCATTTCCCCTAACAGAAAATACACACATAAGGAAAACAAAAAACAAATCAACTGTGATTAGAACAGAATGCCTGAAATAATCCTAAACAAACCGTATATTAATTGTTAAAGGCATAACATATATAATCTTTCCTAAATTATAATCATGCCAACTATCCAGCAGTTTTTAATTTAAAACGTTACAACTTCCAACTTCTTGGAAGGCAATTTTGAAAGAGTGTGCAAGAAAGAACAATAAGAACAAACAAACATAAATAAAAATGAAAAAGGTTCAGTGATCCGCATCTACCTATGATAAAAAAAACCAAGCAAACATACAAGCCCTTACACATTCAGTTTTAAAGCCTGAGAATCCCATCCACAATGAAAAAGTAATACTGCTTACCCTCTCTGGCCAAGTCATCAAGTTCTTCTGCATGATCACCATCGCCCTCAATAATCTCCTGGGCTTCAATGGTGTCCTCCACATCTTCTGCTTTGAAAGTAAATAGAACAATCAAAACAAAATGCACAACAATGTTATTTGGAAAAGTACATTTCAGCCTGTGTTTATTTAGTGAGTAAAACTATGAGAAAATGTCCAACTCCTCACCATCTTCCTCATTTGCTGAGAATTCTTTGTCTTCTTCCTGAACTGCAGAAGAAGAATCATCTGAAGCGTCTTCCTCTGAAGCATCCTGTAAACAAAACATAGCTTTCACAGCAGGCAGATGCCTAGCTTTTATAGATCACAGAAGATAAAGCGCACAAAGATTAAGAGTGTAAGCAGTTTCGATGGTACCTGGGGTAGAGTAAAGGTGCTGAGAAGCTGGTCTAGAGGAAGAGTGCCCTCTTGCCTCAATAACTCAATCTCCCTTCTTTGTGTCTCTGCATCATTCCCCTCTTGCTGCTCCTCCACCTCAATTGTCTCCTCATCATCCTCTTCCTCACATGGTGGCTCAAAGTCTCTATCTGAATAGGAAGTACAGAATAGGTAAACACTTTTTTGTACAACAATTTGACACTTATTAACAACTATTATTTCAACATTCACAGTGAATATACATTTGCTCACCATCTTCATCAGTAGCACTGAGCTGAGAGTATCTGGGAGGCATACTGGTGCTGGCTGCAGGTGTGGCTTGTAGGGACTGACTGAGCAGGTCAGAGTAGCGCTCTGTCTGGCCAACTATGAAATCTAACTGGAGATCAAGGGCCTTCTTGCGTTTCTCTTCCAAGCGTGACTGCTGTTTATACTGTACAACCTATGTGAGAATGTCAAGTTAACAGTAAAAAGAACAGTTTAAAAAAAAAAAAAAAAAAAAAAAAAAAAAAGGAATTAAGGCTTAGAAATTGCAGCATTTAAAATTATTAGCCACCTTCTCAACACTGCTCCAGAAAGCACGGACTTCTTTTGCAATAGATGCTGCAACTCTCCTCAGTTTGGCTTGCTCTTCACGCTTTGCTCTCTCCTCTTTCTGCCTTAGCTCTTCATGGTGTCTCATCACCATCCTCACCACCTGCAATCACACAGATGTTTCAACATCAGTTTTTTTAAATAAAAATTCTTTATTCCATTATATAAACTAAAGTGTCAAGCATTTTTCTAATATAATTTTGATAAAATAATGGAATATTTTATCATCTTGTGTTTGAGTAAATTACTACAGCAATGTTTTGAGAATGACAAGTATTGGTTTTTGAAGTTTGCTGCTTCAGTGTTTTTAGATCTTGTCCGATGTTTCTATGCACTGAAGTATAATTATAAGCATTTCAAATAACTACAAGCAAATTTCAAAGACTTTTATTGACAATTTCATTAAGTTTATGCAAAGAGTATATATTTGCTGCTTCTTTTTCCAAGACCTTCAAGATGTAGGCTTTCCACATCTCCACTTTGATGGGTTGGTTAAATGCAGAGGAAGCATTTCCTTGTGGTGCACTGTGTTGTATTCAAAATGGCAAAAAGCCACTTCACTATTACTCTTGCTCGCTGGTCCAAAGTCCTCATTTCAGATGAAAGCAAAATTTTGCATTTAATTTGAAAACCAAGGTGCTAGAGTCTTTGAGTGGAGAGGCCCAGCATCCAACAAGCACAGTGTAATTGCATCTGTGTTGCTGTTCAGTGTAATTGTTGATGATGTGTCAAGTCATTCCTGGTGAAAGTCCACTGTGTTAGATCAAGTCCAAAGTTATAAAAAGATTATAATAATAAAAAATAAATAAAATAAAAAAATAAAAAAATAAGCACACAAAAAAAATGCTTTGCTGACCATGATATAACTAGCCAGCCATTTAGCTTGACGTGGACACCTTGGAGAATCTGGTGGTTAGGTACTAGGCCCCAGGATCGTAAGGGTTTGAATTTTGGACCAGATACAGACACAGATAGCATCCCAATCACTGATCCCAAGCTGCCCACTGCTGTGTATGGGTTAAATACAGAGGACACATTTCCTTGTGGTTCACAATGTGCTGTAATGTGTATTCCTAATGACAAATAGTCACTCACTTCAAAAGACAAGGAACATCCAACCCAAAAACACAGATAAGTTGAAGGCTGCTATCAAAGCTACCTGTACTTCAAGAACACTTCAGCAGTGTCACAGGTTGTGGTAAAGTACTGACTGTATAAATTAACATTTTAGACACAAGACCATTCCTAAAATCCTAATACCACATTCCAAATTTCATTAGCTATAATCCTCATCATCATCATCATCGAGAAAAAAGGCTTAAAATATTTCATTTTACAAATATGGACTTAATTTTCCCTTTTTAAAATTACGAAAAATATTCTACAAAGAAAATTCACTTTTTGAGGTGCACCTGTATTAATCAAGAAATTCACAACTCACTTTTCTGGCCACGCCTCTCTTCCACCGCCTCTCCTGTGCAAAATCAGCAGAAAGCCACTGCATTTCCTCACAGAGATAGTCCCAGTGCACCTTTGGCCGGACTGGTTCTGACCAACGAGACAAACGTTTAAGGGACCAGTATCCTTCTCGTTTCAGGGCAAGTGTCCGATGCTCAATCTCTGCTTCCTGTTAATACAGAATACATATTGCTGATCATCTCAGCACAATATCATACAACAGGAAAAACCATCCCTGATTCTGGTTTAGATACATTTCAGTTTTAGTTACAAGGTAGAACTACAGAATAAGGACCTCATATTACAATTACATTTCTATACATGGCAACTGATATGCCTTGCAATATATTAGCACAAGACACAAACAGTTAGGGCCTTAATAAAAAATTCAGGGAAGCTAAACCTTTCAGGGAAAAAAGTTTGTGATATTTCATTTATTTGTTACCTCAACAAGAAAATATCTTAATTCAGTTGTATGTGAAGTTATATGTAAACCGTTACAACAATTGGCAACACTTTGTATTGGGGGTTATTCAAAAAGCCAGCAACACGAGAGCATGCCTAAAAGCAAGTGAGAACCTTTATACCCCTCAAAAAAAGTTATTGTATAATCCCTTGTATAATTATCGTATAATCCCTGACACGAAGCAGACAAGCTGATGAAAAAGGTTACACTTGAAAACTTAATTTTTATGTAATGTCAAAGATTCCCAAAGTTAACACTTATTTATCCAGATATTTAAAGAGACACAGAAATCACTCAGGAAATTCAAAGCACATAAAATATTCAGAAGCTAATCAGGGAAATAAAAAAATTATAATAATATGCAGAGTATCTACTATGAGGCAAACAAAAAAAATACAAAGATTTCCCTTACATGCTTGGCCAGCTCTGCCATGTCAGTGTGCTTCTCTGAGCGCGGCCTCTGGCTGAGGTTTTGATCTGACTGAGAAGCTCCACCAGAGTTTTGCGACGTTTGTTTGCTCTGAGAGCCATAGAGATCTGCAGCCCTGTCTGTGTGAAGCTGGCTCCAGTCACCTGATGAGGATGCAGGAGGTGGTGATGGTGTACGAGAGGTGGAGGGAGTAGACCCTGTTGTGGCTCTGCCTGCTATCCACTGTCGAACCTGAAGGAAAAAAGGAAAATACAAAATGTTTGTAAAAAGGGAAAAAAATAAGAAAGGGGTCATGAACAAAGGAACAAACAAAAGTTTGGACTCAGGTGGACTCAGAAACATTACTTCCTGTCCTCAACATCTGAAACATGCAATTTTGAGCCAAGCTAATTTTTCTTTATATTAGACTTCATGTTAGAAGTAGCAGAGGAAGTTTAAGCTTCCAAGTTCAGCCTGACAGTCTTAGAATGAGAGATGCCGGGAGAAAATTCGGACACCTCTTACCTTCAGTAAAAAGGCCTGCCTGTCTGTCCTGCTCTGTCCACGCTGCAAAACACACATGGCTCAACACGCTGCTAACTAGTGCACCAGAATTGGAAGATATCATTCGCACAGCTATGATGTATATGTTCACAACTAGGCATTCTGAAACACTGCTGGCTAAAGGAAAGCTAACTAACCTAGCAATCTAATACAGATTAAAGCAAAGACAACACAAACAATGTGGGCAACAAACCATACTTTACAATATTATTAATAAAACATGAATACATGTCCCAAGTGGTTCTAAGCCAAGCCCATCATTAAAGCTGTTCTTACCTTGCTCTGGGCTGAACTGGGCATAACAATGCTGTCATCTGTCTGGGCTTCCATAGAACTGTCTGCCTCTCCATCACTGCTCTCTGCAACAGAAGCATCAAGTTGTCCTGGTGCATTATGATGAGCATCTTGTGCTTCTGCCAAACGCTGAACTGGTGAATGCTGCTGCTCCACCTCCAACTCCCCTCCCAGCAATATGGAATCCTGGCATGGTTGTTTAGTGGGTGATTGTTTGGATTGGTTATGTGCAGCAATGGCACTGCACACGCTGCTCCAAGCGCTGTCTGAAGTTGGAGGCAGGGCAGGCGAGTTATGAGTCTGAGCAGGGGAATGCGAAGCAGATTTTGAAAGTGACTCAAGTTGAGGAGGCTGGTCTTCATGTCCTAGGGAATGTTCTGATTCAATTAAGGCCTCGTTTTTAGACTCATCCTTCATGGACAAGCCAGTAATATTCTGGGGAGCATCTGAGAAAGATATGCTAGGTGGTGCCTCCTTTTCAGGTGGACCAGTTGTTACTTCAGTTAAGTCATTTTCAAAAAGGCACTCTACAGAGCCTGTCACCAGGCCATCATTGTGAGTGCCTGACTGGACAGGTGGGTACTGATTCCTTGAAATCTTAGCTAACATGGAAGGAGGGGGTTTGAGGAGCGGTGTTTCACCTCTCTTCAAGATAAGCAGCTTTGGATCAATCACACCAGATGGACGAGAAACACAAGACACATCTGTCTCATTTTCTGTCAATTTGAGATGTTCCTCCTCCACAGAAGCTGTGTTTATAAGGCCAGTATCTGACACAGTAATTGTGCTATCAACACTGGAGCAGACAGTGGGCTTTGAGACCATATTATGCATGCAAGTTTTAGACATTATTCTCTGTGTGGAGGACACAGTGGTTAACGTGTCGTTAGAACTTACAGTTGCTGGACAAGATGAAGCAATTTGCGAACCAAAAACATTTTGGGAACAAGAGGACATAAGCTCTCCAGTCAATGTATGTGTTAACGGTTCAAAGGAATTTTCATTTGCAGGGTCTTCTTTCTCCTGTAAAAGCAGCTTAACATCTTCAGAGGGGAAAGAAGGCACTGCACACTCATAGACAGCAACAGATGACTGAGATTCAGAACAATGGACCATTGCCTCTGTACTAACATCCAACATCTCAGTATCCTCAGCGTTTTCACACTGCCCATCTATCAAAGGAGACGATTCACTTACAACCAACCATGTGTCCTCCATACCTGGCTGCATTATGATACCTACATCAATTAAGTTTTTCACCTCAACAGCACTTAGTCCAGATAAAGCCACTGAACCTTCAGTTTGCTTTTCAGCCATGTTTGCATCAACTGGCATCGAGAAGCCATCATTTACACATATTATTTGTGAGAGCTTACTATCTGTTGGTATGGATTCTTGCCCTTGCTGAATCAAATCACCACTTCTTGCCTGAAATAAACATGGCTGATCCGACTCTAGTCTCTCTGAAGTTGAGCATTTGTCTGTGTTTGAGAGATTGCTCCTGTTAGGTTGGCAATCTGAGTACAGAGTCACTTGTATGCTGTTGGCACAGTCATTCTCTTTAACAATCACATCTGTAGGATCACATACAACTATATGGGACCCTTCAGTCTCTTTGGGGGCCTGCACATCGAGTGTGCATGTCCCATCTGCCGGCACCTTTGGTTCTTCTACAGAAATATCATAAAGAACTTCTGTAACAGCCACATTCCCGATCAGATCTCCATCTAAAGACAGACACCTATTCTCTTGCTCCCCACCTGCACTAGTTTCATTCTCCTCTAAAACAGGCTTAAGGGTTCCACTGCAATTCACATACTCAGGGCTCAGCTGATTCTCTTTTGTAGCCTGTGCATCAACAGGCTGCACAGAGGGAACGGGTGTTTTGTGAGGGAAGATAGCGTTAGGAATAGGTGTTCTTTGTAGAGAGGCCAACTCAGTCTCCACTGAAGCAAGGGGAGGTTGTGGGAGGCATTTAGAGAGGTATCCATCACCTTCATCAGTGTCATTTGGAGTGCTGCTTCCATTGTCTGTGGGAGCAGGCACCATAGACTGAGGTTCTTCTTGTGTAGATAAACCTCCTGAGTTTGGGTGATGCTCAATGCATGCTTGCACCTCTTTCTCAACTGGGTTTGTACTTGTACATATGCTTTCATCCATGGTACTCTTAGCGTTATTAAGCTCACTGAATATCTCTCTGTTTGCTGGGTTGTTAGCTGCTTGAAGTGGTACATTTTTGGATTCCTCCATATCGTCCCTGCCTGTTGTTTTAACTGCAGTGGAGACTGCTGAGATTGACTGAGGCAGGTAGATTTGATTGCTCTCCCCACCTGCATGCTCTGTTCCAGACTGTTGCTCTGGACCGGTCTCTGACTTGAACCCCAGACATGCTTTCTCTGGAGCCAGACGTCCCTTTTCAGACTCAACAGGAGCCGCGGCATCCCCTGTAACTTCTGTGCTCGGAGTCCAGTCTTGGCAGTAGCCCATGCCAGTGTCCTCTGCCATGTCTGTGTCCCTGTGTGAAAGGCTTGTTCTCTCAGTGTTACACCCGTAATGCAAATCCTGCTCTTTTCTAATCCAGTCAGCCTCACAAACTGAGAGTCTCTGTGAGAAATTTTGAGAGTCTCCAACAGCAGCTGATACCAGGTGTCTTTGGACAGCCTCAGTATTGAAATCCAAGTTTGGTTTCTCCTTAGGCTTCTTGGTGGTGAAGTTTTGCCAAGCCACAGTGGTGCTCTGTTCTTTATTTGCAGCCTCTGTGTCTGCTTTCTGCTGCTCCAACTCAGTGGCAGGGCCAACCAGCGCTGGTGGTAGGAGGGCAGCTGCGACCGGCTGCAGGGCATGCTGGGGTGGCCCGGCCACATTCTGCGTAGCCGCAGGAATGCCACCCAGCACAGCCACAGCCGGAGGAGTGCGCTGCTGCACAACCTCCTCCCCGAGTCCCCCTTCTTCTGTACTACCTCTGCTACACACTTCACCTAAAAGAAAGTAAAGGACAAACACTGATGTAAAATTAGCTCTAAAAAACATGAACACTGATATGTTTACATCAGAGAGCTCTGCAAAACAATTTCATTGGAATTCTATAGTCTTTCTGATCATTCAGAAGTGTTTAGATAGTAACCTGTATGTGGTGTAGGACCAGTCTCTTCCGTACTTTCCACTTCCAGGATGCTGAGATCAAGGATACTGCTGCATCTATAGAGGGGAAAAAAGGGAGAGAGAAAAAGTGAAACTACCTCTCAGGTAAACCCTTTTACAGAATTAAGCAGACACTCTTATTTAGAGTGACTCCCAATTCCTGATAACAAGGACAGTCCCACTGGAGCAACTTGGGGATGAGGGTTTTGCACAAGAACCCAATGGTGGTGGTGCTGAAGGTGAGATTTGAACCTGTGACCTCTTGGTCCATAGGCAAGTATCCTACCATTAGAACACCTCCAAGTTAATAAATTTAATATGTAAGTAAAAGAAAAATACAACCATGGGATCAGTGAGTAATTCTTAAGTTGCGGTGTGCTTTATGTTAGACATAGTTCAAACTTTTCTGTATTTTTTCAGTGGTGATGGTTCAGCATGGATGGTGAGAATATTTCACAGTAGGAACTACAAGATGATGCTGTAAAATATTTTTTGAAAAATGGGGTGACACTGGAGACAGCTGAAGTAACTTTCGTTAGACGTTCATTGATAAATGTCGTTGTTGGGGAGGGGGAGCCACACAGGATGGCTCAGTGTGTATCCAACAGGCTAAGGCGGGTTGACTTCGAGGACTAGCCTAACTGTGTGGCCCACTTGCCCTTCTAATTAGCCGGGCAGTTAATGAGAGACGGTTCTCACGGATCAAAAAGATGAAGCACAGCTCGTGCTCCTAATTAACAGACTCGCGCGCAGCGGGCTCTGAATTCCGTTTAACATTCACACTCGGCTGAGCGGCGGCGCTGCAGCTCACACGGGCCTGAAAACGGTCCTTCAACGCGCCACAGAACCCAGGAGCCCGGGTTTTTGCTCAGTTTGCCTCGGTCTAAGACCGTCTGCCCGCAGCCCACCTGGAGAGGTTACAGCCCGCCTTGTTTTAGTGCACTGCGTTTGTGAATCACCAGTACAAAAACTTAAAACTGGTCAGCTAAGCTAGGCTAGCCAGCGTGCTAGCTCGCTAGCCCGGGTTCGCCCGTTATGACAGAGAGCGACCAAAACAGGCCCGGGGGATAGAGGTGGTTTCCGGGCTTTTTATTCACGGCAACGGAGCAGGACGCTTAAGTAGTAAACAGTCTTCATTCTGTCTCACACCGCGCTAGCTACCTTGCTAATGTTAGCATGGGTAGTGACGTCACTGCGCGGGGTCAGACGTGTGTGGCCAAAGATGACAGTCAATAATTTCAAAATACAGTGCGTTTGTAAACTTTTAAATTAAATGAAATCTCGGTTGTCTGGGAATTGCGGAAGCGTTTTACTGTGGAGTTTAAAAGGCAGGCACGAGGGGAGACGATCTGAGAGGATTAACAGTCGTTCACTGCAGGAGAGACACGAACTTCATGAACATAAATTCCCCAAAATCACAGAGCAGACACTCAGGACACACACCATCACTCGCTCTCTCGGAGCAGGTTAGCTGGAACCAAGGTAGCATTTCCAAGTGTACTGATTTTAAGCTTCAGTATGAGTAAAATGAGGGAAACTGTATTTTTTTTCTGGGTGAACTGACAGTCTCGACTGATATAAACAACCCCCGTTGCATTCCGCCTCTCCAAATTAAGCGAACCTGCTCAAACTGTTCTCCAAATGTGTTCCTTAAGTGAAAAACCCAGAGAGTGAACTTATCCCGCCATGTCAGTGCCACCCCCCCACACCACCTCTAAACATCCCCCTCCTCTCACATCACCCTCCTCCCCCCACCACCGTCGCCGCCATCTTAAGTTCCCACCTACCTGAAATTTCCGAGCACTTTTCTTTTACTAAATTCTCGCTGAAGGAGTCGCCATCCGCGTCAAATCGCACTCAATCCGTGAAGGGACCGTTCCGAACTACCTCTCGGTACCCAACGAGGTACTGGCAGGTTCGTGAGATCACGTTAAAGAGCGGTCCAAGAGAGCCGGGGTTCGGCTCGCTGAGCGGAGCGGTCGCGGGGAGGAGACTTTTCGACGCAGCGAAATGGAGGAACGAGCGAGTGCCGAGCGCATTCCAACTCTCGCGAGACTTCAGTCGCCGCATATCCATATGTTGTGCTGTACTTTCCACTCTGCTGTTCTAGTTGTTACAAATATTTACAACATAATGTATCATCACAACCATTTTAATGATCAGGGCCGAGTTTACCCTTTTGCTCCATTTTATCGGCCTGAAGACTCTTTAAAGGACCGAATAACTCGTATGTAAACAAGATTGTCATGGCAATCTGGAGAGACCACCAAACGAGCTCTGCAAATATTTCATTTCTCCAAGTTAGTATCCTGTCCATTTTCTTCTCTTTAGTTTTCCCGTCACACTGATTGTCAGGAAACTCACCTGGCATGACTCATTCAGCTGTAAAGTCATGGAGCGCACGTGAGAAGTGGAAATATATGTATTTTCAAGCATGCTGTAATGCAGGTTACTGACCTGCATTTAGCTCAAAGAATGAGCTCCAAGCCTTATTTTAGACCAGTGCTCACCATCCTAAATCTAACACTAGGGGGTATTTAGCAGGGCCAAGCCTGGTCTATAGGAAAATACATAAGGGACATCCCCAACTCTTCACTTTTATGTTTATCTGAGAAATCCTGCTTTGTGAAATAGCCCCAGGTGCCACCAGCCATGAACTTCAGCAGGAGCAGTCCAGTTTCAGGTCAGATTTTGGGGTTAGACTCCCTGATAATCCATCAAGGTGTGGTGACCACTGCCATGAGTCATTTTTCCATGTATTAATGATCCTCAAGCCAAGCAAAAGCTCTTCCAAAAGGAATCCATGGTGAAGGTAAATAATAGCACAACTATACTTTTCAGCTGACTGAAATACTAAAACAAAAAACAGCAAAGCAATACACTGACACACATGTAAATAACCAACAATTTGTTTAATAATTAATTTTGTTGCTTTCTTTTTAGGGGAACATATTTAAAAGGTATAAAATTGTTTTTACTCAAATAATTAACCCAGACCGTCCTGTACTCACAAGTCCCTTCAATCCTGCTGTTTCTTTCGTGAGTACAAAGCTCCCCAATTTGTCCAGCGGGTGCTACTTTCGTGGAAGATTTTGCCCACATTGGGACTGTCAAAGTTCACCTCAGTCTCTCACCATCTATAAATTAATAGTTCAGCAACCAACATGAACAACATAGGGGACCATCTCTGTGATTATTACAAACCAAGTTCCCTGGCATTGCAGATCTCTACGTTCTTGTAGAAGCTGTACTGTGCCATTTTTTGGAAGTAAATTGTTCTAACAAGGGAGTGCAACTGGTGAAACCTGAAACAATGACATTATGACAAACAGTGAATATGTTTATTATAAGGTAATTAATGTTAACAATAATAATTACAAAAGCAATATTACTATTCTACTGTATTCTGTCCCAGCTCTTGTATCGAGTCAGAGTGTAGGAGAATGAGTTTTTCCATTTAAATTTTAAAATATTATCAAACAAGATGTACAGTTAATAATAGTTTTTAAAGATTAAAATAAAATAAATCTGCAGACGTTCATTGTAACGTTCATGGAAGTTGTGCCTCAGATTGCTGTAGACTGATTAAAGGAAGCTGAAGATGTGTTTCTTTGAATTCGTTTTACAACGGTGCCCCCCCCCCCCCAGTTATAGACAGAGCACACACCAGACAATCTGTTAAGCACTACTTCAGCCATTGTTTAACTCCTTTTTTCACTTCTTCAAATGCAGTTTTCAATCTCTACAGCAGGCTTTTTTTTTTTGTTTTTTGTTTTTTTTTTTTTTTTTTTTTTTTACAGCCACAAGTTCATAGAGGGAAATAGATAAGTCAACAAATGTGTTATAATGCAAACATTATCTCTGAATACAATTCTGGATCCATCAGCCTTGAGAAAGCCCTGCAGGGCTTCGTAGACATATCTCTTCATATGAAAGGTCTTAAGTCCACAGTCCACAGGCCTTTTTGAGAAACAAAACCCAAAATATAAATGAAAAAGCACAGGAGGTGGGGAGGAGGGAAGTACCTTAAATTGCACCAATATAACCACAGTGGATAAATATACTGAGCAGCCCTGTAAAGTCTCTCTGCCCTCCACTCATGTCATTTCAACGCTCATGTACGATCACTTTAGCTTCAGCAGGTTGGGGTCCTGCACATTCTTCCATTGACAGGAAGAGCTGTTCAAGAGCAGTATTTCTTAACTGCTTCAGTCTTACCTAGTACTATCTGGACTCGCCATCCTTGTGTGTACTGAAGAGGCCCAAATCTCCAGCCCCACCCAGTCTGGAACTACGAGGCGGAGTGGAAGGCCTTGTCACAGATGGAATAAGTGGAGGAGGCGCTCCAACTGATAAGGGCCCTACTAGGCTGGGTGTCTTAGCAAGAATTCCATTTTGAATGTGAGAATGTGGATGCAAGGGACCCAAGCGAGAATAGATACTTGGATGATGTGGTGAAGGTGCGGAACCTCCAGCAGGATGAAGCTGAGAGTGAGACAGTAAGCCTGCATGCAGCTGCTCTAGGTGAGCTGCAGATGGGCTAGGCAAGTGAGGTGCAGAAATGTGAGGATGCATGCCAAAGTAACGCACCCTCTCAAAGTCCTCTCGCAGTATCTGGGCACGCTCCTCATCCAATAACCCACCGCCAGGAGCACCAACCTGAGGAGGGCGGTCAAAAGGATGAGACATCAATCCAAACTCTGGACGGGTTGCTGAGGATGAAGCAGAAGAGGTAGGTGCTGGTGGATGATGTGAGCCAGCTGCCACCGCTGCAACTACTGCTGCTCTCTCTGCCTCCAGGTATCTTGCGTGCTGATGCTGAAGTAAGCGGGACAAGTGCGGGTCTGACCGCAGTGCAAGATGGGGATCTGGTCGCAGAGCTAAGACGCTCTCTCTACGCTGCTGCTGTTGGGAAGCAAGATCCCGCCAAGGATCCCAGGGGGGGAAGCTGTGAGGAGGCTGCGAGTGACCTTGGGGTGGGGTATGTGGATGTGGATGTGGATGTGGATGTGGATGGACGGAAAATCGATCTCCTGGGGCACCTACAACCAGTCCAGCTGAGCCACCAGCTCCACCAAGATAAGCCTCAATTGCACGTGAGGGGTCCAGGAGAGAGAGATGGTGATGCGCAGGGTGCGGGGTAGGAGGGGGAAGAGGCACTCCAGGTGTGGGAGTCAGTGAGAGGGTGGAAGAAGGGGTTGAAGGATGGTGAGTGTGGCGACTGTTGGGCCGCTCAAAACTATGAGGCGGAATGGCTGGGTGAGGTAAGGAGATGGGCACTGGTTCAGGCTCTTCTTTTTTCTCCTCTTTCACCTTCACTTGGGGATGAAGCAGCCCAGGATGGAGACCAGTGGGCGGTTTAGTAACTGGAGTTGTGGTCCGATCAGGCTTTTTAACTGGAAGGGAACTGACAGAGGATGAGGAGGAGGATGGACCACTGCTCTCTCTTTGGGATGGATGGGAGGGTTCTGAGTTGAGTGCATGTGGTTGTCTGGGAAAAAGGTCCAAAGGGGAGGGTGCCGAGGGAGCACTTGGAGGAGGGGTTGCAAGAACAGACGATGTGGATGAACGAGGTCTGTCAGGTGCTGAGGAGGCTGATGCTGGTGCCCGAGAGGCTGAAACTGAATGTTGTCTCTTGTCTGGCTCTCTGTCTCGCTCCCGTTCCCTTTCACGATCCCGTTCTCGCTCCCGTTCCCGGTTTTGTCCATCGGACTGTCCAGCACCACCACTCAGGGAGCCCAAGCCATTCATGTGGGAACTAGGGGTGCTGCTACGGTGCTTAATGGATGGAGCACTGGGAGACATTCGCACAGGTGGACGACCATACAGTAAGCTGTCTCTGCAAGAGGTGTAGTGAAAATCTGTTAGTACATTGAATGCATATATCTGGATATATAATGACGGTTTAAAAAAATATATATATATACCTGTCTTTTTCATCCTTTATGTGAGTTAATTCTCTTCTTTCAATGTCTTTTCCTCTTTCTCTCTCATCCCTTTTCTCTGGTCCTTTAGCCCAGGAGGGCCCTGAGGGGAAAGAGGGAGGGGCAACATGCAGGCGAGTCCATGGATCATGCGGGTTACCCAGTCCTCCTACTGCACTTGCAGAGGATTCTGCCTTATGGCCAAAAACAGAACTAGCAGCTAAGACAGACAAAATAGATAAAATGGGTCAATACACATGTTCATCTTGCACTGAATGCTACCAGGCAAGTTGTTTTTCCACAACCAATTGAACATTCTGACTTACTCAGTGAAGGGCTACCAAGTCCTCCAAAGGCACCAGAGCCCAGGGCATTCAGGGTTGGAAATGAAGGTGAGCGAGCATATGGATCTGGAACACAGCACAAAGCATCAATATTAGTGATGCTAGTCTCATTAAATGCATATGCACGAACCTGAAACATATAATACCCATAAACAAGCCTTGTTCGTCTGTGTTCTAATATCCAGTTTTGTCTGATGCCATTTTAAGAACATGACCACTCTTCCTGAATTATTACATTTTAATAAGTAGGCTAGGCTATAGCCAAGCTCACTTTGAGCTCAGTAGTTTAGTCTCTTACCCAGATGTGTTGCTGGGGTGAGGAAAGAGGGGTGAGGCGTTGATGGAGAGATGAATGGAGTGGAGGATGGATTGACTCCACCTGAGAAGACACAGGGGTCAACTCAAATACTTAACACGTTTTAATGGATTACCAAAGAGTGCTGAGACTCCATTTATTATTGTTTCATGTCCTCTCCAAGCCTTTCAACATCACATGGCTTATTTAGTTAATAGATATTTAGGCACTGGCTAGCTTACAGAGCATTTTATTTGTATGTGGTAAAATACATGATTTTATCAAACTAAAATTCACTCATGAGATTATACATTGTTCAGATGCATCATTACTACAGACTAACAAAGAAAAAGACCTACCAGCAGGGGCAAAGAGGCTTCCTGGTCTAGTGAGTTCATGGGTTGGAGGCAGGGGACCTCCAAGTGGTCCGAGACCCCCCATTCTTCCAATACCACCAGGCCCAGGGAGACGCGGCAACAGGTCATTACGGAATTCCAGCTTAGAAGGATCAACATGCAATAACTGTAATACCGCAAAACATAAAAATGTAAATATAATAATGATAAATAGGTAATCCAAGCAGTTGTAAGAAATTAATAAAGCCTCTCTGTAAGTGCACATTGGGTCTGGTCCATTAACTATTGAAATAGGAAGAAAATCCAGCACAGTTAAATTGCAACAATACAAAATATGTTAGAACTAGATTCTGTGATTTTGTTTAAGAACAAATTCACACGAACCAGCCAGCGAATTAAACAAAGAAATAAATGAACAGACCTTAGCTCTTTCCTGGTGCCTTAAAATCAGCCAGGCCACACGCACATGCATAGCACACCATTTTCCAGGCTTCTATAGAGTTGTAAGAAAAAAAATTAAATAGTTAGAATACCAGTGATCAAAAAACATGAAAGAAGTGATGGGAAATTTATGCTTATGTTACTGACTTTCAATGATGGTGCAAATGGGTCTGTGATCTGTGGACACAGCAAAGAAAAATAACGATTATCCACTAACTGGTTAAGAATGTTGTTTTTCTTTTACTAATGAGAAAATCAAAAGTTCAGTAGCTGTAGGACACCATTAAAGTACATTACTGTAGGGCCACCTGCTTAGCATGGTGTGTTGCCTGTTCTAATACACTTGATTCACCAGTTAAAATTGCTTGATAATTAGCGAACAATATGACTACAATACACAAAAAACACAAAACTGTTCGGTATAGATGGGCCTCCTGAACTGAAGCAGAAAAACTTAAAATCACCTACCCTGGGGTCTTTAGGTTGCAGGTGGGTAGGCACCACTCCTAGACGAGCAGTCATCTCTTGAGCAGGTCCCTGAAGGGCAACAAGCTGTCAATCAAAGGACACTGTTTTAACCCATTACAGATACAGATTTACTATCTGCATGCCATAGGTTTTATATCAAAGTAGCTATGATGCAGTTTAGTCCAAAAAATATTATCAAAAGTCATGTATAAACTAGTTGTTATGGTAATATGATTATCTTACCCTCAATTTATTTTAGCATAAGTACTAGTTGTCAATAAGTATTTTTATATATATATATATATATAATATATATTATATATATATATATATATATATATATATATATACACACACACACACACACACACACACACACACAACTAATTTATATACTACTAATTGCAATTTAATAGCATTACTATGTGAAACTAAACAGGTCAAAGGTCATATTTCTCACCTTGGGCTGAAAAGCTCCTTGCAGGGAACTAAGTGGTCCTGCAGGTGGAATTACGGGCGGAATTCCAGGCACAGGTGATGGATACTGAGGGAAAAACTAGGCAAAACAAAAGAGGAACATCACTGAAATTTCCAAACAATACCCAACAAAAAATGACTCAATGTTAAAAAGATGCAGTTGTTATATGGTGCATTTCAAACTTACTGGGTGTCGAAAAAGTCCCTCTATCTTGCCTGGATATTTCTCAAACTAAAAGAAAAATAAAGTACATTAATATTTGATGTAATATCATTAACATAATTAAAATAATAAATGAACTAATCTTACAAGAACTCCTTAAAAATTAATTTATTTATCAGCATTTGAGGGCTTCATACCATAGGGGGTGCTGCGGCAGGTGGGTGCAGGAAGTGTTGGTGGGTGTGGGTGTGTTGGTGTTGATGATTGTGCTGATGGAACTGGTACATTGGTGGAATGGAGGGTTGGGCTTGGGAGGCCCTGCTGGATGTGCTGGAGCTAGATGTAGAAGCAGAGGGTCCTCCTGATGCTGAGCCTGCACTGACTCCAGCATTGGTCCCTGAAGCTCTATTTTCTCGCTCTGCATTCTGGGAGGCCAGGAAGTGCGAGTTCAGCTCTTGCCGGTACATGTCTTGATCTATATACAATGGAGGAAAGCCGAAGAGCTTAGTTATCTGCAAGTCCAGGATAAATAAGAAAGATTGTGGGCTAACTGATATGATATCAAATACCAAATAGCCAAAAACACAAGATGAAATAACCAAATCAACCAACCACTGATCATTTATGAATAATTACACAAGCTGTGTACATTCACACATACCTTCTTTTAATTGTTAATGAAAAACATTCTCATGGGCATATTGTCAAACAATTAAAAACACACAATAAAACATTTTTACAGAGAAATGAGGGCTGTGAAATATACCAGTAGATGGGCGAGGGGATTGCAGGAGAGGAGGTGGTGGAGGGAGTCCAGGAGAAGGGGTGAAGAGAGCCCCGGGGCTGGGCCGAGAAGAGGGCCGGAGAACTACTGCCCCAGATGGGCCTCGGAGACCAGACACACTAGTAGAGGGTGTAGGTGGTCGAATTGTTGATGATGAAGATGAAGACGGAGTCTTAACTGAGGAATTGCTCCTGAAATAATACAAACATTCCAAATTTTTGTAATGTTTAAGGTGGTGACAGAAAAGATTAATAAAATTAGTATCAATATTTGACATATCACAGTTTCAGGTGACAAAATGAATGTTTAAGTAATAACCCTGATAGAGCTAATTTTGAATGGTCTGTTATGTAACATTTTTTCCTTAATAATATGCCAAATTAAGCATTATGCAAAATAATAAATAAATAAAAAGAAAAACTACAAATAGCTTGATATAATATCAGATACATATTTGTACATGTATATAATTAATTGCTTTCCCATAATCATTTATTTGGCTGTTAAAAGTGAATATAGTGCCCCATTAGCTTTGCCATTAAAGCTTAGGCATTTATAGACAATGATATTATGAAAAACTTTTTTCTCTTTTTATATGCTTAACACCTGAGTACATCCTTTGTACATATGGACAAGATGTTAGATCTTGGGGAGGGGAGAAAAAAAACAAAACAAAACAAAACAAAAAAAAACAAAAGTCCCTTTTTTCCCCCCATGGCTAATGAGTGTAAATGTGTCAAAAGCCATCGGTTTTATTTTTCTAATATAATGCATTTTGATCAGTCATAAATTACATGACCCTATATCCTCATATACAGCGAAGAATAGGAGATGGTTCTTTGTTCTGTACTTTGTTGTGTAAACATAAAGAATTGCTCTTAAAAGACTACTGACCTGTTGTTCCCCATACCAAAGACAGCTTGTGACCGCCCAGGAAAGGAGTGAAGCGCCTTATGCTTGTGTTGGTGGGGACTGCAATCATGGCGATGGTGTGGTCCAGCATTTCTGTTCTGCTGCTCGGACAGCGTGGCGGTAACAGAGGCAGGGGAGCGGGGCAAAAGGCCGGGGAGAGACGACGAGGTAGAGGTGGCTTCGGGATAAAGCAGCTCCAGACTCCTCTCCTGACTCCGTTCCAAGCCAGACACTCGGGGCGTCACAGACAGAAGGACCGGTCTGGGAGCCAATAGCGTGCAGCCATTGCTTACAGTAGAGGCAATACTCACTGGGTTGGATGCCACTGATGGGAAGAAATAAGATTACTTTTCAATGTACTTTTGCATTTTTAAAGGAAATCTTACACAACAGCAAAGTTGGTGATTAACTTTTAAAGTCAAATCTATGTACAATTAGATGTTGGTAAAAGTTAAAGATGCATCAAATTATATGTGCTGTTGTAATGATAAACTAGATTAGGTAGTAGTTTCCAAACTTTATAAATGCCTATTTGCCTAAACAAATATTTGACAAATGGTTCAAAGCAAGGTAAAAGCCAAGCTGACATGGTATGTTAAGGTAATTTGGGTCAAAAGAGAAAATGAATTTTGTTTCAGGAAAGGATGGAAAACACTGCATAGATGTGAGAGAAAACGAAATACTTCTCTCCTTATGCATAGGCCTCTTTTACAAAAGGCTTCACAAAACTCCTCTCCCTAATAAGTGAACACAAGCCTACACATGTTTTTATGCTTGCTATGTAAAATAAATGTAACAATCATATATTTGCATGAAGACATTGTATTATCATTAGTTTGCAGTACATCAAAATGTCCCCACATAGTTGGGATAAAATTTCTACATCAATATGTAAAGCACATGATACATATGATGACTAAGTAACGTGTGGTTAACCTACCTTCTCCAGCGCTAACAGTGAACAGAGGCTCCATGTCATTGTCAGATGCCTGGGTTTGGTGTAAAAACAACAGCCATTATTGACATTATTTTGAAAGTCAAACTTCACTCACTTCATCCAACACCAATCACCAATACAAAGAAAATAACCAACCTTATCTCCTGACTCACTCTCCGTGTCACACTGACAAAAACAAAAAAAATAATCAATGAAATTATGCACTAGCAAACATTAAGCACATGTAATAGAACTAATTCAATTTGCATAATTCTAAAACACTGGACCCAAAAATGGGTTTAAACAGAAACAATAAGCTTTCAAAAAAAAAAAAAAAAAAAAAAACAAACAAACAAAAAACAAAACAAAAAAAAACCTTACAATGTATCCTGTCTCCATGAGATTTCCTGAGACCTATAAGAGAAACCACAACTGTTTTTCCCCCCACAGGGAACTTGTAACAAGTAAACAAAATTTAGTAATTGAGAGCTACATCACAAATACATCTCAATGTCATGATGAATGTAAAGATCAAAAAGCTCTGAAAAAAAAAAAAAGAAAAAAAAAAAAAGCTAATATAGAATGCACTTTGTCAAGAAGCACATTTTTTGCTAATATAGGTCCAATTCATCATAGCACATTTCTTTTATATGTGGAAGGTTTATAATAAATACACAGCTTTACATCCAAAATATGCGCTAAGGTAACATTTTTAGACTTTTTGTACGAGTAATGACTTTCTGAATGAGTCAAATTCAAAACCCTCCAGAATCAAAACATTTACAGTAAGTGATGACATCACTGATTTTTCTCTGTGCCTCACCTTAGCCTCTCTCTTCCTCTTCTCATTCCTGTGCCTCTTCCAGCTACTAATGGTGTAGGTAGCTGTAGCTCCTTCCTCAGGCTCTGTAAGAGGGCCTCCGTTCTCATCCATGCCTCTCTTCCTTTTGTTCCCTCTCCCAATCAGCATACCAGCTCGCTCTGGTGGCTTCAGAGAACAGTCCATCTATTATAACACAGTGATACATACATGCATACATGTGCATGAGTTACAGCATCATCCTAAATAGCCTTTCATCAAACACTATTAAAAGTAGTGCAAAAAAATAAATGTGCAAAAATAATTTATGTAAATAATTTATGTTTTTGGTCCATGAAAATCTTTACATAACAAATCATGCAAGGACCAATCAGCATAAGTAAAATAATCTAAGCATCAATGAAAATGAATGTAACTATTACAACCACTTCATTCTCACACTAACAATTAATGACACACACCTCCAAGGCCTCCAAGCTTATAAAGCTGGCTATAGCAAATCCATCGATTATATCTTCCTCGCAAGACACCGATTCTCGCTTCCTCCGACGTGGAGGCCGGTGTCTGGCACCAGGAAAGACGGGACGACATTCTGCACCACTAGCACCAAGGAGGGAGTCTCCTCTGCATAGCTCGTGATCGGAGCCGGAAGAAGGTGAGGAGGGCCCGAGATCGGTTCTCCTCCTTCTTCGCTCTCTGTCGCGCTGAGAACGGGAGCGACGACTCTGTCTTATCCCTCCGCTTCGACTCGGACCGTCCATGTCAAAACGTACTGCAAGTCCTTACAAAAGGCACCGACACCTGGATCCGTGGGGTGACCTTGTTTTTACTGAGGACACCCAACTTCTCCTTGTAGGTATAGCAGTTTAAAGAACAGTTAATATTCTTGCTTATAACTTTGCGCTGTGTGTGGTGTCAGCACACAGCTGTCTTAAGAGAGTCATGTCTGTCCATCTGTGAGTCTGTTTCCACAAAATGGTTCCTTTCCAGATATTTCAGGACGTTCCCTTTTTGGGTTCAGCGTCTTTGTTTCAAGACATTGTCAGTCTCATCTGAGGATAAAAAAAGAAAAAAAAATTAGCCATCAGCAGCAAATAGACTCGTCACAAAACGAGAACTTCAGTTGGAGAGAAATCGTGAATTTTGTATTGGAGGCCTGGAAAAAAAAAGCATCTGTGTACTTTGTTATTATTGGTTTCGTATTGTTCATGTACTGGGAAGAAACACGAGCATATAAAACTGGAGGGACAACGAACAAAAAGGAGAAAAAAAGGGCCCTGCTCAAGGCAGATACGTAGAATAATCGTTTTAAAAAGGAGTAATGCCTTGTGATTGACCTTATCTGGGGACCTATTAGCAAGTAATAAAAATATAAAGTTGGTCGATAATTGGTTAGCTGGCTGGTTAGCTTAAAACTGACAGGTTGATCAAACCTGGCTGAGCGTCACATTAAATCCCGCACGGAAAACACAATAAACGTTCGTTTTTCTTTCAAAAGAATATGCGCGAATATAAAATCCTTTTCTAAATAACATAAGCACTAAAAACGACCAGCTGTCTGTTTTTCCGAGCGATGACGAGGGCAGGCTAGTTAGCTCGCTAAGTTAACTGGACTAGCAGGTTAGCAAGCCCGTAAATGACGGTAAGGTAATTACCATAATGCTAGCTCTGCTAACTGAGGCTGCCGAAAAAAAAGACAGTGGAAACATCGCAAACACTCACAGAGAGTGATGTAAAACCAAAAGGCCACTTCTGCGTCCCATGTCTTTCACACACACATCGAGTGAAACAGCTGGATTTCGAGGCGACACCTCCACAGCCCCTCGCTAACCTGCGCTAGCTCAGCCTGCCCGCTAACCAGCTAAAGAAAATAAAAATATTTCACGGGTTCGTCTCGACTCGGTGACACGGCGACGACTCTCACACACCTAACACGGTCGGATCAGTCAAATCCTAAAAATTACAGCAGCTACGCTGAAGCTGACTAACCGATTTTAAGATAAAAACACAAACCCGTGATTAAACTCCCTTTCCTCTGCTAACCGCAGCTAGCGATCTTTTGACGATTAGAGGTGTACTAGTCGTAGGAGCAAGCGCTTCGTTTTTTTCTTGAATCGTTGAGGCATAAAACCTGAAGCCAGCCTCGCTCGTTAGGGCTACGAGAGTGGTCGTGATCGTACCCACCGCTCCGGAGTGGCCGATGTGTGTGATTTCTCTCATTTGACCCGTGCCCGTGTCGTTTCTCCATCGGATGGTAAGAGCCGCCGCAGGCCCTCGGGCCCCGAGCTCGAGTTTCAGCCGGCCGAGCCCCGCACTGCAGGCCGTGGAGGGCACCTCCTTCCGCCCGCGGCCCTCCGTCTGACCCACTCGCTCGGGCGAAGCCGAAATATCTCTCTTTCTGGGGCGATGCGGATGAACTTCTGCCTCGGCGACGGACTCCTAAAACGGCGAATCGACCCCTGATCGTCAAAAAAAGAGGAAAATACGGTCCATTTTGGCTCGAATAACTGGCCGTCGGAAGATCCTGGGTGGATAAGCCCCACAGTGAAACTGCATTGTGTGCTTGAGTCGATTTTTTTCTTTCCTCTGTGATCCACGGACAGCTGGGTCTACCCCAGGATAGGGCAGCACTGCCGCCTGTAGGCTCAGCATGTGAGTGTGAAACCCACACACCACTCTAGACCGCAGTCTCCGGCTTCTAACGTGTGTGAGGGATCACCGCTGATGCAAAATGACCCTTTTAATGCACAACTGCAGAATCTTTCTGTTATCTCTCTTAGATCTCTATCCGTGACTGCACACACACATAAAACCTTTAACCTCACCACACACCTCAGTGTGCCCAGTGTGAGTCACATTCACAGGGATTTTGAGGAAAATAACGTTCCTCTTATAAATAACAGTACTAGGATTATATTACAGGGGCCTTAACATATCTAATAAACTCCAACAAAATACAGTCATTTGGAAAAATGTGGACACTCCCTCAGTCACTGTAACACCGTCTTCTGTAGGGAACACACTAATGTGGGACATTTCTTCTGCAGATTTAAGTGCAGGATCTCTTAATATATGCTGGGTGAACACAAACAAACTGAACACATTCTATTTTACTATACGACATAAAAATATATATAAATATGAGAATTTGTGCAGGTATGGTGTGCCCAAACTTTTGCATGAGTCACTGTTGATTACATGACCCCACAAATGTATTTTCCATTGGATCACAGATCACTCCTGCCACTCTTCTTCACCCATTCAACACTGTCTATAATCTCTTCTTCCTCCTCGTCAGTACTTTAAACTGTCAACTTTAAGTATTTACTTGAATCTACAATCAACTCTATCTAGTATTTACTCCCTGCATCCTAGCCACTCCACTGTCCTCACTTTCATTCATAATCTTGCATTCAGTCTCAGTCCTACTGACTTTTATTCCTCTCCTCTCTATAGAGTATGTCCAACTCAGAAGGGTCACTTCAAGATGCGCCTTACTCTCAACACATATTACAATGTCATCTGCAAACATCATATTCCTGTGTCTCAACATGAAACCATATTGCTGCTCACTAATCATCACCACTTTTCTTAATCTAGCTTCCACACCTCCATGCTTCCACAGGTAAGTCATCTGAAAGCAAACCTACTGTCCTTCCTGCTCAATAATTTTTTTCACGTTATCCTTTGATTTCCTAACCTGCTGCACAGCTCTGTCAACTCTGTCCAATCTGTATAGGTCTTTTTCTCCCACCATAACCCTTATCTTTAGCCTTTCCCACCTTTTTCTTTGCCCTGCAAATCATAAGCACTAACATCATCACACCTTCAACTTCCAGCTTCAGATTCATCACCCTATCTGACCCCCATCCAAAACACTCTTCACATACTATTACTTCAGGATAACACCTCCCCCATTTACCCCTTCCATCCACACCATGGTAGAACAATTTAAACCCTCCTCCAATACACCTGGCCTTCCATCTAGTCTCTCACACACAGAATATCAACCTTCCTTCCATTAATCATATCTGCCAGCTGTCTCTCTTTACCAGTCATACTACTAAAATTTACAGCTACCCTTCCTTCTCTCCTCCTGCCCCTGGACATGCCTTCCTTCTCTTCTTCGGCCAATAGCAGCCTAATTTCCATCTATACCCGGGCTGGATTATCTCTGTTGAACCAGCTGGAGGCTGTGTTACCACATTAATATTATACATCTATATTTAAGATGTATAGTCTGTTAAGGTACAGGGCTTATTCACTGCAGTATTGCTTCAGTTTTTCTGTAGATAGTTTGTGTTAATAATGCTACGTTAACCTGTGTGTGTGTGGAGGGGGGGAGCCCCGCCCTCTGACGGAAGCAGTCTCCACAGGAAGCGTTGAGACGCGGAAGCGAGAAAAAAAACAACATAAACACCGACCGACTCTCTCAACGAGTCTGACGGAAAAACACAAAGCAGCGCTCACTGGGCTGATAACAGTGTCTTTATTTCAGTGGGACGTTACCGACCAAAAAGACAGAAAAGGTAAAAATCCTAATGTTTTGTTCCAACTCCGTCGAGCTCGTCTTACCAGTTAGCGTTAGCCACCTGCTAACGGCTTCACTTCAGTCTCAAATGTTAAACTCTCTCAAAAATGTCAGAGCCTGAAAGACAGCGGACAGACCATCTGTTAGATTTGTTTTCTCCTCCTGAGGCAGTATATGTGACACTGACATCAAAGCAGTAACATTTTAGATAATCTTGGATTTTCTATTAATTTTACTGTTTGGCTGATAGTTTGGGCAGAAACTGTTAGCTAACTAAAATGGTTGGCCTAATGTAGCTTATTATCGGTTTAGAGTAACTGTAATGTTGTTCATAATAATGGTCTAGATATTAAGTGAGCTTCAGGATACTTTGAGTACTATTTGGACAGTAATGTGGACTCTCCATAGCACCGTATTGAAGTGTTTCTGCCAAAGATGATGTCAACGACAAGCCCTCATCTGAGTCATTCTTTCACCTCAGTAGTCATGTGACTGTCCCCTAGTTTTTCACTTATGTTGTCCCCAGGCTTATATATATCTGCCTTTCATTAAAAGCCAAAAAAACTAGATCAATTCTAGTGGGCAGGACTGTATAACAACAAAAAGATCTTTCATGGTTTACCTTTTAGATGGAGTTCTTATTTGGGCGGAGGAAAACTCCAGAGGAGATGCTGAGGCAGAACCAGAGAGCACTGAACAGAGCCATGAGAGACCTAGACCGAGAGCGTCAGAAACTGGAACAACAGGAAAAGAAGATCATTGCTGATATTAAGAAAATGGCCAAACAAGGGCAGATGGTAAGGGCAGGTTTATAAACCATGAAATCATGTTTTTGTTTGTGAAATGTATATAGAATGTACAAAGAAATTAGCATTGTTGACTCAATGTTATGTTTTGATCAATGCAGGATGCTGTTAAGATCATGGCTAAGGACTTGGTTCGAACAAGACGCTATGTTAAAAAATTCATCATGATGAGAGCCAATATACAAGCAGTCAGTCTCAAAATACAAACACTGAAATCAAACAACAGCATGGCACAGGCAATGAAGGGTGTCACCAAAGCTATGGCCACAATGAACAGACAGGTCAGTCTTTTGTAAAGAAGGCAACTTTTAAGATTTTCATGCTAGCAAGCACATTTAGATTAGAACTCAATTGACTCAAATTCAATAACAAATGCACAAGGTTATAAACAGATTTTAATTGTTCAAGTCCTTTGCCCTTCCACAGTTGAAACTGCCACAAATTCAGAAGATCATGATGGAGTTTGAGCGACAAAGTGAAATCATGGAAATGAAAGAAGAGATGATGAATGATGCTATTGATGATGCAATGGGAGATGAAGATGATGAAGAAGAAAGGTGGGACTTTTTTACACAAAAAGAAAGATTCTTGAAATGTTGAGGGGGACTTTCCACTTCTGTAACTGATATTCACATATTCTGTTTCTTTTGATAGTGACGCTGTGGTTTCCCAAGTGCTGGATGAGTTGGGACTGAATCTTTCAGCTGAACTATCAAGTATGGATGCAAAGTGATAATGCTACAATCATAATGTGTATCTATCTGCATGTAGTTGTTTAATCTGCAATTGAAACATCTGTGCATGTTTTAAAACAGATCTGCCATCTACTGGGGGGAGTCTTTCAGTCGCCGCTGGAAAGAAAGCAGAGCCACAGCCAACTCTGGCAGATGCAGATGCTGACTTGGAGGAAAGACTCAATAACCTCAGGAGAGACTGAGGGACACCAGACTGGGTCAAGGCTTTAGTACAGATCTGTATAAAGCTTTCTAACTCTTTACTGAAACATTGAACAATTAAAGCAGTGGTTGGAGCAACACTGCAGGATTGGGGTGCACTGTGTGCTTCTGGTATAAGGCACTTGAGTGAATGTTTCTGTTCTTCTGTTTGTTTATTATATGTGACACATGCAGTTCATTGTTATTCAACCAAACAAACACTCCAATCAAAGATGTGATCGGTTGTGGTCATTTTGCCACTTAGATTTTTTTTTTTTTTTTTTTTTCTTAAAGAAAGCTTTTACTGGGAAGGTCTAATATACCATCAGTTCCTTGCTGGAAAATGCTGAGAGGAATAAACACTAAGTAGTACCTTAATTATAAAAGGGGTGTGCAGTCTGCTGACTGTTTAGTCAAACAGATATTGATAAAACTGATTTTTTTTTTTATTATAAGCAGTCCAAAGTAGTTGCTCCAGTTTTCAATGTCTCAGTACTGTTGTGGTCTTATTCCAGAATTGTAAATCGTTCAAGCATGGTGGTTTATATTTAATCGCCATGCTCTAAACTTCCTAGTAAAATGTTTTGATCAGAAAAGGCCTTTCTTAAACTTAATGTTTCTTTACTTATAATTACACAAAGATATGTAATGGGCCACTGGGTTTTACATGTCTGAAATAAATTCGCTTCAGCCATTTAAAAATTATTGTTGATAAAAGGGTTCAGAGAAGAAAAATCCATGATTACTATAGTAGTAAAATATTTATCTAAAACTAAATACAATGGGATGTTGTATTTTGCCTTCTTTTTCTCAATAAACATTTTTCATGTATTAATCCAGGTATTCATTTCTGCAACTTTTGTATTTGTACGCAAAAACTTTGTCACTTCTGAAAGATTATGTACACAACTGAGCTACACCCAGTCTAAAATACACTGCTTCAGTCAGGTCTGACTGAAATAAATGCTGAGTGTAAATCTTTGACAGATATCTATACTTGTTAACACCATTTACCTTGCAGCTTTAGTGGAAAAACAAACATCTGACATACCCTTGTTGGTAACATATTTCAAAGAACATTTGAAAATGTGCTTTTTGGCCAAACCATTACTTGAAATTATCTTAAACATTTAATCTGGTTAAAACATTGTGTTCAACAATTTCTCATCAGTTTGAGAAGTTTCTAGGTGTACCCTAATAGTAAAATGTTTTTCTGGCTGCTTATGAAATAAATCTCCAGTAATTTTAGTGATATTTAACACAAAGCATCTGCTCATTCCACCGTATTCGATATGCAAACATTCAAGCCTGTTCATTTGCTGCTCGCCCAGTTTCGTGTTGTTCTCTTGGAGTGGAGAAGCTCAAATTCTTGTTACATGAGTGTTAGTGAAAAGAAGACAAATGGAGAAGTAATAGGATTTGTATTTTTTGCAAAACAAATTTCTTCAGTTCTTCTGTCAACATTCTATCAATATAATATCTATACTGAACAAACACCACTCAACCATAAATAATAAAAAAATAACATTTCCCTTATATACATCCTACAAGTTTCATGAGGCTAGACACAAAAATCTGACATTCAAGAAAAGAAAAAAAATGGTGTGTGATGGCAAAACAATTTAACAAAGAAACGGATTAACAACAGACTAAGGTGAGGCATGGCTTTGGATTTTTTGTTAGGTTTTGTGTGAGGCACAAAGAATAGCATGACCATTAATCAACATGGTGCTTAAATACGTTCTTTTGGATGCAAACAATAATTTTGAAGGAATGATGAAAAATCCCAGATTCCAGGGTCAGACCCTAAACAAAAACACTGACCAACCAGCTGCTCCACATGTACGGAGTACTAGACGTCCTCTCACTTCACTGGCACGGCTGATTAAACAGCTGTAAAGATGAGCGAATCTTCATTGTAAGCTTAAAAAGAATTACTTGCTCTCAAACAAAAGCACACACTGCTTATGCAACTGTGAATTTCTGAAGTAATCAGTTATGTTTTTTTAATAGAATTTCAACTGCACGTACAAAATTGAAAATTTATTCCTATTTTTCTGACTCAAGACAACCATGCATTCTAATGTATAAATTTAGAATTTTAGTCTTAAGCCTTTTTGTAATTGCTGAATGTTCTGATTGACAGCTCTGTGGTGCATGTACATTGAAGATGTGTTTCAGGAGTGTTCTAAGTCTGAAAGTTCACTGGGCATTGCATGCAAAATGTGCATCACATAGTCCATATCCACAACGTAGTGCACATGAAACTGTTGCTTAAAATAGAGGCATAACATCATTTTTGTAAAAATAGACAGAGCAGGACCAAAACTATTTATACGGCAATCAATCAAAGCTGAACGCTAGACTTTATTTTTTTTGTCTTTTTTTTTGTTTTTTTTTTATTACAGGGCATTCTGTGATTAGGTTTGTTCTAATGATTAACTATATAAATAAATCTGCAACGCTGCCATTTCCTCTCATTGTCACATGGTCTTATTGCCATTTAATCATGAACCCACACAAACCCATTAAGCTGATCAAGTATCCAGTAGCCTCAAGCAGGGTTGTCTTCCACGGCAGCATTTGACTTAGATATGTAATCAGTTCCAATGATACAGCCTTATTTTCGACAGGTCCTATGAGGAGTTTGTTTTTTCTGATTCTCTATACGACAGCGACTTCTTTCATCAAGCCATGGCAGCTCAAAGTTCCTATGTTGGAGGGAACAATAGAGAAAAATGAGAGTGTCAGAATGTCTATCTGTGGGGTGGACAAGTAAAAGGTTCCAAACTTTCGTCAATTTGTGCCATTTAAATACAACTTCACTTAAATAAGAGGTGTACTCACTGTGGACTAAGTTTGGGCAAAGGCCGGCCAAAGGCCACAACAGGCAGGAAGGGTGTGATGACAATTGACTCCACTGTGGAAACATTTTGTGTACTGATTAGGAGAAAGAAATAATTCATTAATTCAAATTGTGTCAAGTTTGCAATTTAAGAACAAATCCTACCATCATCAATTTCAGGATAAAATGACAACAATTCTGGCTCCGTCTCTTGAACGTTTATCTTTCTTTTCTCCATGCGCTGCTGCAGCCTCTGGAGCATTCGCTGCTCTCGTATCCTCTGAATGTCCCATCTTAAGTGAGAAAGACCATTCAATAAATAATATCAAAAAAGCAAGGTTTCGGAGAAAGTTATGAAGTGGGTCTAAAAAAAAAAAAATACGTAAAAACGAAATCTCTCCCAAAACAGTACTACAGCGATTACCTTTTTCTTCTCTTTTCATCCAGCTCTAGCTTTGCATGGCGTTTTAGAAAGACACCATCCTCAAGATTCTGCAGTAAATGAACACAAATTATTCCCTAAAGCTTTATGCCCTAAATTATGCTGTACCAGGAGCAGAATACACCATTACAATAACAAGTTGGAAAAAAATCTCCACCCCACCTCAGGGATATCAAAAGCATCTTCCTCTCTTAAAGGCTCCATGCTGCTTTCCCTCCAGGATGGGACTGTGCAAAACATTTAAACATGCACAGCATTTTATGATGTATAAGCTTACTTGTAATACAGTTAAAGTAAATCTCATCATTTGATACACTTACTGGCAACATCTTCCTCTTTTTTGGGTGTCGCCTCACGTAAGGGTGAGACGGGAGGCTGGTGCCAACAGCACAAGTACATTTCTGTTGTCGTCATGTATGGCAAGTCGTCATGTTCACAGTTATCTTCTCCTTCTGAGAGGGCTTCTGTCTGCCCTGATGATTTCTCCAGTCCAGTCTTCTCTGGACTATCTTTGTTTCGCAGGTCCTTCTGACATGGTGAGGCTCCTCCAGTGTCTGATTTCTGAGGGGTCAACCTAGAGGTTTTTCCCTGGGAACGCTGTACTTTTGAATCTACAAATCCAAATTTCCTGAGGAGCAACAATGAAACATCAATGTTGGAAGATCAAAACGTGAGGTTTGTTCTGACAACTCATCTGCATTTGGTACCTCTTTTGCACTTTGCTGTTTCGACTAAACAATGGAGTTTTAGCCGTGGGGGTCTGAGGGCTGTCACCCACATCCGAATCCCAGAAGTCGTCTGTGTCTGGGACCCAGCGCTCCAAGGGCTGAAATAGACGCTTATCACGTGGCTCTTTACTCATAAGCTGTAAGCGCCGTTCCATCCGCTCGATCCGTGCAAGAAGCTGTGAAAAAAAAAAAAACATATGAAAGGGAGGTGGTTTTAAAAAAACAATTTCAGACAAACTACTTGACTAGTAGGGATGAAAAGTGCTAAGCCTCAGTGGCAAAGGCATCATCAGTGAAACACCATTTTAAGTTTAATTTAAAACCACTTCACATACCGTATCTCTATCCGCTTTCAGCTCATCTATTTCCTTGTCCTTGGACTGCAGCTGTTGCTGCTGCTGCTCTATCAGGTCCAGCTGAAGCAAGAGGAGCTGCCGAAGACAACTGGCTTGTGAACTTGGATGGCCAGGGGTCTTCTTTATGTTCTTCCGCTTGCCCTCAGTGGGTTCATGAGAGGCCAAACTGTGAGGGCCCATGGTATCCAACTCCTTGGTGCTGTCTTCCCCACCAGGGTCCCTGGAATTGTGCGAATTCATTGAAACAAATTCTGCTTTGTGATCAACAGCGTTGGTCTGTCCGAGTGGAGTTTTGCTTTTAACAGGGGTTCCTTCGCCCCCCATTTGTTTGGCTTGGGATGCGAGGGTGTCTGTGCTCTCGGAGCCTGCTCCAGCAAGAACAGCCACCGCTTTGTTCTGTCCTACCGGCAATAAGGGCCGAGTAGCCTTCCCAACCAGGTTCCTGTCCAGGTTTCTGGAGGCAACAAGGCGCTGTCCGGCGTCGTTGAGGGCGACACCGAGCGGATCATGGGTTTCAGTCACGAAGGTGTATGAATTCCTCGGGACGCCGACGGCGTGGCCCGAACCTCCTTTTGGCAGGAAAAAACTGTTCGAGTCTGAGCGCAATGCCACGTTAGAAATGGATTCGGAGCGCATATTCATGGCGAGAACAACGAGCCGCAGGCTGAAGCATAGCTCCAATGGCGGAGAGAGCAGGGAAGGAGTGCAGCGTCGAGGCGTGTTCCTAACCTGAAAATTAAATTCTCTAATGAGTCAGTGCTGTAAGAAGCATGGGTAAATGTAGAGCAGTGCTGGGAAAGCAGTCAGGTCTCACCTGGAACAGCCTGGGAGCAGAGCTGCAAATCCTTCATGATGCTGTCCAGCACCAACACACACGCTAGCTGGTTAGCCTGCTAATTCGGCTAGCTTGCTAGCTAACTGAGTGAAACCATGCAGCGCAAACGCATCTGCAGACGAGCTGAGTGTCAAAAAATGAACCAAAAATCGACAAGATTGTGTAACTGTAGCTACTCTGCACTTCGCATTCTGTCCGATGTATCTGCTCAGCCCCGCGCCTCCATTTTGATGCGGCTCCACTGAGAGGACTAACAACAACAATAACAACCTCCTCCTTCACAACGGTGGCCCTCAGACCGCCCGCTCCGGCCCGCCGGTCAGCGCTGCTGCTCAAGCGCCGCAGTTTGTCCTCGCCGTGCTCTACTCCGTCGGAAAGAGCGCGTTTGATGTTCCGCTACACTTTACTTTGATCAGTGTCCCCCATTTTCTGGCGTGATACTCAGCACCATGTTGAGCACGGTCGGTTTAAACGGTGGTCACTGCGCATGCGCGAAGGCGAGGCGTGTTTACACACTGCTGCCGGTGAACCTTCGGTATAGAGCTTCCTCTACTCATACAGAGAAACACACACGCTTCAGTCATGTCCACTCACACACAACACAACACACACCCTTCAGTCATGTCCACTCACACACAACACACACACACCCTTCAGCCATGTCCACTCTCACACACACACACACACCACAACACACACCACAACACACACCCTTCAGTCATGTCCACTCACACACACACACCACAACACACACACACACACACACACACACACACCCCCTTCAGTCATGTCCACTCACACACACACACAACACACACCCTTCAGTCATGTCCACTCACACACACACACACACCCTTCAGTCATGTCCACTCACACATACACACAACACACACCCTTCAGTCATGTCCACTCACACACACACACACACACACACACACACCCTTCAGCCATGTCCACTCACACACACACACACACACCCTTCAGTCATGTCCACTCACTCACACACACACAACACTCACCCTTCAGTCATGTCCACTCACACACACACAACACACACCCTTCAGTCATGTCCACTCACTCACACACACAACACTCACCCTTCAGTCATGTCCACTCACACACACAACACAACACTCACCCTTCAGTCATGTCCACTCACACACACACACACACACACACAACACACACCCTTCAGTCATGTCCACTCACACACACAACACAACACAACACTCACCCTTCAGTCATGTCCACTCACACACACACACACACACACACACACACACACACACACCCTTCAGTCATGTCCACTCACACACACACACACACAACACAACACACACCCTTCAGTCATGTCCACTCACACACACACACAATACACACCCTTCAGTCATGTCCACTCACACATACACACAACACACACCCTTCAGTCATGTCCACTCACTCACACACACAACACACACCCTTCAGTCATGTCCACTCACACACACACACACACAACACAACACACACCCTTCAGTCATGTCCACTCACACACACACACAACACAACACACACCCTTCAGTCATGTGCACTCACTCACACACACAACACACACCCTTCAGTCATGTCCACTCACAAACACACACAACACAACACACACCCTTAAGTCATGTCCACTCACACACACACCCTTCAGTCATGTCCACTCACACACAACACACCCTTCAGTCATGTCCACTCACAAACACACCCTTCAATCATGTGCACTCACTCACAAACACACAACACACACCCTTCAGTCATGTCCACTCACACACACACACACACCCTTCAGTCATGTCCACTCACACACACACACACACAACACACACCCTTCAGTCATGTCCACTCACACATACACATAACACACACCCTTCAGTCATGTCCACTCACTCACACACACAACACACACCCTTCAGTCATGTCCACTCACTCACACACACAACACACACCCTTCAGTCATGTCCACTCACACACACACAACACACCCTTCAGTCTTGACCACTCACTCACACACACAACACACACCCTTCAGTCTTGACCACTCACTCACACACACAACACACACCCTTCAGTCATGTCCACTCACACACACACACAACACGCACCTACAGTGTATCCACTTACACACACTAACACACACCCTTCAGTCTCATGTCCACTCACTCCACACACACACACACACAGTCATGTCCATTCACACACAACACACACCTTCAGTCATGTCCTCACAAACACACAACACACCCAGCTAGTCATGTCCTCACAAGCCACACAACACACACCCTTCAGTCATGTCCACTCCCACAAACACTAGTACACCCTTCAGTCATGTCCACTCACTCACACACCACACACCTTTTCAGTCATGTCCATACTCACACACAACACCACACCCCTTCAGTCATCTCACACACACACCCTTCAGTCTTGACCACTCACACACACAACACACACCCTTCAGTCTTGACCACTCACTCACACACACAACACACACCCTACAGTCATGTCCACTCACACACACACAACACGCACCCTTCAGTCATGTCCACTCACACACACACCCTTCAGTCTTGACCACTCACACACACAACACACACCCTTCAGTCTTGACCACTCACTCACACACACAACACACACCCTACAGTCATGTCCACTCACACACCACAACACACACCCTTCAGTCATGTCCACTCACACACACACAACACACACCCTTCAGTCATGTCCACTCACACACACACCCTTCAGTCATGTCCACTCACACACACACACTTCAGTCATGTCCACTCACACACACAACGCACACCCTTGGTCATGTCCACTCACACATCAGACTCCTCAACCGTATTCACTCATGCACAGAAACAAAGACTTTTCAATCAGCTCCTCTACCTAGACAGGTACTTTATTGACCCTGACGGAAATTTAGGACAAGACAATGGTCCAGAATAAAGTCAGTGTATTGAATATTTGGAACACTGTTTTGTATTTAGTGGTATTAAACTTCAGGGAATACTTAACAGCTGAGACCAAGACCAGAGAATTAAAGGGGATAAAAGAAAAAAAAAAATTTCATTAACCAGATAAGTTCTAACACACTATCAAAACTAGACTAGGCTTTACGTCACACACACAAACACAAACCTTAATGACAGTTTAAGCTTTCAATGTATTAGACTAAACAAATGATTTTTCCCATTCAAACCAGATAGACTTCCTGTAACAGTGCAGTTTTCTGAGGATATGAGCAGCAAATTGTGGAAAAACTTGTGAGAAAACACCTTATCAGTTACTCCTGCACACTCATTCACATTAGCATTTGCTTTAATGATGTGGAACTAAGATATTTTCCAAAGGCTTTACCAGTTGTAGTGTATAAAAAGCTGCACTAATTCACAGTAAAACACTGGACCACCTTAAATCATCACTGCTACAGAGTGAGAAAGGAGTGAGGTAGGCTTTAAGACATTTATACGCTCATTAAACTACAGTTAGCTTGTGTCTGTGTTCATTTCTAACTCTTATTAAATTTTAGACTGTGAGACGTGAAGATGAAGTTTTTAGAAGTGATCGCGCTGGTTTTCCTTTTCTCGGGTGGCGTATTGGCAGTCAGTGCAAAAGCTGCTGACAACGGGTAACATATAACCAGCTGTACTTACTTTTTCTTTATTTATTTCAAACTAAATCTGTCTGTTCTGGTATAGTGGGCATAAATGGATGGACAATAAAGAATTGTTTCTTCTGATCCTTTTTTTTTGGAATGTTTTATTTAATGCTTTAATGTGAATCAGTGTCATTACATTCAACTGAATGTGTCAATGATGCTGAAAAATTGAAGCTATGCAGCAAATACTTTTTAAATCTAGCAGATATTTTTTTAATCCAGCAGATATTAGCCCTGCTACTCTGTAATGATTAGAAAAGGAGTGGCATTCCATTTTTTATGTAAAAGAATTCATTAAAAAAAAAAAAAAGCAAACAAAAAAAAACATGCATGTTCATATATCATTAACAGCCCAGCAGATGGTGGTCACCAGATAGACCGCCGCTATGCTGAATCAACTATTGCAAGTGATATCAGTAAAATAATGGACTCCATGGTACAGAAGAACTTTGTGAACTTCCTGCTGAACCAGAGAGAGAAAAAGAGCATGTATGTATTACGAGGTGGAGCATTATTTAACTGTGTTATAGATTTGTTTTGGAATGATATTTTTAACTGTACTTTTATAAAGGCCAACTATAATGCCAGAGGATCCAGAGGTTAATTCCTTCAACGATCTTCTGAAGAAGGATTTCACCTTGTGGATTCACAGCAAAGGAGACAAGTTCAAGTAAGAGTATAAAAAGGAGCCACATTGACGCATGACACTACCCTGAAAAATGTAATTTAAAAAATCCTCCATTAACTCTCATGTGTGGTTCTGTTCTGCCCCACAGGAGTTATTAGTGTTCAGGAGTTTCAGCAGAGCAGCAGAAAGCAGAATACCCTTCAGTTCCAAGTGACAGAAGAAAAATTCCTTGATCTGCCTTCAGAACATTTCCAAATGTCCCATGTTTGAAAATACATATGCCATAATTGCAATAAAAGCATTTAAAAATCAAGCATTTTGAGAGTTTATCTCTTGTAATGTAGCAAAACAAATTGCAATAGTCATGAAAAGTTTGGGCAAGATTTTTAACTGATGTTTTTCTAGAGAAATAAGATGATCTGTTTATATAAATTTAGATGTAAAAAAAGGTCTAGAACTGTAATGTGGCTATGAAGACCAGTATTTCTATTTTTTAAGGGATCAGAGTTGAATGTTAAAGCTAGTGCCAGAATTTTTATACATGTGTCTTCTGCATCCTATAAAGCTACTGAGCTGCTGACAACACAACGCCACTGGACGGAGACAGAATGGAGAACACTGTGTGTTCTTACTTTCTGTAACTTTGTGCAAAATGAGTGGAGTTACTAAGAAATTATTTGGAGATAATTGTATTATTATACTGGGGCAGCGGTGGCCTAGTGGTTAGGGCGTTGGCCGCATGATCGGAGGATCGAGGGTTCAAACCCCTTCCCGATAGGTTGCCCTGAGGTACCCTTGAGCGAGGTGCTGTCACGCTCCTCCCTGCGATGGGCTGGTGACCTGTCCAGGGTGTGTCCCCTGTCCTTCGCCTTGTGTGAGCTGGGATGGACTCCAGCACTCCCCTGTGACCCTGCTTGGGACAAGCAGCAGAAAATGACTGACTGTATTGAAAAGCTTTTAAAAATTCAGACATTTTAGATGTGCCTAGAATGATGACTATATGATTGAGAAAGCTGTAGAACCGCAAGAATAAAGTAAAAATAAAAAAATTAATCAAGAATCAGAATCATAGTTCAAAGTGGAGAGCTGAGCAGATCACAAAAAAAGTAACTCAAGGAATTACAATATATTATATAACTTTTGAACTTATATGGTTCACCTAATATCGATACCATTCTTAATTATTTAAATTCTAAAAAATATTAAAATGGTAAAAGATTTGTAAAGTTTGGACAGCAACAATCCCTGCTCAACTTTTGCCGTTTGCTAGTTCCTTTCTGATTTATTATTAACATACATCCTTGTATAACAGAGGTGCCTAAAAGGTTGTTTGGTGTGACAGAAAACAGATTTGATTCTTTTAAGAACCTTCCAGTAGATGGTTCAGTAAAGACTGATCTGAGTGTGAACAGCAAGTGGTTTGTTATTTTTTTAAACTGGGAAGATGACCAGTGTGGACACCGCCTGCTTCCAAACCACCAACCGACACAGAGGTCAACAAGTTGGGAGGCATCACCCTCCTTCACACCCCTCAAATCTCCAACTGTGTGTGATGGAGATTTTTAAAAGAGAAAACATCCACATCATGGAAACGTTCTCAAAATATTTTCCCAAGAATTGCATGTGTATGTCAAAGAACTATACAGGACCCAGAAGCAGAGACAATCTTAAATTCTGTTAGAACTGTTGAGTTTCTAGGGCAAAATAAGCTTTAAGTGGAAATCATCACCAGCAAGTCAAAGAATCAATTATTCATCCTTATAGAACAGCTGTGTGTGAGAATTTGACTCTGTTTTATTACTGTTTTATTAACCATTTGCAAAGACCCCAAATGTCTGCTTTTCTTTCTGCTATGAAAATGGTTACTGTTTAGATTTTCTTCAAAAATGTGGCAATGGTGCATTGAACTACTCAAATTCGCCTGCTCTGCGGTAGTTTAAAACATTAGGTCATCCTCTGAAAACGTGTCGGTGGTTTAAAGGGGAAACTATGACTGTTTTCCTCCAGTAGGGGGAAGCAGCGGTCTTATAGCGCTCCAACGCTCTAACGCAAAGAAGAAAGGTCCTGTTCCAAACTGCAGCCATAGGCACACTAAATAGTGTGTAGAAGTAGTGCCCAACCTCTACAAATCCGCTGAGGAATATAGTGTGTGAAGTATTGAGGTGTGTGATTTGGGACGCAGGCTCATTCTCTCGTCAATGCGGAAAAACATCAACGGGACCGACAAGAAAAGAAATGTTTAAACCTCACAGCCCGCAGGAAAAGACGAGTCTCTGAGTTATAATCAATCTCTAGAGTTAACCTCGGTGCAGATGTTTATGTCACTCTGTTTTCAGTGCTGAGACTGCTCAGTCAGTCATCCGCCTTTATCCCTGAAAACTCCTGGATCTGGTTCACTACATAAACCACAGTCCGCACAGAGCTCTCCAAACCAGGGTGCTAATCCAAGATTAGTCCCAGACTAGATCAGACTAATCCCACAGTGTACATTAAGGGGAGCATCATGCATAGGAGAGGGGTCGGCGCAGGAGCCATCGCCAAGAAGAAACTCGCCGAGGTATTTCTACACGAGAGACTTTCCTTTAACATGTCAGACTCACGGCAGAGCCTTATGCCACATTTAGACTTCAGGCCACATGTTCTTACTACAGATTCACTCGGATTTCGTTCAAACTCCCATAAATGAATTATAGTCTACTGTGGTTTCTTCTTAGAATTCAGGGCTTTTTTCCCTGGGATTGATAATATTTTTATTCCTAGGCTTACTCAAAGAGGCACATGTAAAGACTATTTCTCCATATCACTTTTCATCGCTCTCTGTCTCTCTTGGTATGTGTGTGTATATATATCCGGGGAGCAGTGATGAGGACAGTACCTTGCTCAAGGGCAACCTTCTTGTCTGGGATTCAAACCCAGAACCTTCCAATCCTGGGGCTTAATTCCTAATCAGTAGATCACTGCCCCCTCTCGCTCCATCTAAACCTATCTATCTATCTATCTCTATATACAGTACTGTGCCAAACTTTTAGGCAGGTGTGAAAAAATGCTGTAAACAAAGAATGCTTTCAGAAATATGAATAATGATTGTTTATTTTTATCAATTTACAAAATGCAAAGTGAGCGAACAAAAGAAAAATCTAAATCAAATCAATATTTGGTGTTGCTACCTTTTGCCTTCAAACCAGCATCAGTTCTTCTAGGTACACTTGCACAAAGTCAGGGATTCTGTAGGATTATAGTCGGTGTCTGATCAACCACTTTTACCGAACAGGGGCTGATGATCATCAGTGTCACACGGAGGTTGAAACACAGTCGTGTTTGGAACAACCGACCAGCCGAGTTCCTTCAAAAACTGTGCAAGCGTACCTAGAAGAATTGATGCTGTTTTGAAGGCAAAGGGTGGTCACACCAAATATTGATTTGATTTAGATTTCTCTTTTGTTCATTCACTGCATTTTGTTGATTGATGAAAATAAATGATTAACACTTCCATTTCTGAAAGCATTCTTTGTTTACAGCGTTTTTTCACACCTGCCTAAAACTTTTGCACAGTACTGTATATATATATAGAAAGAGAGAGAGTGAGAGAAAGAACGAACAAGTAACATGCTAGAAGTAGATGGAGCAAGATGCAGTCTGGCGTTTCTTACACTATTTGTTCATTTTTGCAGGCCAAGTACAAAGAGAGAGGTACAGTCTTGGCTGAGGATCAGATCGCTCAGGTTTGTTCCACCACACACTCTCTAAGAAATAGAAACAATTAATTTATGAAAGCTTTCCATTCATTTGTAGTGTTCCAGGTTTGGCTCTATTGTGGTCCTTTTTGTCTTTCAGATGTCCAAACAGTTAGAAACATTTAAAACTCATCTGGAGGAGTTTGCCAGCAAACACAAACAAGAGATTCGAAAGAATTCACAGTTCAGGGTTCAGTTCCAGGAAATGTGTGCTACGATAGGTGTGGATCCACTAGCATGTAAGTACTCATCTTAGTAGGTGGAAGTCAGAGTTGTATGTTCATAAGGAGTGCCTTTACACATTTGAAATGAACTATTAAAAAGCAAAAGTCATAAGTGTAATGTTTACATTAATTTTCTCTTATGGTTTACCCTTTCTGTATACTCATAAAATTTTCATTGATCTGTTTTTGCGACCAGCTGGAAAAGGGTTTTGGTCCGAGATGCTTGGAGTTGGAGATTTCTATTATGAGCTGGGTGTGCAGATAATTGAAGTCTGTCTTGCTCTCAAGCACAGAAATGGCGGTGAGTTAAACTTCACTCATTTTAGATTCTGACTTTTCTAAACATGTTTTGGGAAATTGTGTTTACATGAACACAGTATGGAAACCTAAGAAGTGACCAAAGCGGCACCTATGAGGTGACACTAAATAGGTGTTTGTTTCAATAGGACTTATAACACTGGATGAACTTCATCAGCGTGTGTTAAAGGGAAGAGGGAAGTTTGCTCAGGATGTGAGCCAGTGAGTGTTCCTCAAACGGTTTGCCTCAAGTAGCTTTTAAATAACCTGGAAAAAAGGATTATATACTCAATGTCTAAAATGATGTTCCTTTAAAATAAAATTTCTTTATATTTTTTTTTTAAACCAGAGACGACTTGGTACGGGCCATCAAGAAACTCAAGGCGATGGGGAACGGTTTTGGAATGATTCCTGTTGGAGGCTCATATTTAGTCCAGTCTGTCCCAGCTGAGCTCAACATGGATCACACTGTTGTTCTTCAGCTAGCTGAGGTAATCATGTTTAAAAACAAAGAGAAAGAATTTTCATACATTGTTAGATTTATACAAAATACATTGTCTCTTTCAGAAAAAAGGCTACGTAACAGTGAGTGAAATCAGAGATGGCCTTAAATGGGAAAAAGAAAGGGCGTGTCATGTCCTTGTAAGTTCTTGTAGCAGGTTTATTACACTTTTTTTTATAATGGAAGATTTATTAATGAATGTTTTATTAGGGCATTATGTAGCAAACTAAAGCTATGATGTGGTTTCCAATGTGCAGGACCACTTGTTGAAAGAGGGTCTAGCATGGTTGGATTCTCAAGCTGCCAGCGAACCACAATACTGGCTGCCTGCCTTGTTCTCAGAGCTAACCTCTCGTGATGTCACACCTGAAGAGGCTAACCAAATGACGCCATGATAAGAAATAATGACTTGTTATGAACTGAGCAATTCAGGAAAAATAAACTCCTCAGCTAGGTTGAATAGTATCCTTTAGTAATGAAATCACATAATTTCATTATCCCTTTCTTAGCAGGTGATTGTGAAAGATAACTGAAAGAATAAATGTTGAAAAAGTAAAATAAAAGCATTTTATTTTCTGTAAGAATTTCAAATTTGTATGCCTTTTTATTTCATTCCCAGCTAAAAAAATTCCAGTGGCGTTGTAATATGCTTATAATTTTAAGAAATGAAAACATACATCACGGGAATAATAAGAAAAAATATTGTAATTAATTACAAGCATATATGACAAGTTCCAATTAGCTTCCAGCCACTTCCTTACATTAATACACAAGACTTTAAAATACACAAAACTTTAAAATACACAAGTCTAAAACAAACAAACAAAAAAAAGTATGGTATTACAGGTGGCTTCAATCAGGTTCCAAACACTTCTCCCAGCACATATGCTCAATCTGAAGAGTTAGTTTTCTTATTTTTTATTTTACTTTCATTAATTACCTCATAAGTGTACACATTTTTTAATGTGTTTATTTACATGTCTATTATACTGAAATGACGTTATTCGGAGTAATATTTTGATCTGTTGAGCAAAGTGAAAAAGTAACTATGATGAAAGGATAACTCAACAACAGTGAAAAATAAAATGGTGTCAAAAATGATAAGCCTCATATCTGATAATCATAAACCCCCACTGAAAACAGTTCAAAGACATTATAGAAAGTGCATCCTTCCTCTCTTTACTTAAGAGACCCTGCCTCCCTGGGATGCTCTAACCAGCTGCAAAATAACCTAATTAGTTGGGAGATGTTCCTTCAGATATATTTATTTATTTATTTATTGTACATTACACAACTTTTCCAATCTTTTGTCACCCAACCTAACCTTTTTGAAAGGCCACATTTAATTTGGTTTGTTTTCATTTTGCACACTATCCCAACTTTTTTGAGATATAATAACACCTTTTCTGTGAAGTCCTTCTTTTATGATATTCCCTCCCTAAATGTTGTTTAGTTTCAAAGAACTCATGGGTTACTTTAGCTCTGTGTCTATTGATATGTTTCAGTTTTGATTTACAGGCTGTTGGATGCTTTTTGTAGAAACATTCATTTGAAAAAGTTCTACTGATTATGAAGTCTGATAAGAACTTTTCTCTACAACTTCTCTGTGTTTTCTGCACAGTGCATTGAAAGCCATTGCTTCTAGTCTTTAAGCAAAAGAATAAATACATATTGAGGAAAAAGATGATGTGTAAATATGTAATTGTTTTTGTAATTATCGTTTCATGATTATACCTTATTTGTCTTTTAAAGTATTGGTGACGTGTCTGTTACTCATGGGCATACACATGATCTTCAAACTCCTGCTGCTCCAAATCATCACAAATCAGGGTACAGAAAGGACACACCTTGTGAGATTGCTCATGCATTGCCAGTTCATCTTCACTGATTCCAGGAAAACTTTCTTGACAATGACGACACTTCTGTTTATAAAGGAGACCAAGAATGAATTGTTTGCCCATTTGATATGAAGGAATCAATATTTCTGTTTTAAAATGTTGGTCTACTTTACCTTGTATTCTATGCCAGCAGGATTCCCTAGGAAAGACAGAAAATTAAACTTAAAGGAAAAAACGCTAGGCTAATAATGTTAAATCAACATCACTACATGCTGGCGTCAAACATTTTAGTTATTTGGTAAGTATATCTGTACATTCCTATATATTTATCTAACCTAAAAAGAGGCTACATAGCTTGTTTTAGTATTTTAAAAAATATTTTAAAATCCTACCAGAGAGTTCAGCGACGTTCTCATAGTAATAGGAGGATGACTGTGGTTGTTCCTGAGAACTAAATGGATCAGTAATTGATGGACTGAGTGGGCTGGGTTGTTGCTGAGAAACTGCCCTCACTGAAGCAACCTGGAGTTCATACAACTGTGTTTGCAATCTTTCTACATATGCTTTAAGTTCCTGATGAAGAAAGATCAAGAAACTTTTAATACATAGCTTTTAATCCATACTCACATCACTGCAGTAAAAACTGACATTCTGAATCATGCTGAGGAAACCCCCAACCAGAAATCACCTTGTTGTCTTCAGACAGTTTTTCCTTTTCTAAATGCTCCACTTTGATCATGTTTGCTTGTTCATTGATTGTCCTCTGAGCCTCCTCAAGCTGCATCTGAAATGAAGGTACCAAGTTCACGTCTTAAACAGATGGTTTGGTCAAAGATCATTGTTAAATTTTTGTCAGTATTTTTTGTTTTTAAGCCAGAGCCATACATCTAATTTAGCTTTTAGGGAATTTAAGCTTAAACCCCACCAATTAGCAAGTAAATTATCAAACATGCTTTAACCTTATCTGTAGAGGCTCAGAAAGTATACTTTTATATGTCATGAAGTGTGAGAAACCCCATACATATGTGAAGCATTATCTCGTAGTGTGGTTTAAAGCAAATCTGCACGATGCTTAACTGTTGGCTGTAAGCTTCTATTACTTGTTAGCTGAATTAGTCCTGAAGCTTTAGTCAAAACCTATACAGCAAACATGTCTTGGCAGATCGAGTACATTTGAGATTAAGAGTGACATCCCATTTCAGGACAATCCAATGTCTCAAGTAAGGTAAAGGTAAAAATGATTTATATGTAATTAAACAAACATTGACCTCAGTCTGGCTGCTGTTCCTTTCCTTAGTGAGTGTCTTTTGCTCAAGTTCCTTTTGCAGCTCTCTGAGCTCCAGCTCAGCCTTTTCTGCCCGTTTGTTTGCTTCATTGCAGCTGGCAATTTCTTTACGCAAAGTGGCCCTGGCTTCTGTCAGCTGCTTCAGGAGGGCCTGAATCTGCACCTACAACAAAGTGTGTATGATAGGTCACTTGTGAGCTGAGGTTATATCACTTCATGTTTCTTTAAAACTAGCATTATCGTATAATAACGTAACCCTTGCTTTGGTTTAGAGTCACACCTTTGTATTACTTTTGTCCCCATCTGAAAATCCTTGCTCTGACAAGTTTGCACGTAAAGCTTTGTTCTCTGCCTGCAGTTCCTCCACGTCCCTCTTCATTACTATCAGCTCCTGGTTTTCTGCATGTAACTTTTCATTCTCCTTCTTACTACTTTGCACATCAACCTGAGGCAGGAAGAGAGAAGCTAGTTATGCTGCCATAATTTTAGGAAAAAAAATGTTTTAAAAATGCTTAGTATGCATGATTATCAGACCTGGAGCAGCTGAATATGGTCTTGCAATCGATTAAAATCCTGTTCAGCCTGTTTTTTCTTGGAGTGTAACCTGCAGGGCAAGCAAAGAGAAAACATCTATTTTAAGAGACTTAAAATAAACAGGAAAAATAGAGAAAAAGAGAGTTGCTTTTCCCCTGCTTACTCCATTAACTTCCTAAGGGGCCATTATTGTTTCAAATCTCACGCACAAAACTACATTACTAACATTGTACTGCACTGTGGTAGTTTCTGAGCATATTCACATTGCTTTATATGTATTTGCTTTATCTGAGTAACAATAAAATGACTTAAAAGCAGTAGTATGTTGTTAAGTGCTGAGAATAAAACGATTTACAGCTTTTCAAGATTCCATTGAAAACACAATAAATGCAATGTAACACTGATTATATAAAATAGCAAAATAGGTGCCTTTTATAGGAATTAAAATGTTTGAGCTCACTGTAAAATCTCAGCATGTTTTTCTTCAAGCTGCTGCTGTAGCTGAATTTTCTCCTCCTTCAGAGTGATGATTTTCTGCAGAGCTTTACCATATTTGTTGGAGGAAACAGTTAATGGCTGTGGAGCAAAATCAAACAGAGAAAGAGCAGGGAAGCCATCATTAATGCATGTTTTCATTACCTAAAAGCAGAAATACATCTGGTTACAAATGCAGTATTTTTCTTGCTGCTGGCACCTCATTTTCTTGTATGCTTTCGTTTTCTGCAACCACATGGGAAGGAGTCTGCTGCTCTTTGGTAACCTGTTCAAAGCTTTCAGCCTTTGGTGTTTCAGCTGTACTGTCTGATTTCAGCTTATCAATCTGCAACTACAGGATATGAAACCCCAAACACCTTAGTGATGACATTAAAAACAGTTATACAACTTAGAACAAAGAGAAACGAAGAACCAACTCTGAGACGGTGGAGTTCGTGTAATCTTTCATCCAGCTCATTTTTCAAAATCATGTTTTCTTCTTTCAAGTGTTCTGCCTCAAACAATAAACCTTTTTTCTCTTTCTCCATCTGCTCTGCTTGTTCCTGTAGACACAACCACACATGATATATTTATAGTAACATATGCTTTATTCAAGTTTTAATTTTAACATCATTTAGTTTGTGGGTCTTATTTAAGTTTCTTAACACTCATGTATATCATTTGAAATAATAGTTCTTTAAAAAAACATCTGCTAAGGTTCTTTAGGGAACCAAAGTGTTCCTTCTATCACTCAAAATAACCCTTTTTTGTCACTTTTATTTTTTTCTTGTGGGAAATAAATGATTTTCAAGAGAATGACAACCAGCAGTACAGCTACTGTTTTGAAGCTGTAAGGCTACATTTTTCATCGCTAAATATTTAAAATATTTAAAAAGGGAAAGATGCATAAATTTAAAAACAAGGTTTACAAAACAGTATGACAGAAGATTGCATTTACACCCGCCGTGTGGGCTAAGTGTACCTGTGTTGTGATGACTAAAAGGTCTTTCTCCAGGCTGCAGTCTAAGCTTGATTCCGATGGATTCTGGAAACAGAATGGTGTACTGGCTCCTCTGACCTGACCACTTCTGTCCACATAGCAGAACTGATAGAATTCCCCGTCATCCTTAGGAAGGTAGTACTCTAAAGCAAAACACACCAGCAAACACTGAAGCTTTGGTATCTCTCTGAGGAATTCTAAGCACTCTGTGGATGACTCAGCAGTACCTTTAAAAGTTCAAATGCTTATGTAACTGCATAACTATTTGTTATGCTCCACACTGCCAATGTCTATCCACTGGCTCCAAAACATCATCGACTGCCAGAAAGATGGCAGGTGGTCAGAGACCAGATTCTTGCTGAGATGCAGATTATATCTCAAGAGCCCATTTAATATCCCAGAACACGTGACATGTGAACTACAAAGACTGATGGATTTTTTCCCCCCTTTTTTTTTTTTAGATACAATCACATTACCTGCTGACCTCCATTAGCAAAAGTTTAAGGTGTAATATTTTAGCATAATCCTGCCTCCTACCATTAAAGACAACCTGTAGAATAAGGGGCTCATTTCCATCCTGGACCAAAGGAGGCTCCACCCACACATAGTTGTGATATTTCTGTGCTGAATTCCAGCCAACCTAGATATTAACAAAACCACATGTTAATAAAGGTATTACCATTAATATCATTTAATAAATGGGGGCAATATCATGAGTATGTATTAAAAGACACCATAGTCCACTTTTCTAAACCCATATAACATAGCTGGTCACACTACCATCTCGTAAACCTTCCCTTTCACTCTTGCTTGGGCACGTTTGTCACACCAAGCACCTTTCTAACTGACTCCTTTACCCCTTCTGCAGTAGTTGCCCAGCAATCTGATAACTCTTTACTACCCCCCAGTGCCTGTCTAAAATCCTCCTTAAACTCCACCCAACAGTTTTCCTTCTTCTGCTTCCAGCATTTGATCCTTGACCCTGCCCTTACTTTCCTGTTCTTCTTGATCTCCAGTTGTTGTTCTCCCACGTCACTACTTTGCTGTCTCCAATCTCAGACTGATCTTCTTGCAAAGGATATAATCCAGCTGTGTGTATCTTTCTCCACTCTTGAATCTCACCCTGTACTCCTCCCTCTTCTTAAAATAATTATTCACCACAGCCATTTCCAAACTTTTCACAAATTCTACCACCATCCAGCCTTCTGCATTCCCTGACATAACCCTGCCATACCTGCCCATCACCTCTTCATCACTTCCGTTCCCTTCACCAACATGCCATCTCTCCCCCCGGGTACTCACCCCATCCCTTCATCATATGCAGAAAAACACAGTAGGTGTTGCACCTTAAATATGCCAATCCAGTCTCTGGAGCTTGGTTCCAGTCCTCCAGTCACGGTGTAGGAGCAATTCACCGAGGTGTTCGGCGGGAAGGAGGGGGGCACATCCATAAAAACAACCTGAGAATAGGTGGAGGGCTCCACAATCACAGTGCTCATGTCCTCTTCTTTGCTGTCGTTCATTTTCAGGGCGGTAATAATCAGAGGTGGCCCGCAACACTACAAGATCCCCTGTCCGAGAGAGAGAGAGAGAGAGAGAGAGAAAGAAAGAAAGAAAGAAGGAAGGAAAGAAAGAAAAAGATACGGCTTCGCAAAAAAAGTAAAAACCGAGAAACTCCGAAAGATGACTTTGACAGTGAGCTCCGAAAACGAAAAACAGGTTGAGACAATAACAGCAGCTTTCACTTTCACTTGTTCACTTGCTGTGAAGAGAAAAACGACGAACAAAGCCCGCCCTGGACTAACAACGCCTGGTTTTAAGGAAGTTCATTGAGTCTGAAATAAACAGAGGTTACTAACAGACCAGGGGCAGAAAAAATAACATTAACGCACTTTTAACCAGTAACAGCACTTCCGTTTATAATTTTAAAAATAAAACAAACAAGTCTAAGAATCAGTCTAAGGTTATCTGTCTGACGCCTCACATTATCTGAGCGAGACAAACTTCCAGAAATAAACCTGTTACCTGAAACCTCCTCACGCACCGTTCGCGGACTCACAGCGGTCTGAGTTTTAACGGAGCGCAAGGCATGATGGGAAATGTAGTCCAACTCACCAGACACACACGTTATCGAGCCGTTCAAGCTTTTAATGTGGTTTATTGATATATTTAGCCTGGAGAAAAAAACCTTGCTAATGTAAAGATAAATATGAAGCGAACGTTACCAGCTGTGATTGTGAAACACACAGCACAGCACAGCACAGCACAGCACACACAGCAAAGCGCTTCTCAGCATCTCACACATAACACACTGCAGCAGGGGTAGCCAAATCCACTGCCCAGGGAGCAGTGATGGGGACGGTACCTTGCACAGGGCAACCTACTTGTCTGCGAATGAACCCACGACCTTTCTAATTATAGTCCCTATAACTGGCCTCATATGCTCTTAGAATGTAATGTTTTATCATTATGTAATATGAACTATGAATCTCCTTTTATAGTAGGAATTCAATGTTGGTCATTGGATGGTCATGGGACTGAATCCCAGACCAGTAGGTTTTCCTGAGGTACCCTCGAGCATGATACTGTCCCCATCACTGCTCCCTGGATGTGAATATAGCTGCCCACTGATGCCTGGTGTGAATGGGTTAAATGAAGAGGTTGTATTTAGATGTGTCTTACTGTGCTGTGCTGTTTCACAATGACAAATAGTTACATTAACTTCACTTATCACCAGTAATCATTTAGGGTAGTTCATTTTAATAGGTATTAAAACTAATTTAGAAAAGATACTACAAATTTAAATAACAGTAACAATTATTTCATTAAAATGATTCTCTGAAATAAATTAGGGAAAAAATATATAAGATGTGTGTATATATATATATATATATATATAGAGAGAGAGAGAGAGAGAGAGAGAGTTCAATTTTACACAATTATTTCGTTTCCAAATTAACAACAAAAACACCAAAGCAACCTTCTCACCACAATTTTTTGCTACATACATAAATAAATGTGTGCGAGTGTCATTCTCACAACTGCCATGATGGTGGTAAAAACAAGTGAAAAGAACATCTATGTTGACAATTTAGTTCTCTATCAGAAATTTGTCAAATATTTCTACTCTTTTCAATTTATGATTTTCTATTTTATTAGCTGTGAATTCCCACAGAACCTTTCAGCTTCCATCACTGTGCATATTTTTGAAAAATATCAAATGTATAATTTATTGAACACTTAACCACAGCTTGTGAAATCATACTCTTTACCATTTAAGGTCAGGAAAGAAAACATTACCACAGTATCTTGTGACAGCATGCATTTTCTCGTTGGACCTTAAAACAAGGCAACTTATTTAACTATTGAGACTATGACGGGAAACGATTCTGGCTAAAGAACTCCCTTATGAAATACAAGTTTAGTACAAGATGCATTTTATTTAAAAAACAACAGGTATACGTAATAATAACTGGGATCAGACAGCTCAGTGCAAAATTACACCAAATTATGCCACCGGAAATACTGTACTCGCTCTGTGATCATAGCCTCCACTTATTATACTTTGAAAGCACACAACATCTGTTGCCTCTTCCAGAATAAGTATCGGTACATATGAAATGTTGCTAAAGCTCATTCTCAGCATTTCTTACAACTGAAGCAAGAAGTTTCATCTGCCTAAACATAACTCTAGGCAGCAGCTTACTCTACAGCACTAAATGTTGATCTATGATGTTACCTCGAAAAGAAGCCCTTATTTATGACATTTTATTTACTGTGCAGTTATTATAATTTCAGGAGCAGATACTGCAATGAAAAAGTAATTTAAAAAAGTTAGCATGTATATGTACAGAGCTGTGAGGGGTGATGGTGAGGAACTTCAAGTCTTGAAATAACATCTTCAATGGCTCACAAAAAAAAATACAGATAAACACAAACATTTAACAAATGACGATAGAAGAGCAAAAAATCTTAAATGTAATAGTTGGTTTCTTTGTTGGATTACTATTTATATATTAAGAATTTACTTTATTATTCTGGGTTTCCTGAGAACTATTTCTTTCCTTTTCCAGAGTCAGTGTCAGTGAACCAAATTCATCATAGTTCAGCACAGTTTTAAAGTTTTTTTAAAGTTATAAAAAATTTAAAATTAATGTGTCTGCATTTCAATATACAGAAAAGGCCTTTGTTCTAGATTATCAACAGTTAAAATAGCTTTAAATAACTCTCTAATTTCCAACAGTAGAATATTTGGAAGCGCTGAATAAACTATGAGCATATGAGGTTAATGTAAATCAAGTTTGTGAATTCAATGATAAAGAAATAGTTTCTTTGAAATACAAGGCAGGAGACACTGAAATACAAGGCGGGAGACAAAGACAACCCTGAAAGAGAAAAAAAAGTAATAGTTATTATAATTATAATTAAATATAATTAACTAAATTACATAAAGTAGAGCTGCACACTTCTGACAAATGTTCACTTCCAACATTAAAACATTTTAAGCAGCCCTATTATTATTCATATTCATATTACTCTCATTAGAAACTGGTTATTTTCTAGCCTGCGTCTACATCTGTTTACATAAATCAATGTTAGGTTCTAAGTGTGCTCTGGTACTCCGTGGATTCTTTTGGGTTCTTGCAATTCATGAGATGACAAAAATATAACTATAGAAATAAACATATGGAATAATGTTCTTTTTGCAAAGTATTTTTATGAATTAATTTCAACTCACCTCAGGTGAATGAAGCAATCACTGCAATGACTATTATCAAAAGTAAAATTGCACAGGCTAATGCTATCCACAACTTTTTCTGTAAAACAAACAAATGAAAATGTGACAAAAGTTTAGATTTGAAAAAATATCTTATTTATATGCAAATAACCTAGATTAAAAACCAACCTTTCGGGCTTTGCTTTGGGATGTAACAGCTTCTGCAGTTTCAGCAACAGCCTTCTCCACATAGTTAGTAGAGTTAATAATGTTGTCCTCAATACGATTAACCATTTCTCCCTGCAATAAAATGAAATTTGCAGAGCATCTACATTTTCCTGCTTTCTAGAGCCTATTTTACATAAAAACGTCTGCAGTATCACAGTGTATTTTCCAGTAATTAATAACCTGTTTTTCTTTCTTTCTCTTACTCACCTGTGCCTCTACCTCCATAGCCAGGTACTGGAACATTTCATGAAGGTCTTTGATGCTTCTTTCCAGTTTGAGAATCTCATCATGTCTTGACTCAATTTCATTTAGTGCCTGTCTGGTAGCTTTAGCATCTGTTAAAATCTGCAAAAAAATTCAATTAATTAGTGAGAAAAGCATGGCATGTTTACAGATCAACACAAAATTAACAGAGGACCTATGTTTTATAAGTCAACTTATGGAATCTGTTTGGTTTAATGTTATTAGTGTTTTTTAAAGCCTTATTAAAAAAGCAATCCAGTACAAATTGACACCCCTTTTAATTTCAACTTAAACAAAAGGGACTTAATTCAAAGTAGGTGTTGTTGCAGCTTAGTTTCAGTGTATGGATTGGAGTGAACAGTAAGTTTTGATCAAAATAAAAATTCAGTTTTCCATTATGTTTTACAATTTGTAATGTTTTCTTTTTTCTTTTGGGAAATAGGTGATGGGTCATGCTGGTTGATATACTCATGCCATTAACAAGACACAGAATACATGAAGAAGAAAGAAAAAAAAACAACAAACAAACAAAGTAAAAAACTGTAAGTTCTATTTTTAGAATGTCTATGTCTTTGCCAAGTACAACTACATGTGAGGAAAATTCTAAAAAGAAAAGATCTTTCATTATGTAAATGATCTTACCACATCAACTTTTACTCCAAAGCAAGAAAGCAAGAAAGAGCACACATAATTAACCGGATATAGTAGATCACTTAAATAAGGACAAAGGCAGAACATACTTTAAATCCCCCAAAAACATTAGCTTTAGAAGGTAAAGAATGGTACAGAAAGATGTTCAATAAAGCAGGATTCCTGGGTTAGCCAGACAACTTTAACCAAAACTCCAAAAGTTAAGATGAAGAAAAAAAAAATACTCCTGCTTTACAAAGTACCATACAGATGCAGCAACCACTATCCACATAATCTACAAAACACATGTAATGTGGAGAAGACTAGGTTCAAGGTTGAGCTCATTCTATACTAATTAGAGAATAATTCTATACCACACTCACGTTTTGTGTGAACACATCAGTCTGTCCACTCTCAAGCATTGTCTCTAGTTGGTCATCTGCGACACTGCTACCAGCTGTAATAAGTGAAAAGTGAAAGTATTAAGAACAAAATAATCTGAGTTAACAATGTAATTCTGCACAGGATAAATGAGTGTGTGTTCTTGTTAGGAAAAGCAGATGGAAGACTACTTGACAACCCAGTCATATAGAATAATAGCATAACCTCCTGTTAAGACTCTTAACATTCTTAAATGTTAGGAAACAAAAATGTATAAATTGTCTGTAGGAATGCTGCCAGATCGAAAGCTCTGACCTGTCTAGATAGTAAATAAATAAATAAATAAATAAATAAATAAGGGGGAAAAAAAAAATCTTAGGTGCATCCCATATTTTGAACTATTATTCAAGTATGTTTCCTAAAAAGATGTGAGCTAACAGTACTAACTGATTCTGAGCTGCCTCTGTATCCTTTCCACATTTCTGTCTCTGTACCAGGCCTGTGCAGTGTTACAGTTCCCCATCACCTCCAGAAAGGCACGAGACAAGACAGCATGCTGGAAAATAAAGTGAAATGAAACATGTAGGAAACTGCTTCTTACAAGATTTAAATAAAATGGTTGAAATTTGAAGAATAAAAAAGATGCATTGTTATGTAACTAACCTGTGTCCTTTGCATTCTTAAGTTTATAGGAACATATTTCCCATCTTCATCAGTTTTTTTGGGTTCAAAACCTATAATAAGTGCAAGTCATTTAAATATGCTAGCTGTACTTTAAACAAGCAGATTTTATTCTGTAAAACAATTTTCATTTTTACCCTTCAATTTTTTGTGGATCTGGCTTGCCAGTCCTTTGATGTCATCTCGAAGGATCTGAAGTTCTTTTTTCATGCCTAAAGTAAAAAAAAATAAAAAAATTAAAAGCAGTCACAACCTTTTAAAGTTGATTAATGATTGCTAGTTACACATGCTGATTCTGCTAAAATAAATAAATATATAAATAAAAATATATATATAAATAAGTAAGTAAGTAAGTAAATAAATAAATCATCATGGTACATACACTAACATGCACACCCATGGTTTATTTCATCAGCGTTGCTTATCATAAAGGTGCACTTTATAGTCAACAAAAGATTGCATCACTGATACACACACACACACACACACACAAACACACACTCTCTCTCGATCACCACTTGTGTGAATATCACTGCAGTGCTGAGAAGGATCAACCAACCAAATAACACCTACTCACTGGTGGTTCTGCAGGGGTCCTGACCATTAATAAACAGTGTAAAAGCTTATTAAAATGTAATTTAATCTTCCAAAAATAAGACATAACTGAGTTACTAACTGTCATCTGGGAGTGCCACTCCTAAAACAGTTTTCTGCTTGTTCTCCAGTTCACACACTTTCTTCTTAAGTGTTTCAAGGCCATCCCGAATTTCCTGGACCTTGGGGGTAAAACAAAAAAATAAAAGGAAATATATGTTGGAGGGAGGGAGAGAGAGAGAGAGAGAGAGAGAGAGAGAGAGAGAGAGAGAGAGAGAATAATAATTGGGAAAACAGAGCCATCTTCACACAGACTAGCTTTGTTAATCAACATCCTCTTCCCTTGAACAGATCAGTAAAGTTGGAAATATATTTTCAACACCAATAACTTAGATAAATAGAATCATCCACGGTAAATAAAGATGTAACTTTATTAACTCAGAAGATCTGAAATAAGGCCAGGCAGAGGTTTGTTGTCCCTCCAGTCATATACAGTGCAGCATAGGAGGAACACGGTTCGGACCACTGGTGCAATAGACCGACACTACTGACAACATCACACTCAGTGAGTCTGAATGATTCACATGCATGGTCTCAGATCAGGTGAAGAAAGGTCAGCAGTGATGGTTTCACCTTTCTAAAGAAAACCTCGTTTTCTTTTTCCTCCTTCACAGAGGTCCCTGTGCCAGGTTTTATCATGAGTGCTGCACCCTCATCATCTTCATCAGAAGCCTCGGCAGGCTGGACGGGAGAAAAATCACCAGTTAATATGATGTTAACACACACACACACACACACACACACACACACACACACACACACACACACACACACAAACTTAAAACAAAAACAAAAACTGCTAAACGGATGTAAAATGCCTGTGCAAAGCAAGCTTTCCTTTTTTTTTTCTTAATAAAAGCCAGTATCTCTGAAATCTGTAGTTTGGACAGCAAACCTTGACACTACCTTCAATCAGAAGAAAGCAGACTGAGAGCACAGAAACACTTTTCAGCTTATACAAATAAACACACTAGCCTGCTAGCTTTATCAGCTTCAAAGGAACAAATTCCATCTTTTGTCTTTGGCTATTGCTTTAGACGCATTAAACCTTTACGAGAACTGCAGCAAAAAACAAACAAACAATAAAAAAACTTCTAGCAATGTGGTCTTAGCACCGCATTTTACTAACCAGCTGAGCTACAGGCTAGCCTGCTAAGTCCTCTGCCTGTAGCTTGTTAGCAGCCGCAGGCTAACAGCTTCATTGGACAGGAAGTTGAAAAAAAACTCCAAACATGTTAATTAACCTACATTTCCCAGCTCTTTGGTTCGGTCTCGCATTTTTGCTCCGTTTTTAATCGCTCTCTGGGCCTCAGATACTTCACCCAAGCCCCGAACTGTGTTGACAACAACAACACGACAAGGAGAAGGGAGTTTCCATTCAAAGTCGCTCAGCTCGGAGGATGTTCCTCAGAGTTCAGCTCCTCCACTGGGAGCGGAGCGGAGCGACGCGGCGTCTCCCCCTACCGACCCTCCTTTAGCCCCCCTGAACACTGCAGCAACATACACCTCGCACACCCCAGCTCTTCACTCTCTACACACACACTTCACAAACTCCTTCAGCACCCCTGAACACTGCACCAACACACACCAAAGCTCTTCACTCTCTACAAACACACTTTACAAATTAACAAGCTTTGAGCAAATTATTGCAGAAATGTCTGTTTTCCGCTTTATAAATTTCTTTCTCTTCTTCTTTCCACTGTTCCTGTTAGGGGTCACCACAGCTGATCATCTGTCTCTATTTCTTCCTTTCCTCTGCATTTTCCTCCTTCAAATCATCTGGCTGTATGTCCTCTCTCACCATGTCCATAAACCTCCTCTTTGGTCTTCCTCTTTTCTGGCAGCTCCATCCTAAACATCCTTCAATATAATCCTTGTGTCTCCTCTAGCCATATTAACCAATGCGATTTTGCTTTTTTAACTTTGTCTCCAAAATGTCCAACCTTAGCTGACCCTCTAGTCCATCCTCGTCACTTCCAATGAAAAGCTCAGCATCTTTTACTCTGACACCTCCAGCTCTGCTGCCTGCCTTTTAGTCTGTGCCACCGTCTCCATCTTGTATAGCGTAGCTGGTCTCATTATCACCCTGTAAACCTTTCCTTTCACTCTTTCTGGTACCCTTCTATCACAGAACATTCCTGCCACTCTTCTCCACCCATTCCAACCTACCTGAACTCTCTTCTTCACTTCTCTTCTTTCTTCACACTCCCCATTACTCTGAACTGTTGAAATTCCTCCACCTTTGACACCTCTACTCCCTGCATGCTAACCACTCCACTTTCCTCCCTTTTGTTCACACTCATGTATTCTGTCTTTGTCTGATTCATTTTCATACCTCTCCCGTCTTGAGAAATATGTAATCCCACCTCTACTTTAAAAGCATCTGTTACTCCTACTGCAGATCTCACCTCTGTCACACTGCCCTCATTCATATCCATATATAGATATAACAATTCCTCTGTAGTGCTCTTTCTCAGCATAAAATCATACTGCTGTTCACTAATCCTCACCTCTTTTCTTAAACTAGCTTCCACGACTCTTTCCCATAACTTCATGCTTGACTGATCAACTTCATCTCTCTATAGTTACTGCAGCTCTGTGCATCACTCTTATTCTTGAAAATCAATACCAGTACCATTCTCTTCATTCATCAGCCCCTCAAAATACTCTTTCCATCTGATCAACACACTCTGGTTGATTGCGATGTTTCCATTTCCATCCTTTATTGTCCTAACCTGCTGCATATCTTCCTTCCTTAGCACTTTTGCATCTCACAACCAACTTGCAGGGTATATACACTGACAACATTCATTATCAAACCATCAGCTTCAAGCTTGAAAGAAAAGTGAAAGTGACTATTCTGGTCATTGTGAAACACACAGTGAGCCACAACAAAATGCAACCTCTGCATTTTACCCATACACACATGTGCAGAAAGGAGCTGCTATTGAAAGTGCCTAGGGAGCAATGATGGGGATTGTACCTTGCTCAGGGCAACCTACTGATCTGGGATTTGAACCCACACCCTTCTGATCCTGGGACCAACTCCCTAACCAGTAGGCTATGGGCTAGCAAGCCCATCACCATATATGACATTCTCTTGACCTCCAAAACATTCCTCAAATTCAACTATTCCATTCCTCCTTCCATCTACACTATGATAAATAATTTTAAATCCCCCTTCAATACACCTGGCCTTACTACCCTTCCATCTAGTCTGTTGCACACACAAAATATCAATCTTTCTTTCCTCCATTATTTCAGCTGTCTCTCTTCCTTTACTAGTCATGCTGCCAACATTCAAAGTTCCTACCCTCACTTCCACTCTCCTCCCTTTCCTTCTCTGTTTATGCCTCCATATATGCCTTCCTCATCCTCTTCTTTTGCATTGACCAACAGTAGCCCAAATTGTACCTACTACCTGTTGGCTAACAGTATTGGTTGTGGTCATATGTTAACCTGGACCTCGACCAATCCAGTATGGAAATCACTTTCGTTGTCCGCATATTCATTTTTTGTGCTGTGATTCATGAAGAACTTCGTGATTCATTCAGTTGAATGAAAGAGACCTTTAAATATTACTTTTATTTTGCTGTGCATGACAATATAGAAACATTTTATCTTGTGCACTTATAAAACAAATACAGAAACAGTGCACTTTTATGGTTTCTTAGTTTTACAAAAAACCCTTCATTTTAGGAAAGAGTGTAAAAGAAACCCAATAAAAGGATATAATGATACAAATGTGCTCATGAGTTATTATGCCTGTGGCACAATACAGCACATTTTTTGACATTTTCATGAATTACAAACAGCTGCAGGGAAAGATGCTGCAGCTTTTATCTTTATTGCTATGATGCTTCAGAATTTCCATGAAGTGGCTTTTAGGTTAAAAGTCAACAGAAATAACTACTAGTACTCTAAAAAGAGAAAAAAATGCACTCCATAATATAAAGCTGTGAGTTCATTCACAAGCCAGTTTCCCATCAAAGGAGGATAGAGTGATGGCAAAAGCTTGAAGGGCACACATAGGGAAGCTGAAGTCCATGGAGAACACATCCTCTGCCACCCTCCCAAACTGCATTACAATGTAGTCCTCTGGAAACAGTACAAGAGAAATTCACAGATTGACACAAAGCAAGCAAACACACAGATACACTCACAACATTGTTCTGCTTTCAATCACCTGCATTCCTGCAGTGAAAACAGCACAAGCTCACCGTTATCAGGATGAACAATCTGAAAGTTCTTCACAGATGCCTGGGTTACTCGGCCATGGAAGTTTAACACATAAGACTGAGTCTGCTCATTCCAGCTGGGTGATTTATTCACAAGACACACCAGATTCTCCTTGTTTCCATTTTCAAAACGTGTGAGCAGAGACTCAAGCTCCTAAAGAATAGAAGAGAGAGTGAAGGGTAAGAAAATGAGTGAAGGATCTGCTTGGAAAAGAGTAACATTTTTCAGGTTAAATGATGAAAAAAGAGTATGTAAACATACATATAACATCACTACAAGTGGCAAACACGTTGGTCCAGGCACCGCTAAGGCTAAAATTTACAATAAATTAAGGTTTGGATTTAAATTTGAAACATTGAATACAAATTTGCTCAGAATCAAGTGGGTGGAACTTAATGGTTGTCTCTTGTTTGAGTTTGATGCAAGGAACTCGATGCAACCTCAATATCAGCATAACAAGTTTCATAACACATTCGTTAGTTACTGATCTCAAACTTAAACTAATGTATCCACAAAATATCACTTTGCAAAAGAATGCCTTGAAAAAGTGAAACTGTTAAAAAAAAACAGAAATTGTTTATATCTATATCCATATATCTATATCTATATCTATATATATATATATAATGTTATATATTTTTGCATGACTGCTCTTGTCATTAGCCAAACCTCAGACCTAAGGATGCAATTGAGAAAGGGTGAAATTCTTGGCTGTTATGTCTCTGAAGACCATTCCATTTTGTAGGATACTTGAGATGCAGCCAAGAACTTCGTTTCCAAGTGGTAGAAGAAAATTGAAATGCTTTCACAATGTTTATTTAGACAGCTCAGAACACCTCAATACTGCATGAGTGAGCAGCGAAGGGGAGGATTTCTCTGTCTTTGGCTTTAAAGACCTGTGTTATCTTATGTGAATTAGATACTGGTTTTGCACCTTTAAGTCTTTCCACTCTTATACACCTTGTTGTATCTTGTGTTTTGATTCTTTAGAATAAAACAAACTCTTGCATACATCCTTTATAGCTTTCTTCTTTTAAAAAAAGCAGTGCTACACATTGTGTTGCCATCTACTGTGAACAAGATTATTTTCTAAAACGTGTTATATAAAATTATTAATATCAGATTTTGTTAAAATACTTACACTCTTTGGACGAATGCTGACTCTTTCATCATTCTCAAGCATGCCAGGGATGATCACTGTCATTTTCCTGGGGCCTTTAAAACCCAGGATATTTTTCTCCTGAGTAATAAGGAAAGATGAGAACAAAAGGTTTTTCAGTAAAAGAAGTCACCAATGCACAAACCAAGTGTTTTATTGTTGTCCTTTAAGATAATGCATCAAAGGTTTCAGTATTATTTTTACTTACATAACATATTGCTGCAAGTTCTTGTCTAAGTGCTTCGGATTCTTTTATAAATGACTTCCTTTCTGGATTCTCGCCATTATCATACACAGTAAATTTGGTCCCTAAAACATTTGACCTAAAATGAGAAATCAATCATTAACAAGCATTTTCAGGAATTTCCAGATGAGTGAGCCCAAGATAAGGTTTGGAAAACAGATAATGAGTGACCAGTCTCAGGATAATGACCTTAGTTTTCCTATATAGCTGCTTGTGTCTCTGGATAAATCAGTGGGATCAATGGAAATCAGATAATTAGATGTGGTGCTTTTCTTCCTTTTTCTGCCGGCCATGAGAAATACCTGAGAATGCAGAATGAAAAAGCGGGTAAAGCCATGAGATGTTGAGTGATCAGTTGTTTAAAAAATACAATGGGAAAACATACTTAATGTACCTTGACCTGGCCAAGTTTTTATTTATTTATTTTTTTTATTTGGGAATTTATTTGGGTTATTTGGGAAAAACTTTTTTCTCACCCTCTTCCCATCCTCCTTCTCCATGTGGAGGTAATAGGTAGGGTAGATTCCTTTCTCCATTCCTCTCCTGTCTCTGGTGATCCGGCACTGGATAGTTATGTCTCTCGGAGCAGGCCGAAGAGCAAACTGTTCCAGATCCTCCAGAGAGATTGGTGAACACTGGGAAAGTGAAAGAAACAAGCAAGAACAACAAGATCATATCAGCTTTCCAACAGTTTGTAGCAGTAAGACAACAAACCAAAGTTATTATGCAATTACATTTAATAAATAGGCATTTATCTCAACTAAACTGTTTCCTCTTTCAACAAACAACAAATATGTCATCAGATATCAGTTTGACATATCAGCCAAACATCTGTTCCATGTTGGTAATGTTTTTAAGAACGTATCCTTTGATACTGTATCATCGTGTATTTCATTTCTGCCTAGTATAGCTTTGAAATTCGAGACCCATAAAATCCTACCTTTCCCATGTCTGACGAGTCACTCTCTGATGAGGACAGTCTATAGTTAGAGTTTAATGAGGCAATGTTGTAATTATTCTTTGAGCTCTTTTTGGCCTTTTTCTGCATTTGTGTAATTTCCTTTTCATCCTCCTCAGCCTCGTTTTCATCTGCGCTGTCACTTAGATGGCACCTTGCTGTAGCAATGATTATGATGAAAACACACACACACACATGCACCGTTCTTTTTATGTAATAAAAAAAAGCACCAGCAGCTGATTCTAATAGTCTAGCAGGAAAAAATCTATTTATAAGTGGGAAAAAGTAGCTCCTGGGACTTTTCACCATAACCTTTATCTGCTGCACATGTAGATACTAATGAAAGTAGATGGCATACATGTGCATCAGCCCATTGGATACAATGAGGACCTGGGTTAATATGCTTTTACTAAGTAAAAAGACCTAAATTACTGAAAGTTTATTTTTTGGATATTGATTTTAATGACAATTAACTGTACACAGTAGTTGCAGCAGATAAAAATGAGGTTAAAAAGAGTGGAGTATTCTTTTAAGCCTATAGTGGTTCTAGCCCTAAAGGAAAAATAAACTTTGACCAACTCACAGGCTGTAAAATGTTGCTTTTTCTTTGGAGTTGGAGGAATTGGGATTTCTGACCAGTTCGTTCTGTCATCTTCGTCACTGTCTACATGGGCTCTTTTTTCCTCTGTAATGCTGAACTCCACCACTGATTCAATCTGAACAGCTAGCATCAGATATTAAAACACAAAGTGAAAAGTTACAACCCTTAACTCAGAGAAACTAGATGATGCACTAAGTAGTAAATCTGCAGTTTAGACGTACTTTGCTCTTCCTCTGTTTTCTTCACTTTCTCTTTAGAGTCATTCTTTTTTTCTTTTTTCTTCACTGGTTTCTTCTCCTTTTTTTCCTGTCCCTCTCCTGAATCGTCATTATCTAGCACTGATAAAACAGAAAAAATGGTTAGAGCCAAAGTGAGTGACTTTTAGCTGATAAACTATACCCATGGGGGCAACGGTGGCCTAGTGGTTAGGGCGTTGGTTGGGCCCTTTCCCGATAGGTTGCCCTGAGGTACCCTTGAGAAAGGTGTCATCCTCCCTGCGATGGGCTGGCGACCTGTCCAGGGTGTGTCCCCCGTCCTTCACCCTGTGTGAGCTGGGATGGACTCCAGCACCCCCCCCCCGCAACCCCGCTTGGGACAAGCGGCAGAAAATGACTGACATGACTATACCCATGATTTATTATTTATTATCATTTCTCACATATCACTTATCCCAACTAGGATTGCAGTGGATCCTGTAGCCTATCCCAGTACTCACAGGGTGGTGAGCTGGGAAACACAGTGAATAGGCTGCTGGTCCATCTGGTAGAGCAAACCTTCTCACTGTAGCTGCAAAGGGCTAACCACTGCCCCACCGTGCCACCCTGATAGTAATGTTCTGTTTATGTCAAATACGCTTACTCTTGGTTGAAGCCTTTTTCACACCCCTTTTCTTGGTTTTCTTCCCTTCTGCTTCGTTCTGCATGTTGGCTGTGAGTTTAGGGCTAGCCTGATTGTCCATGTTCAGGTCAACTATCTTAAAGATGGGTGAAACAGGTAGAGGTGTTTCTTCTGATATCACTGCAATCTGAGGTGAGATGTTCATTTCACTCAGATTTATCTCCTCCAGCACATTATCATGAGTCTCCTCCAGCAGTGGATCTGACAGGTGACAGAAAGCAGATTTATTTATATTCTGAAAATGAAAGATCCTAAAAGGCTTATGGATTTGCTGTAGCTTTCCGCAAAATTATCTTTAAATTCCAAACATCTCTTTGCATAAATTGTTCTTGAAATGTTTCTCTAACTAGGAGCTGTGGCCATGCTAAGGAATTGTGTGTCTACTCTGATTTGGGTGTATCGGTATTAAAATGTGATCTATATGTTGACCAGTCAAAATTCTTTTAGTTGTCCAGTGCCTATTTAGTGCATGTCACTGAACAGCGCAGTGACTCATGAGAAGATTATTGAAAGTCTCAAGTGGGTATTTGGAGGATGAGGCCTTTGGCTAAACAAATTTAAAAACTGCATCTTTTAAGAATTATCCACTGAAAGGTCATTTATAGAAACAAAAGTGTTCCTTTTCTGGCACCTTTTTTTTTTTTTGAAGTGTGTAGAGTTGAAGATACAAACAGGAGAGGAACAGCCAGGCTAAGATAAGAAACCCTATGAACATGGAAACACAGTAGATAGAAAATGCTAATTCTGAAACAGAACGGTGGCAGTAAATAAAGAAATGACAAAAAACTGTATTTCCATGAGTAGAACAACATCACAGGAAAATATATTTTTGCAGTGTGCAGTTCTACCCTGTGTCCCTAAAGAGCCTTGCAAGGGGCCATGGACATCAAATTCAAAATACACAATTCTTTTACCCTCTCTCCTTTCAGGTATTTATGAGAAACATAGAATAGAGAGTAAATGTGAGTGTGTGTATGTGTGTGTGTGTATATCTGTGTGTGTGTAGATGTGTATGTGTGTGTGAAAGGTTACCATTTAGTGAACTGTTACTTTGAGATTGGCTGATAAGCAGTGCTGTGTCTTCAGCTCCAGCTTTCTGTTTGCGGCTTTTTGGTCGAGCTTCATGATTGGCTGTCATCATCTGAGCATTGGCTCGTCTTTTCTGCTGCTTCTTAATTAAGAGTGCTCGCTGTTTACAGAAGCAAAGTTTTCAGGTGATATCTTGGAACATTAAAACATCTCCTAAGCCTCTGAAAACGATTACATCATTTGACAGATCTGGTGGCATAAAGGACTCCACTGTCTGCAACTTAAAGTAAAACTAAATAGGAAATGTACATAAAAAAGCTGGTAATGAAATAACTGTTATTCACTTTTCAAAATTCTGCTTTTTTTTTTTTTTAATTACCAAATTTCTGATCCATGTTTCTTTTGCATAAACAAACAAATCACTCTGAAAAATCCAATCAAATCTGAAATGTGTGTCTTGTATTTCAATTCAAGAGCCAAATTCTGGGTAAATGTACAATCCCTACTCACCTGATTGTCAAGCTTCTGCTGGCGGATATCTTGGTCCTCCATTTATTTTGCTGAGCCGGTAGAGTAGTTATGATAAATTCTTACTGTTATAACACAATCCAGTTTTTCAGGACTGACACCAATGACTCACAGCATTCATACGAGCTCCTGAATCCTCACTGGCTTTTAAAAACAACTGAAATAAAACCTATGTTTTAATTTCTTCTGTCCAGCTCCATCTGACTTCTCCACCTGTGTAGAACAGAAGGGAAAGAAGATTAGAGGAGATAATGTTCTTAAACTGCAAGCAGTCCTGAGAGGTTATGCAGAGACTTACAGTCATCACTGACATCAGAGGCCACTCTGTTACTCTGATATAAAGCTGTCATCGCATTGTTAGTCTTAATCAATTAAAAAAATCATTATTTAGTTGATTTTATAGTACACAGTACTAAAATGCACTTAAATTCAACACCTCTCATCATCTGGTCCAAGATCCATTGTTGAGTTGAGGTTTCCATTCATCAGTCTTGAGTATATCACAGTCAGTTTGACAGTGTCAGAATGTAATAAACCTGTACATTTAAGAGATTAAGGTGATCATCTATTTTAAATATATTAGTACAGTTACTTTTTTACAAGTTTGCTGGCCAGATATGACTAATAACATTTTCTTCAATTTATCACAGTCTAAATGACATAAATTGCAGAAATGTGTAAAGTAACAAAATGCAAAGAATAGAACCGTGTCTATATGAGGATCATTATTTGTGGAGTTCTTTGTTCATGGATCTTCAAACAAGAAACTCAAAGTGTAAATAGAGACGTCCTGATGAAGGAGCACCACACAGCTCTATTCCAAGACTACCCTACAAGCAGGAACAAACCCTCAAACCCCTTACCAGTAGGTTGCCCTGAGGTACCCTTGAGCAAAGTACTGTCCCTGTCATTGCTCCCCGGGCGCTTTCATAGCTGCCCCCTGCTGCACGTGTGTGTTTGTGTACATGTATTAAATGTAGAGGTCCAATTTCATTGTGGTTCACTGTATGCTGTGCTGTGTTCTCACAATGACACAAATAGTCACCTTTCACCTTAATTTGAATAGAAATGTATAAATTATTGGTTCGTCAATAAACTAGAGTGACAAAGAACGTGACTTGAGTAATGAAGAACAATTCCCTACAGCTGTCATTACTCCTTTATAAAGACAACGAGCCATCATGTATTTGCTGGTAATTTGGTAAAGGCTCTTGAGTTTACTCTCAGGTCCCTCCCCCCGAATGGGGCCTTGCTCTTGGGTCCTAACCCAGTGTGGCTCTCTGTGTTTGGAGTCGGTCACATCACAACAAATATGAGAACATTACAGATACTGGCCTGATGCTTTGCTGACTTTATAACATTTGGGATATTTCTGATAAATGGACCTCACATTTTGATGCTGATTCTAAAAAATACTGTCATCTAGAAAAACACAGACAATAAGTACACTTATTCTTTTAAACAGTGACCCATGATACAAATTTTAGAGAATAGAATAAAGAGAGGAAAGGTTTGGAAAACATGTAATGTTTCTAAGTACTTTTGTTCTCTTTTGAAGGCCCTTCTGTGTTTGATTGCATCATGAACAGCTTGTTTTACATGTTATTGAGCAAAAGCATGGTCTTGACCCCGCGTCCCAGCTGCACACACTGTCTGGTCCCCCAGCTGAAGACAACTCCCCACATACACTACTCAGTCTTTCACTTTCACTTTAGGGTTTTTGGAGCAGATGTAGTGAAATCACTTACAGGTAATTATTTCATTTTTTTACTCTGCCTGACAGTGTTTTTTCCTTCTGCTTTTGCTATGAAGGTGCACAGAAAGTAATTGAAAAATTGCAGATAAGAAAATATTTTCATAGTTTAGAAAAAACACAGTTTGTTCACTCATTTTTTCCACTTTATTATCTTTACATATTATATTATATTTAGGAAAACAGAGGCCATTGACAGTTTCTAGGAAGACCACTGTTCAGAAACCATTAATTAATATCAGTTGCAATACCTTTATATAAAAAAAAACACTAATCGATAATAGTTACTTTTTCTTTTGCACAGAAATTGATTCCTGTAATTCCTGCAATTCCTGCAATTCTTGTACTTTTATCCAATAACACCAGCTGCAATGCTAGTTGCAAAACTTTTATCCAGAAATTCTTTCCAGCTGCAACAGTTTTTCCCACTAATCGATACCAGATCCATCATTTTATCCAGGTTCGCGTCAGTGATAAGGCGAATAGTGCCTTGCTCTTCCTCCAGGGGCCACGTTGAGCTCAGTTGGCGCAGTTACGCTCCGCTCCAGCAGGGGGCAGTCCGCTCAACAGCGCGCTCTGCTCACTCAGGCTGTGTGACGATTGCTGGTGGAGAGAAGAAGAGGAGGCGCTTACAGCGCTGGGTGTATCTGGTGGAAAAGTTAGTTTCATTTTTTCTATACAACTCCTCTAGGCGGCTGCGTTATTTAGTTTGGTAGCAGTTTAATGTAGGGAGCCAAGATGTTGCTGCAGTATCGATATCAGCTGCTGCTCTGTTGATGAGGTACCTTAATCACTCAGATCTGAAATACTCACATACTTTTCGTTGTTGTCTTGTTGTCTTCCAGCGGCTATTTGTTTTTCTTCCGCCCAGACTCGCAGAATCGTGCCACAACCTGCTATACTTTAGTGGTGTTGGAGTAGATGTCAGTGCTGATGTTGCTAATCACACTGCAGTGTTTGGAAGTGAGTTAGTTCTGTTATTGCTGCTAATGCTGGGTAAACTATAAATAAATTAAATTATGTGATATTTAGATAGACAGGCTAAACTTTTAAATACACCTACAGTCTGGGCAATATGGCAAAAATATAATGTCTTGATACGTTTCATAATTTACAGTGTCCATAATATGTATTTCTTCTGACATCGAATATGCTAGAATGGAGGAGAAGGAAGCAGTAGTGCCCCAAAAGTATGAATACAATGTTTTTCATCAACATGTTCCGCACTGCCCTAATTCCAGTTAAACTGGACTAAATCTGCTCTCTCTGAAATGAGACATGCTGCTGGTGAATATTCTAATTACTGACAATATCACAAAACGCACAGAAGAGTATAGTGATCGTAATCTATTACAATAATGATACATATCGTCATATTGCTCATCCCTGCCTGGGCGGTTCTTCATAAATACCAGTTTCAAGATCGATCACTAATCAGTGTAGACAGTGTAGTCTGTTTCCTAACTTATTAATGTATTTGTATGTGGTGTAAATTTATTTGGCCGACATGTTCTCTGACCTCATATGAGCACAAGTTTTTTCAAAGAACCCTGATATCTAAATCAGTATTTCTTCCTTTTCTTTCTTAAATTAAGCTTTTAGTCACACAAGAAAGTGTATAACTTGTATGTAACTATCCTGGAATATTAATACTAAATCAAATGGGCAGTGTTAGTGCTGATGGTTAGTGTGTTGAGTGTATAAATTTATACAGTTTCATCACCACAGACAAATTGAAATGAAGTTTTTGCCTATGACAATGAAAATAGTTTTTTGAACATAGATAGGAAGAGGAGGGGCTGTTGAAGGGGCTTAAGGCAAAGGTTAAAGAGCAAGCAAAAGATTTAGTGCTGTTTACTTTTTCTCTGAATTGACAGATTTGCACACTGTTGAGATGTATCCTCAAGTCAACCTAGAGAGGAACTTTTCCCTTAATGGAATTATTAGCCATTTTCTTAGGCTTTTACAATTTTGGCCAACTCAGGAACCGTAGGAGAAATGCGTGTGAGTAACAGTGACTCTGTGGCACACTGGTAAAAAGGAACAAAGCCGAAAAATCTGACTTCACTGCATATATTTGATAGAGAGCTGTGGAGTAAAACATCTCTTCTTCTTTTTGACTTTACAGATGCCCTGTGTGTTGGTTCAACTTTAGTAGGATGATTAAAAGTCAAGAAGATGTAAGGCCTCTTGTCTTTCTTTTTTTGTGGTTGTAAAAAAACAAGAAACAAACAAAACAACAATGTGAAAACACCAGCTGACCTTTGTAATGTATTACTGAATAGACTAATTTGAAAATAAAGAACACCTTGTAAGGATGAAAGCTAAGATTGCTTTTTCCCCTCAAATTCTTTTTAATGCAAAGTTGTAAACCCTGTGTTGTACTGAAATCTCAATGATACAAATTCCATTGTTAGCTGGATAAGCAAATTGAAAAGTTTGATATAGCAGTTAAATTGGCAATGTTTCCTCATCCATGTAAGTCATTGGTGGGATTATATCTCTAAATGGGGGATTTCATTACTTTTTAGATATCTTTTAAATTCAGATTGAAAAAACCTGTTTTATCTAAGAAAGATTAAATTATATTTATTTAAAGTTCAACAAATGAATGTTTGCTTTTAACAGGAATTCATTGCTGTGAGGGTTCAGGATCCTCGGGTAATGAATGAAGGATCATGGAATTCCTATGTGGACTTCAAGATATTCCTTCATGTAAGTTGTTTTGGTGATAGATATTCTAGTAAATTAGCTGTGTATTTAGCTGGTGTAATATGTAGAGGGGGAATGGGGAATATTTTTACATTTTAAAATTTATTTATTGTTTATTTTGTTTTTTTTATTTAAGTTTTTTATGTAATGTAAACATGGCTGTCTGTCTCTATCTAAGACTAACAGCAAGGCGTTCACAGCTAAAACCTCTTGTGTGCGCCGCCGATACAGTGAGTTTGTGTGGCTGAAGAAGAAACTGCAAAAGAATGCTGGCCTTGTGTAAGTTGTGCTGAGTAAGAAATGAGATTCAGTGTTGTAAGTGAATTATTTAAATAGTATTAACATTCTTTTGTATATTCAAAATAATGGAAACAGTCTATCACAACAACCGTCAGACAGTGTAAATGATGAAAATAAATACTTTAAATGTATTTAATTTAAATAACTTTCCTTGTATTACAGACCTGTTCCTGATCTGCCTGGAAAAGCATTCTTTTCCTTTACCAACACAGACTTTATTGAAAAAAGAAGAAAGGGTCTTCAGAATTTTTTAGATAAGTCAGTATTTTTAACATGTTGCATGTTATGGTTTAAAAAAAAAAAAAAAACTGGTTTGAATTCTTTTGTGTATTATGTATTATGGTGGCTACTAAGGGAAGGAAGTGAGAAGTGTTGGATAATATCAAATTACACTTCTGTTTTTTTTTCTTCTGTTTTTTCTTTTTCTTTCTTTTTTTTTTGTATTTAATATTGTCCTCATCACAGCAACCTTAACGTAGCATTTTTAATTAAGCATTTGAGAAAAGTCCTTTCAGAAACAGCAGACATAAATGGTTTAAAATTAGATTTTGCAAATGGTTGTCAGCAAAATATTTGTTTTGCTCATGACACCCTACATTGTTCTAAAGTCACAGCTTGTGATTATGCCATCACTCGATTTTATTTTGTCTTTGAAAACAGGGTCGTTCACATGACAGTGTGTCTGTCAGATAGCCAGCTTCATCTGTTTCTGCAGACTCAGCTTCCTGTGGGCCACATTGAGGACTGCGTACATGGCCACACTCCATATAGCGTGACCGACGCCATTCTGACGTATGCCTCCTCCAACCGTGGCTGGGCACAGGAAGAAGAAAACGGATCACTAGAGCCAAGCCTGACTTCAATTTCTTATGAATCAACGGAGAGGTAGCAACTAACACTAATGGCGAACAGTACATCAGCAGTTTATGCTATTTCCCAGTACATGTGAAATATTGTTAAAATGACTGAAATTACAGCCAGAAACTACAACCTAGAGATTTCTGATGGGCTTTTTGTGATCATTAACACATTGATGCACTTGTAGTCACTAGCTGTGGGTGTTTACTTCCACACTGGGAAAAAACATTGCTATTTTTGTTCTCCGATCAGATCAGAAAAAAAAAAAACTTAAAATAATTCACACACACTGGTATACTAATCCATTACATTACTTACATTACAATACTTTTGGTTTTATTTTCAGCAGTTTCTCTCCTCAAATCCCTTTTCATCATGATGGAGATGTAAATGAGCTGCTAAAGGATGGCACTGACTTTGGCCCTGTAGAGCTAAATACACATGATGCAAACATGGCTCAGCCGAATACAGCTCTTAGTGATGGGAAGGATGAAAGGATAAGAATACAGGAGATCTGTGAGGACCTGGTTCATCATGTTCCTGTTTTAGAAGACACTAATGAAGGAGTTTATCTGAGTGTGCCTGAGAAGTCAGTACAAACACATGACCACACAGAAGACACCAGTGCAGACACTTCCTCACAGGTACACAGTCCGGTGGTAAAGTCTCATGTGGTTAATAATGTTTTGTGGGTTTTTTTTTTTTTTTTTTTTAAATTTTAAAAAACCACTTTCAGCCACAGAGAAAGCAGTCCAACTTGCAGAAAGCAAAACCTAAAAACAACAAAAAATCTTACAGAGCCTGGCACTAAATGCTCTTTTAAATTTGATTGGAATGCATATGTTTTATGTTGTTAAAAACCCAAATTTTAGAAAAAAATATAAATAAAAATAAACAATGCAATTCCAGATTTCTCTTTGAGGAGGCCCATTGTTTACTGTAACCATCCAGCACTTGCTTCAGCTAAGCAGTCGTTCATATCTTTTTTCATTCCTTTATTACATTTCATCACAGCTTAATCAGATACTGCTGATAGAAATGAACAAATCCATTCAATAGTTAGAATGCAACAAGAACTCACTGTCAATGTGTTTCTTAAAGTGTATTCTTCAATACTTAATGTTCTTAGGCAAAACCCTTACTGCCAAAATAGTTTTTGAGGAAATCTTCATGGTTTTCTGAGATTGATACTGTGTTTACCTGCCAAAAGCCTGAAATTATGTTCCTTCAACTAGACTCCAGATGGTTAACCTGAACTTCCATGGCTTCCAAGTCATCCTACAGATCACTAGGGGCTACCAAGGAGGACCAAAGTGAAGCCTGTTATAACATCTGGTGTGTGGAAGTGGCTGAGACACCAACAGTGAATAAATAACAGAAATACCAAAAGGAAATGAAGTAGAAAACAGTTCAATGTAAGTTAAACATGCAAACAATAATGTGCTGTTCTCTGACGGAAGTTCTAGTTCAAGTGGAAACAGGTTAGAATAGAATGAATTCCAAAACATCATTGTCATTCTGTTGAGTAACCGTGGATACAACAGTAAGACATTATATTATAAATGACTGCGCATCAGGACTGCACAATATATAGTAAATTGCAACATATTGCAGTTGACCTAGCCACATTTTCCTTTATTTTGTAACAAATGTTGCTAGCTTGGCTGTGGGCTTTTACAGAGCATCAAGAAATTGTAGTGCACAGCAAATTTTATTTGATGATTCATTTGAAAAGATTTAAAAGATGAGATTTTTGTCATGTCATCATAGTTTTAAGGCTGGAAGTCTCAGATTACATGACAAAAATTATGCTGGAATGTTTATTACTGATCCTTTTCAAATTTACAACATGCGGACAACAGAACAGATTTCCTTTACAAATTTGCAGCACACTTTTTAGATGTTTTGAAAAACCTTGTTTCTTACTAGATATGATGGGTTTTTATCAGCCAGCTTGCATAACTTTGCAGCATTCACATCACAGCTATGAATGTGATGTGGTAAAACAGATGTGTGTGGAGCATGGTTTAATCAGATGGGATGGTACCTTGCAATGTGATCAAAATGAATTTGTGAAGACATGATATGACTTAACCTGCAATATGTTGACCAGAATACCTCCCCCCCCCCCCCCCAATTACTTATTTTTATTTTTTTATCAAATAGTTTGATTTGAGATTATTTCTGAAAAATCACTGAATGATAAGACATTGCAGAGAGGGTGAACAGGGTACATTCAGTTTTCTTCAGAGATAACAGTCTATTGAGTCATCACTGATGCAAATACTACTGATTTTACAATTTTTCACACTGATTCACATGAATGAGGACAAAGATATGTAGCTACTCTGCTGGGAAGTCGATGTAACTAAGCAAACAAGTTTCAAAGGTCAAACTGAAACCAGCTTAACACTGGGCTTTAGGCTGTAAGAGTGCACACAGTAATTAACAGAGACTGCTTTTGTGCAACTGTTGTGCTTTCACTTATTCCTAAGCTTATTTAGTGCATTGTCTACTGATTTTTTTTACACTGAAAATCTGCTGTGTGAAAACATTATATCAGACTCAAACTAAGGGCACAAACATGGACGGCTAAATCATCAGTTACTCCAAATGGAATCTGTTAAAAGGTTCCAGGGGCAGGTGCAATATTGCAGAACTTTTCAAGTTCAACACTTTGGGAATCCGGAATGGTCTGCTACCAGTAACAGTTATACAAAGGCCATTCAGCAGTACAAATGGTTAGTTTTGTAGAAAGGGTGGTACAGACAGATCTTTGGTGTATCAACACTTCACAGTCCACACTTTTAACATCGGCCAAACTGCTTTCCATTTAATGTTCATAACATCCACAAGAGCACGTTTATTTAAAGAACAAAAGTTATTTAATAAACAAAAAAGAAAAATCTGAGTATGGCTGCCCATCCTTTCATGGCAGCAGTACATCAGAAGTTAATGACCTATGAAACATGATCAAGGCTTACCTTGATTATGCTTACCTTTGCTTACCTTTATTAAATGAACATTTATAATAAACTCAGTTTAAGCCTGCTCTGGGGTCAGGTAGAGTGGTAATTAAATATTACACCTGGCCTTCCTAATATTTTTACCCAAAGCATTTGTCAAGTGGTCTGATACTCTGAAGACAAGCTTCACTGCACATTATTACCATGATAAGTCTAAGTTTCAGCCCTTCTGCCCCAGTTATGTTACAGATGGGTTATGATTAGATGAAAGGAGGTCCATCCGAGCATTTTTCTGATCACATTGTGTTTCGTTGCAAATTATTCTCCGTTAGGTATGAAGGGGTGAGGTAAAATGCTGTGTGGCATGTACTTAAAGAGCATATTTTAGAAGCAAAACTAGCAGTAAAATATAGACTTAGTCATGTGGTCCTCAATACCGTTATATATTTGCACTGAGTTTATGGGCGAGGTAATAATTCCACTAGTTGACACTAACCCACAAAACTGTTTATATGATCATGGTAGTTGGTTATGACTGACCACAGAACAGATCAATATGAAAGGGAACTGATTCTGATTTTTATTTTTCCAAACATTACATTTTCTCGGCTAGTACTTTATATGGTTTACGTAGATTTTACACGAGAGAGATTTTGCAAACAATTGTATATTTCTTTTGTTTACAGGAGTTTTGAGGAGTTGTTTACTTACAGGGCTGGTTTAGATGAAAATGCAAAAGAGCACATTTAGTTTTAAATAGAAAATTTATTTTTGATTTAAACAGATGTTATTGTTTTTACTTTTAACTGTTATTTTTGTTTTAATACATGAGAATCTGAATTTTTCATGTGTATATAAGGATGCAGAAGGGCCAACTGTGCACAGATCTTCAGAGATGTTAATGTATGGAATTATTAATGTATTTACTAATTATAAATAAAGAAAAACAACTTACTGTATGTGACTTGCACTTTTAATTGTGTATCATATTTAGGTAATTTCACAGTACTTTCACAGCATTGCCCAGTTTGACCACATGATGGAGTTGGGAGACTGGAAGTTACTATTAGAATAATGAATTTGGATTGTTTACCAGTTCATTCCACCAGGGGACTCTTTGATCTAACTCACAGAGCCCAAACTCTGGTTCGGGAATCCTCCTGCCTTGCACATTTTAGTGTTTTGCCTGGTCTGAAAGATCACTTCAACTATTAGGTTGGTTGGATTAGCTGTAATGGGAGCAGGAGGAACTAAAATGCGCAAGAAAGAAGTCCAACACCAGGATAAATAATGACCAGTGAATTACCCTTCAGTGACTTACAGTGGTTTGGAAAAAGCAAGCCCATTACATTCCAGTTAATGTAATATTTAATATGGAAACAAACACACACCACAACAAGTTTCTTTTGACTGACCACATTTTTGTTGTTAAGCCTCTGACCTTTTGATTAAACATTAAAACACCTGCTCACGTCATAGAAACTGTCGAGACATCAGTTGCTAACTCCTTGACACTAACATTTGTATTCTTTCAAAAAAAAGTAAAGAAAGAAAAAAAAGACACCAAAGACTGAATCCATCACAATATCACAAAGATTAGACTTTGCCATGACAGAAAAGTTAAATTTTAGTCAACTTTTGGATCAATAATAGGCTCCCAAGACAAAAACTTTTGTATTGTGCATTATTTCTTATACTTGGTTACCTGTCCATTTCAGATAAGGATTGCACCTTTGTCTTGATTTTCCATTTTTGTCCACTTTTCCAATAACTTTTTTTGCCACTTCCACAATCCGGCATGACAAGGTTAGGCTGTCTGTGTGTAACTGCTTCAGTAGACATGATAGAACACCATTTCTTTTACTGGTGATTTCTTGGAACACAGTCACTATCAGGATCATTAAATAAAATCCCTTTAACTTCCATTGAATATACACTCAAGAGATTTGTTTCCTTCTGCTATATAAAGGTACTATTTGAGATCCCAGGTTTTTGTCCAACAGCAATGATATATTGCAATGACACATTTGGTTCTTAATATGAACACAGTCTAATTCTTCACATCTTAACCTTGACTATGGCATCGGCAGGCAGGGTTTTGTGGCTGGCAGCAGGGCACTGCAGCCTGTGATGTGGTGTAGTCCGCAGTAGATACGTTGTCCGTGGCAATATCCCAAAGCAGAGCCTCCCGTTCGTTTTCCACTTCCTTCAGAACTTCCTGGTACTCCTCACTGGCAGGGTCTAGTGCTGACCCCTCTGATTCATCCTTTGCAAGGTCAAAAATCAAAGGGGGATTGTGAAGTTCTGGCTTTCCGCTTCCTCCGCCACAGGCTTCCGCGCCACCTAAGAAATGTAAAAAGTACTTAATTTACTCAACATGCATATGAGCCAGCATGAATTTGGATACTGTAAATTTCTAGTTTAAAATGAAATTTTTTTTTTTTCTTATTCATCATATGTCAAGTAGCCTTCTTTAAAGCATGGTACTGATTATTTAAAGACAATTATGCATTAGGTTGGAAACCTGTGATGTAAAAGGCCTTGTAGCATCCTATCCTGACAGTCTGTAGATCTCCAAACTGCCCGGCTGCTCCACTGTTGGGATGCATGAGACTCTGATGATGGAAGCCAACATTAGTCACAGCTGTACTCTAAAGAAAGTAGTAGTTTATAATACATCCACAGCTGGGTAGAACACTTTAAAGAGTACATATGGAAGAAAACTGAATACCCTGTTATATATGTAATCATTAATGTGAAATGAAGTAAGTGAAAGTGACAACAACTTGTCATTGTGAAACAGCCTTTAATTCATACACATACGTGCAGCAGGGGGAAGCTATTTAATGTGTCTGGGGAGCAGTGATGGGGACTGTACCTTGCTCAAGGGTACCTCATGCAACCTACTGGTCTGGGATTCAAACCCATGTCCTTCAGATCCTGATGCCAACTTCCTAGCCACTATTCACCAGGTACTATCACAGAAGAGAGGCACTCTTGCAAGTTTGTGAATATTAAAGACCCCAAAATACAGTTAGTGATGTTTCTTGCTGAATCTTGATTTCTAATTTCTTGATTTTAGAGTCAACAGCCATGTCTGTTTCAGGTATGTTAGATGATGCATTCAGTCCAGGGCAACACCAATGCTCAGCTTCATGCTAAGCATCCTTATAGTTCATAAAAGAAACAAAACCCTTTATTTGTGTGCTTTGGTAACTTCTGCCAAATAACTGAATAAATCCACTTTCATAAGTTATCAGACCAATTGGTGTGTCCTGCTTCTATCAATGATCCTTATAATGCTTCTTCTTGATTGAAATTCACATTTGCCTAACTGAATTAATTGAATATGTTTAGGAAAGGCAAACACCTTTCTACACATTTTCTCACAGTTAAAAGGGTATTTCAGTGTGAAAAACGAAAACTTTCTCAAGACCTGCAAGATAGGATTGCGTCAAGAGAGGTCAGCAAGACCTCAATGGTTGCTGTAATTGAGAACTAAAGTTCCTTTGTGTAGATAGGAGAACCTAAGAGAAAGGCAACAGTCGAGTGCCCAAACAGAAGCCATTCCACACCACCAGGCATGTGGCAGCCTGCTGGGTAGTTAGTCAAAAATAACCTGAATGACTCTCCAATTAAAACTTTTTCGGTTAAAAACACTGAACTATTCTTCATGGATTTCCTATCTGGTGAAGTTCATGGTGAATCTCTGAATGCTACCTTATGTCCTCTATCAGAGTCATGGAGCAGAACATCTGTTATATCGATGCCATCGTAATGTCTGTCTGACGGTGGCTTCACACCAGCTAAGGAAAGGATTGTAGGAAAGATGTCCAAACCACTGGAGATTGAAAAGGGGAAAGTTTTTAAGCCAGAATAAAGGTGTCCATTTCACATTTAGTAAACGTGGAAGAACTTCACATACCTCAGCAGCACTTTGCTTGTGGTGTTGGGTGATATCTTCCCAGGCCAAGTAACCACTGTTGGAACTCTGTGGCCCCCTTCCCAGGTGGTCTTCTTGGCTGAGCCTCCACCTGTTAACAAAAAATCAACTCTCAGTCACTTGATTGGTTGACTAGATTCCCTTCAAAAGTACCTGAACACACTGAGAATCTGTCTCACTACAAAATATTGTGCACATTACAACAGCATGCACTTGTTTTTGATAGACTTGAACTTGCGGTTGTTGCTATTTAAGCTATTGCACCACTGTATGAAACTTTCTCAGCAAGACAAAAAATAGAAAACATTACTTTGATATAAATATCTTTCAATTTTCTGTTTTTTAAACACCATTTGTACAAGACGGTATGCAGCTGCTAGTGTAGCGTAGCTAAATCAAGCATTCTTGCTGGCTAAAAAACAGTATTCAGTATCAATACTTTAAAAGGAAACATCTTTAATCAGAATTTCTGCTTTACTATTATATTTCTCCCAAAGGTAAATGAACACTTTGCACACGGCCTACTGGGCAGAGTGACACCCATTATCAGTAAAGTGTTTACACATGGATTAACTATAAAGTGGGTTTAATATAAAAACATAACTATAGAAACACTGTTAATCAGACAGTTACGTTATTACCTCTGCTTGTCTGCCACCTTCCTATAAAAGGTCCAGCGCTCCCTGCAAATTGACATTTCTGCTCCCATGGGCCATTATCACCTGAAAGATGCACAGTAAGACCTCAGATTCTCAGCTCTCCTGGTGTTGAAATGCTTTCACCCTATGAAAGTTTTAGCAGTTGTGAAAAACATTCATTATTCACTATGAACTGTAGAAAGCTATCAGTACAACCAAAGCATCCACAGGACTTTCAGTAGTAACATTCATAACTGACTCACCGGTAAACCATATGAGTGTGTTCTTCATGCTAAAGGCCTCAGTGGCAAGCTTTATAGACCCCACCAAAGTGTCCATATCTCTGAGACTGGCAGAATAGGCATCTTTTGCAGTTACGTTGAGAACACCATAGTGGAACAGAGGCACATGCATATGTGCCAGAGCCAAATATAACAGAAAAGGCTGCCCCCTATTTCTAGACACATGCGCGCACACACACACACCCAAAAGGCATATTTCACACAGTAGTGCTATAAACCATAACAATTCTTTTTATACTCTCTAACAACCTTTAAGAATTGAATTATTGAGAAGTGAATTATTTTTAAATTAACATATTAAACCTCTACACCTGATCAGTTTTTCATCATATGATTCATATGGCTCAGTACATAATATACAGTATATAATATTCAGCAGTTTTCTCCAATAATCATAATCAAAAGTAAAAGCGGGATACATACTTGGCAGTCAAAATCTGACTGACTGCTGCTTTAGCATATTGTCCTGTAAGGTCCCAGAGGTTCAAGGGTTGTTCAATTATAGTCTTGTTTTCAAAGAGGGGTAATGCTGTTTTAGTATCACATCCTCCATAATTCCTATTGAGAGGTTTGAAACATTGTAGTTGAAAAGTGCACAATTAACTGTACAACCTCTATCTTGGCCTCTGATGTGTAGGCTGAGCTGATGTGAGTTGGATGGCTGTGAGCACACCTGCTGTATATACTTTGCTCACATGGGAGACAGCTGGGAAGATCAAACCCGGGTTTGTCAGTGCAGCCCATGTCATTACTATATGGAATACCCAGGTAATAGTCAAAGCCTGTTGTGGAGAAAATGGGCTGTAGTTGAAGGTCTTTTTGATTTTCATGCTCTTTGTCTACATTATAACAACACAACAGTGTTTTAGGTTTTTTAACCATTGTGATATTCACAAAAAAAACAAAACAAAACAAGCAAAGACCAGATGCTTTAACAGAGCCAGTTTGTCATCACCAATGCACCAGTCTTAATTTTTAATGGCAAATTGCAAATTCATTGTCCAGATAGACTGGCTGACAATAATTCTATACATTTATTATGTGCCTTTTTATTTCTTACTTGAACCTCACACTGTGTGGGTTAAATGAACACATGAATATAGCACATTTCCCAAGCACATTTCCAGTGCTTTCCTTTAACTAATGCATCAACAGGAATTATATAATTGGCTCTTAAATAGGTAAAAACAGATCTCTGGCATTTAAAATATTATATAAATTCACTTAACTCTGTGGATTGGGTGGTAGGGACCATTGTGTCCAAGATGCCATTTTCCTGTAGAAAAAAAACCAACAAAAACTATTAAATGTATGAAATTTAAAAAACACTGAATTTGCAGTGCTTTATTGGTAATAATTACATAAAAAATATTATTACAGCTGCTGTGCTTTGCCCTATAGTATAGTTATAGTTATAGAATAGTTGTTGAGATCGAATGGTATCCACTAATCCGGAGTTAATAACACTATCGGGCCTTTCTGAGCTTGCTCAGTAAAAACCATCAAAATGTTATCCAGAGAGTAATGTGTTGGTCTGAATAGTGATTTAAAAGCATGCTACCAATCATGGCAGTGTAGTATCCAGTGTCATGCAGCAGCTGAGCAAATGTCGTCTCATTGAGTGGCAGCCCTCCAACAGAGCCTTTTCCAAAGTTGTGAGTGACTCCATTGCGTAAGCCATGTCTTCCGGTCAACAGAGAAGCACGCGAGGGAGAGCACGTTGAAGCAGGTGAGTGAAAGTCAGTAAACCTGCAAAACAACTGGACACAATCAGGAAAAAATAACTGGAGTCATGTAATAAAGTAGAAAACTTAAGTTACAAACTCAAACATCATGAGCAACATAATAGCAGTAATGTTGAATTATAAGTTATCAATGATCAAATCTACCTATTTAACCTATTTACCAGATTTATTTTATACATCACAATTTAAGTGAGACAAAATTCATACCACATGGTGTATATTCAAAATGCACACAGAATACAGTACCTAAAAAAACAGTAAAAATGTATTTTGTAACATTTTGAACACTTTGACATTAAATGCGGGCTGTAATGATTGTTTTAATCTTTTAATTTTAAAACTTTTTTATTTACGTCCTTATACTTTCCAGTCATATACAATCATACCATGATTTTCTTCCATGTTCCACTCTACCTTTTGCCTTGCAGTTTTAACCTGTTTAGCCATGGTGTGGTATCGTCAAACTGCTTTGTCCAGAGGTCTCCCCAACCAATATCGTCTGCCAGGACAATGATAAAATTGGGCCTCTCACTCATTTTCATTTCGTTCCCAAGACAATTATTAATGTAATACACCAGTCCTGACAACAGGGAGCCAAAGAGGAGCAGCGCACAGAATCCAGCTTCCGCCATTCTGCAATGCAAAATGTCTGTAGGAAAAAAAATTTAAAAATTACACAACCACATTCAAAAGCAGTCAAGAAATGGTTAACAGCTATTGGACTGCACAATATATTGCTCCTTACTTGTTAAAGTGAAAGCTTTTACAATACGTGACAATAACATGACTGAGATGCGAAGGATGCACACAATCTCTGCAACCAATCAATGAATTTTTTGTTTAAGTTAATTTTATGTAATAAATGTACATTAAACGGTGTTGTCACTGCAAAGTGTAGCAACATTAAACATCAATGTTGAAACAAATTACCTCCACGTATAGATTTTTAATTTTAATTAGAAAGCACCAGCTTTTTGCACTGTGTGAAAATCTAATTATGAAATGACCAACACAAATCTGAATCACCTTCTTATAGAAATTTACACCCCTGAAGATATGAGATTTGTTCTGACAGTGACAACATACACTTTATACTACATTATGTACAGTGTTTTGGAAAAGTTGGGGAATTCTTGGTCAAATTACATGTTTTGTTGATTACCTACTCTGATACATGGATGCCTGACCTCTCAACTTACAGGACTTGCTACACACAATCAAACAATAAGTGACTGAGTTAGAGGCCAATTTGCACTCAGTAGTAATGTATAGTAATGTAGCAATAATGATCAAGGAACAACTTATTATGCAGCCTTACAAACAGTGTGTAAATATTTTTAAATAGATTTTTAAGCACAAAAATAGTTATTATACCATGGAATACACAGTGTAAGAGTAAACTAAATGTAAAAACATTGAATAACACTGAGAAAACACTGTAAGAGCTTGTTCTAGACCAAGTTCACGCTAGACCATTACGAACCACTCGCTATCAACATTTTTTTTAATGTTTAAATGATATGACTGATTGGTGTAAATAAAGTAGAAACTGTAAAGACATCTGTGATGAGTTCCAGCTCAAGGGCCTCTATCCCATGTTTTTCTACATAAAATCCCCTATGTCTATGCAGAGTATGTGTTCTCTTCTGTGGGTCCTTGGAGACTTTTGAGCCCAGCAGTAATGGTTGTTGCATAACAGGCTAATAGACTTCACCTAATGTACCAGATCTCTTGCAAATCACTCAGCACAATCCAGGCCAATATAGATGCAGAAAGAGGCAGATAAATAGGTCCTATAATTTTAATACCAATTTCACTCCATAATAAACGTGGGTTCAGAGCAAGATTTCTCAATCTGTGCTGAGTGTAACCCAATCCTTAAAGTTCACATGGCTGTAACCTCCCACCGGGCGAGCTGCATGTTTTCACAGCAGCCCCAGCTCCAGACACCACATGCACTTTGGGCAGAGAGCACACTGCAGTGACTCCAAACAGATAAGTGTTTTTTCTCCTTAACCTGGAAGAACAGGTAAGATTTCTTCACTGCATATGGTCATGCAAAAATTGTAAACAACTGACTAAGTTTGATTAGGAGAAATGTATAATAAAATGGTTGACAAAGTAAAAAAATGTTTTTTTTTTTTATGGTTAAAACTTGGATGAACATCTCAAAGTGCTAATTTTAATCAATTATTTTTTGATTGAATGTAATTTTTATTCGAGGTGGTATTTAAGTTTCTATAGTTAAAATGAGAAATCTTGTGTGACAAAGTTTGAAATAATTATGTAAAAACTAATTTGATTTGATCAATTAAATAAAAATCTTTAGATTTGTGCTTAGATGAGCAAGCTGTCAGGATCAAAAGAATCTAAAAAAAGTTCAGAAATGTTACCGATAGGCAAACCATTTTTAAAGGTGGTCTCTGATTAGACCAGTTGTTTTCCACTGGGCAAAGTAACAACTGTCCTCTTTTGCCATGTTATTGATCTGGACACTGTTGACTGCTGTTGATGTGCTCTTTGCTGTGTCTGAAGACTGACTTTGCCACTTTGGGTGATTTCTAATAATACTTTCTAATCTGTGAAGTGACATTTGATCTGATGAGCTTAAACTAACTGTGACTGAGGTGACTCGTGAATCCTTTTTCATTTGATGAAATCACTTCTACTTATCCTCATTCTCGTGGTAAACAGAAATAGGAGCAGGGGGTCTAACGTACCTATCAGTGTGCTGGATTTTGCAAGGTCAGGAAATAATTTAAAATGATAAATTTACACGTCTCTGCAGCAGAGCAGAAGCAACTGCAGAGGTCTGCTGAATAACCAGTATGCGCCGGTATACGGGAGCCCCGCAGCTCATCGTGTGCTGATTTACACACAACACGTGCACTCCGCGAGCCTGACTGGAGGATCAGTGCGCATGCGCGTCTCAAACATCGCCGATGCGCTCTGCGGCTGCGTGACGACTTCTGATGGCGGAGCCAAACGAAAACACAGCAGCCTTTTTTGACGTTCAGAATAGGACCCGTAGCTGATAAAATTATTTTAATCTTGAACGATTCGACTGTGTCTCACCAAAAGCGGGATGTTTTGTTTTCAGCTGTTCGCTCCGACGGCGCTGCGCTGGGTGTTGTTGACACGCTGCTACGTCATGTTCTTGCCACGTGACCTAGAACTTTTAAATGGTTTATATTTACAGCTTTAGTTCACGCTTTGATCCAAAATGACTTAAAAGTGATCAAAAGCAGTCAAGCTAGTTTAGTAATAAGTTTACACGAATATATAAATACAACATGAAGGTAAAATTAAATGACATTAAAATGTATAAAAGTACAGTTTCTAAGTCGAAACAGCACAGCACACTGAAACAATGAAACGCAACCTCTGCTTTACCCCTAAACACACACCTTGCAGCAGGGGGCAGCTTCTTAAAGTGCCCAGGAAGCAGTGATGGGGACGGTACCTTGCTCAAGGTTACCTCAGAGCAATCTACTGGCTCATGGGATTCAAACCCATGACCATCCAATCCTGAGACCTGTTCCCTAACCACTAGGCCACCACTACCCTTGAGGTGCGGAAGTGGTGAGAAAGATGTTTACAGTATGAAATAGAAATGTTTCTGGTGTGAGGGGAGGAGGTCTTCAGTTTTCAAGAGCTTCCCTTCTCTGACAGTATTTTGTTACTCATTCCACCAAATGAGAAACTCTCTAAACTGAGATTGCCTCATATGAACGGACGACAGTGTAAGATGACATTCCTTAGAGGACTGTAATGACCAAGGAGTGAAAGCCTGTATGTTGGAGCTTTAATATGACTACCGTCAGTGACTTTAACTTTGCTATTTTAGTAAAAATTTTGGCTAAATAATTAGCAACGCCCTGTAATTAACCGCACAGAAATAGCGAGGGGGGAAAAAAAAAAAAAAAAAAAAAAAAAGTCCTAGCTAGTTTCTCTGAAAATCAAGCATCCACAGTTGTTAAACACCCTACTGTTGAACTTTTTAAATGTTCAGAAAGATTTTTTTTGCCTGGTTCACTGAGACCTCACCTGAGCACAAATGTAAAGAAAAAGTGAGGCTGACGGACTACTGAGTCCAAACATGTACAAACAATCAGAATTCCCTGTCTGATTGTAAATAATAAAAAAAATATTTGAAGCAAAATTCAATACTGAGGTAAGTCCCTGTTCTGACACAAGGAACACACACACACAAAGTAGTGGGCTTTAATGCCTGCACCCAGGTAGTGGTGGGTTACCTCAGGGAACCCACAACCTTCTGATCATGGGGTTTAGTCCCTAAACACTCGTCCACCACTGCCCAACTGTTAACATTAATTTGTGATAAATTACACCAGAATAAGCTGCTGTACGTAGTTACTCATCAGCCAAGCTTTAGTGAAAAGCAGTGATGTGATGGGTGATAAAATAGGAACACAGCTTATTCAGCAATACATATACACTTTAAAAAAGTAATAATTTGGCTACATTTTAAAATGGATTCTACTTTATAATTAACAATGACTATCTATTTTTATATACTTAAAAGTGTTTTAAAATGTATGTATTTCTCTTGAAACCATTTATCTAGGAAACGAGTTTGCTACAAATTTTTTGAGTTAACGGTGTTAGATTATTTGGATTCCACTTATGTTGTAGACTTACTTTATTGAGCACATCAGTTGATAATGAATTTCATTTAAAGTCGTTAAACAGCTAAATTATTATTAAACTGAAAGTTAAAATTATTTTCTTTTAAACGAGTAGAAAGGAGATAAATGGTGGAGGAAGCCATGGGTAATGAATTTAATATATAAAAAAAAAAAGGTTTGTCTGTTGTCTTAGTGATTGCCAGTCAAGCTTCATTTGTATGGTCTCTGAGATAAAACTAGACTGGCATAAAAAAAAATGGCAAGATAAAAAACCAGTTTAGAGAATCTACCATAAGACTCTACCAAAGTAATCGTAAGGTTTGAAAGCATCTGATGTTAAAAAAGCACACTATATTATCTGAGAAACATAGAAAACATGGGAGTAGTTAATTTTATCATTAATATAATTAATTTTAATAATTAATCAATTAAATCATTAATTTTTTTTAAAAGCAGAAAGTGTGCAGAAAATGTTTGACTTCATGAAAAGGTGACAGAAGTGAGAAATGCTACAAAATAAATTAACAGTAAAGGCTTTGCAGAACTTACAAAAACAATAACGAAACAATACAAAGACAATAATTAGCATATATAATTAATAATTAATAAGTACTGTGCTAAAGTCTTGAGCCATCTTTCATTTCTTAAAACAGTAGGTAGCTCGACTTTTACCTAGAACTGTACCTGGTGTTTAATTAACAGTCTAGTGGATTTTAGTTTCTAAAACAGACTGATTTTAATGGGTCACTCTTATTAAAAATGAAAAATAAGCACATAGAGTGGCTTTTGCTATTTAATAACACAAAGGTCTCAAAAATGTCATTATAATCATACTAGACATCGCATAATTTTATGCATGCCCCGAGTTAATTTTGTTTAATTTGTGATCTTTTTATTTCAGTTTTCACCTCACCCACCATGACATTTTGGATCTTCAGGAAAGACGGCTGCTTGGGACCTATAGTATATTCTGAAGTGCCAGATGGAGGCTGGGGTTGGCTTGTGGCTGTGGCCTTTTTTCTTGTGGAGGTCTTCACTTACGGGGTCATCAAATGCTTTGGGATTTTCCTCAACGATCTGATGTGCGAGTTTAATGAGAGCAACAGTCGAGTTTCATGGATAATCTCAATATGTGTGTTTGTAATGACTTTCACAGGTAAGACCCATATGGGCCATGGCCAAACCTTCAGTGGAAATCGTTCTTGATGTTTGTGTGCTCATCTGTTTACCTTCTCGTCCGTATACATAATGCTCTTCGCCTCAGCACCACTGTCAACTGTGCTGAGTAATCGATTTGGTTTCCAGCCAGTCGTGATACTTGGAGGATTCCTTATTTCTCTGGGAACAATCTCCACTGCATTTACCAGCTACATCACTCAGATTTACATCACTATTGGGATCATTGCTGGTAATCAGAATCCTATTTTCTAATAAGAGTTTTGAGTGAGGGAGAATATGTAATAATGTGGAGGAAGTGGTCAAAATCAGAAAACTGATTAAATGTGTTTATCAGACAATCAGATAACTATAGCATAGTAATATCACTTTCAAAGCAGCCAAACGCATAAGATGAATGTTATAACAGCAGATAACCCAGTATTATTTATTTGACATAAGTAATACAGTAATGAAATTATTGGTACACTTGGTAAAGATGGATGATGAAAAAAATGCCTTTGTCGTTAATTATCTTATTAGTCCACTAAAACAAGTGAAAAAATCTATAGCCTTTGGAAGAAAAATCCCAAGCATCTAGGATAGATGTTGATGATATAATTTTTCTGCATTATCTTTCTTATAGCTCCATACCATACCATATCTTTTTTGTCTTACCATAGAACCCAGTACCAGTTGAAGTTTAAGAAGCATTTACTGTAATCCTGATGTTCAGATTTGTGGTTCAATAAAGAAAAAGGCTCTGTTCTGGCATACTTTTTTGGAGACTCAGTGATCCTGCTGCTGAGAAACGTAGCTAATTAACCACGAGGACATTTTAATGACCCTTTTAAAACCCAACCACCAACTGTGCCAGTAATTACAGTTGGATATTTCATATTAAATAATATTCCATTTTAAATTGAATAAAAAATAGCTCATCCCTTTTTAAGAAAGGTTTATCATTGCTTTATAATTTGTCTCTTTGCAGGATTGGGCTACTGCTTGACGTTCCTACCAACAGTCACAATCCTGTCCCAGTATTTCAGTAAACGTCGCTCACTAGTGACTGCCATGGCTTCCACAGGAGAATCCTTTGCCATATTTGCTTTTGCCCCAGGTACGGACACTTATGATGATCACTTGATCCAAATGCAAATTAAGTTTCTTTGTGGAAAACCTAAGTTAGCCTAAATTAAAAGTTGCAACCAAGTCCTGAGACTATATATTCAGGCATATATGAATTCGAGTCATATATGAATATATGAATAAATTAATTCAGGCAAGAGTCTAAAATGGCATCACAAGCAAGTCAGCATGTATTTTTAGGCAAATGCATTGAAGTGTCAATAAAACAATCAAAAAAGAAGCACAAAATACCCATTTGCGCTAAATTTAGATGGCAACAAAAATGTAAATATTAGCTTCTAAGATCAACAACAGCTCAGCCACGAAGGAGCGCACCCCATAAATTCACAGTGTGAAGTCCTGATTACTAAAGCATGTAGCTCCAAAATGGCCCTGAAATAAACTTGAGAACTGTGCATTAGGAGCAACATTAAATCGGTTTCCATGGACAAGCAGCTGCACACAAGCCAGGACTTTAGAGGAATAGGAACAGGTTCTTTGGAGTAACAAATCTTACTTTAATATCTCAAAGTCTAATGGACGAATCTTTCTGGATTCGGCAGTAGGATCTCATAGGATAGCATGAACACTACTAACCTGAATCCATAGTGCCAACAGTTAAGTTTGATAGAGGGTGGGTAATGGTTTAGGGTGGTCAGGAAAAGGGCAAAGCCCTGAATGTTTCAGTTGGGGTAATTCCTTTGCATACAAAGACATTTTAGACCGTTATAAATTTATGAAAGGGCCTTACATGTGATTAGTTGGAAGTTCTTAACCTTGCATTAGAATATGTTCTTCAGCAAATAAGCATGCAACTATTTCAAAGTATTATTTTCTTCTTATTATTTTCCCTTCTAAAAGAACTAAATCCAGCTCAGTTTTTAACATGTATGAGGAAAGGGAATTTTATGTGCTGAATGATAAATAAGCAAAATAAAACATGTAGATACTGACCAAATGGCACAAATATAAATCAGTGTTTTGTGAGTAAAGAACTGGTTGAGTAAAGTGAATTGTACTTCCCATCACTAATGCACAAGACAGGAAACTGATCAAAGGAATATTGAAAAAAACATAAATGTTCTTTCACTTTGGGTCTCTAATTTTTTAAAATCAGTACTCAAGTTTGAATGTTTCCACACATTGGCAACATATTTTTCCCATATAGTGTTTGTGCATTTAATATCTATTTTAGAACATTTAATTTTTGTACTGTATTGGAGTAGCAATGGCCTAGTGGTTGGGGAGTTGGCCCCAGGATCAGAAAGTCATGGGTTTGAATCCCAGACCAGTAAGTTGTCCTGAAGTACCATCCCCTTCACTGCTCCCCCTGCTGCACATATTTGTGCATATTAGTAAAATGCAGAGGTGTAAGTTCATTGTGGTTCACTGTGTGTTGTGCTGTGTTTCACAATGACAAGAATGGTCACTTTCATGACTATTTCACATATCGTACTAAAGTAGCAGTAGTTTTAGAATTAGTGCATCTCTACTTAAGCAAATATCAAGATTCACTTCATGATCTTAATATATATATTCATTCACTTTTGCAGCATTCACAGAACTCAAGACACATATTGGTTGGAGACATACAATGCTAGTGCTTGGAATATTACAAGGAACAATTGTAGTCTGTGGACTTCTCCTTCGCACTTTGATCATCAACCCGACTACTACAGAGAGTTTTTCCCAACCTCTGAAATCTAAAAAGCAGAATATTATTAACTCTCTCCCTGATTCTGAACTTGGTGGTTCTTTAAGCTCTGGAGACTCTGGTGTACAGTCATTGGAGGGACCTGAACAGAACCATCAAGCAGTAGGACAGCAAAAAGAGCCGGAACTCCCTCGGATTACTCAAAGCCAACAGGACAAAGAGGAAGAGGGCAGAAGCAAACTCCTGGACCTAACAGTGCTGAAGGAAGGCAGCTTTGTGTGCTATGCTGCATTTGGTCTATTTGCAACACTTGGTTTCTTCGCTCCACAGCTCTATGTGGTAGAGCTCAGTGTGAGCCTAGGTACTGAAAGGGACAAGGCAGCCTATATGCTGTCAACAATGGCTGTGGCAGAGATCTTTGGCCGTCTGTCTATTGGCTGGATTCTGAGCTGGGGACCCATTAGGAAGATATTTGTCCTGCTTGGGTGTGTAATGCTGATGTGTCTGGTCCTTGTTCTCTTTACTGTGGTTAATGGTTTCTGGGGGCTGGCAGTTTGCTGTGTGCTCTATGGCTTCCTGCTTGGCAATATTGCTTCCACACACATCCCCATGCTGGCTGAGGAAGATGTGGTGGGTATCAAGAGAATGCCCTTAGCTGTGGGAGTTTATGTTTGCATCCAGAGTTTTGCAGGGCTTGCTGGACCACCTTTAGGAGGTAAGGAAATTTTTTCTGCTGTTTCTGTTATGAGCACACTTACCCAACATCTTCCAACAAATCCAAACAGAGGATTGGTGTTCAATCTCTATGTCTAGATAATGAGATGTGAAGGCCTTGGTCCATCACAGTGTGGCAATTTTCCTGCTCTGACCCACCCACCAAACCTGCCAAATAGTTGCTGATTTGGATCAGGTGTGCTTGAGTATGAAAATCACCAAAATATGCTGGACTTCTCAAAAAGAGGAACTTGCCATATATGTCACGAACACTGGTTATTAGAGAAAATAGGTTTTAGCTGTTGGGTTGATGTTCTCTGGCCTTTAGGATTAAAAACTAAAGATGACTTTTTTTTCTTTAAGAGATTTTATAACAATTACTAATTACTTTGGCTGAATGTTGGCTCATTCTTTGTCTGAAATTATTTCCAGGTGTTTTGGTGGACATTACTCAAAATTACAGCTCAGCTTTCTACTCTTGTGCTTTGGGAATGGGACTAGGTGCACTTTTCCTTGGGCTGGTACATCCAACGAAGACAGGCTGCCTGTGTGCTAAAAGGTTTCTAAGCCCTTGCCAGGACATCCCTGCAGTTGAGAATGTGAGTGAGGATAAAGTTATACCAGAGGAATTCCTAGATTTGGACATTCTCCAAAACCCCAAAGTTGAGACTGAAAAAAGCTCCTCTCCGGACTTAGCAGGGCAAATTTAGGAATGATCAGGTCAGCTGATCAAGTGAGACAATTGAATCACCTCACTGTAAGTGCTTATTAAGTTTTCATTATGCAGTTTTAGGCTGGCTTTGCTGATAAAATTAAAACTCACTGTATATCTAGAGGCTACACATGCATGGTACAGTAAACACAAAGCATAACATTTAAATAATTTAATTGTAATTCTTAAGTCATACTTCAAGATCTATTTATTGATTTCAACAAGGCTTTTACTGCTGGAGAATTTTGCACAATAACAGTTTCCTGATTAGAAACTGTTTCACGAACTTAATGTTCAGAGTTTGGGACCAATAATGTCCCTAAAGGACACACCACTTCAGAAACATTCAAAGTGAGACATCTCATGTTTAACAGTTCAAAGTCTGCTACTTAGGAATAAATAACCATGTGATTGTTTCTGACCCGCCAGTAAACTGATTAAAGTTAACTAAAATGTGAAAATCTATTCTGATATAAAGTAAAGGAATGTGAGAGAAACACCTCACGTATCACAGGTTTACACTGTGAACATATCAGTGTAAATGGTTCAGCCAGCCAGGAGTTAATTACTTTATAAGAACTGTGCCAGGAATGTGAATAAATTTTACAGAGCAAAAAGCTACAAACTAAACATAACTTGAATTTTGTATGTCTGGGATGGAAATTTAAGTGTGCATTTTCTCTAATGGTTAATGATTTTGCTAATTTTCTGTCTCTACTAAGGCAATACACTATGCAGAATTAAACATGATCACTTTTTTAAATTTATTGTTGACTTGAAATAAAATAACCTGCACAAATTGATGTTTAATTTTACAATGATTAAACTTTCAATTAGTTTAATTATGGACATTCAAGGTGCAAAAAGAAAAGGCAAATAAAGATTGTTTTTGTTTGGTCTGAATTACCAGATCCAACATATATTGTATACACAAAAACCTTTACATTTATTGTCCTTACTAGACAGTTAAAGTTAAAATATTTCATCTTCCAGTATACTCAAACACTTACATAACCATTGTCTGAAGTCTTGGAAAGCTTGAGTGAGGGTACCCAAGTGTTGTCCAGAGCTGCTTGCTCCATCTTCTATCCAGTGTAGTAAAGCCTGTAAGAGGTACTCCTCATTAACCTACTGAGCGCCACGGATACATCATACACATTTATACAATCAGCTTAAATACCATCTGTTCAGTCTGTTCAGCTCTGACAGGGTAGAGCATCTAACGCATCAACTTTTTATTGGACAGATCATGCAAAGAATTCAACATCAAATGGAACCCTTGTGTATAAAAGAATAGGATAAGATAAACTTTGTGCCAACATAATCTCTCTCTGAGTTAAAGCGGAAATATTACAAGTAGTACACTGTCAGTGCTTGACATTCTGAACAAATGCAATTTGAGCCTCACATAGGTGTCCTGTTTGAGGTCTGAGGTAGGTGACCTGTGAAATGTTAGCAGTTTAGCAAAACTTCTCTTACCTTGTACCTCTCAGCTATCTTAAAGCCAATGGCAGACTGCAGCTTCCTCAAGCAGATAGGACAGACGTCTGGTGGCCGACGGTCTGATTCCTCTAAATGATTGGATCCTTGCATAACACACTGGAGCCACTGGCAGTGCTTGATACCAAAAATGTGTCCAATCTCATGAGTCAGGGTCTAACAGAGCAACAGCAAATCACACCCTTTATTCATTTCATGATCAGTTTATTTTGTAACACAGAGCTAAGAAAGGACAAGACTATCACTTTTTTCTTGATTATTGGAGGAAAATTATTTAAGATCTAAGACTTTCTACTACACTTAACTGAAGCACAAGGAAAGCTGCCACACCTTACATGATCGGAGGAGTAATGTGCTGGTGATTGGAGGTGTGTAGTAGCCCTGGAATACACTATAATCCCCTGACTTCAGGTTTATTGCTTTCTTCAGTTGCCCTGCATAATGCCTTGTGTAAAATTCATCGTCATATCGGGCAAAGCTAAAAACCCCCATTCCTGCAACACAAAGACTTGGTACTTAGGCCCCTATTCTGTCAAATAGCTTGAGCATTAATACACTCAAGGTAAATAGCAAGGCCTTAAAATTAAACTGAGTAATACCAGACCATGTAGATTTCCTTTTTATGGTTGTCATATGCTAACAGTAGGGATTTAAATCAGATATGCTGAAGCTGGCAGGTCTAATCAGCTAATCCAGAACAACAGGGATTAGAAATCTGAGCATGGAGAGTGGAAAATGTGAATCCATTTCACCTTCGGTGAGAGATGCTTGGCCAAAAACAAAATTCCAGGTGTCTTTTGGGTACAAATCAATCATCGTGATTCCCACAATACAAAATGCATCTTTTGGCTTCTTCTTTTTCAGAAAAAGCAGCAGCTCTCCTATGAACAGATGAAGAGAAAAGTTGTGGGTTCAAGACTGGTAGGAGGGAGACAATGAATGAAGAAGAAAGAACAACATACAATATTTGGAGCAATGTACTGTGCTTACTAAGATTCCCAAATAACTATCCAGCACTGTTCCGCCGAGCATACACTGCCCTCTGTAGGACACTGAGTGAAGAAAGGTATAAATAGATCTCTATAAATTCCAAAACATTCCTAACACTTACCAGCATGAAGCTGAAGGTTGTGTGTGTTGCTGTTGACACGGAAGGTGCATCCTGTAGAAGAGACCGTCACGGGTGGTAGGAGCTTAACCACCAGGCCGTAGTAGAACGCCTGACAGTATCCTCTTAGCCACTCCACATACTGTTCAGTGATCCCAGCTCCTTCCCCAAAAGAGCCTCCAGATGGCAAAAACCCACAACAGAATCACAAACAGTAAAAATATGTGCTGTGTGTCGGACCGTGTACTTTATGAGGCCTAAGCCCAGAGCAATTTCAACATACATCAGCTAACCCAAACCTTGGTTGATGAACCACATCTTTGTGATTGTGATGAGATTTAAGAGAGTGTTTTGCCCTTTTCACACTTATACATTTGGGAGAAGAAGAAAAAACACCTCTCAGTTTTGAGCATGGGCCTTGATACTAACCAATCGTCTGTATGTAAATAGTCTTGTGACCGTTGTTAGGTGTGCTGCGGTATGGGTTGCTGTAGAAACTCTCAAAGTCCTGTGACGCTTCAGGGTGAGAAGGAATCCAGTCTGAATCGGAGTGAACGGAGATGGGACTGAACAGAGGACTTTCAGGAAGAAGACCCTCCTCCAGCAGCCGCTTTTCTTCTCGGCTGTACAGCTCATAGGTCTGGATCAGGTCCTTGCGACTGGAAGAGAGAGCTAAGCGCAGTTTCTCCACAGGATGCTCAATCACCTGCATCTGGATAAAGACAGGACATAAGCAATTCAGCCATGGAACAAAACACAGCAGGTTATGAGCAATAACAGTGTTGTCTAACAATCCTCCAAGTCACCAGTCCTGTCTGGTCCCTGGACTTTATCTTCACAAATCTGAACTGGTTCTTACACGTTCAGACTCCTAAGAACGAGCCCTGCATTTTCACTTTCCAAATAAACAGGAATTTAATCTTACCTTCAGCTGAGATCTTTCAGCTCAGCTCCACTTTCATCGTGAATGTGATTTACTGAAGCTCGTGGCGTCAGAGAGAAGCTGAGGAAGGATCAGCGAGCTGCAAAAGCAAACAAACGACTAAAATGGATGATAATATAATAATAATCGTGTAGATCCTGCCACCCTAAGTGTGTGTATAACTGACAGGTTCAGGTGAGGTCCCTCTGCAACTCCAGGACTCCTCAGTAACGCCACAAGACTGTACAGCGGCTCAGACTAGTCACGTGACCAGCGTTGTGCCGTAACGAGTCAGTCTGCCTGTCGTGAAAGCACCCCTGGGGAAGGAAGACTAACCCCTAAAAAGATTGACGGAACTTTTTTTTTTTTAATAAAATTTTTGCTTATATATGTTTGTTTATAAGAATGCATTCATCTTTTCAACCCAATTATTTTACAAATGGACAAACGGATCCACGTTTTTAGACACAATGTTTACAAAACAACAATATTCTGTTCGAAATAAAGTCCAGAAATAATTATAAAGCTTTGGCGGTGTGGCCAAACCTGACGTAAGCAGCCTGTCTATGTTCAAACAAAGTTTTTTGAATTAGCTTCGCTTCAAATAATTTACACATAACTAGGGAAATTCTTTCAGCAAAGCCTAATTCCGGGGTGCATTTCACGGCACTCCTAATTATTGCGGCAGAACACCTGACAGTCGTAACTTCAGTACGGAACCATTTTCAAAGTTAAAGTCCCCATGCGGCGTAACACGACAAATCTGAAGCCACACCCTGAACCCAGACACTCGATCCTTATCTTAACATTTTTAAACGAATTTTTATTGCCCATCGGTGAGCAAGGACGAAAATGTAATTTTTTATTGGAGTCCCCGTTTTGTCTTTTCTGTAATTCACCAACAAACACACGCCTTTAAAAAAAAAAAACCCACCCCTACTGGGAGCGACGCTGCTAGTTTTCAAAATAAAAGTGGAGACAGACGGTTGAGGTTTTTTTTTTTTTTATCATAAAAGAAAGTGAAACTGAATTACCCTCACCTCGCCCACTCATCGAATTTCCGTCGTTTCTGTAAAAAAAAAAAAAAGTAATCTAAACAGACTAGACGTCATGATTACCCACCAAATTAGGATTTCATGATAAAATGACGTAAAAACAACTCGACAGGCATGCAATTTACAGAACACATAAAATAACAAATAAAGGACTTTCAAACAAAATTATTAAACAAGTATCATTGCAAAATATTCCGATTTAATGGACCAAGGGAGTTATACAAAAGCAACTGAAATAAGGAAATCAATATTGTACACAAAAAAATTAAACTGACAACTGTGGGCCATGATTGAAGTGAGATATTCTTTTGGAAACCAAAAAAGAAGGAAAAAAAAAAAAAAAAAAAGACCCCAGTGCCTGTCTTCAAGAAAGATCAGTTTACAGCGTAATTTAGATTACAGTAAAGTGATGACAGTCTTCTAATTCAAAAGTACAGTAAGGCTTAAATCATGATCAGACTCATTGAATACATATTCAACCAGGAAGCAAGATTTCTCAGCACATAGGTTGGAGATCAACAGCGGATTTTACCTAAAACTTGCAGCTGAACTGAGAATTTAAAAAAAGTTACTCTATAAAATAGCCCCAAGAATCAAATTAGATAATATGCATGCTGTTCTTCCAATTGGATTTTAAAAGAAAAATCTTAATGTCTGAACGGCTTAATCAGTATTTGAAACAAAATGCACTTCCTGCATTCCCAAAAAAATAAACCACACCACAAACCCTGAGGCAAAACTGACCACTTTAGCCAACATAAACTAAGACTTAAGGTAATTTTGGCTTCTGAAGTGAATCTGACATGATAAATGCATATGTACACATGTATCTAACTCTGGTAAATTATTATATAAACACCTTAGGAGGGTTTTCAGAGACAATGCATAAATCACTTTAAAAGAAAATTTAAAGTGAAAAATTGTCAGGCTGTGATTCAAAATTATAGACAAGGGATCTGTACAACTTACATTCTGTATAACAAAAGGATATCATTAAAGATTTTCCCTTTTTGATTTAAAAAAAAAAAAAAAAAAAAAAAAAAAAAAAAGGAAAACCACACACACACACACACACACACAGGTACCTTAACTAGGACACTGCACTTTTAGTTCAAGTGCACGGAGATCATTTTCTGGAGGGTGGTAATTAACAAGAAAAAGGAAAAGGCAACACTTAACTTTGATTAACCCTTAAGCGGAGGGGGGGGGATTTTAAAAATCCAATGATCAATGGTCACACAATGATCAATGGTCTACAATGCATATTTACAGCCCTGAGTCTCAGAATTTAACCAAGGTTAAATCAAGCTTACAGCCAGTCAGCTAGCAGTTGGAGTGTGACTCTGAACGTATAATTCAGCTTCATTTACTGCTCAGCAACATGCCCCTGCCTGTCCCACAAAAATGAAGGCCAGATGCTTTAAAAAAGAAAAAGGTCACTAAAGTTAATAAAAAAAATAATTCATACCAAAACAACTTTCCCCCACAGATATTCACGAACAAGAGAGGCTAACTTTAGTAGCCTGCTGTCCTCCTTTTTCATATTACAATTGCTAGGTGAAAAGAAAATACACAACAGGATGCGGAAATTATCATTTTGTAACAGTAGAAAAAAAAAACAACAAAAAAAAAAACCAAAACCTTGTAAAATTTTAATGGCCTGGCATCTTCAAATAAATAATTATTAACCACAACAAAATTAAGTGTGGAGTGGTAATGACAGGACTAAAAGAGACAAAAAGCATGTCATGCCACAACGTCAGTAAAAGTGTGTGGGTGAAAACAAACCCAGTTGGTCCTCCAGAACGGGCAGAAGGCAACACTGAGAGGGAGCTTGTTAAAGTAGTCTTATATACCTGTGGCAAAACCAAACTGTCCCATGTTTTACATTTCAGGGGTTTTACTCAATCATGCTTCATGTCATATAGAAGCCCAAAAAAAAAAAAAAAAACACATCACTCATTAAATTGGAATGATTGTAAAGGACGTGATCTCTCATTGTAACATGAGCTGCTTCAAATTTTCATGCAAAATAGTGTCCTTGACATCACGGAAGACAAGTCGGATGTTCTCTGTGTTAATGGCAGTGGTAAAGTGATAGTACAGTGGTTTCTGCTGCTCACGGCGCTTGCTGCGAAAGCACTCCACTAGGAACTTCTTCACTTCAGACAGATCGTGCGGGTCTCCCGTGTATTCATTGAAATAGTCTTTGATAGACACGAGCTTAACTTTCTCTTCCAGCAAGTCCATCTTATTGAGAAAGAGGATGATTGATGCGTTTGAAAACACGCGATTGTTGACAATGGTCTCAAATATGTTGAGCGATTCCATAAGCCTGTTGGTTTGACGGTCCTCCATAAGAACTTGATCAAACTCACTGGATGAGACAAGGAAGAGGACAGAAGTGACACAGTCAAAGCACTCAAACCACCGACGACGCTCTGACCGCTGACCGCCCACGTCCACCATCTTGAAAGGAACATTCCTGATCTCAAAGTCATACTCATGGATGCCCTTGGTGGGTTTTCGTGCCAAAAGTATGTCCTGCTGTGTTGGTAAGTAGTCCTAACAGTAAGATGAAAATGACAGAATATCATTACATAGAAAAATCAATAACCGCATGAACAAAAACTATTCTTAAATACTTTATTCACAAGGCGTTTAAGGGTGGGAAAGAGTCATTACCTCAGCCCCGATTCTGTCCAAACCGTCCAGAAAATACTTTACAGATTCACCCTAAAGACAAAGAAAAACAAATTTCTATATTCAGGCTGTTACTGCAACTACAATACAAATACAATGTACAAAAAAAAAAAAAAAAAAAAAAAAAAAAAATTATATATATATATTAAAGATATGTTAAGGTTTAATCAATCCACAATATTTCATATTTCACTCTAAGCTAATTAAGTAATGAAGTGAAGGTTTATCAGTTTAATGCAATGCAAGTAAAATACCATATAAAATGTTGACTTTTGTGGTAAATCAGTTAAAAATGCACCAACTGTTAAGTTGATCGGGGCTTTTCAAGCCACTTTAAATTGTTTCTGGCGTAACAATTGTGACCCTTGTCCCAGAGACCTCAATCCTGGACCCTGAACAATAAACCTTCCATTTCCCCTCCAATCTCTTATAACCAGGAAAAAGCCTCAGTTTTAACATTTCGTTGTGTTTATGAGGTGTAGTTGTAGATATAAATGTATATAAGTTCCCATCAAATCTTTACCCCTGACAGAATGACTTTACATAAAATGTCTAACTCAAAAACTGGGATAATTTGGCAAAAAGAAAAAGTAAATTTATGATATTAAAAAAAATCAAAAAAGGTCCATAGCTTTTGAATTTGAAGAAAGAAAAACAAAACAGAAAAAAACAACAGGGAAATTCCTGTGACCACATGACAAGTTTCACTTTCAGATGGAGATTTCAGTGCTACATGCTAACTGCTAATATCCAAAACTGTTACAGTGGAAGAAAGAGAGAATATTCAGTAAAAAAGAAAGAGGCTAAAATTTCTCTTTCGTTTGATAGACGTTGTAATTTCACAATGTCATGACGATGCCAGCAGAAGAGCTGGGAAGGTGGTGTCTGATATTTTCCCTGAACACACTCAAATCACATCAAGCACTAAGTTGTCATTCACATTTAATGACGGGTGACTTTAGTCCAAACATCCATCAGGTTGGTTGTTCACCCATCCATGAAAGCATGACGTACAGGAGCTCTACACTGTGGTATTTTTTTGTTTCCCACGTGGGGAACTAATTGTCTTTTATGGTTCTTCACTTTGAGGTTACAAAGCAATGCTGTGTCAGTTTCAGCCATATTGATAAAAACAGGTAAATGCAGTGAATGTCATTTACTGATGTTGAGGCTGTTTGAAATGAAGTTTCTTCTCAGCAAATGTTGTTTCAGCCTGAAAAGCATTCACAAAGCTGTACAAAAAAAAAAGATTCCCTTTGGTATCATTTTAAGAGGATCACAACAAGCCAGTGTAATACCCGTGTCGTTACTTTCCTGCACTTAAAGAGTAAATGTAAAGATCATCTAAAATCACAACACCACGATGGATTTGTTAGATTATCCTCTTGAATTTTACCAACCCCCCCCCCCCCAAAAAAAACAACATGATAAATACTGTGGACTTCAATTCCTCTTCTAATGAATGACCAAAGGTGTACGGTACGATGCTGGGAAAAGTTTTTTTCCTTGCTTTCCCCACAAAACACTAAACAGTATAAAGCGATTAAAGAGATCAACATTCTTAAACAGAGAGCTCGACCCCCCCCCCACCTACAATCTCGCTGTTAAACACGCCACACAAACACCTTGTGCAATCCCTCTTTTAGACTGTAAACAGGGGATTCAACAAGCACACAGATTTCATGAAAACTAAACAGAGCTTGCCCAAAAAATAAAATAATATGACACCCTGATGTGACTGATAAACTCTGCCGGGGACAAGGCTGGGTGTTTGCAGGCTCACCAGCTGAAACTCTCGCCGTCTGTCATAAGCAGACTGGATGCCGCTGTCAGCCCAAAGGGCGAGGATTGGTTTCAGGTAACTCTGGAAGACTTTGGTCTCCACTCCCCGGGACATCAGGGAGGAACGTGTGTCGAAGCCCATCATTTTCTCCCCGTAGGTCTGGTTAGAAGGGTCTCCCCAAGGGATGTGCAGCTTCTCCCTGGCGTCCACCAGCACCCGCACTCCTGCACACAAAACCCAAAGCAGGAAAACTCAGAGAGAACAGGAGAGAGTGTCTGATCACCTGCAAAAGTTGGGAAAAGCTGCATTTAGGAGCACACAGCAACCAACATGTCACATTGGTGAAGCAGCTGAGAGGGCCTTGGTGCTGGAAGCTGCTGCTGTTTGCCCGGGAGGGGCAGGACAGGGAGACACAGCCCTGATTTAGGTGGACTTGAGGTGTGCAGCAGATCTGAGAGAAGTCGAGCGAGTTCTGTCGCCCTCAGACCTGAGTTTACCAAGGCCAGGTCTTCAGAGATCCTGTACTCAGCTGTAATGAAGAAAGGGCCTCGAGGGTTTGGGCTGAAGGCTTTGTGTGAAAGTAGAGGCGCGGCGCTAACTCGAGTACAGCCCGAGACACGGTCACCTCAACAGTTTCACTCTGAAATTACTTCGCTAAAGGACACCGTGGACAGCCACAAACCGACCCGTACCCTCACTTTCCCCCTACCTTTGATAATGTTGCTGTAGATCGTGGTCCGGAACTCCTCTTTGGCCCGCTGGTCGAAGTCCTGCCCGTGAATTATGCGCATTTGTTTGAGGAAAGTTGACTTGCCGCTCTCGCCCGCTCCTAAAAGTAAAATCTTCACCTGTCTCTTCACATATGTCTTCTCCCGGGAGAGGCGTCTGTCGATGTCCCTGGACCTTCTCTGCTGCTCAGCCTCGCTGCTGGAGAGAAAACAAGCGGGGAGACATATTAACGTCTGAGAGGGCAGGAAATCAGCCATTTTTGTACGAAACAACTTCAGGGATCCATCACTCGCGAGAGCGCGCCCTGCTCCGTGCGCGTGCACAAATCTGGGCGGTGACTCAGGGCGCCGAGGTTTAACTTAAAAAAAAAAAAAAAAAAAAACTGTTCCTAAAACTCACAAGACTCAAACCAAGAGAATAAAACTGCTTTTCGATCAAGCGCGGGGGAAACCGCGAGGTTGTGTTATTATTTCCACGTTTAGGCCAACTTAGGAAGATCGAGGTCGAAGTTTAGCCTCTGAGTCCGACTTGGCCGTTCCACCTTAAGCAGCAGCGCTGGCGCCTCGTGTGTCTCACGGTCGCCTGAATGGAGCCGCTGTACCATTTAAGGTGGAACGGAAAAACCAGCAAGAGTAGCCCACAAGCCGCGGGGATAGCTACACGTACAAACAAACGTATAACGTTACTTTAGTAGAAGTAACGGCTAGAAAGCTAGATATAAACTCGACGTCCTGTGTTTTTAGTAGTTTTTGTAAGATTTGCCAATTACGTTTATTTATGTATTTATTTTTTGCGAAAACAAGCCTGGTTTCACATTATTAAAGGGGAATGGGTTGAACGTTTTGTTTGAGTAGGATTTAGTATGAAATGAGTGATCAGAAAAGTTTGAATGGCTTTGAACAACTGACAAAAATCAGTGAATGAAAACCATCGAGCCCGAAGCTGGAAAATGGCGCCCCCTGTTGGTCGGCCGCTCGGATGCAGGATGTGACTGGTTTGACTTGTAGGAGCGGTGCTGCCCACTGATTGGTGGAAACACCCACGGCTCTCTCTCTCTCTCTCTCTCTCTCTCTCTCTCTCTCTCTCTCTCTCTCTCTCTGAGTATCAATAATAAAAAGATCAGGCAGGATTAGAAAGGCTCCGGCGTCTGTCCGAGGAGCCTGTGCATGTTGGCTGTTCGGCGGTCATCACCAGACTGTCAGGTCTGCCCGAAAACCAGACATGACCATAAGAAACGTGCGGGATCACGGACAGCGGTACAGACCGCGGATGGCTTGTCTGAAGAAGGTGGGTTGAATGCATGAATGGAGAGGTAGAGAAACACCGTCATCTGAGGTAGATGGTGATCAACAAAGCGCGTCTTGTCCTTTACGTGCTCGTTCTGTCTATAAATGTGAACTATTCCTTCAATAATTCTGCAAAATTGAGTGGGCTTCCTGCGGGACACTGATACACCTGACTTGGTGCTTTTATTGTAAATTATTGCAAGCACCATCTCCCCATGTCAATATTCTGACTGTGTTTCTACAGGTAGCTGTTTATTTTGATTGTTATTAAGTATATCTTGCTCTACTTAAAAATCATGAAATATAAAAATGAGTAAAGTGTTAGAAATTAACAGCATTATTGTAACTTGAGTTTTTTTTTTTTTTAATCTATAAATTATGTTTCTTAATCTTGTCCCTGGCCTCACACTGCCATACACGGTTCCTCCAACACACCTGCTCCGGCTACTGAAGGGCTCTATCATCAGCTGATGTGTTGGATCCAGTGTTTTTCTGTACAGTCCTGTTACTAGGAGCGTATGCACACCGATCAGCCATAACATTAAGACTACTGAGAGATTAAAAGAATAACATGTTCTCTTTACAGTGGCGCTGGTCGGAGGAGTGGGTATTATTAGGCAGTAAGTGACCAGTTGAGGTGCTCCAAACAGGAAAAATGGGCGAGTGAATGGATCTGAGTGACTTTGACAAGGGCTAAATAGATGAATAGATGACAGGTGCCAGGACCTTTCAGAATCTGCAAGTCTTGTGGGGTGTTTCTGGTATGAAGTGGTTAGCTGCCTGTCAAAAGCGCTCCAAGGAAGGACAGCCCGCAACAGGGTCATGGAGACCCAAGTCACACTGATGTGTTCCTCTTATATAATGTTCCCACAATAACGTGCTCAAGGTGTTGATATAAGCTCCAAATTCCCCAGATCTCATCCTAACCAAGCGTCTTTGAGATGCACGAGTCTTTTGCATTGTCACTACTCAGTGGGAACAGTTTTGAAGGTGCTCTGATCCAGTTGTATAGCCATCCCAGTTTGGCTGGTCTCTCAGATTAGTTTCTTCCCTTTAACACATCAACATCAAGACTTCACTTGCTGCCTTAAATATAGCATCCCTTGACATCCCGTTACAGATAATTAGCGTTATTGGCCTGCTAGTGCTTTTATTATCGTGGCTGAAACATTTTAATTTCAAATATGTTAGTGTAAATAATTACTACACAGTTTAAAAATAATATGAATGGAATCTGCTGTGTTTGTGAGTGTGTGGATGTGTGTTGTTTATATTTTCCCTTCTCTCAGCAAGTTTAATACAGTTGATACAGTATAAGGTCAGTGTGTACTTAATGGTATTAGTCCAGCTTTATCACCAGCCTCAGGTCTCTTAAGATATTGCACTGGGTGATGCAGAAAAACAGTTCAAAGTAAACAAATGCAATACGACTGCTTACTGGTCCTCTAAACCTAATATTGATGGTAATTGTCCAGTCGCAGAGCTCATTGTGATCCAGATGATGGTGCATGTTTCCCCAAACAGCCTTCAAAAGTCAGAGACCCTGACAATGCAAGTAGAGACTTCAAACGGCCCAAAGGAGTAACCAGTCAATCAGGGACGTATTTCAAAGGGGTCAACCACACACCTTTCATGGCATGAAACAGCATATGAGAGAGCATTAGTGACGGCTCCATGTTTGAAAATTGTCCAATAGGAAGAGTTCAAAAAAGAACTATGTTTGCAAAAGAGATGTGTGAGTATGAAGAACCTTTAAAGTATAAAGATTTTTGATACGGTGTAAAGGTTCTTCACACTCACAAAAACATCTAAAAGCAATGGAGGATATAACCTTAAAGACGTTTAAAGAGCCCTTATTCTGGTGTAAAGGTTCTACACCAGTTTAAGGGTTCTTTAAACTTCGTAAAGGTTCATCACACTCTAATATTCCATTTTCTGAAGAACCATCTGTTGCTTTGTTTTTTTTTGTTTTTTTTTTATGGGAACCAAAAGTGGCTTTTCTGTGCACTAAAGACTCCTTCATGATTTTAAAAAGTGTACTCTTTTTGCAGTGTGTTTTTTGTTTTTGTTTTTTGTTTAAAAAAAGTGTATTATTAGTCACTCTTAGAAATATACCCTTGTAAAAACAGAAGCAGGCTAATGACCAAGCTGGAATCTGTCAAGATTACATTGGTGTTAAACATTGCAATCCTTTAAAGAAATCGAGGGGTTTGTAGCTCATCTACAGTGAGCAACAAGAAAAATATAAATGTAGACATGAGTTTCTGACGCAAACTTCTGGGTCATAGTGTTGCATTTACCTAAAGAATTTGTAAACTGAATCTCTGTCACAAATGCATTATATGATTTTCCATCAAGAATAATTATTTCAGCATAGAACAGGAAAGAAAAACATCAGCCGTTTGACTTATTTTATAAGAGAGTTTTAAGCTGACAGATTTTATCTTCTATTACTTAATACAGGGAAATATTTTCTATGGTAATTGACTATATAGTGCATATGAAGCAGATATAGATAAGGCTGAACATTTCTGGTGTATTCCTTTAATACACCTCTGAACTGGAAACCATGAAGTTTAAAAATGATTGGTTTCATTTATAACTAGAAGTTTTGCCTTCTGTTTCTTTTATTTTGTTAAACTGGTAGGTGGAAGCAGTGGTTTTGGAGATGCAAGACCCCAGGAGTGGGCTGAAATCTCAGACGCAGAGGCTGGTTATCACCACCATCCCTCATGCCATCACGGGTAAGACCTGAATGCCTGTCAATGGCTTACCCTTCTGTGGATATGTGGACTGCTGATGTGTGCTGAATGTAAAAACAAACTCATGAGAAATGGAAAGTCTTGTATAGCATCTTTGATACAACTAGCTTTAAGCTTTACTGTTGAGTTTCTCCCACGCGCAATAATTTCTTCAGCAAGATTACTTTAACTGTGCTAGGTATTCCTGGCAGTCCATGCATTACAGACCTCTAATGTAGGTCTAGGTCTGAAGTATCTATTGCCATGACAACCTCTGAGCAGCTGGCTGCAATGACTCCCTCCTCCAGGCTCTGTGGTCTCAGGGTGAAGAGCATTTCTCCTATCTATTCTTAAAGCCTCACTGCTTCATGACCACCAAAAGCTTGAGAAATATGAAAGGGTATATTGTACTGGCTATATAAGCATTTTATATGGCAAAAAAAACCCCAAAAAAACAAGGTACTTGAGTATGCCAAACATACTAGGTCATGGTATGCTTTTAATATAAGGTTTTTAGAGGTTTTCAAAGACATCAGCCAAAAACACCTGAAAACTTGACAAGCATGTTGATTTTTTAATTCGGTCTTTGTCACAATGAAGGACAGCAAATAAATGATTAAATATTATAATAGCATAATGAACCAATATTCATTTGGTTACTTGTTGCTGTTTGATTTCTGGAAACTGGAAGTTGTTGTTTACAGGTTTTCTTTAACTGGTGTAAACAGCTATTTTAATGATATTAGTGCTTGTGTTCCAGAAGTACAGATTGCTCTCACCACATACTCAGAGAACTGTAGCATAATATAACTTATTTTTACACATTACCATATTGCCGACTCTTACATTTATTGTTTATGTTTCTAAAATCTACTCTTATGTGGAATAATGCACACAGATAACGTCAAGTACTGGCTTATGATTTATAGCTATTAATCTAAGACATTTTATTCAGTCCTTGCTATGATTTATTCATTAACTGCTATGATTTTTCAAGGGTTTTTCTTGTAACTACCATGATTTATTCTTTAATTACCATGATTCATTCTGTAACTACCATTATGTATTCCTTAACTCTTTAATTTTAAGGCCTAGTGGTAAGGGAGTTGGCCGCAGGATCAAAAGGTTGTGGGTTCGAACCCAGACCCGTAGGTTGCCCTGAGGTACCCTTGAACAAGGTACCGTCCCTATCACAGCTCCCTGGGAGCTTTCAGTAGCTGCCTGCTGCACGTTTGTGTATAGGTAAAATGCAGAGGTTAAATTTCATTGTGTCTGACTTCATTTTACAATGACAAGAATAGTGACTCTTACTTTTTTCACTCTATTCGTTATGGGTCATGAAACTAAAATGTAAGTTACTAGCGTGTACCCACCGACAGGTTCTTCACACTAAGCAGTTTTGCTATCATATATTTTTAAACACTGTTTATGGTTTTTGGCCTGAATAGGACACAGAGTGTGTTCATGAATGATTTAGTGAAATCACGTGGCTCAGGTCAGGAGGTCCACCCACCTGACCCACTAATGAAGCTGCTCTGATTCACTCACGCAGACTACAGCTCATTTGGCTCCAATTAAAAGAGCTCCTGCTGGTCACACACCAGCAAACCCAGTTGTGACTTGACAGCTATTGGAAGAATCCTCCTAGATCTTCATCTGATTCCCTTTTACTGCTACATGCATGTTTTAAAAACACGAACTGAAATAAATATTGAAACAAAGACATGAATTCTGCTAGATTTTGAATGAGCCCCCTTTGAATAGAGTTCATTTTCCAGGTTCATTGACAGGTTCTTTACAAACATACTTATACATTTAAAATAAAAAGTTCATAAAAGAATCTTGGCTTGGATATATGATTCTGGAAAAAAGGGGTATTGAAACCTCTGTATTATTTGTTGATTCCTTGACGCCAAATCAGTCTGTCAATGGAAACACTGTCTTTCTTTGCTGCAAGTCAACATTTCACTAGGCCAACAGGGTTTTATTGCCTAAGCCCAGTCCAAAAGACCCACCTGCTATACATACTTTTGTACTGTCCCCGCATGTAAAACACCACACTCAAATAATCAGCTGATCATCAAGTTATTTTTCACTGAATTAAGTGTGTTAGCATAAGAAATACAGTGCATAAAGGTTCTCCTTTTCAGTGTCTGCTGCTGTTTTTATCAGCTCACTCTTGTGAGTTCAATATTAGACGTAATGGTGTGTGTATCCCCTGCAGGTGAGCTGCAAGTAATTAAAGCCAACTGTCCCACCCGCTGTTGTAACTCTTTATACAAGCTTTGTCAGGGATGGCTATCTCTTGCGGAGAGGTTTTGATGAAATTTTTTTATTACACTGATGCCTCATTCCCTAAGTGCAACCATGTTTTTCTTCACCATCCAGGTGAAGATATTGTTGAATGGATTGCCAATCATTTCAAAACTGATGCTGCTGGTAAGTGGTAATAGTTTAGTCTGATCTATGCTACCAGTGTCATAACAAAACCCAAACCTCTGGAATGATATCTAACAAATTTGTATATCATTATAAAAATAGAAATATTTAATTCTTAGCCATTTAAGACCAATTGTATTGGTCTATTCATCATGATATATTCCCAAAAGGCAAAGTGTTCAACAGTATTAAAGAACACATGCCCTCATTGTTGGTTGTCACATGACATTTTGTTTTTTACTGAATTCATTCATTATATCACTTTCAGTCGCTTGAAGCATCATCCATCCTATTGTTTTTTCTACAGTAAGATATGGAGATCTGTGTTAAAACCAGTTACTTGATCAGGCAAGACATGGTTTTTGTCAAAATTCAAATTTCTTAGCTTACATTTTGAGCTTTTGATATAAAAGATCCCTTCAATAAAGTTGCAAAAACTTGCCAATGATGTTTAGAACACAGTATTTAATATTTATAAATTGTATATTTATATATTTAATATTTATATATTATATATACATATAGCTGAGCACTACAGGCAGCCTTCTTAGACCAAAGAGTAACTTTTTAAAAATTTAATTCTTTTAGGAGTAGGACTGCTAATTTAAATCAGTTTTATGACACCAAACATAAATACAGAGGAATCTGTTTTAGCATCAGACTTCCCAATCCCTGGTTTGTCTGCAGTTCCCTGGAAATATAAAGATCTAGTGTTTGCAACATTAGGCTTATAGCTTCAGTGAGAAACAATAAAGTAAAATCTTGAGTTGTAAGTGTCTTTATTAATTGACTACATCTGGGGTAAATGCAAAATTGTATATGTGTATGTAAACACGTAGCAATTATACATTGGGACAGTGGTGGCCTAGTGGTTAGGGAATTAGGGAGTTGGCCCAGGGTCGAAGATTGTGGGTTCGATTCCCTCACCAGTTGGTTGCCCTGAGGTACCCTTGAGCAAGGTACAGTCCCCGTCACTGCTCCCCTGGCACTTTCAATAGCTGCCCCCTGCTGCACATGTGTGTAAGGGTGAAATGGGGAGGTTGAATTTCGTTTTGTTGTGCTGCGCTGTGTTTCACAATGACAAGGGTAGTCACTTTCACTTTTTCCACTTTCAATTATAACACGCATGAAATAATGTCATTTTCACATTTCATTATAGAGGCCCGAGCTATGGGCACCATGATGGTGGCCTTTGGATATATTTATCCACTGCAGGATCACAAGAAACTCATTATCAAACCAGATGCTTCACTGTATCGATTTCAGGTACCCAGCATGAATTCTGTCCTCAGTTTGTATATGACATTGCATCTGTTACATCAAGAGCTTAGCATTCAGTTCACTTAATATTCATAAAAAGATGCACCTTATTTATCTACTTACTCCATGTTGAGCAGAATGTCCCATTTTATTACACAGACACCATATTTCTGGCCTGCACAGCAGTGGCCAGTGGAGGACACAGACTATGGTCAGAAAACAGTCTATATATTAATTCTTAAAACATTCTGATTTTCCAATTTTCAATGTAATAGATTATTATTATCCTTTTATGTATGTGATAATATCATCATTATGTTTTCTGCATTTTCAAGCAATATACTTGGCAAAGAGAAATATACGTAAAAAGGGGATGTTAGAGCTGTATGAACAGGTAATGCTTCTATGATATCCGATGCCTCTATAAATACTCTCACATCATATCAGTTAATTAGAGAGCATTGTTTCCATGGTATCCATCTCTAGTAGCCCTTTGCACAGGAATTAATAAAGAATGAGTTTTTAATTTCAGGAGCAGTACAATAATCTTCACAAATGGATGAACCACAAGTGGGACTTCATTGTGATGCAGGCCAAAGAACAATACAGGTCAGGCTGTTAAAAAAAGTCAGTTGTATTGTTTTGAATGGATTTGAACCATAGTACAAATATATAAGAATGAAATTGATAAATAACTTCCACCATTATACAAAAAGCTGAAAGGCGATTATTGTATGGTTTTTTGTGTAGACGCACACATTTACATTGGCACAGTTGTGCCAATTCAAAACTTTATTTTACAGTGTATATTGTATGTAATCCTTTACAGAATTTTGGATATTGTTCACATGCTGTGTGTTTGCCTTCAAGGTGTACACATTTTGTCCAGATTTGTTTTGGATTTCCCTCTTGAAAATGTGTGTATAAAAAATAGTTTGGGGATTATTGACTGGAACTTTATGGATATTTTGCAGTGTTTACTCTGTGTTTTTCCACAGGGCAGGAAAAGAGAGGAAGAAACCAGATCGTGTGGTGTTTGACTGCCAAGAGAGGGCCTACTGGGTCATACACAGACCTCCAGTGAGTTAAAAAGACAACAGGTGCTTTTTCTAGTGGTGAAAGAAATCTAAATGAGCATCTGTAAATCTTAAAGGAACAAAATTTCTGAAAGTGCTCTAGGCATTTTGTGTCTTTTCTAGTCCAGCACAGGAAAACCTTTTGAACTTGTTCAGTATGCGGTAGAGCAGAAAAATACACATACAGGGCCCTGGCAACCACTGTCTCTACTGTATAATGTGAAATCATCAAGCTGCTGAAAAACCTGATATTTCTCACTAAAGTGAAAAAATGCAATCAATAATTTGCCCAATAAAATGCAGAGCGAGTGATATTTCTACTTAAATAATTACTAATTGCAATGCTTTACTCTCTTGCATGATTCACTGAATAGCCAGGGACAATTAGTGGGATGGATTATGGACTGGAACGGCTGGTAGATCCTAATCAAGAGGAGGTAAAAAGGTAAGTTTTGCTGTTTTTCAATGCCATTTATGCTCAGCATTGAGACAACTTCAAATCTGTAGTTCAGTTTTTTCAGTTAGTTTTTTGTTGTTAATAAATGACAAAAATATGGCCAAATGCAAAAGGGTGTTTATTTTGTCTACATACACAGCAGTAACCTTTCTTTACTGTGACGAAATCATGCTAACATAAATAATCTTCCCCTCTTGTGAGCTTAGGCTGAGGAATATTTGCTGTAACACTGCATCATGCTTCTACTATTGTCCAGAGTCTTCCATCTAAAAATTTATTTAACACTTGTGATTTTATCAATTTTGTTTGGTGCACCAGTTTAGTTATTAAATTATTTATTTATTTAGTGATATTGTGTATTTCATCTTACATGCAGAATTGTGTGGCAAGGTATTGCACCACAGCCTCCATAGTTTAATTACAGCCTGCTAAAACTAAGTTCATGTAGTAGGGAGCAAAAGGATCTAGTCTGTCAAGGACACATTTAGTCTATCAGCTTATATACAAGAGGATTTATGGTGTGATAATCTTACTGTTACTGCACACCAGGAGGGCTTTCTAAAATTAGATGTCATCCTCTGCACAGGCTGATGATTGGCCAGCATACATGACTGGCATTTTGGTTAACAATAAACCATCATGTTCAATGAGGAAATAGATCATTCTGTGTTTATTGCCTGAGAATGTTTTTCTTTTCTCTTTTTTTTCTAGATTTTATCTAAAATGCAGAAAGGAATATCAGCAGTGTGAGAAAAGTTTCTTTTTTGACCTTTGACCTCATCTAGTGAATTTACATCAAAACAGAGATTACCCTCTCACATTTTTACCCAAAAAGCATTCCCTTTATATATGATCAGAAAAAAAATTACTTTCATAGTAAACAATTGTCTCCCTAAGGCACAGAAGTCCTTAAGGTCCAATTATGCATCTTACGTCAGTTTTAATCATACACATCATTCTCTTTCTCAGTAGAAAGGGGAAAATTACATCATTTCATAGCTCAACCTTATTCAGCAGACAAAACTGAAAGAAAAACACTGGAGTCAGTTTATATGGTCAATGCATCTTAAAAATACAGCTGCAAAGGAATATGGGACAACTGTAGTTTAAAATTAAAGGCACTGAAGATGTAGCACTTGAGGGAATCACCACTTTTTTCACAGCATGTGAAAAATTTAAATTGGACTTGATATAGTCAGTGCCCACAATAACGCTGATGAGACTATTTTTGCAAGGTGAGCTTGGCACAAGAATATAAACGTGTTTGTATTTTGCAATTGTTTTCTCACACAATAATGAATTATTCAGTATTACACTTCATTCTGTCATCATTTAAAGGAGTATTTTCTTAGTCACTGTGTTTTGTCAAATTGATTTATTTTTTAGAAGAAAACATCTGACTACTACAGAAGAATAGTAAGTGGTCATCGTACTTATCATTTGGTTTTAAATTATAGTAGTTATACATGTTACATACAGAACATCTAATGTGATTTCATTATTAATAATAAGTCTGACCACTTGTTACTTTATTTTCCTTCTTCTGCAGATAATTTTCACTCAGCAATGCATCATGAGGCCTAGAGTGAAATCATCAGTGTCCATTGGAGCGTATGTCATAGAAACCTTTTTTATCTAAAAACCTAGGGCAATGTTATGCTCCTATATGTTATAGCAATGATTTTTAATTGATTTTATCTTTTGTTTATTTTGTATCATTTTGGCATTTATATTTGAAATTAAATTAATTTAAATATATTTTAATTTTATACATTTAATTTTAAATATATTAAAAGTGCATTTTAGATAAAATTGTACTGTTATATTTTACTATTACAGACTTGTGAAGTACACCACAACCTACAAGCAGCATGACCCTTTTCTTTATCCATGCCTTCCAAGTAACCCATGGTTAACCGATGATGTGACATACTGGCAGCTTAACATGCCAAAGTGAGGCTCAGTTATTTACAGAAGTTTGAGTTTTACCATTAAAATGGCACATCTTTATGTTTTCATTTATTGATTAAAGAGTTTGACAAACTTTTGTTTGTGTGACTCAAAGTGTTGAGAATCCTACAACAATGAGAGTAGAGCGCTGGACTTTTAGCTTTGGTGAGTTGCTGAGTGACCCTCGTGGACGAGCCGATTTCCGTCTTTTCCTGAAGAAAGAGTTCAGTGGTATGTAGACTTTGCATTTCTGAACCACGCAAAGTAAAAGCCACACAGTTTTAGGCTAAACTGGCTAAATGCTGATTCTATATGTAAGATGATTTGAAATTTATTTCTGCTGATTAAAAGGGGAGAACCTTGCATTTTGGGAAGCATGTGAAGATCTGAAATGGGGTGCTGCAGCTACAATGCAAGAGAAAGCTCAACAAATCTACAAGTAAGCTTTATACTAATTATTTGTGACAGAAATGGCTGAAAACAGCCTAGAGCACCGGATTGTTGTTTTAAATGTTTAAATGATTGTTTAAACATTTGTTTAAATGATTATCCACCTCAGCTATCTTAAGAAATGTATTACAATGCAACGTTTTTTAGATACTCAATATGTATCATTTTTCAGATTCTTTTTCAGTTTCTGAATATCACTATAAAAACTGTAGAAAATCTACAGTAAAATGAACATTAAAACATTTTAATTAAAAGTTTTTGTAGTTTTCTCTTGTTGTAATGTTGTCAGTATTACCAGAATTTAATATGATATCACCTAAAATAAGGTACTTTAAGGGTTATCAATTATGTAGACACTTTTATTTTTTATGTGATTGAGGAGTCCTGGCTAGCCGGTTGGGACTAAACTGGGTACTTATTGGGCACTTATAACAAATCAAATTGGAGCAAAGATTTTGAAAATGTATTTTGTTGACTTGACCTTTGTTTCAGAACTTTCCTGGCTCGTGGAGCCCCCCGCTGGATCAACATAGATGGAAAGACTATGGAGATTACTGTGAAGGGTCTGTCTCACCCTCATCGGTATGTTCTGGATGCTGCGCAGACCCACATCTACATGCTGATGAAAAAGGTCAGCCGTGTCCCTTGAAACCTATGACATCAGTCAGCCATTCACTATTCTAGTCGCTTCTACAGCCACAAACCTAAAATTAGCATTTCTTTTCTTTAAGGATTCATATGGCCGATATCTGAAGTCCCCTGTGTTTAAGGAGACACAGAAGAAAGCTGTTGCTCCAGAGCCACACAGATTCAGGTTAGCTATAAAGCTTTAGGAAAAATAATCTCTTTATGAAACTTAAAAGGTGCCTGTAAAGGACCAGTTGGCACACAATGCTCATCAGAGCACAAATGTCATAATACATGAAACATTTTGTCCCTTCTCAGTGAAGCCCAGCTGGAGCAGAATGCTAAGAAGCGAAGGCCCAGCCTGAGCCCCATCATCCTGAGGCAGCAGGAAGAGGAGCAGAAGGCCAAACTGGCTGCCAGCGGCCCTGTGGACATAACACAGGTTATGAGCAAACTGGCCCAGAAAAAGGGGACTGAATATAAGAGTTAGATAATAAGACTGAAGAGGCATTATTTTTTTTTAAATACAGAAATAGAGGCTGGTCTCTTAGTAAGAAAATCAGTTATGAACTGATAATAGCAGAAAATACTGGATCAGATATTGGAAAAGAAACAAACCTGAAGTCTCCAAAAGAGTTGTTTGTGACACAGCATTAATATTAAACAAGTAATGTTGATCATTTAATTGCAACAATAGTCCAACATAATTGCCGAAATAGCTAACAAGTATTACAAAATAATTAAAATAGCTTTATTTAACTTTTAAAAATAAAAAACTGCAGTTTTGTACAAGCATAAAATGAAAACATTACTATTAGAAGGTCTTACTTCAAATAATCACCTTAGCTCATTATCAGTATCTGGCAATAGTTAAGTATTGTTTAAGAAAAAGGCACCATGCAAGTAATACTTTTAACTAGCAATATATGTACGTCTATGCACTGTATCGTGATTTAAGTGCTGGTTGTAAGATCTACTTTAGACAAAAGGCTTCGCAATGGCTGCTAATGGTCTTTAATTTAATGTTCTTCTGTCTTATGTTTTAAAGTCCACATGCTAGCATTGTGTATAACAACATAAGACTGTCAGATCCCTCTGTTCTGTTATTCTGTGTTTGCTCAGGTTCCATCTCGATTAAATCATTGTCCATTTCTGTGTTTTGTTTTGTTTTTTCTTATTTCTGTCTTAGTGTCTCTAGGGAGAGTTTTTTCATCCATGTAATAAAGTTTTGTGTATACACCAAAACCACTCATCTCCAGTGTGGTCATACTGTGTCTGCCATTCATAAGAATTTAGTATTGTTCTGTGTGAAATATGTTTTGTCATGACATCATCATGAGATTCCTGCATTGTGTTGCAATTTACCATAACAGACATATTTTACAGAAATATAAAAGCATTTTGTTTGTAATAGAATTTTAGCAACAGTGAATTCAACTTTAAGTGATATAAGAAAATTTAAAGCTGCATAAGTCAAAATTATAACTAATACTTCTTGGAAGTTGAATTATAAAACTGAGGATGTTTATTGAGGGTCTTGCTCTACCTACATTTTACTGCTCAGTGCACTGGACAGCTCAGCCAACTAACATTACATATATTTCTACATGTGTGGTTTATCCAAAGTATTATTTTAGTGATAAAAATATATCTAATAAATGTATCTACATACTGCATTTATTTACCTGTCCAGGAGGAATGCCTTTCTTTTGCGAGTAATTTAGCAATTGCAAAAATATTTTGTTGACCCTTGTTTTCTTGCCATTGGTTTCTGCTCTGTAGTGCAGTTTTCCAAAAGAGATTCCTCAGGCATATAATACATCTACATGGTCATGCTTAAACATTTTTTATCATATTTATACATATTTTAGATTATTTGTATTTGTAAGAAAGGGACTTTGAATTCCTCAAAAAGTCTCATTGCTACCTAAATGTATTTTTCATGTTAGTTTTTTATAGTTGTTACAATGACTGAAGAACCAAAGTCATAATTGCTGTTTTAAATGAAATGATTCAGCACTATTTCATGAATACAGAATTATAATCAGGTCTGTTCACAGCCCCTCTGTCCCTATCTCTATATCATCTATCTACTCCCAATGCAAGGTGCATTATCCTACTGAAAGAGGCACCAACCATTAAGGAAATATCATCTCCTTCCACTGTTTCATGGTCCAGTTACATTGCTCATGTATCTCTTATAGCCACTTTTGGTGGTGGACAGGCCCATGCTAGACATCAAAGAGGTAAACAGCTAGCAGCCAGTTTCTCTGCTCTCCTTTCTCTCCAGTGTTTTAGAATGTGGTGCGTTTAACCAACCTAACCTGTTTCTATCTCAAAACAGGCTTCACTACCCTAACTAGTCTGGATTAAAAGCAGAGCAACGTGCAGGAACTGCACTTCAGTGGGGAACTTCAAACAGCCAGATCAGCTAAGCTGTTCTTGGTTAAAATTCTTTTAGATTTTTTCCCAACTTGGTGTCACTAGCTTGTCTGACAATGGGTAGAGTTCTTCCTTGAGGGCTAAAATTATGAGATGCTTTAGAAAGGATCTTTATCTTCCCCCACAGACATTCCACTATTGTGTCAAAGAGTTCAGTACTTGGCACCCAACTATTTTCTTTTATATGCTCATTCTCTGGACAATATGTCTTCACATGGCTTCTTAAAGCAGTGTAATATCAATGTTTGCTCAGGTCCTTTTGCTTGCCCATTTTCCCTGCTTCCTACACATAAGCTGCAAACACTGCCTGTTCACTTGCTGCCCAGTAAATCCCAGCAGTTGACAGGTGCCAATGTAAGGAGATAATCAATGCTCCTCATTTCACCTATCAGTGGTTTTTAGTTGTGGTTTTAACTGTGGCTGTCCTTTATAGTATGTGTATGATCTTTTGATATGTGTATGTTTTCTATATTTACTATTTTCTTTTAACTTTTTGATTTATATACAGTTATATGACATAACACTACCCTCTGTGGCTGCTGTTCCCACAGCTGTGCAGGTATACTGCCCCTGTACCCCACCTGGCAGTGTACACAGGTATCTGTGAGAATCAGGCCACTGCATCTCCGGGGCTAATGACACTGCCCAACAGTGCTGCATGTCCTTCTCCCATCAGTGTAGCCATTGACAGCACCCCAGCCTCTGAGAGAAGATTCAACAGTGGGGGTCCCACCTCCTCTCATTTCCCCTCTATAGCTGAGAGCACTGAGGCATCTGCATCTGAGGGGAGCCAGCCACCTGCAACCAAGTCACGAGTAGCCCTCTCCCTGAGCCGTCTCCTCCGAAGAGGATGTAATGCCCCATCAGTGTTTGCCAGTCTGTCACCAAAATGTGCTGTTACTGCAGGAGGAGGGAGAGTACAACCACTCGGAGAGCCCCTAGCACAACCCCAGCCCAAGAGGATTGCAAAGTTAGTAAGACACAGGGCCCTCTTACACACACACATACACACACAAACACACACACACACACACACACACACACACACACACACACACACACACACACGTACACACCTACACACACGCAAACATTGATGGCCTTTTCAAAACTCTAGGGACATAAAAACAGGTTCAGACTTCAGTTCCACATTTTCACAATAACATGCTTTTTATGCAGTTGCATGCACATTTTTGGGCCTTGGCTCAGATTTTGTTTAGTTTTTTTAACTTTGTTTAGTTTTCTTAACATTTAACATATTTCTACAAATTATACATTTTGTGCCCAAGTAGCAAATATGTTCTGAATTCAATAAATTGAATAATATATATGAAAACAAAATAAAATGTAGAATATGAAAATTATTAGTATTTAATCTGTGATTTATATGCAGTTCATCCCATATATGTGTAAATCAGAATTTTTCTGAAAGCAAAATGGTTAAAAGTCCTTAAACAAGAAGAGAAAACCTTTGGCTGGCTACAAGAAATATAAATTGACAGTGTGTGCTCATGAAGTTTAATTTGTATTTTTATGCACACTGAATAACATGTTTCATAAAAAAAAAACACCTGCATTATAATTTCAGATATGTATTCACAGCCTCAAGGTTTAGATTTTACTGAAAGTCTTCACATTGTTCTTAATAATATAAACTGTTGCATCCAAAATAGATTTAAGGAATTAAAGAAATCAATGCCCTCATTGTTTTTATAGTGTGGGATACATGTTTTGCTGACAACTGTTTGAGGACCCTATGTAGGATAAACGGCTGGAAGAATGGATGCGTAGATGTTTTGCTGGTTTTGTTACTAATGTATTAAAATGTAACCTAATATCAAGTGTTATATTTTTCCCATATTGTACATCACTAAAATGTACTGAATAATAAGCCATAAGATTAATATCTGAACACAGTGTCTAAGGTCTGAGGAGTCATTAACAGATGTGTAATAACTAGTCACAAAAGTGTGGGTAATTAATAGTTATACAATTACTTAAGTCATTTATCTGCTTTGTATTTGGTCAGTACGATCGGCCTTGAAAACCATTCTCATTTCTCCTCCAGTTTTTTCCAGATCAAAGTGGACATCCCTCCTGAATGTCGTATCTACCCCATTGATTCAGAGGATGAAGAGGAAGAGAGTCTTGGTGCAGCCAGAGGAGGAGTGAAGGAGATCATTTGCCCTTGGGAAACGGTCACCAAACATGATGGAGCAGGATAGAGGGATCTACAGATCAGGGAAGAGGAAACATGGAGAGATGCTTGTGTGTCATGGTGTCACCATTTGTAGCACCCAGACATGCTCTAGAAGTCAACGATTGAAGTTACATGGTTTCAGACGTAACTGTCTATATTACTAATAGCTTTTAAGTAGTGCCTACATGTTCTAGTAGTTGGTGGAACAACTTGGTAATAAGATGGCTGTAGGATTTTACATCTGTTTGCCTGTCTGTGGTAAAAACATGAGAAGGCCTTATTTTAGAGGAGCTTTCTTTTTGCAACCTCGTCGTCAAATGGTTTAGTATTGCAAGATTTTGTACTTGGTATGTTCTTCATTTTATATCTATCAAAGATGCATTAATAGTCAATATTTTCATAGTTGTATCTTCAGTAAGACAGTACGGGAAACAGTTACTGTCTGAATGTACCTGAAACGTTTACAGTTCATTCCAGATTGCGAATGTAGTTATTGATCATTTTTGACTTGTGTAAGTGCCTCAATAAAACATGGAAACACAAGTTGTTTGTGTAAATCAATGCAGCACAGAGATGTTCAGCACTTCATTGTACAGTAGAGGTGATAGTCTTGAGCCCATTTTAATAAAAATAATAAAAAAAACTCTTCTTGCCTCTCTTAAGATTCCAGCAGGGGGAGCAAGATGTCCATCAGACTGAGGTGAAGGTGGTGAGTGGACAGGAAGGTAATTTTCTGTAAAACAGGTCTGAAATGAAATTCTGAACTAAACAGGCAGACAGGCAGACAGGCAGACAGGCAGATAGATAGATAGATAGATAGATAGATAGATAGATAGACAGACAGATAGATACATAGATAGATAGATAGAAAATGTGGTCTGAGATCTCACATGAAGTGTGTGTGCTTTCTAAGCATTTGTTCTTTTACAAATGTACATTTGCAGGCTTTTTAAGTTTGAAGTACATTATGGGAGAAGAAGTGCACTTGTAATTCAGCTTTGTTTTTTTCTATTTGGGTTCATTTTCATTGTGCAAAAATGATTCAGTACTGCTTTTTGATGGCCTTTGACTTCATTTCATTTCATACCACGACCGCTTTAAAATGAGAAGAAGCTTTTGACCATTTTCGGTTCCTGTGCTGAAATCTTTTCTTTTCTCTTCCGCTCACCCTGAATTTCTACTGGACTTCTGAGGAGAAAACACATCTTTGCCTTTCCTTCAGTAATAACAATGTAATAACACTCCTTTGTGTGAGTGTGTATGTTTGTGTGATTGTGTGTATGTTTGTGTGAGTGTGTATGTTTGTGTGATTGTGTGTGTTTGTGTGAGTGTGTATGTGTGAGTGTGTATGTTTGTGTGATTGTGTGTATGTTTGTGTGAGTGTGTATGTTTGTGTGATTGTGTGTATGTTTGTGTGATTGTGTGTATGTTTGTGTGATTGTGTGTATGTTTGTGTGAGTGAGAGTGTGGGTGTGTGTGAATGTTTGTGTGAGTGAGAGTGTGGGTGTGTGTGAATGTTTGTGTGTGTGAGAGTGCGGGTGTGTGTGAATGTTTGTGTGTGTGAGAGTGTGGGCGTGTGTGAATGTTTGTGTGAGTGAGAGTGTGTGTATGTGTGTGTGTGTGTGTTTGTTGAATCTGATGCGGTTGTTTGGTGAAATGATGTTAAGTAGTGTAGTGTTGACTGTCCTGGCGCCTGTGGGGGAGGAGGAGGAGGAGGAGGAGGAGGAGGAGGAGGAAGGGGGGGGCTCACCCGGAAGCAGTGGGCTCCTCACTGCGGCGCCGCTGCAGCCCGAACATGTCGGCTCACCAGTTCTGAATAAATGTCGGGTCTCAAAACCCAGCTCGTTGCCACATTTAGCCCCCCTCGACTAGGTAAGTTTGTTTTCAGAAATGTCAGGCAGGCTCACGAGCTCAGCGTTTTGGTTGTAGCGCATTCCGACACCGGAGAGAGCGCGAGGTTGGCGGAGTCCGGCTGCTGTTGGGAGAGAAGAGAAGAGCAGCTCCGCAGACACTTAGTCTCCACTTTGAACCCCATCTCCCCGCTGCAGCCTGTCCAAATGAACGTTTATACTCATGCTCACTTCCCTCTGGTCGTGTTTACGAGCTGTAAGAAACGTGTCTTTTTAAAAAATGCGTTTGTTTTCCTGGCCCTGCACTTCCTGTCGGGTCGCCATGCCGTGACAGATAATCTACAAGCTTAGCTCTCTCAGCGGCTACTCGGTGCAAACTGTTGCTACTTTAACTGATGTCTGTGCACGTCGGGCCTTCCTTTCACCCCCGGGCCTTAGTGACACTGGACGATAAAACAGGGCTTTTCTGTCCTCAAATCACTTCTGGGAGACACACCTACTCGCAGGCAACAGATGCCTGAAGGTTAGCGAGCTAGCTGCGGGGATAAACAGCGTGTCCGTTCGCAGGAGTGAAGTGCCGGGCCGGGAATCCACTTTAATCTGATCAATGTTTAATATCTCATGCTAATAAATCCTTTGTGTTTATTGAATGAGCCAGCATTAACCCTCTCCACGTTTCCGCTCCACATCCGCCCAGATCACTCAGAGTCGGCAGTTTTTCTTTCTTTCTGCTCTTTAGTTTCTTGTTCGTTTCTGTAAGAGTCTCATTTCTTGCTGATTATGCTGTGTGTATGTCCAGGAAGCATCGTCCAGCTGAATGTGGGCGTGGGTGAGGAATAAAGGTGTTGGTTCAGGATTGTTCATCAGAGTTCAGATCTAAAGAAACATCTGAATCGTTTAACACACTGACGATTTAACACACACTGTGCAGACACTGCGCTCTTTAAAGGCACACTTTTTATCCATCTTGTGTTCCTGCCTGTGTAGTCCAGATTATAGCCCACAGTCTGCTCTGTGGGGGAAGAAAAGGGCTCCCTTATTTCCTCTTCAGCATCCTCCCAGGTGAAGGCGTGCTTCATGGGCATCGTGTTTGCAGGGGATCTTAGACAGGCGTGGGCCTGCACAATGAGGAATGCGTTCTTCCCCTTACACGTTGCAGTAATAAGACTTCATGATACGTGTCTGAACACTGCCTTTCACTTGCACAGAGAAGCTCTTGCACACTGCAAGATGTGTCTGTGGTGGCCCCACAGGATGGAAAAGTTCCCTCACCTTATTATTAAATTCAAGAATTTGCTGTACTGTGTAAACATTTAAAAGGAACAACATTTACAAATGTCCGCTCATTCAGCCGCCACCTATTCACTCTGGAGTGATGAGGGGAGGTTCATTGCAGACCTCTCTCAGTCTACTGTTCTGCATGAAGCACAGTACAGTGCGGCTTGTTTAAATTGTGGAAGTACAGAAGTTGGAGGTGGTGAGAAAGGACAGGCAGGCTTGAAGGAGGAAGATGCAGAGAACAGGAAGAAATGGAAACGGATGATCCGCTGTGGCGACCCCTAAATGTGAGCAGTCAAAATTAAAAGAAGACAGAAGTTGGAAAATGGTCATGTAAAAATGTTTTGCTTCTGTTTTTGGTTCATAAACTCACAGGATTTCTAAAGGGGTCACAACATCGTTGCAACACATTTAAGCTGTTGTTTCTTGGAATCATGTCGGATTTGCCTGGTGCCTGCCTTTGCACATAGATGCTGCTTTATTTTACACAGTTGCAGAGATAACTTTCCTTTAATACTTTTTAGATTAGATGCAGTTAAAAGAGCTATTACAAAAAGGAAAGGCACTGATTTAATCATTAATTAACAAAGAAAAGCAACTCATTCCACTAAGGTTATTTTAGCATATGTGCAGCACGGAGCCAGTGCATTTTCTCTTTCAAAAATGGGTCAACATTGAATTCACCATGCAAAAGTAAAATTCTGATAGGCTTAACAGTAGACACTTGTAAATGGCCAGGGATGCAGAGATGCTTATCGTAGAACTTTGTTTAAAATAGACATGGCTCTTTCTCAGATAATACTTCAAGCAGTTATGAATATCATATTTGAGACTGTCTGAACTTTCTCTTGAACATCCACAGTCCAGTGATCCACACCGTGCACCAGGGTGCTGACAGAACTAACACCACCTCTTTTTTGTTCTTCTTTTTTTTCTGTGTTTATTTCTGAAGAAGTTGGTTGTGGGAAGCATTTGTTAATAGTGTGTATGTGCAACTGTATTTTGACTGTTCTCCTTGTTCATGAAACACTTCACAAGTGATTTCAGAGGTGAGATAGTTATTAAGTTACGTTACAAAGAGCAACAAGAGTTTATATCTGCTGGCAAATAATTGTCTTTTTTTTTTTTTTTTTTTTTCCAAAATGCAGATTGGGGGAATTTGAGTGAGCTGTTTTGTCAATTATGGTGTTTTCCTTTTGGAGAAAAGCTGTGCTTTTACTGAAGGTTATTCCTTCTAGATGCCTAACTTCCTTGAAATTTGAGATGTGGTTTGCCCAGCCTTGCACATTTGGGCATATGTGTAATTCAAGGCCAGGAGAGCTTAGATGTGACTCATTTTAGTTCAGCACTACAGTGTTGGGAATCTTCAAAAATGAATTCAGAGCACTGATCTAAATTTCAGACAGATGTACAGATCAGCACAGTTCCTCATTTCCTGCAAACCTTAATTTATTTTTGGCAGAAAATGTCAAATTCTTAAATTAGGTTTTCTTAAATTAGATTGTAATATGCACGTTATTGAGACACAATTACAAGTGATCCTTGATTGTGTTTCTTTCTCTTTATTTTCTAGATTTATAATTACAGCATTGATCGGCTACAGTTATGTTTTAAATTGTTAAAAGTTAACAATTTATGTAAGTCAAAATTTTGATGTACAATTGCAGTAGTATAGTGTTTGTTAATGTTTTGTCCTTGCGCAGCCAAGGGCATTTTCCCAGACTGGATGGTATTTTGTTTTGAAGCATTCCCTTCTGATACTCTCACCAAGTAATACAATTTGGCCCAAAAATGTCACACTGCTGATTTGCGTCATTTGGATCCGCTGAAAAACATTGCCTTTAGGGAAATTTGGCATCACAAACTGCTCAAACAGATTTTAAGGTAAAAGACACATCCTCTGATCTGGGGTGAATGAGGAAACGAGGCATCATTCTTTCTTTCCAACTGTTGGCGGCCTCAGACTTTTTACCTAATGTTATTTGGGCTGTGCATGTCCTCAGAGGTGTTGGTATTGTTCAAGTGGTGCTGCACACCATTAAGCATGTCTAAACTTGCTACATGCTCTATCTTTTTCTTCAGTGTGTGCCTTCTGTCTCCACAAGTTTAACAGAACATATAAGAACACCCAAAGTAACACGGCTAAATTGAAAAAAGATCATTGCTTTTGGGTTAATGGAATGGGTCACAGTGACCACAAGCCTTTTGCGGTAGCTCTGCTCTATTCTAGGCTGAATTTTCTGAAGACAAGCGAAACTGATAGAAAATTCTGCAGCAAGCATCACTTTAGCAGCTGACTTTAGGGCAGTTTGAATAGGAAAGAATGTTCTAGAACAATGTAAATGAAGGAGAACATCTTGGGACATCCCATCAAATCAGCATTTGTTTTGATTTTGTTTGCTAGAGTTCATTGGGTTAGTATGGTGTTGCCATTGGAATTCAACGGGAGTTTCTTGGGGAAGTATTATTAAAGAACTTGTATTCAATTGCTCAATGATCTCTCTGTTCTCTAACATTACCATCTCACTTGTACAAAATGTCAGACACTTTGCCTTCTCCTTGGCTCTGTCAGCATCTCACAATGTCTGATTCAAACTCACCTCTGTTTATGACCTGTTGCAGATCTGACTGTCAACACCCACCTGTCACGCTGGCAACCCCCAAGGCCCAGGCTGGGGAGGAGCTGAGCCCTGGCAGCATGGTGTCTGCCGTGGCCTCAGGCTCAGCTTCCAGCCCTCAGAGCGAGGCCGTCACTACTGAGCTAAAGGAGCTCTCCCTGCAGTCTGTGCCCAGTCTTCTGCCCTTGAGGGAGAGGAAGAATGGTGAGTTGGTAGACTATTAGCGGCTATCATTGCTGACCTAACTACAATTAGTTTTTATTTATAACTTCTAGGAAAGAGTACATCGTAAAAAATGATTCAGTTTGAACATTTTGGTGTAGATAAAAAAAAAAAAAAAAAAACCTGAATAACTGTAATGTTAAAGTAACCAGGGAAAATTATTTACACAGTGGGGAAATTTAAAATAATAAACAGGACACAGAGCTTTTTTTTGGATATTCAAATTTGAAATGTATACACTTTCTGTAAACATAACTTTCACCATCAGCTCATTCTTGAAACTTATTCACACATAGCTTATCAAGTGAAATAAAAAGTTCAGACTAGCTAATAAAACCCCAAACTGGGTTAATGATACGACAGCCTATACATTTACAATTTCATTATCATTATAACTTGTTTTAACTGTTGCTCTGTGCAGTATCTCAAAATAATGAACTTAATATAAACAAATCAAAATGACACATGCTTCATTCCTTGTTGGAAAATAAATTCTTTGTTTACAATCCCTCAGTTTGTTTAACCATTGTAAGAAACTTAATTTTATGTGCTTTTAGTGAAAAGTCAGTACAATAACAAGATTTTAAAACATTTATTTTGTAATCATTGGAAAGGAAGTGTTTTTTTATTACAGCGCTCCACATTTATAGGCCACACTTTTTGGATGTTTGTCATTTGACTAAAATGCTCTGGGGGTTTTTTCAGCTTGAGGTAGATTTTTATAAAAAAATTTTGAGAAATGCCTAACCGGAAATTTGTACTTAGATACTGTGACCCATGTATAAATCTGTGGAGTTTGCAAGTTGTGGATCTGTTGAGAATAAATTACAATGAAAGATTAGTGCTTGCCAGTTAGGGGCATGTCCCATCTCATAGTCTCTGGCTGGCAGCCACCACTCCTTTTCTTTCACACACTTCTGTCCTAGGGCTTTACTGCACTGAAGGGTTTTCTTATAGAAAACATGTTATAGCAGAACCATTCCTTATCTCTTAGACCAGAAACACTGTGACATAAGACTTTGTGCCTCAGGCTTTTGTCAGTTACATTTTCTATATTTGACAGAGGACTGTCTTCATTATTTTTCTTTGCATAGTGCAGAATAATATGTGGATATCTATGGCCACTGTGCTTAGTGAATATATCTGTATATAGAATCCATATCCAGTGGATAGTGGATGCACAATATTGACAAAAAGTATTATGATTATTTTAGTGCACATTACACCAAAAATATGTCTTGCATAGTGATAGTGTAGTGATTATGTGATAGGTAGATATGAAGGTGGGAATGGTCATTCAGTAATGGTAGTGCAGTTTTACTAGTGCATTTGAAACAGCTTTTGCCAAGACTTGTTTGGGAGAGTTATGGGAGAAGGATAAATGAGGTAATGAGAGAAACAAAACAGGGGAGTTTTTTCTAAAGACTAGGTTACATAACTTTGTATATAGAAGGAAAGGGGGCTGAGTAGAAAACACTCAGAGAGAGAATGGGAGGGAATGTTTTAGGGGCCAAAGGTGATCCTGAATGCAAGTTTTTTTTGCCGTCTGCTCTGACTTTTTTAACACTGACTTAAGACAGAGGGTTGGACAGGCACAACTTCTGAGCAGAAGGGCCCCCACCCGCTTTATGGGGGAAAATCCTTTTTCATGAAGCAGGAAAACTTCTAGAAGTTGGACAGTTAAACACTGAACAAGAAGGAAGAAATTGGCTAATAGAATGCTCAAATACTTGCACTGACACACACCCACTTAAGCTGGGCGTGCACACACACGCCAGCACAGGAGAGATTGGATGCAGTCAAAGGGAAGGTGAGAGGCAAAAAGACTTTTGGCTTTTTCTACATTCATTCTGCACGTTCTTCTTATTCGTCTGCTCATATTTTTCCTCCTTGCCTTATGTACTTCATGAGAGATTTCCCTTCCTTCTGAAGTAGGAAGGATATGGCCATATACTCAGGTACAGTCCTTACTTTTTGTTGTATATAATTTACATAGAACCACTTCTCTGGAGGTTGACTGAGGGTGTGGTGACTGTGATTGAGGTAACAGTGTTATCGTTTAATCGTTCAGCTCACTGTTCTTAGAATTCATATACAGGTTTTACAGCCATGTTCTCTTTGAGGTTTCCCAAGACTGCTAAAATTATTGCTCTAAAACTAGTTTCAGTTCTGCACTCTGGTACTACTTGAAGCAACGGAAGGCACTTTGGTAAAATTGGTCAGTCATGACAGGTCAGAGTTGCAAATAACCATTATTGGAACATAGATTTTAAATGATGGTTCAAGTGTTTGTTTTTCTAACAATTCTCAGTTAACAGTAAAAGTTTAGGAATTCTTTTGTTGCTAATGCATTTTGCATTTTAAGCTAAGTTTCAAAAATGATGCTGTAACCTGAACTTCTTCCAGCTGGAAGGGGTGGGGTTTGAAATGATGGATAGGATAAGTCCTGTCTGTCTCTTTCTCTAAACCAGCTGAGTGCTCCCTGGGGAATGGGAGTGGAGCTCTAACTATTAGAGACCAAGGATCAATCTGACATCAGTGTAGAAGGCCTGGGATTGAAAGAAACAGATGTAATGGTCTTCTGTTTCAGGGCCTGATGTGTTAAATTAGCAGGCCCTGAAACTTGAGGGAGTGTTGCTTAATGAGAAAAAAGTGAATTAAAATGATTGTAGCATCAGAGTGCAACATAACAACATTTTTAAGCTAGTCCACTATACATCAAGGATTGTTTTTTCCGGTCTCTGCTTTTTTTTTTTCCATTTTCTTTGGCTTTTGAATGTTTTTCAGTGGGTCATGTTCTGTTCTTAACTTGTGTCAATGTACTGTCACTGTAGTTGGGTAAAAGGCCCACTAGTTTTGATTAGATTTGTTTGGAGTGCACTTAAGTACTTTCCATGCTATAGGCGGGGCAGTAACTGGTACCAATTACGGTCAGTTGTTATGTTGCTTCAGTATTGATTTTCAAATACATTTCAAAGACATTGCACAGACTTCAGCTCTGATAACAATTTCTGTTTATATCATGTTTTAAGCAGTCATCTGGTGACAGTTGACATCAGATACATGTATGCTTCAGCCTGGAACCTCGCACATAACAATGCAGAGGCAGTTTTGCAGAAGTATGCAACTATTTACATATTTTTGTATCTGCCTGTTTTTGTTTCTTTTTTTTTTTTCCTTCTATAGAGATGCAAAAGCACTTATCATTAGGGATGGTATAATGCAGAGATGTGTGGGTGTTAGTATTCTGAAGGTTTGGCTGCATTAAGTGTTACTGCTGTTTTTCAGCACCCTTACTGCTCTGTCTCTGAGCTTCTCTGTGGTTTTCTGTGTTATGTAACACCATGGGATGAATGCCAGATCCAGCTCCAGCATGCTTACACAGGCCCAAAACAGAGTGGGATGGATGGTGTAGGAGAACAAGGGAATGAAAGGCAGGACAACAGAACCCTTCTGGTCTACACTGAGCAGATAACATGAACAGCTGGGCTTAATTTCCCAGCATGCCTGTCCATGCTTGTATGCAGTTTAGCCTCATCATTTACCAATAGCAAAATGGTTCTTGATGATGATTATTATGTTTAGAAATTTCTCTCCAAAGATTATAAAACATAAAAAATAGAACACAAATGTGCACCCAAGAAAAGATATGGCTTAGCATTTGAAAGCAAGCACTGATCATACGGGATCAGATAGACCTCATGTTATAAGGTCCTCTTTAAAAACCTGTATCAGTGCAGCTTTGACTTGCATGTTTTAATTTTTGGTTTGGTGAGCCAAACTCAGTGAAGCAATCATGTCCCAGAGCTATAGAAAGGGCCCTATCAGCCAGATGTTCTTTCAGCACTTTTTCTCATGCATTTTTGCGGCCAGGGCTGATAGACTAATTGTGTGGCCTAGAAACATTATTACTAGCTATAATGTGACATGCAGCTTTCATTAGTTACAGTTTGATTGTGCCATATTTCGTTAAGAGAACTTAAGTGTGGTGTTCCATAGCATTTTTGGATCTAGTTCTTTTAGTGCTGTATTTCTAACACCTTCCAGTTCAAATGCAAGTGGACTGCCCATTCAAAACAATATTTGCTAGTAGTTGAGTGGAACATTTGCAAGAATTTCTAGACCAAAATACAAACATCTTATATAGTAGAATGTTTCCTCGTTAAATTTATTCCTTCTATTTTTGGTGGAAGGGGCAGCGGTAGCCTAGTGGTTAGGGTGTTGGCCACGTGATCGGCGGATCGGGGGTTCGAACCCCTTCCCGGTGGGTTGCCCTGAGGTACCCTTGAGCAAGGTGCCGTCCCCGTCCCGCTTCTCCCTGCGATGGGCTGGCGACCTGTCCAGGGTGCGTCCCCCGTCCTCGCCCTGTGTGCGCTGGCTTGGACACCAGCACTCCCCCGCGACCCCGTTTGGGACAAGCGGCAGATAATGGATGGATGGATTTTTGGTGGATGTACTACAATAGTAGTTCTCATTTTCAAGACACTTATTAGAAGTCTTTTGCTCCAATACATGTGACACTGGACCACTCAAATCAAACTTTGTTTTAGGATTCATGCATTACATTATTACATTTAGCTGTGATTTTGAAGTACAGTCTGTAGCTTGGAATGACCAGTATGGCAATATTTGTTTAATAAATTAAGCCAGTTTCATATAATGAGCTTTCATTATATAATGTACTTTTCTGACCTCATCATGATATTGTCAGTGTATATTGTGAAATGTAGAATAAAAAACATTTGTACCATTTTGTTTGGCATAATTATAATTTTTGGTGTTGGCTAAACTGGTTATGTAATGTTTTTTTGTTTTTTTTTTCAGTTAAAGGTGAATCTGTTCCAAATACCAAACATACCTGTTGGAATGCCTTTGCCAGTTTATCAGTGGTAAACAACAAGAGCTGAAAGTGAAGCGATAGGGATCACTATGACATACCTCAGGCTCCTTCCTGAAGAGACAGTTATGATAAGGTCAAGGCTGGTTGAAGCACACAACTAGAGTCAACTGTTTTTGAAAAAACTTGTGCAGAGGAGCATTTAGGTTTTGTAACACAGACTGCAGACAGGCTTTAATGGAACTTAGAAGTAGGGCAGGGGGTCGAGGGGTTCAGATTAAAATGATTTCAACTGTTATTTGCTGTGACAAAACTAGAAAGCCTGGATGTGAATGTCTTCCTAAAACCAAATTTGCAGAATAAACCTTAACCTCTTTGTTTGAGTGCCTCCTGTAAGCAGGGAGATCTAATTTCATCTTCCTATTTCTCTCATCTTCTCTTTTCCTGTAATCTTCCCTCGAAGGACTAATAAGAAGCACACTGATGGGATGTGTGTTTTTGATTGATTTTTACTTGTTTGCATTTGCAGTCTGATCCCATTATCTTGTGTAAACCTTGTGCAGTCTACTTATTTGCAGTGATGCGATTTAGCATTTAGTGATGTGTTTTCCAGCAGGATGAGAGTAAAGCAGCATCTTTTTTACATTCACACACAAAATTTTCACTTATCATAATGACATGTTTTCTGCTCTGTTGCTAGGGCTTGTGCCTTTTGCACTTCCTAGTCTGAAAAGATATGAGAAAAACAGTGTTGGAATGTGACATCTTGAGATTCCCAGTGGTGTGTTAGGGGTGATGAACTCTTTTTTTTCCCATCCTGACTGCAGGACAGAATGACTCTGGTGCAGGAAAACCTGACGTGCATGTGCAGTTGAACAGGGAGGAGTATTTTGAAGATTCTGAATGCAGGGAATTCCTGTGGAGAGAGTTCTCAGTTGGCTTGGTTTTATATAGGGAGGTATAAAAGTGATTATTAAAAACAATGGCTCTATAAAAACAGAAAAGACACCCTGTTTGTAGGCTAGAATAAGTTAGAATAAGTTCTGGAGGTTCCTGTGATGCTTTTCCATCCTGGTTTTAGCATTTGGGTACCGTATGATCTATATGAGGATTTAATTGCATATGTTATATTTACATCTATTAAAACCCCTTAAATCAACTTCAGAACTTATACAATTCATCGTTAATTACTGTTGTAGGCATATTACATACATTGCAGTACTCATGATGATTAATATGTACTCACTGTCCGTCATTTCAGAGTTATGAAATGTGTAGGACAAGTGGACTTCGGTCATGTTTTCTGCAGTGCTCTGTTTAAAGAAGGTGGTGATTCTATGCTTGTGGCTAGATTTGAGCTGATTATAGGCCGTGTAAGACTTCCTCTGAGGTCAGTGTAGCATTTGACATTCAACACTTGACAGCCTTTCTGTTTGATTGACATCCGCACAGCAAACATTTTAGGGTTGGTGGGAATTTCTTATAATCCATTAAATCCAATAAATGTAATATAACAAAACCCTGCCACCAGATGCACTTTCTGCATAAGATTCCACAGTCAGTAATCTTGTTATATTCAAAATTTTAAGTGTTGCTAATGACATAATGGAAAACGGATTTACATTTTTGTGGTTTTTTTTTTATTGTGTTGTCTATTGTTTTACCTGCAATTAATTTAAGTACTGTGATCCCTTATACATACCTATGAAACCATACCTTCAAAATTGCCTTTTTCAAGCAAATCAGTTTTCAGTTCATGTTCAACTAGAACAGGTTTCAACTGGAAACCTTAGAGGTCTTCTGAAAGTATGTAGATACTTCCTATCAATGATGAAAGTGAATGTTCACAGTGTTAAAAATTGTATGTGTTCCTAAACTTGGGCGTCTTTCTGAAATGTAAGTCGATTTTTTTGTGTGTGTCATCATAATTGCGGGTGTCCTGGTGCAAGGATATGTGTGAGTAATTCTATCCATTGCTTGCACAGGTGATACTGAGCTGAATATAGAGCCCTTTGGCCAGCTGGCTTTGCTATTTTAAACTGGGAGAGGACCCAAGAGGGGGGCTGGGGTTGACCTCACCAGCATTCTGCAGGAGCCACTTGAAGGAAAGGTGTTACTTGGAAATGTCCCTTGAAAACTCCTGCACCTCCTGCAGAGGGTCGGAAAGGTCTAGAGAAATTACCTCTTTTTTTGTTTTTTTTTTCCTTGCCATTTACCACTTAATGCTGGATTTTTCATTAGTAGGAGAGCCTGTTGGGTCTTGCCACTCAAAACAAACCTTGCAAAAATAACATTTTCTAGTTGGTTTGTGGTCAATATACTGTTAAAACAAAAACGAGTCAACACAGAGAAAAATGTTATTAGCAAACACAATGATATCTAACTTACTTACCCCTGGTTACTTTAAATCTTTGTACAACTTTTAAATACAGGTTGTTTTGTTGCCTTTCTTTTTGTCACAGTGTAGAGTAATCAGCTGTATGCTTTTGGCGACTAGACTTTACCTTCATAAATAAAAGTTTGTTTTCAATTGGATTGGCACCATAACACAGAGATGTACACATACAACATTTCAGTGTGCATAACTTGTAAAATACTCATAGCTGCGGCTGCCGAAGTGTATAGCATATATAAGACATTTTGTGTGCATATGCATCTGAGACTGAGAGTATGAATAAATGAAGGAGCCTGAACATCAATGTACAGCAAACACCTTTGTGTATGAGCATATATCAGAAATAATATATAAGGAAAATATGAGCTTAGACTATAAATGCTTCTGAAATATGAACAGGCCATAAATATCTGATGCTTAAAAGGGACTGTTTTATTTGTTAAGCTTTTTGATACGTCAGTGCATTCAATGCAGTTGTTTTGTTCCCTGAAAAATAATATGAGCTCATAAAACATGTTTAGTTTTGGCCACAGTCCTTGTTATTTGTGTGTATGTGATATATGAGTGGTTGCTTTAGTTTCAGCTGGTGTAACAGAGCTGAGGGAGTGTATGAGGGTCTGTAGATTGTATTGAGTGAACGAATGGCAACAGCTGAAGCAGACAGTGCTGTCATCGACACTCAGCAGCCTTTCCTCTGCCTTCTTCTCAGTGTGTGTGTGTGTGTGTGTGTGTGTGTGTGTGTGTGTGTGTGTGTGTTGGGAGGGGAGGATAGTGCTGTGAGTGCATGTTTGTCTTGCTGGAAGCCTGTGCAGTCTCATTCTCTCTGGTGCTGCTTGCCTTTTTTCTCTGGATGTAACGCATGGACAGAGCCTCTTTGTTCATTCTGGAGATTTTACATTTACCCCTGCAACTAAAGAAGAGAAGGTTCAAGGGAGAAGGGAAGCAGAGGCGAGTGGAAACACCTCTTGACTGGACAGAAGAATAGGAGATTCTGTACTCTTCCTTGTGTGCCGATCTGAGGAAAAATTGCCGTCTGTTTAAACAAATCTGCCCATTATGGAGAAGTTCTACCTGTAACGAACTGCAAATGAGACCTCAGCTGCAAATTTTATTCCCTCAGGAAGAACTGCTGGAATATTTTTCTGCTTTTGCAGCATTTACGCTATATTAAGAGACTAAGCGGAATCATTATCCTCGGTATTGGATTCAGTCATGCTGGACACTAACCACTGCCTTCAAATTGAGGCATCCTCCTTTGAGGATCAACTAACCAGAACTGATCGAGATAAGCAGTCTATGAGGCTGGACTATGACAGACATGCCTATCATAGCCTCAAGGAAGGTGGGACAAAAAATATCTTTTAACATTTATTCATGAAAAAAAAAACATATATAGTTAAAACAAATTTATTTGCCATTATGATGGGAGCAGCGGTAGCAGTCCCTAGTAGTTGGGGACTAGGCCCCATTATCATAAGGTCTTTGGTTCGAGTCCCAGAGCAGTAAGTTACCCTGAGGTACCCTTTGAGCATGTTTGAGCGCTGGATCTAGTTTTCAACTGTTAGACACTGTGTATGGGTTAATGGCAATTGCAGTTTGTTGTGGTTCACTGTGTGCTGTACTGTGTAATCACAATGACAAATAGTCACTTTCTCTTCACTAATATGTGCACCCCTGAATTTCAAGAGCCTTTTCATAGGCCCACACTTGATTAAATTAACTTCATAACATATACACACAATAGTAGCAGATTAAACACTGCATGAGATTAATAACTAGTTTTAAGGGTTGATTTTAAATTTTGTACATTTTGCTCCATTAAAGCCTATCAGCTATCTTAGTAAATGATGAGTACTTTAAAGCTGAATAGGTGAGGTAATACCCCTGATAGTCAGAGTGTGATGCCAAGAGTACGAGCCAAGCTGAACTATGTGATGTGCCCAGTTCAGGGCCTTTGGGGACAAGAGACACATTTAATTGAACTCACCAACTGGCGGGCCTAGGGATTAACCCAGTTGGCCACTGTGAGTTTTGGCTCTTGATTTTTCCTTCTAACTCTAACAGACATGTAGAATTAGGACAGTCTGACCTCCATTAACTCTGTTCTTAGTTGTCGCATCTCTCAAAACCGCGAGAGCTTACATTTAAGGTATCTGTTTGATTTTACAGTAAAGGACCCGGTTTCTCAGAGAGGTGTTGGCTGGGGGGTTGTGTTTCTTTACTGGTGCGCTAGAGACAGAAATAGTAGTTAAGGGGGGAGGGGGTGGTTGAGCGTTCAAAAGCTGTAGTTAAAATGGGAATGAGAAGAATTTAGATGACACAGGGTAACAGTTGAACTTACAAAAGCGTCCACTTTACAAGAGAGAGTGGAAGAGTGGGCTGTGTATGAACTAGCCCAGACTAAGGTGAAACGGTGGTATTCACACACTCGGAATAGAACTCCCATCACTGCAAGTCAGATGTGATAGACATGTTCTTTGGCAAGTTTTGGCATGTCTGGCATTGTGCAGCACATGTGTGTATGCAGTGGGCTTTCGTTTTGTATCCATTTTCTAAAAAACAGAACATAGTATTGAGCAATATGATTGTAATTAAACAATGTCTTGGCTGACTGGCGACATGTGTTAAGGGAAAAGTTGTGTCAGTTTGATCGTTGACTTAAAAGTACCTTAAGCTAGTATATTTTTTAGATTCTGCTGCAAGTATTCTCTTCTACACCACTGAATGCATTCGCATTTTATAATACACTAACATCAGTTGTCTAATAGTGATTGATGGTGTTATTCAAAATAGCACACAAAAAGTGATGCTGGTCCCACACCACACCCTCTTCACTGTTGAGTAACTCTGCCCTCTCTTGTGCCAGTGCTTTTTATGTTCCTGTTTTTGACTTTGCCCTCCTCTTCTCCCTTCATTGCTGTTGCTCTATGTGGTAGATTTTGAATTAAAGAAAACGGTTGAGCATGGAGAAACAGGAAGTGTGTAACAGCAAATAGCCACCATATTTCACAGTCCCACCCCTTGGCATGTGTTGTAGCGAGAAAGAAACAGAAATAGTCTGCTTCTTACCCAAGACTCTGCACTACATACTTCTGCACACAGCCTGTGACTTTAGATGAAGAGAACCTCCTAAGAGCGGCCGAGGGAATCGTAGCATTACCATCCTGATGTGACTGTTAAGTGTGTCTGAACTCACTGTTTTCTAACATTTCTTCTTCTGTCCTCATGCAGTCCTCCAGCTCAAACTACAACAGAGGAGGACACGAGAGGAGCTTGTCAGTCAAGGAATCATGCCACGTAAGTTCTCTCTCTCAATTTTCTTCCAAAAGGTGCAATTCTATTTGTGCTCCGTCTTGCAGGCAGTGTGTATTTTCTAGTTGTCAAACTAGGCAGCTGTCATATCATTACTGTTTTGTTGAATCTAAACATCTGGCATGTTGTGCAGTGTCAAGTAGTCCTTAATGCAGCAGGCGATTGAAGACCATATTTGCATTTTATTAAAATTTGAAGCGTACGAGAATAATGTGTTGTTTTTTTTTTGTTTAAGTGCATAGCAAAACCAAGCAAATAACATTGTTTCTGTAAATTTACTTAATTTACTACTTAACAGTAAAGTGGTAGAGGGATTTTTTGGTTAGTTAATTTTGGGTTTCAGTGACAGAATCTTGATATTACTTGATATTATATCTCAGAGCTTCGGCCTTTTATTTCCTTCCATTGAATATCATAACTAGGGATTTGAATATTCATTATATTGTTACACTTTATTGTTGATATACTGCTCTGCTCTTTGCATGGCTTCTGGTAATCTGGTAATCTGGTAACGCTATTGTTTTTACAAATGGCACATTGCTGATTTGGCCACTGGAGGCCCTGCTATAGGTTATGTCAGTCAAGGTCTCGCCTTCTTGTGTCACTGCTCAGTCATTGTGAAAGGGCCTGCTTGTGTTATCAGGTGGTCCTGCTTCCCCCTCTGTTTCCACTTCCTCATTCTGAGTTCTGCTCATCAGACAAGAAGTGTCACACAGTTAACACTGCTCTCTGTTCTGCCTATCTGTATGAAGGAGGAAGTCCTGCTGCAGCAACTACAGCTGAACTTTATAGCATTGAAGACCAAAAATGAATGTTGTGCTATCATATGCTATATGCAGGCCACTTGAGAACTCAGTTCAGCTGACCACTCGGATACTGTAGCTTATGTCTAGCAGTTTTGTTCAGGTTTCTTACTGATTCCCATTGTTAAACCTACAATATCCTTTATTTGATAACAAGCAGTTTATCTGTTTTCATTTAAGCTTTGAAAAGAGTTATGAGGAATAAACAAAAGTTGTTTTCATTAATCCAGATCTTGCAAACACTTCATGTGGGGATCAACCCTTTTTCATTTATACTGTGTAAGGCTACATAATGTACATAGAATATTGGCATTGTGATAATATCGTTACATTTTGTAATTGCAGCATTCTTTGCTGCACGTTAAGGACACATTCTCTGGGATGTATGAGGCAGCATTGTTACACAGTTAAGATTGGCCTTTGTCATTTTGACCAAAATAATTTATTTTTGTTGGATCACATGCATGCTTTGTTTCATTGAAATGTCAACAAAAAACTTATTTGGACCTATGTTTGGTTGATAGAATCAAAGTGCTATAGTTTCTTAGGGGACTCATTTACATATTGCACTTCTGCAATATCAGCACAGTGGAAGAATGAGGAGGGGATCATTAACACTGGGATGTGAGAACAGGTGGAGGTCTGTTTCCGCTATCACATTTTGTTCCTGTATCATCTCCTGGACTATTAAAAGAGACCAGACAGCTGACCAACTGCTTTCATATGTCCTGTCAAGCTAGCTTAGGGAAGCATCATGACATCACTGTGACTTTCCCTGCAGTTTTAATTGTGACAACACCTTTTGGATCAGTGTTTGGGTCTTGATTGAGGAAATCTATAGCCAGTCAGAGCTGTCACATCATGTCCACTGTAACCTTTTATGTGTAGCATAGATCTTACTTTTACACGTCCCACCTACCTAAACATAACTACACACCAAAGGTACTCCTTCATATCAGTGATACCCCCAAACTGGGAGTGACTTCTTTCAGTAAGACAAGGCATCCTGAAAGCATTATAATGCACAAAAATGGTTCAGGAATGGTTGGAGGGACATAAAAAATTGTTCTAGGTGTTGACTGGGCCTCCAGATTCCATGACTTGCCATAAGTCAGTAGCGATGTTCAACAGTCATTGTTATAACTGGTCTATATTTGGTCTATATTTCTGTTTTAAAGTGTTTTTCTTAATAATAGGAGATGCAACATAGCTCATATATAAATGTGTCATCTGAGTGTTTTCTCTTTTTGCAGAAATTGCTGAAACAGAGGTTATTGTCACTGTTATAAATAGGCCTTAATTCTTTTTAGGAAAGCCGTATCTCGTTTCCCAAAAGTTCACTTTCATGTACGATGCACTTTGAGATACACTGACCAATTTGACACTCTAGCATAAACACACTTTGCTTTGACAGTGTTCCTCAAAACAGATACGAATGCCACTGTGCTGTAGTCATAATGTGATCCATTTCTGCTTCTGTCTGCAGCACTAAAGAGTCCTGCGGCTTTTCACGAGCAGAGAAGAAGTCTGGAAAGGGCACGGGTGAGTAACTTCAAACTTCAGCTTTGTAATATCCCTGTTGTTTATAAGTTGGATGCAGTGGAATGCAGTGCAGCATAAGAGACAGACTAAGAAGACTCAGTAATGTGTAAAATTTGCCTGCATGTACCTTCCCTTTTTCTCTGCAGACTGAGGACTATTTGAAGAGGAAGATCAGGAGTCGGCCAGAAAGGTCAGAGCTGGTGAGGATGCACATTCTGGAGGGTGAGTGTCAGACTGTGTCCTGTGTTTCAGAAAGTAGTAGAATGTAACTTGTATAAGAGTTATTTGCTAATATAAGATGTGTTTTAGCTTTTTTCTGCATGCAGGAATCTGTTTTACTTAATGTGCGGGCAGATGCTGCTCTCAGTGCTGGATTTTCTTCAGCAAAAATATTATTGAAAAACAAGACGACACAACAGGAGCAAACTTTTTGTGTGTTTTTGTAGATATGCAAAACATTATTCAATAATCAAAGTAATTTTGGAATGTCAAATAAAAGTTGGAATTAATTTTAGAGTTTTTGATGTATAATTTTGCTGTCAAAATGTTTCTAAAAGTAAATGATTTTAAGTATATTTTTCCCACCCACAGAGACTTCAGCAGAGCCCTCACTGCAGGCTAAGCAGCTGAAGCTGAAGAGGGCTCGTCTGGCTGATGACCTCAATGACAAAATCTCTCACAGGCCCGGTCCTATTGAGCTCATCCACAAGAACATCCTGCCTGTGCCTGCACTTATAGGTCAGCTTTAAAACAAATGAATATGTTATGAGAACAGGCCTGCTTGCACAGTGACATCACCATTTAGCAATCACACATTTTGGCAACTGAGTCATATGTATAGTCACAGTAGTGTAACATCAAAATCTTGCACAAGATCAGCAGACTCCATTTTTTTCATACTCTCAGGTGCAGGGTCTCCAAAGGGTGAGAATTCCTCTTTGGATGAGGACAGCAGTGATGCTCTGTCACCTGATCAGCCTGGCAGCCAGGATTCCCCCATATGCCATACCTCTCAGCACTCTCCATCTGATATGCTAAATTTGAACAGAAACTCTTCACCCACACAGGTACATTCAACTTCCTTTTACACCTAGCTTATGGTATTAGACATATATCAACATCATACCTGAGCAGTGTTTCCTAACTCCAGTCACTCCCTGCATTGCATCGTTTTGTGTTTTTCCATACTCTATGGCTTGGCAACACATTGGTTGCTAATCACAATACACCTTTTTGCAATACTAACATCACAGATGGATGCAAAATGTAAATGGATACATTTTTTACTTTATTATGACTTATCAGAATGAATGTCTGTATGTTTTGACTGATTAATTAATTAGTGCATTTTAAGTATATTTTAATCTTTCGTTCTATGTAATGACTAATTAACAATTTAGGTAATATGCATGTAGGAAAAACACAAAAATATTTATTGCAAGTGAGTTTTCACTTGGAATCAATGTGTTAAAGGACATTTTTATTGATCATTTCATCTTTTTTTTAGCTATTCCCCCTTGATTTACTCACATTTATATATTTAGGGATTGGAATAAAATGCATGTTGATGAGAATCAATGCTGTTACTAACTAGTGAACAACTTACAGTTCCACACCCAGACTGCACCATCTCAGCTCAATACACCTGATTCCTCCTCTTCACCAAACCTGACCAATGGAACTCTAATGGTCACAAGTACTCGTCCTCCAACTGGACCTGCCAAAGTGAGCGGCAGCTATCATTTCAATGTTTTAAAACTAAAAGTGATGATTTCTTCTTTAATTCTCATATTTAACTGTTCTTGTTTTTGTTGTTCTTTATCGCAGCAGCCCCAGTCAAAATCTAATGGAGATCGACCTACTCAGCGGCCTAAGAAACCCAAAGAGAACAAGCCTAAAGTGAAGAAGCTTAAATACCATCAGTATATCCCACCAGATCAAAAGAATGACCGTGAGCCCCCACACCAACTGGACTCATCTTATGCTAAGATTCTCCACCAGCAGCAGCTTTTCCTGCAGCTCCAGATCATCAGCCAACAACAGCAGCACTACAACTATCACACCATCCTGCCTGCTCCCCCTAAGTAAGTGGCTTTGATTGTCAATGCAGTTGCAGAAGACCTCATTTCATCACCAGATCTAGCCTGAAATATTACAAAATTGCTAGAAGCACCATATAAATGTCTAGTAATTACAGTAGTTATATGCAACCTGATTTCAACTTAAGAATGGATAATTATTAACATGCTAGAATAACTAATAATATTTTTTAAATGGGCATCTTCAAGCCATAGTAGCCCAAGTAAACAAATGTTTCAGTGAATAAGATTTTTGAATGACCTAAAATGTAATGGGGTGGAGGTGGTCTAGTGGTAGGGTACTTGCCTATGGGCCAATGGCTCAAGAGGTCCCACCTCAAGCACTACCACCACTGGGTCCCTGAGCAAGACCCTTAACCCTGAGTTGCTCCAGAGGGACTGTCCCTGTAATTAGGACAAAGAAGTCGCTCTGGATAAGAGCGTCTGCTAAATGCTGTAAATGTAATAGTTCATATATCAGCTAGTGCTCTAGTACTGAAACAGACACCATATAATTACACAAACAATTAAGCCTAATACTCTTTGCATTTATTTTAGACTACCTTCAGAGCAGCAACAGCCGCAGCCATCCAGCAATACTGGCCCCTCTTCTTCACGATCACCTTCTACTGGACCCTCCAGTCAAAATGGGTCTAATCGTCAGACCCAGCCACCAGCTGAAGGGGTCAAGCCAGGAGTATTGCCTGCAAACTTGGATGAATTCAAAGTAAGTCTCTTTTCTAATAAAAGTTTTTCTTTCCTGCTTCAATATAAGTAATCAGAACACTGATATTTTTTTCAACCAGGTTGCTGAGCTTAAGCAGGAGCTGAAACTGAGGGGTTTGACTGTGTCTGGTACTAAGAATGACTTGATAGAGAGGTTAAAGAACTACCAGGAGCAGAACGGTGGTGCAGGGCCACCCCCAGGGCCTGGAACAGTGAAAACTGTACAAGCTACTGCTCAGCAAATGGCAGCTCAGTCTTCTGCCTCTGCTTCTGCTGTACATCAGTCTAAAGATGCTGCTGGAAAAATGGCAGCCTATCAGGCAGTGGTGATGGCTAATGGAGTTAATTCTGCAGCTCCGCCACAAATCGTGCGCTTCAGCAGTACTAGTTCCTCCCCTCCAGTGTCTCCTACACCGTCTGACCGCTCATTGGCTGGAATGAGTGCAGATGAGACTAGCTGTAATGGAGACGTGTTTGGAGAAATGGTATGTTCTCTTTTTTTATCCAGGAAGTTTTTAAAATACAGCTGTATAATGCTTCTGTTGTTCACTGGGGACCTTGTACACCTTATGTTTCAGTTCATCTTTTGTTTTTAAACGGAATGTCAAAGCACATGTACACTGATGAGCCATTTTATTAAAAGTACTCCCACCTTGTTTCTACATTCATTTTTTATTATTTCATTTAGTGAAGTTTTCAGTTACATGCTGAAGCTCAGTTTGTTTCTCTGCATTATTTATTAGCCCCTTTTAGACTGTTCATTACTGGTCAAGTCCACCTGTGAACAGGAATTATTTGGATGGTGGGTCTTTCATAGCACAACTGTGACATTGACATAGGAGTGACAGTAGAGGATGACTAAAATCAAAACAGGACTAACAGGACACACACACACACACGCACACACCTGCATTTTATTCTCTCTCTCTCTCTCTCTCTCTCTCTCCCTCTCCCTCTCCATGTTATTTTTACTGTTGTGCTAAAAATTATCCACACCTTAATTAATACCTGCCAATGTTGCTCAGGCTGTTCATTGTTTGAGGAATAAAGAGTTCAGTGTGTTGACCTCCAAATTCCCCACACATCAATCTATAGAAGGATCAACACTATTAAACAGGAGCTGTTATTAAGTAGGTCATGGCTTCTCAGTGTATATCCTCTTTTTAACAAGATGTAATATTGTGTAATGGTTCTGATCATCCAACAGTGTTCAGCCTGTGCTTTGTGTAACGAGAGTATTTTCTGCCAGTACAACCTGTTTTATTCTATTGGTTGCTAAGTAACACTGATTTCTACTTTGCTCTTAACTGCTTGAACAACTTTCATGGTTGAAGACATTACCAATATTAAAAACATATTTCAAACAATGTGGATTATTTTCCTTATTTATTTCTTTATTGATTTTTTGTTACAGTTCTCTCTTGCTCTTCTAAGCTAAGATTTTCTCCCTGACTAGGTGAGCTCACCTCTTACGCAACTCAGTCTGCACCCATCCCCTGAACACCCCTCCCCAATGAAAGAGGAGCCTATTGGGCAGCTGCCGTCTTTGTGCTGCCTGTCCCGTCCTACCCTTGTCCTACCTCCGCTTCCTCAGCCTCAGGAACCTCAACTAGCCTCACCGTTAGGACCCACGGTGACTGTTCTGGACAAAGACCAGATGCTGCAGGAGAAGGACAAGCAAATTGAGGAGTTAACACGCATGCTGAGGCAGAAACAGCAATTGGTGGAGACACTGCGATCTCAGCTTGAGCAGGGCAAGCGTGCAACCCCTATAGAGGGCATGGATGCGATGGTCAAAATGGAAAAAGCATCTCTTGCCAATGGAGAGGTGGTGAGAGTCAAGGAGGAAGAGAAGGAAGACATGGAAACTTCAGCTGAACAGCAGCCGCAGAGAAAAACACAGTGCTCTCAGCAGACGCTGCTCAAACTGCAGCAGATCCACCGGCTGCAGGTTCAGCAACAGCAACAGCAAATGCAGGTAGAAAAGACAAAGCAACAGCAGCAGCAAAAACAGTTGCAGCAGCAACAGAAGTTGCAACAGCTAATCATCCAACAGAGCCAGCAGAAACAGAAACAGCTACATGCCAGTCAGAAGAAGCAGCAAAGGCAACAAAAGCAACAACAGCAGAAAGGGCGACCATTACAGACACAACAGGTCAGTCTGGTTATGTCAAATGATGAAAAATGCAAAGGTGGTTTGACAATAGCTGATAAATATTAGACTTTTTTCACACATATCTATTGTGAGGCTTAACCTGATTTTGTTATTTATACTTCCCTTCTTTTATCTTCAGAATTCTCATTTTTACCTTGTGCTTCACAGATCTCACAAGTGTTTATCAACCAACAAACTGGCACTCAGGTGACCACGTCTTTCCCGCTGGATCTTTTGAAAGCTCACCCAACACCTACCCTTGTTACTGATGGCAATGGCAACCATTATCTGATTGCACTTGCCAATAACAGTGTGGAGAGCCTAAATGGTGAATGTCCTCAAAACAAATCCAATGGACGCATTACCTTACAGGTAAAGCACATGGGTAACACAATTTTATTATATTGCTTTGTACTGACATTGGAGATCAGACAACAGAAGCATTCATTATGAACTACTCCATGATCTGTTTTTTTAATCATACCAGAGATTGCAGTCCACTCCTGTCAAGCTACCTAGCCATGAAGTGGCTAATCCTGTGACCCAACCCCAGCAACCCCAGCAAACTGGTCCTGTTACACAGCCCAGTTCCAAAGTATGTTAAAATGTGATTTATATTACCCTGGTGCACATTATTAGTATTGATCATTCAAAAAAGACACAAACACATAACATGTTACATTTGTTAACTTGGTCAAGAACAGACTTATGCCTTAATATACCACTCAAGTCTGGATTTCACATGTTAATTTTAAAGGTATTGCGAGATATAATCAGGCTTAATCCTTCCCGCAGGTGCAGAAGGCAGTCTTGCATTTAGAGACTCCTGTTGTCCAACAGTCGAGTCATCCGGTGTCTGCCCCACCCAATCTCCAGCCTTTCTTCCTTAGCGAAGAAGCCAGCCCTCTCATTCAGCCCAGTTCACCTCCTTCACTTAAGGTATTTCAGCCTAATCACAACAAATCTTTAATTTTTTTTCTTTTCGTTTTACCTAACATATTTTTCTCCCCCCTTTTAGCTGCTATATTCCTTTAACTTATTAAAGTTATTAACTTTCTTTCCCATTTCTCTTATGTTCTTTTTCTTCTGCCATGATCTCCCTCTCTTGCAGGGAGAAGTGTGTCCTACCTTTGACCGGCACACTTTGTTTACCCCTCCCTCTCCAAAACTGGCATGTCACCCCCCTCATCATCTCAAAGTATGACCTCCTTCTGCTCTCTGTTCACCTGCATGTGCTTTTTCTTCCCTGCCTAATGGTCAAAGCTTTTTCTTATATTTCTGATGATGCAGATGATGAAGGCATTTATAGTAATCTTATTATTGGCCTTTTCTCTCCACAGGAGAACGGTTCCAACAATCAGCACATAGATGACTTGTTTGACATTCTCATTAAGAGTGGAGGTAAGGAAAAGCCTTTTTGAATAACCTTTGAATGAACATGCATACCAAAGAACAGCATATCTGTTTGGCATATATTAGACAGTGTAATGAAACTCATATTCAAATCTGTCCCAATGTAAAGGTTTTGTTTTAATCTGCTATTTAAAACCATTGTATTATTAATGTTTTTTGAATTTCATAACTTAACATGAGCAAACAATATTTTGGAATAAACCTAATTGCTTTTTACTCTAGGAAAAAGCATTGGCTAGTAGCAATACACATATATAAATAAAAATAAAAAACATTTTTAAAATCATAAATGTGTTTTCAAAGCATGCACATGGACAGTGACGTTATCACCACAGATTCATGTGGCTGCATGCTGCCTTTGGTCGTGTAGTCAAGCAGAAAACGTAATTTTTTGTACTGATTTTATATTGAAACTGAGGTTTGAAAATGCTCTTCTCCTATCATAAGAGCTCCTGTTTGCTGATTTTATCCAACTTGTTCAATGTGAGGTATTAACAAAATAACAATATTGAAATCTAGTTATGCAGACCTCATGGTCATTTTGGCACACTACATTCAGCATTCAGACTAGCCTACTTTGCAAAATAAAGGCCTGGAGCTTCATTTATAGAAAAAACATTAAATTTAATCCCAGTTGCAGTTTTCCTCAAATTATTCAGCTCTTGCATTTACTGTTGCCTGTTGTAGTATGAGAAACGAATGAAATCTTCTGACTGTTCTGAGCAGGGATTAGTGATATAGCAAATTTAAGGGGCCTATAAAGACTCTGATTTAATAGTGTTACTGTGGTGAAATAATAGATTTGTCTTTTTGACTCTTATTTATTTTTCCTTCCATTACCAATGCAGAAATTTCTGCAGGATTCAAGGCCAATCCAGACCCTTCCCTCTCTGAACTGCACTCCAATCCTTCCACCCCCTCCCCTCCATCCTCCCCACTGCAGACCACTGCAGCCACAGCTCCCTCTGACACCACCTCTCCCCCTGACACACACAAGCGGCCCTGCTCAGGCACAGGCCGTCTGGAAGACTTCCTAGAGAGCACCACTGGGACACCTTTGCTTGGTGTGGAGCCCGATGGCCCTCTAACACTTATCGATGATCTCCACAACCAGATGCTGAGCACTCCTAGCATTCTGGATCATCCCCCTTCTCCAATGGACACCGGTGATCTGAACTTCTCCCCCCATACCACCAGCCTGGACTTAGAAGACCCTGCCCTAGACGGCATGGATTGGTTGGATATATCCATGGGCGGAGGTAGCAGTGGAGGGGGGACTGTTCTAGCCCCCCTGGGCTCACACACACCGCCCAGTGTGTTTTCAGCAGACTTTTTGGACAGTTCAGACCTGCAGATCCACTGGGACTCTTGTTTGTAGCTTTGGTCTTAAACTACTCTGCACATACATACAACAACAACATAGCACCTTCATCTTTATACTGTGTACAGGCTTTTACATAGACACACTCCATGCTGTTTATTACGCTGAAACACTTTTTTCCCCCTCATACTTCATCGGATTAGTGAATGGTTTCTGAGCAGTTACCTTATCCAATAGATCTATAAAAGCACTGAGTATTACCCCCTACACCCGCAAACATACATATTACAGTAAACTCTGCTGATGTGTTTGCCAACAGAGAGACCAGTCTATACTCCCTGTTTTCTCACACCTTCAGGACCTATATATGCCTTTTACAATGTTCATTATCAACTAAATAATTCTGGACCAGCCAATCAGTCAAGGAATTTTTACTTCTTGATCTTAAGCTTGCACAACAGGTTGGATGGTGTTGGTCATGAATAAATAGTATTTGATTCCTGCTCATCTCAAAAAGGTCAGGATTTTTAGGATTGTTCTCAAAATATTGTCTGTATTTCAGCTTTCAGTGTTCATCAGCTTGGGTTACTTCTCCCATGCCACACTGCAGTTACTCTGCCATGCTGCTTTCACTGCTGGCACTGATAGGATTTGGGCACACACTGATGGGAGGAAGGAATTCACAGAGAGTGAGTACTTTCCTAATCTCTGAGTTGGCTTTGGAGTTGCTTCCAACATGCCAGTACTTCCAACTTTGCACTTAAACAGACTAGAGCAATTGTTCTAGTCGTAAGGAAACCTCCCAATCTAATGAACTCTGCTGGGAACTGGGTTTGGTGATGTTCACCAGATCTCTATGCATTGCTGTATTTGAGGTACATATTATTGACAAAAGCCTTCTTCTTCTTCTCTAATTGTATAGATGAGCAGGTGGAGGTCAGGGGTGGGGTTCAGGTTTCAGAGTATTTGGAAATTATTTTTTAAAAAAGAAAATAAAATGTATGGAAAATTAGTTTTAGATTGAGTTGTCTCTATTTTTTGCATATCCTTTGCTAACAAATTTCAGCAGGAATAAATCTTTGCTTTAGACTTACTGACATGGCTGATTCATAAAAATTGTGTGGCCTCAGTATTTTTTCAGTTTTCATATATGAATCTCTCTGCAACACACAACTTGCACAGCAGAGGGAGATGGAAGTCCAGGAAACGCAAGGTGCAGTCCTAAGCCTTCTCCGGATCACTTACAAACCATTCTGCATTGCTGCTCATTTCACAGTAAAGGATTTTTGATTCATTAAAAGTAGCTAAATACTGAAAGGGCCATTTTGCAATCAAGCACTGTTGCTACAGATACAATTACAGCAGAAGAGTAAAATATATTTGAAATACAAAACCCAGGGGTCTGTGGTTGCAGAACGTAGTTTTGGTACAGTCTTTGTGATCTGTTTCGTGTTTTTGGGTATCATTTAATAGTTTGGTGCCCGAACATAGTAGCAAATATGCAGTGCATGCACGTTTTCATAGTTTAATAATAATAATAATCCTTTATTTATAATCCCACGAATGGGAAATTCACTCTCTGCATTTCACCCATACACACGTGTAGCAGTGGGCTGCTATTGAAAGCGCCCGGGGAGCAGTGATAGGGACGGCACCTTGCTCAAGGGTACCTCAGGGCAACCTACTGGGAAGGGGTTCGAACCCCCGATCCTCCAATCATGTGGCTGACGCCCTAACCACTATGTTTATGTTTCAGAATCATCTTAAAATGGATTTAAATCATCATTCTGTCCACACACTCAATACAAAGTAAAATTAAGGTTGTGGAGTACTGTAAATTTATAAAATGATTACAACACAAATAATCCATCTATGTAAATATTCAGAATCTTAGCAGCCTTGGCTTTCTTTGGAATAATCCTACAAGTTTTGCACACTTTCTTTTTGTTTTTCTCAGTCAATAATTTTCTGGGCCACTTGTCCTAATTAGGGTCTGGAGTCCATCCCAGCTCACACAGGCCAAAGGACTGGGACACACCCTGGACAGGTAGCCAGGGTCGCTGACGGGGACAGCACCTTGCTCAAGCCATCGGTAAGGGGTTCGAACCCACAATCCTCTGATCCGGGGATCCCTAACCACTTGGTCACCGCTGCCCCTGTTTTTCTCATTCTTCTTGGGATAATTATATACGCACAATCATTGTTGGATGGGAACCATCAGCCATGTTCAGGATTTACCAGAGATGCTCTGGGGCATTCTCGCTCTTTCGCAGAATTCTCCCTTAGTTATCCCTGTATTTTCTGTGTCGTCTGCTTCACTGTCTTCCAGTCAGGATTTTCAGTCAAGATTGGCAATCCTGCAAAAGGTAGTCTTTATTATAAAGGCCCCATGGGTGGAGGGCTACACTGATGGTTGTCCTCCTGTAAGGATTACCACAAAGGAAATCTAATTTCATTCATAATCCGTTTGTGTGGGTGGCCATATCTGGGAAGACTATGGTTCCAAATCTCCATTTGAGAAGGATGAAGGTGCTTTTGGGCACCTCCAGTGTTGCAGAAATTCTCTTGTATTCTTCCATAGATCTGAGTCTTGACACAATCCTGCCTCGCAGATCTATGGATAATTCCATGGACTTCATGGTTTGGTGTTTGCAACTTGCAAGATCTTTGAGACCTTATAGATGTGTGTTTTTCCTAATTATGTCAAGTGAATTTATTTGTTCACAGGTGGATTCAAAGTTGTAGGGGCATTTCAAGTGTTGATAGAAGTAGGAGGTACCTGAACTTCAGATCAGCTACATCAGACTGGATCATCTGAATGAGCTGCTGCCATTAAGACTAGCAAAATCTTTACCTACTCGGGTAGTGCCACCACTATTAGCTTGTCCAACTTCCAAATACAGACACTAACGGACTATTTTACTGTAACTCATGCTTTACTGGAAGCCATCTCTTTATTGATTAATTATAAAATGCACTTTCTCTTTCTTTCCTTCTTTGTTTCCGGTGTCGGCCAGAGATGGATGAGTTCCCCTTTTGGGTCTTGGTTCCTCCAAAAGTTTCTTCCTCCTGTTTTGGGGAGTTTTTCCTTGCCTCTGTCGCCTTCAGCTTACCTAATTGGGACTCGGACCTGATTTCTATAAAACTGCTTTGTGACAACAACAGTTGTAAAAACTGCTATATAAATAAAGTTGACTTGACTTGAACAGAGCACATGATTAAGAACATGATTAAGTGTCTAAATGCTTATGAAAATGAGATATTTCAGAATTTAGATATGATAAAACTTTGCTTTGTCATTGTGCAGTATTATATGAAGAAAAATTAGAACATTATTTATTTAAGAACAGTCTAATACAAAATGAGGAACTTTAAAGATTTGAAAATTCTGTAAACACCATTACAGAAATGATGGACATTTGATACACAAACTAATGTGCATGACCTACAATTCTGTGTTTTAAACAGCAGGGGGCGATTCAACGATATCTTTCCCTTTTCTCCCCTTTTAAATCTTGTTTAACCGTTTAAAGAGCATTATAATGAAATACATATATATTTGAACTCTATGCAATGTGCTTTGACACTGCAGACAGGGCTGCAGACACTCATACACTGGCAAATACATCAATACCCTATTAATTTGCAGTGTTAAAAAAAAAAAACAACTTCAGATTCCAACTAGGACAACAGGTTTATTCTGAAAACATTTAAAAACAGTGTTATGCAGCATACAAATCAATGTATCTAAGAATTTTTTGCTTCATATCTTCACATATGTCTATGAGCTTGATTAGCATACTTGTACAGATATTTTGGAGAGCTGACGTTCTCACGCTGACACCCTTAGCCTTAATTGTAACAGCCCCTATAATGTTCTCGCAGTGATTTGACCCAGGGTTTGCAAAGTGATTTAGCAAAGAATAAGACCTCATTAATGGCTAAATTGATTCTGTAACACATGACTCATTGTGCACTGAAATGCAGTGACCGACTAACCAACACAAAACAGTCCTTCATTCTGTCACTTATAATCTGTCCAAACGTTTCTCACAAATCTCAGTTCATAGTGTCTACCATCTTCTAAAACATACACAAACACATACTAGGGTTTGTATTCATAAAGCTTTTCAGAAAAGAATAAGATCATTGTAAATAAAGCCAGCTGCTATGAGAAGCTTTGTATATACAGGTCCAGATATTTAACAACATTCAAAGCGAATATTCTACTTTCTATGTTAGCTACTGGGTTTGCATCAAACACGTTGCAATTTCTTGTTCCTAACTGTTGTTTAAAGCCCTTTTAGAAATAACAAAAATCATAACAATCAAATCAATCAGAATAATAATGGTAAACACATGTAAATCAGTCACCTTAAATCTCAAAATATATACTAATACATGTATTAATACATATATCTTACGAAAGTAGCTTTACAAACTCTATATATTCTGTAATGTGTGGAATAATAACATGTAAACACTGTGCGGTAAAGTTAACAGAAGAGCGCAGAGGTGAAGTTCACAGGGTTATCAGGTCTGAATTAATGCATGATGCCATACTGGAGATGATTGGAAGCACTTTAAAAAGACATACAGATTTGAATACTACAAACATACAAATACTGTAGTACAAATACTACAAACCAACATATTTAGATATAAAACATTACGTATTGCTGTAGATAAAATGTGCTTGAAATGCAGGTCACTAACAATCTAACTCTATTCCCTCAAACATGGGAAACTTATTTGGGATTTTCTACTCCATCCCAAAAGGGTGAGTTAAATTTGGTTTTACATATAAGACCATGTTTCTTTTAGTACAAAATACAATAAACTAACTCAAATACAAAGCACTCATTTTAGATCATAATCTATAACATAAATCAATAATTGGCTAACCCTTAAGATGAGAACAAATATCAGGTTTGAGCTTGATTAAAGATCATATGGTGCCATGATGTCTCAAATGCTCTCCTGCGTAAAAAGTGCAGACTAACAAAAGGTGCTGAGATAACAGTCATTTTGTTGTGCTTCATCTTCAGCTGCTAAGAGGAGACAATCCATCTGTATGAAGCAAAGACTTGCAGAAGCTTTGAAGTTCAACACAGTTACTTCCACCGTAAAGCCTTTGCATAGATAGCATTTAAGAAGGAATCAACACAACTAGTCATCTGCTCCACACGTCCTTGCAGATGATGAAATGTCACAGTTGGTGGAAGTCCAGGTGGAATAATCATTTTTGGAACTTTGATGCTTGAGTGTGAAGAACCTCTACATAATTTAAAGTTTTTTGGAAGAACCCTTAATTCAGTAAGTAATACACACACACACACACACACACTCACGCGCACACAAAAACCCCAAATCACATAAATAATTCTTATATATTGGTGCTAAAATGGTTATTCTATGGCATCACCTTTATGTGAAGACTCCCATACATACAGGAAAACAAAAAATGTTTAGTTCCAAAATCTGGAGCTTCTGTCCTGCTGAGAATGACAATGTAAAACAAGACTATCCCAGAACAAGACACAGAACCATGGTGGAGTCTCAGCTGCCTTCTGTTTGGAGTTTGGAGGGTTTAATGAACTCACAATGTATTTATTTTTTTTGGAAGGAAGGATTGCAAAAGGCTTGTATTATGCCACTTCAGCATTTTAAATTTCACAAACTTGTAATTCCAGGAAAGGTCATTTTTTCATTGTTCGTTGTGTTTTTGGTGAAAGATCAATTACCTGCCAGGACATGTGACTGGGAATACTGTCATCTCTGTCCATCACTGACCAAATCAACCAGCAGAACTACTAACACCTCCCAGCAGCAAGAACCTGCAGAGAATATGACCCTTAGGTTTTCCTCAGTCCATCCCTGAATCTTGAATTAGAGTAGACATATTTAAACTAAACACTGTCTATGGCTGCCAATAGATCAACAAGTCAGTTTCAGTTGTGTAGATTTCCTTTATAACCATTTTCCAAGTTGTATTTATGTCAAGATGGCCAGAATGGTGATCCACTCTCAACCTCCTTGCCAGTGGAGGTAGATGTAGGGATGATGTGATATAGGCGTTGTCCCTGCAAAGCTGAGGTAGCCTTAAGGCCATAGAACACTGAGTCGTGTTCCCCAACAAACACCAGTATATGAGTAGGGGTAGCTGGCTATCGAATCTGGGCCAAATCAACATGTGTTAGGGGTTTTACTCTAGAAAATCCCATCTTCACACAGGTATGGCACACTAACTCAACATTTGTTGAGTCTGTTGGTGTTTGTTGGAGGTCACCAGATCAGTGTGCTCTGGGCCTTAGGGGCCTTTCATGCATTCCAGGATGAAGGCGACCAAGTGTATGTGGGAGGAGCATGAAGTGCAGATATGAATCCAGCAAAAAAGGGTAGAACAACCCTACAGAAAGCTAAGCGGCTGGTTTTGGAAGTAAAATGAAATATTGAGGAAAATCTACAGTCGTTTTGTTGGAGTGTCCATAAGTACAGAAGGATCTGCTGTATGTGAAACTTTTCTCTCAGACAGTGACTTCTGTCTTGCTGTTGGTCTGGTAGGTCTTTTGTTTGAGGTGGTACTGGTATGATGAAGATCCTGCATAGTTCACAGATTGCGGGAAAATCTCAGGCAGCGTCTCTGTACTGTACTGCCTCCTGTTGTCATGGGTCTGCCGGCGGGCAGCGTGAGCAGGGTGTGAAGTCTGCCGGAGAACGTGCCTGGGCCCAGAGTCCCAGGCTTTGAAAGCTGATCCAGAGAGCAGGGGGTGAGTGGTAGTCTTTGGGATGCGGTTTCGTTCCAGGTGGCTGCTGGGGATGGTAATGGAAAGAGGAGAGTGGATTTCGTGAGATGGCAGTGTTGGATGCATGTAGGACTTGTCCTGATGCAAATAAGACTTGTCTTTGGTGGGCATCGGAATGGGCTGGAAAGATGCAGGTGGGGTTTGGTACTGAGAGAAATCCATGAGCGGATAACTCTTATAGTAACCTCTGGCAGCAGTGTCTGCTACAAAATAGAAAGGGAAAGATGAGAGGCACAGCTAATAAAGTTTGTTAAAATTTCTTTTGTACCAAAAATAAACTTGTAAAAAACTGGTTACTTTAAAGAAGAAACAAAAAAATCAGCTTCAAATTTTAAAAGACTTCTTTCCCTATAGTCTATTCTTACATTAGTAATGGCATCTTCACACAACAAAGAGTCATTTGCCAATTTCAAATAGTGTAAAATGGCTTTTTATGATTGTAATGTTATGCTCTTGTTTGAACAGTTGTCCATAAATGGGGATGGTAGCTGATACTGTTTCTTTATTAAGTTTGACTGACTGAGGGTCTCTGATATTTGAAATTATGTTACAGAATAGGATAACAGAGAAAGAGGGGTGATGTCCTGGAGGTGAAAACTAAATAAAGCAATCTTTTAGAAAAAAACATATGTATATATTTTTTTTAGCCCACTGACTACCCCCTGTTCAGAATAAACTTGCTTAAGAATATTTTGATATATTAGGGAAAAAAGGCATGTTGGGGTTGGGTTCCTCATTTGGGCAAGTACACCACACTACACCTATATGGGCAAGACCCCTAACACTACATTTTACATTCAACACTACACTCCTAGCACTCATAAAACAGCTCAGTTTCTTTTAAATATCATGGCTTCTATTACTATACTGGTTCACTGAGGTATAGCAAATTTGCTCATTTTGTCTGTTTACCACAGTGTATCAGCAATGTCAGATTTATGCACTGTATCAGAGGTATATTCACTTAATATATACGTTTATCAGGTGATAAAACAATTTCCACTTTCAAAACTTTGTTATTTTCCTTTTTTCAGACTGTTTTAACACTTCTTTTAATACCCAGGCTAACTGCTGTTTTACAAACGAACCAAATTCTGCTGGAGAACTTTCCTAGAAGAACTGTCACTTTGGAGATTTGCAATGATATGCACAGTAATGCAGTTGGTTGTATTAAGAAAATGTAACATCTGCCATGGAATCATAAATTAAGTGTGTGACAATAAAGGATAAAACAGGAGTTACCAGCAGATTCCCTCAGAATGAGCTCCTCTGCTGTCAGTGAATGAAAAGAAAGGGCTTTTTGTCTTAAATCATGAAATGGCTATAGCTCTGCTACACTGCGTTTTTCTTTTTGCCTGAGTTTCCCTCATCTATTGCATTTATTTATCAAGCCACTGAGAGCACTTGACTGGCTGACAGTACACAGAACCTTGAGGATGCTCTAAAGGTTACATTGCCACTGTTGATCATCATCAGTGCATGCTGACTGCAGATTATACTGCTACACAACTAACAGCACTAGCACATGCATGTTAAACGGACACATGTGACTGTCACTGTGCATGTGCAGGCATGTGTAGGCAGCATGTATGTCTGTATGTCTGGATCACTGTATTTGTGTTGCCACTGGCCTTGTTCTGTGAGAGAGTAAATTAGGCCAGCCTAATGCCCTTGTCCTACAGCTGGGTGTATGTAGTCCACAACATACATCTCTCACATGCTTCCCTTATTCCATCAATCCAAATGGTTTACAGTGCTGATTTGATTGGAGCTCGAATTCTGTCCTTGTTGGTCTGATATTTGTGGCTTGAGCTATTTATTTATTTTTGTGTAAAACTGTGTTTATTTAGTTCTGTCTTTATTATAAGTAGTAGAATTTGGCAGCTTTTAATGGAAATGCATGAAATAAGCTGCTGAACTTCATACTAAGTTACAGCACTAAGTTACAGAACTACACGGCTAAGTTACAGCACTGTAATTATTATTTCATCAAGCTCAGATTTGTTGGCTGCCAAAAATGTAAATACAAAGTGAAGCAGAAAGTGCTCTGGTAACAGCCTATTAGTGGTGCAGGTTCATCTGTAGACCCAGTGTGGTTCATTACATATTTTTGTTCTGAGGCAGTGCTTGAACGATAATAGTTGGAAAAGCCTCGTCACAGTGCATCAGTGTCATTGTATAAGTAGGTATTGGCTCTGATGCTGTGACTTTAATTCTGTCTCAGATGTCTAACAACTTACACACTGCAGCATACATGTTTGTCATTTTTTGCTTGTCTGCATAAATGGGATGCTATAGCCAGCAGCAGTGCAACCTTTACAGTGCTGCCACAAACCCACCACAGAGTAAGAAAAGGTTCACTCCACCAAAAGGCTTCCCTAGTTCTGTCAATCATATTGAAGCGAAACAAAAAATAGTCAGACTGCAACCTTAAAGGAATCTGTGACACTCTCGTCAAAAGGATTTGGACTTACTTGTGGCTTCACTAGTTCAAAGTGTTGTCATGATTGAACATGAAAGTGATTTGTTATGATGAAGCACAGCACAGCACTCACTGAACCACAACAAAATGCACCCTCTGTATTTAACCCACACACACTGTGCAGAAGTTGGCAGCCATGAAGTTGGGGAGCAGTGATAGAGACGGTACCTTGCTCAAGAGTACTTCAGTACAACTGAATTTGTACTGGATTTGGACATACAACCTTCCAATCCTTGACCCTAGTCCCTAACCTCTAGACTACCTCTGCCCTCCGGCTGGTGATGTAGTTTGATGCTTAAGAGGATTCACTTACCCACAGCCTTCAGTGAAGTATACTTGTTCAGTGCAAGACCAGGCAGGCTGATGTTACTTTGGGGATGAGGGAGTCCGCCTGAGGGGTTCAATGAAGAGAAGGCAGTGTTGTTGAGGTGGTACTGCTCTGGAATGAGAGAAAAAGACAACAAGAAAGAGAACAAATAACAAATAACAGCAGTGTTGGAGGGTTGAAGGGATAGTATAAGTAAAAAAAAAAAAACTGAAATCAGGCTTGGAAGGAAACAGGCACGTTTTTTGGAGTTAAAATTGAACAGCTATAGCTTTTTCTAAGTTTGTAAAGTATTTAAACAGTTGTATTAAGTAAACCTTTGAATATTTGAAGAGAGAATAATAAATTAAATAATTTAAAAAATGTAAAATAAAGCAGACCAAACAGTTGTTAATTTAGAGGTAAGGCCATCTGTTTCTCTTAGCATAGCTTTATAGTATACATTGTTATTCCTCCATCTTGTTGTTTACTGTACACTCTTTGTGGATTCAGGTGTTTGTGTTTAAGAGGTATGAACTAAAGAAAATGGTGAGACGTCCTTCTGAGGATGTTTGAAGTTCAGCTCTTCTGAATGAGGGTAAAGCAAGAGATATTAAATAAGCTCATGTGTACAGCGCATTTACTAAATACATCAATGCCTATTAACATATTTGTAATTAAAACATATTATGAACACTATATATATATATATATATATATATATATATATATATATATATATATATATATATATATATATATATAATTTTTTTTTTCCCATTCAAAAGTTCGGAATCAATTAAGACATTACAGACATACATATACATACATATATGAAGAACAAATGAGGAAATACGCAACATCACACAGTGTGACTGCAAATTTTGTTAATTTTTTCCTACCAGTTCATTACAAACAGTGTAAAATTAACAGAACGACTATATTTCATTCTTTTCTACATTTATATGCAACAAAATTATTTTTTATAATATTAAAACCTGAATGACAGTGTATGAGTGTGAAGCTCAGTGGAGCAGATGAGAAGAGCAAATGTGTGAGCTTTTTGTAGCATGTTCACTAGGTGATGATCTAAAAACAGCTCAAACTCTAAGGCAGGGCAAATTTTGATGCTTTTGCTGGTTTCAGGCATAATGGCCGATGACCGAGTGTCCTATTTTGGCCTGCTTGCCCACCTAGTCTGGCCATGCCATATATTGACCACAGAAAGGTGGCCTGGGGCACTGAGAGCGCACTGCCCCAGTCCGCATGGCCTACTTTTGCTCTTGGGTTAACAGCAAGGAGAGAGCATTGATGCAATTAGTGGATATTGGATGTTGTTTTCTTTCCTGTTTGTTCCACTGCCGATTAGTTGCATCTCATTAAACACAGCACGGTGTGTTGAGCGCTGAGAGATGTACATGGCCCTTCTTTCAGGCTGAACCTACCTCATGTGCTCAGAGAATTACACTGTCATTTCCTGTTAGAGGCAGAGAGCAACTTATTTAATGCTCTAAATGTTCATTAAAGCCAAGAGCGAATCCTTCGGTGCAGTTTATGCCAGAATTAGGGGAAGTAGCATTACTGCCACAGCATTACTGAGACACAAGGGTATGAGTGCATGTCTCTGCAGTTCAAAATAATGTAAGAATAATTAAACACTTGTCACATCACAAAGTCAACACATTTCTTTCAACTGTGTATAACATCACTGTCATAACCGAAACATGTATCTGAAAAAGGCAAATTCTTCATTCTAATTAGGTTTAATTTAAGTAATTATACGTTTTTTGGTTTTTTTTACCAATTCAGTAGACTCACTCATCATGAAATGTTCACAGTATGTAAAAGCAGTGACATGTTGTCAAATATATGCAATTTCAATGACCCATGTAGTGGTACAAATAATTATTTGACTATATATATATTATGACTATAATTTCAATTATATTTAAAGAGTTTTTAATAATAATATAATTATAATTACAGAGATTGACAAGTATGTAAATATTGTTAAATGTTCAAAATATCATGTCACAACCAGTGCATTGCCTACAATAATATATAAATAAAATTTTTTTTGTTAAATACGTCCTTTACAGAGAACAAACTTACCCTGAAATCCTGTCATTTGTATGTTTACCTTCAATAAAAAGTATCCAAAGTATTTGTCAAATTAGAGTAAAAAAAAGGACTTCTTTAATGTACTAATCAGAATGTACAGGGCACCTAAACCCTGGCATATTTCTACATATCTATCTGTTCAGCCTTTAGCAGTTTAGCCACCCTGTCCATGTTTCTTAAACAATGTATAAGACTTCTTTCTGAAGGAGTCATAGCCTCTGACAATCAATCAGAACAGTCATTCACATGTATCTTTTCATCATAATGGACCTTCTACTGGGCAGGACAGTGTTTAGTAATGATGGCGAGTAAATTTGAAGGCTAATGAGGGTCTGTCCAGCCAAAGCATTTTGCAGGGTCTGAGACTTATTCGGTTGCAATGACAACATTTGGTACATCAATTAAAAAGTTATACATGAGAGTGACTGAAATTTTATCTGTGCAAGTTAATGTCCTCATTAAGTATTACTCTTATGAAGGTCCAAGGGGTTCATATTAACTCATGATGTTTTATATAATTTGTTGCGGTATGCATTCCAAACTGCAAAAGTTGAACAACTGTCATATCAGTTAAAGGCTAAAGGTTAGGGTTAGATGAACAGCAGCTGATTTCTCCATTTTTTCCTTTATGTTAATACATCATGACGAACATTTGCTTATGTAAAATTTCACTGGATCCACAAAGCTAGCATACAAGCAATGACCTATTATTTAAACTACACACCTAAATTTTATCCCATCTTCTTAAAACTGTAAGTCTGCAAATTAATCCATAAAAAAAGGATTTCATTAAACTGAATGACACCATTATCTTTAAAAATGAGAGACATCTTTAATATGTTTTAATGTTTTTTTTTTGACAGGCACCAAAATGTCCTCTAATCTCTTGAATACAGCCATGTAACCACTGCATGTGAGGAAGCATGGCATTTATGAAAAAAACAAAACAAAACAAACAAAACAAACAAAACACACAAAAAAAACACTCTTTTGTCCTTGTGAGCTTGAAGGTAAGTACCCTTCCAGTCTGGTTTTAGAATGGGAATGTAAATTGAGTGAGACATTGAGTGTGTGCATTAGAGATGCACTAATATATGACAGAGGGACATGTAACTCGGCAACCACCTCACAATACGACCAGTCATTGTGCATGGTCATAGCCCTAAAGCTCTAAGACCACTATGTGATGTGTGTGTGTGTGTGTGTGTGTGTGTGTGTGTGTGTGTGTGTGTGTGTGTGTGTGAAAAACACAAAACAAACCTGTCGTGCCTGAGATACAGACACGTGAGTATGCACATCCTGAGCTGAGGAGATATGGAATGCATGTGTGTGAATTACACTTAGATTTTCTTTAAAAGAAGTCCTGAACATAAGTTACTGCAAATTAGTGAGGTGCTAAAAAGTTCAACTGTATGACCAAATACTGTTGAAATAAAGTATATGAAAGTACATGAGCAATAGCATTTACCTGAAGCGTTCCATGTAACATTAAAATGACACTGCCAAAAATATGTCATAAGATGTCATATATACTCCAATTATCGCCAAAAATACTATAGTGCAATTTTACCACAGCAGATAATCATTACAGTTGGTACAATGTTATGTTTGTCACAGGCAAAGCTACCTCACAAAACAATTTATTGGTTGAAAATATAATGCCTGATTCTTGATGTTCTGAGTCTGAGGTGAGATTTGGGGTTAAAAGAAAGATTTTAAATACTTGGAAGGAAAGATTAGTAAAATGGTTGTGTTTGCATTGTAAAGATTTTGACCACTGGACCACATCACCACTGTAAAGAATATTAGCAGTTAACTTTAGCATGTTATCTTAGTAAATATAACTAAATGAGCTCTCACATTGGTTATATTTACAAGCTGGAATGAACTCTGAACATGCCAGGCTAACCATCAACATAATGATGTGAAAATGACACAAGAATCAGCCAATCATGTTTTTGATTTCCAATGAATGGGATCAATTTCCTGAGGGAAATTACATGTTACTGATTTAAATACATGTTAAAAATAAGTTACTGACTAAATAAGAGCATCAGATGATAACCAGCAGCAGCTCTGGGTCAGGACATTTTGCTGAAGGAGTCAATGTAGAAATGTTAACCATTTATTTTCAATTAAAACATACTATATTATATTATATATTTTTTGTGTAGAAACCCAAAACCTATTTTGGTTTGCATAAAAAAAATACAAAAAACAAAAAAAATGATTTGCAAGATTTGTGTGATGATGAGATATATGGGATGAGGTGTAAAAAAAAAATATATACTCCTAAGTGTCTTTGGAGAGTTTGGCAGAGACAGTGATGGAAGGAAAACAAACAAGGGCGAGAGGAAGTGGTGGTGAGCCCAGAAAAGATGAGCTAAATAAAAGAGAATATTGGGGCTGGAAATGCGCTACCTGAGAGGAAAAGGGAATTCTTAGCACTGCAGATGGGCTCATAAAACGGAATGATGAAATGAATATCAGCAGAAGATTTTTGTTTAATGTTTCTTTAGAGACAGGGGGTCATTTTTCACAGATTTTATCTCTATGTATTTATTATGTCAGTCCCACAAGAATTACCGATCCTTTCAGTCACTTCAAAGAGAAGTGCAGAACTAAAAAAGTTGTCTAAAAGGCCCCAAAAAAACACTTTCAAACCAGGGAAGAGGCAAATACATGTTCATGGGGCTGAATTTAAAAAGAATAAAAGATGGCCTCTTAATGAAAGCGACAACCTGTGAGGTCACAGCACACCACAATGAAATTGGACCTCTGCATTTAACCCATGCAAACACCATGCAGCTATTGAAAGCGCCCGGGAAGCAGTGACAGGGACGGCACCTTGCTCAAGGGTACCTCAGGGCAACCCACAACCCACTCCCTAACCACTAGGCCACTGCTGCCCAATGTAATGTAAGCAGGACCAGAACTCTGAGTCTAAAGCTTTGCTAAAAATAAGCTCAGTTCCTCTTTATCAACTGAGATGAAAACGCATGTTCATGTTGGACATATTACTGGGCCATGTCTCTTTAGAGAGGCCTAGTCATTACACAGCTTATGGGGACTCACCCACTGCTCTCTTTGGATAAGAGGTAGTGTAGCAAGCTGCTGTTCACAGCACCTCGCCTGTTTAACCTCATGAAGATCAAAGTCTTCATGGAGAGATGTCAGGCTTTTTGAACCACATCACCATCCCAGAGTGAATGATCTAAAACCCCCATGACAACAGCAATGCCGCTGCTTAATCTCCACACCATTACTGGGGCAAACTAGAGCAAACACAGATAATGTGTACAGTTGCACATACATAAACCCCCTAAGCGAGCAAAACTTAAATCCTTGCCATAGGAAGGGAAGGGAAGTATGTCTTTTTAAGCTTTGCACAGACTCAAGATATCAGCATAAATCCCACGTCAACTGTTGGTCTGAATCCTTCGATGCCATAAACGTGTGCAAATCCAGTAAGTACCAGTTTGTGCAGTTGAGTTGACCTTGATTGCATATAAGAAGGAAGAGACAACTGGTTTAAGGGTGTTTTTTTCTTGGTTGGGGAGGATGTTATTATTGAAATGGTAGGAAAGGAGATCAGACATCTCTGGCAAGCATACCACTGTGCAAGTGAGCTGCTCACAATGGCAAAATGTACAGAATTAGCACACACCCCATGTGCAATGCCATTGGGACCAATCTGCACATTGATGAAAATTTTCAGTTACTGATCTCGGATGTTTCTTTTGCCTTTTTTCTTCCACTTCCTCCTCAATTCCAATTCTTATATTTCCTACAATCAGACAAGAGCATCCAAGCAGATTGTTTTCTCATTGATATTATAGCATACTCTGCACACTTCTATAGTTAATTTCTCTTTGAAAACCTAAGTATATTATGATTGTCATTCACATATTTTATTTGGATGCAATGTTCGCATACATGGTGATAACATTCTCAGTTCAGTTTAAATGGTCCACATCTCTTTTATTTTTGAATTGTGAGGAAGAACACCCAACCATAGAAGGAAAAACATTCTGCTTTGTTGACTATACAGCAGCACTTTTGCACATATGAAGCCATGCAAGGAAAGGTTATGAATCTTTTAAAAATACAATAAACAAAAAAAAAAAAAGTGAAAATGTTGCAGAAAGACTGTTTTGGCGGATGAAATCTACATGTTATATTTCCCATTGATATATTAATATCTGTTCACACATAATTTCCTGGGAATTACCCTCAGTCTCAAGCAGGTAATTGGGTTTCAGGTGTACTAGGATTGTGTTCCCACTTAACCCTTTTCTAATTTATTAACATTACATGTTATAGTGCATTTGTTAAAGGCAACATGAAATACCATACAGAACAGTTAAGTACTACTTTATTGATTACTTTATTAATTCTTTCATTCCTTCATTCCGTCATTCATTCATTCATTCATCCACTTTCCAAGCCACTTATCTGGGTCTGCTTTGCCACCCACAGGTTACAATGAGGCAACCCTTTAATTTACTGGGACAAACTCCAACAAGTAACCCCACGCCTATGTGCTTCCTCTTGCCAAGCACAACTCCAGAGAAGAATAGAGTCCAACCCCCATACAGGAGTTTGGTTTGTGAACCCAGGCTGTGCTTGGAAGTGAGTCCAACTATATCTACTCTGTACTGCTCCACTTCCTGCACATTCTGCAGTTCCTTCTCCCCCTGAAAGTTGATGTTTTATGCCCTAACCAGCTACTCCTGTGTCTTGGGTGACCCTACCAGCAGCTGCATGCTTCCTACAGCACAGCTCCCAGGTTCACTGGGCACACAAACGCCTCCACCATGGATAAGGATACAATTCCAGGAGGGGCTGAATACTTCTACACTTCAAGATTAACCAAGTATCATAATGCTCACCAAAAACCTTTCAAAAAATGTTTGCATGGCACAAGAAAAATATTTGGGTGGAGACTGTTGCCTCCAGAGAAGAGCGGCTCCAGAGTCAGACTAATTAAAATTTGTTAACACCTTGATTATGAGAAACAGAGCAGACATAAATACAATCACTGAATTTATGGCTAATAAAACGAATGCTACAGAACTGAACACAATTCACCTACTGTACCCTTAAATGACAGACACACACCTAACACAGTGGAGGTTACTGAGGAACAGATCACTTCAACATGGCTTGAAGGCACAACCACATGAGTACCCATGAGTACATGCCTGCACAGAAGCACTGAAGCGTCTCATTGCCAACAGGTGAATCATCCATTCGACTTACACAGTTCTCCTTAATGTCAAATGGCACTGGTGATAGCATACAGATGCCCAGGTGAAATGCAGCAACTGTGAACAACTAACCAATTTACATTGTCATTTTTTTGTATATTTTTTCATTTAAGATTCACTTATGGAATTTTTGGGGCTTACATACCAAAACAGTCATTTAAATTTTTAGCTTTTTGAACTCATAGAATAACACAAGCTGCTTTTGCACCTATAAAACCAATCTTTGCATATTTTGTATATGTATTTTGATTATGTGCCTTTTACTGTTCCATTTTCAAAAATTCCAGGTTCCAGGTTTCCAGGTTGAAAAAGTCTTTATAATTTCAACATTAGGAGGAGCTAAAACTGAAAAGCTGAATACATTAAAAAAGTTAATTCAAAATAGTTTATGCAACTTTGCTTACATGTAAGGGTCAAATAGACTGGGTAGTGAATGATTTTATGAAATATTTGACAATATTAACAAAAATCTGTTTTTCTGTGATTATATTGCTATTTGTGTTGTTGTTTTAATGATTTTCCTGCAGAATTTTAGTCTAACTCTAATGGTAAGCATCTGATTATTACATTTGTATGCAGCTGGAGGGTGTAAAGAATTAAAGTCAGCGTTAAGACAGGTCAGTCTGTTTGCTGTTGACAAGTTCATTTTTAAATATTTAATAATATTTAATATTTAATATTTTAAACTTCTTCTTTCGGCTGTTCCCGTTTAAGGGATTAAATTCCTCCACCTTTGTCACCTCTACTCCCTGCATCCTAACCCTTCCACTTTCTTCCTTCTTCACTGTCCCTTTCATTCACACTCATGTATTCCATCTTTGTCCTACTCACTTTCATTCCTCTCCTCTCTAGAGCATCTCCATCTCTCCAGGTTCTCCTCAAGCTGCTCCCTACTCTCACTGCAGATCACAATATCATCAGCAAACATCTACATCCACAGGGACTCCTGTCTAACCTCATCCGTCAACCTGTCCATTACTATTGCAAACAAGAATGGGCTCAGTGCTGATCCTTGGTGTAATACAACCTCTACCGTAAAAGCATCGGTCACTCCTACTGCAGATGTCACCATTGTCACACTGCCCTCATACATATCCTGAACTACTCTCACATCAACTCTCTGCCACTCCTGACTTCCTCATACAAAACCACAACTCCTCTCTAGGCACCCTGCCATATGCTTTCTCCAAGTCTACAAAGGCACAATGTAACTCCTTCTGACCTTCTCTGTACTTCTGCATCAACACCGTCAGAGCAAACATTGCATCTGTAGTGCTCTTTCTCAGCATGATACCATACTGCTGTTCACTAATCATCACCTCTTTTCTTAAACTAGCTTCCACTACTCTTTCCCAGAACTTCATGAAATATATTTAAAACTATTTATTTGAAATAACTGCTTACTTCCATACTTTAGAAGTTATGGCATATTTAAATGGGAGACAGTGTGAAGTCCTGTAATGGTCTCTCTTACCACTGCGGCTACGTAGCATCCTAGCTGAGACACCATTAGCTCCAGTGGGAGAGGTGCTGCTAGTGGCTCCATCCACAGTACTCACTTCCCCACCTGGCTGCTTCAGCAGCTCCTGCAGAGTCCTGCAAAGCATAAAATATTGTCAGAATATTATTTTGTAACACAAACCAGAAACCTTTTTAGACTTTTGTGCTAAAGCAGTAATTTTTTTTTACTAATATTAAGTTTACAGGGAAAAAAATTATTGCAATAATTATTTATTTATAGTGTAAGTTAATGTAACAAGATGTACTTCTAAGTCATTTTGGACCACTTCTATTTGTCTGTTCATCATGAAATTGTGACAATGTTCAAGTGAGCTCATATTTTCAAATAATGTTATAATCTTATAATTAGTCTTAGTACTTTTTTATAAAGGAGCTGTTTACTGATTGTAGATAATCTTATTGAAGGGTTTTTGAAAGTAATAGATCCTTTAATGATCATAAAAAAGCAGTCTATAAGCCCCTCTTTGTACATAAAGGCATAGCCACATTCATGAGGTATGGTCCTAAAATACTCGATTGAAAAACTAGGATAGCTGATCTTCTCTAGGCAATGCTATGTCCTGTTCATGTACTATTTCTCACAGTCTGCACATGCATCCCCTGGTCAGCCCCCAGACGTGTCCGACACACCCTCCAGCCCACATAATACTGTGATGAGATGTAACATGATTGTGGAGCATAAGTGTCCTGCCCTTGGCCAGAGACTGCCAGTAGCAGTAGGCCATCAAGGCGCAATATAAGGACAACAACACATCAGAGAAGCATGAGAGCAAAATGATGTGCAACAATGATGTCACCTGAGCGGTAAATTGTGTTTCAGAAAATACAGAGAGAAATGAGGAGGGCAGAAGGAAGATAATGTGCTAAGATAAGGTCAACCAGTTTGTTGCTCTCATGAGCTGTCTCAGAAAGACAGTCAAACAAAGGGTGAATCGTCCTGTCAAAAACTATAATGGTGATTAAAAACCATACAATTAACACATAATGGCAAACATCATCTGTCTGTAGTTTTATCTCACTCCCTAGCTGCTTAGGCTGGGCTTTTCCTCAACAGCTGTGCTTTCACCTTACCTCTAGTGGAAAAAATGGCAAGGACAATTATGTGTTTTTCACTCCTCTAACGTCCTCTGAATGTCAGCAATAATAAATAGACCGATAGGTTGTTTCTTAATTAGTTCACATTTATTACACATTAACAGAGTGGATTTAATGCTTGAATCTCTTTTTATCCCAAGACTCCAAAGTTTTGGAGAAAAGTTGTGTAAGTGGGAATTTTAGAAATTGTTTTAAAAATGGCTTGGGTGTTGACCGATGTAATATGTAGTAACCGATGTAGTGTTTTTAAAAAGGAATGAAAAGTATTAAGCACTTTAAGCAACAGCAGAAGCAGCTTTGTCCAGCATGAGCAGTTAAAATGTGTATGATGAGCTGTCATTTTCAAGATAGCTTTACTTTGATTTACAGGTCATTGAGTCCAGCCTCATTAGAGCATCTACTGGGTCCACTACCTTCTGTCAGACTTACACAGACTAAGTTTTGTCTCTTGTTGCTATGCTGTTTCATGTATATTCATATATATATACTCATACACATTGAGAGCCATGAGATTTACATCCAAAGCAGTCTTTCTGTTATTTGTAGTATTTCTAGTCCAGTTCTATTACCTAAGATGACTGCAAATAAATGTAAGGAAACAGTTCTGTTTGTTTGTTTGTTTGTTTGTTTGTTTGCCATGAACAACAATTTCCTTTTTGAAATGGGTAGATTAACTTGGTTAATTTAATGCTGCTACTTTCTGATCATCAGGGAGTTTCTATAAGTAATCACTGCTTCCCAGCATGGAGATACTCTCTTGGTAAGCCTGCACATTTCCTCTTACTAACTTTATAAGCTGAATGTTGGCAGTTCTTCTTTTCTTCCCTTTGATCAATAAATCAGAAAAATAGAGCTGCAGTGATTACCAAGCATGCCAAATAACTCTCCTTCCTGCTGAGCTTTGCACCCATATCTGAAATATATTAACTGAGGAACCTAAAATAAACAATTTTGTAAATGTGGTATAAAGGTAAAAAAACAAAAACTACACAGAAAAGTTAAATTGTTGTTTTTTTTTGGCCATTTGTGGACATATAGTATACAGTATTTCACAACATACAGTATTTCACAACGTAAACTTGTAAACCTGTGATCATGGCATGGCTTTATTGAGCTTCTTAGGTGATTGAACTGCTTGAATTAGAGTGTATGAGTTTGTTTTCTAATGTATCATTTCTCGTATATACACTACATGTTTTTTTTTCTCATAAAATCAAGTGTGATTAAAGGGTTTTATTTATATGCACTGCTACAAATGCACTGCTCTTCTACAAAGGCTTTATTCTAGATGCTGGAGTATTCTTGTTAGGATTCAATTCTCTTTTGCCAAGGAGGCAGGTGAGGTCAAGTGCTGATGTTGGATGTTTAGCTCTGGATCACAAACACAACAGCTCATCTCAAAGGTATTAGATTAGCACTTGCCTGCTGCTGGGGGGGTCTTTATGCTTCTCTTGCTGATGCTTGGTATTACACATGGTGACATTAGGTTCATGTACATCTGCTCCAGCGCATCCCATTCTATTAGCAAAGCTTTTCTAGGAAGATTGTTCAATATGTGTGGAGACCACATTTTGCCTCACTTTGATTACACCTTTTTTTTTTCTTCTCCTAAAACTACATAAGGGATATTTTTGACCCACAATTCTGGAGTGCCGTAGGCCTCCCTCACTTTTGCTGATATGGATATTAAAGTTAATAAAGTTGCTGAAGCTTCTCTTTGCAAAAAACTGCAAAAAAAACATCTTCATATTCTGAAAATTATTTAAAGTAGCACAGAGCTGAGTACAAACAGTATAAATCTAAAGCAAGATTTTCCTGAGACAAGTAAGCTTTGTATAGTTTGGTTTTCAGATTTTTTTTCTTAACCTTGCTTTAGCAGTGTCTTTCTCACTGGAGAAACACATCTGTAGACATTTGCAGAGGTTTGCATACATTTTCAATTAGTGAAAACATTACAGCTTTAATGAAATTATTGATTGTTATAGAATTTAATATAATGGTAGTAATTACACAGTACTGAGCAGGAGCAATAATTATCACTCTCATTTATCTACATTCCGTAATTGTACCCTCAACTATTTGAGGAGAGGTTGTATTTGAGGAGACAGAATGATTTCATCTGTAATTACTTTCAGTGCTCTGTATCGTGTTCAGTTATAGAAAGATAATTTCTCCAAGTTTGAAACCAATATGAATTATTCTCTTCATGTCCCACTCTGAGATATCTTATTAGTCATACTCTACTCATGCTAATTCTTCATTATTAACTTCACCCCAAAGACCAATCACTTCTCCACATATCATCTTAATTAATCATTTTCCACATAACAATGTTAATGCAGCATCTGACTTGCTCATATATCTCCTTAATTCTTCCCTCCATTTGCTTAGTGAAGAAGCTGACCATGAATCAGATTGATACAGTTCAAAAGCAGCTCTGCCATGTAAAATCAGAGAGACACAGACACAAAACCTGAGGTGAGTTGAAGAGATTTAATGATAATAAATGAGGGATGTATTTGAATACTAATATAAAGTCTTTTTGAACCCTTGTCTTTTCATCTTATTACACGTATTATATCTGAGCTGCTCTGTTGCATGACAATCACTCTGTCATATCAGAACTACCCACAATTTGTCCAATTTTGTTGCTTATTTTGTTTGTCTGTCACAGTCTGCTATGATCTAGACCTTCAGGTGAGATCATAAATGTCAAAACTAAGCCAACTGTTCAATCCCATGCAAAATTTCGAATTATATTATTCCTCATTAGGCGAGTCTTCATATCCACAGTCAGGGATGTTTTTTTCTTATTAAAATGGTCCCCCAATAGGAAATTGAAACATGATTGTTGCAGGTTTGAATCCCACCTCCAGCACTACCACCACTGGGTTCCTGAGCGAAACTCTTAACTCCAAGTTGCTCCAGGGGGACTGTCCCTATAATCAGGAATTGGAAGTCTATAATGTAACGTAATGTAATGTAACAAATGTAATGTAACATATCCAGTGACACTATCCAACTGACCAATAAGATAGAGCTGGTCATCCCACCTGGGTTTCAGACCCAGAACCTTCTTGCAGTGAGGTAACAAAACTGCACATAGTGCTACCATGCCGACCATTATATTAAAATATAAATTGATTAAAGAAAAAATTTAAATGACTGACTATTCTTACCTCCCAGATTTCATAAACCCTTCTTTGAGTTCCCCAATGATCCTAACACTCACTGGGCTGATCCTACATATCATTCCTGTGTATGACTGTTAGCATGTGTAACGGTGGCGGGGTGCAGGGAGGATGCCAATGCAAAGCCAGGAGTTCAGATCGTAACTTTATTAGCTATATTCACAAAACAAAACCAAGGACTGCAGTCCTAACTAAAATCAAGGAACTGCAGCCTAAACCAAGATACCCAGATTACCAATACTAAAACCACAACCAAAACCACCATTGCACGTAGGCTAAGCCTAACAAATGAGCCACGCTCTGTTCTGACTCATCGGGGCTTAAATAGTCAGCCCCAATGAGGCACACCTGTGTCTTCATTAGCTCAGGTGTGCTCAGTCAGAACAGAGCGCCCTCTATCGTGCCCAAAACACACCTCAACCGTGACAGCATGTTCTAGAACCGAGGTGTCCATAAATAAATGAAGTAGTGCAGATGTAAAATACTGTGGAAAAATCTTAAGGCAGCCCTCATTTCTATATATATATATTGCTACAGAATCACCTAATTGGTACAATACATCAAAGTTATTTTATCTTTATTATACTGAGCAGATTAAATAAAAGAGATGGAAACTAATGCATCTACAGGCCGCAAAGTGCTTTGTTATGCTTGAATGATTCATACATAAGTCATTTTGTGGATTAACAAAACAAAAACAGTCCTCTGAAACTGGCCAGGTACAAGGTCTGGACTTAATGTGAGAGCCAAAAACTCTGTCCTTCATGATGCCTGGGGAACTATTTCTCAATAATACAGTCTGTCTCTTGGCAAGCAAAATATGAAGAACTGAGGTGCTATGAGCACAATGCTGTACTTACAAACTACACTGCAGCACCTCATATTAGGGTACTGCTATAATGTCTTCATCCACACCTATCCTTTATGTCCTAGTGGTGCTTTAGAATGATGTCCTTTACTGGAATCTGTAAGTACATACAAGCTGCTTCAGTTAATCAAGGCCATTAGACTCATATACAACTGAAGATTTGATTCTGTCTCCTTCAGTCCTCCTCCCTGTGGCTACTAAGCAGCTAGGGGTCATTCACATGCCATAGGACAGCCAGACTTGTTTAAAAAAAAGTCCAGAAGGACAGTGTGATGAAGAGCATGGCTTTGTCAGGAAGTAAGGACCCTAACATCATCCAGAGAGCACTAAGGCGGCTTGAGGAGAATAGATTGGAAGGATGGGTAGGCAGGGGGCAGAAGGATGAAAATGTCAATGCTCCCCCACCATGACTCAGCTACATAGGAGACATCACGCTTTCCAAATCAGAGAGACAGAAACACCTCCATACACACGCACAGTCACTCAAACCCAACGCTGTCCCAGCCAGCCACTTCCCATTCATGTCAAACTCATTTGGGCAGTTTTGAACCATAGCTGGAGGGCCTAGCAACAGTGACAAGTTGTGGAGAGATTTGTTTTCTTTCTTCTTTTCTTTCTTTTTTTTGATGACTGTCTGTTATCTGTTTTCACACATGGCAGATTTACAGTAAATCTAAAAATCATGTCTGTTTGATATTTGTTATTTATTTTTACAAATACAGAGTTACATTTACAAACCAGCAGCAAAGAAACATATTGCATCAAGACATTAGCAGCAGATCTTTTGCGGTAAGGCCTGAATCAAGTTTGCCAAGCACCTGCAATATGCACCTATTTTTCATTTCCTCAAACCATTCCTGGATAATCTTTTTGCTGTAGATGGACACATTATAATGCTGAAAGAGACCACTACCTTTAGTGAATAATTTAATGAAAAAACCCATTAAGTGATAACATTTCCAGAAATTCTGAGACTGAAGAACATTGACCAAAGTATCACACTACCTTCTCTGGTTTGCATTCTTTGGAAATAGAGATTTAGGAACAAGTCATCTTGTTCCGTTAGTCCATGGTCTGATGCTCATGTGGCCATTGTAGGCATTTTCGCTAAAGCACAGGAGTTATCCGGGGAAATCTGACTGCTCTGCAACTATGCAGATGTATACACAGAAAGCTGCCATACACTGTGTACGCTGACATTTTTTTATAGCCACCATGAGCTTTTTCAGGAAATGGGTGCTTTTGTGGAACAGGACCATATGGGTTAGCCTTCACTTCATACATACATCAATGAACCTTAGGCTTATTGACCCATCTAGCCATCACTATAAGGCTCTTGTCTAAGTTGCTCAGATCCTTATGCTTGTCTTTTTTTCAAGCTTGCAACACATCAGCATACTGACTGTTCACTATACTGTATAAGAAGTTTGGCACAACCAATACTTTTTCAAGTGCTGGTTGCCTGGCCAAACTGAGCAATCGACGGAGAAAAAGCTTTAGTGAGAGAAGTGACTGCTGAGGAAAGTTTCCATCACTCACATCTGTGTATTCAGTATATTTAACTAAATACCAATCAAATTAGTTGAATATATTTTTGAATCATAGTGAAATTCATGAGAATAAATTGTCCCCATGACCTTGGATAATTGATGAGTGAATTAATCAAGGACTGAAATGAAAATAAATCATTGTGAAATTAAGAAAATATTAATTTTCCAATAAGTAAATCAATTTTAATAGCCAATGAAGATGTAGATTCAATAGGGGGAAAAAGTGAACTTTACTGTGAAGAGGAAAATAATATACTCCACACTTATGTCATCTTGGTGTTTCTAACAGAGCAAAATCAACTGGTATTCAGTGAGTACCAGAATTTCACTCATAACAGAAAATAAAAACACAAACATTCCATTTCCACCTTTGGCTCACGAAGAAGCACTCTCAGGCACAGTGAGAGACTGTGACAAAAGATTCTCAGAGAGCGACAAGAGAGCATAAGGAAAAACTAATCCTGGGAGAAGTTTGTTTAATCTTTGTGCAGCGTGTTAATCTAGAGAGAACTCTTAATCTTGTAAGAAGAGTTAATCTGGGGGGCAATGTTCAGCATGTGGGACGTGCTGGATTTTAGAGAGGCGTTAACCTTAGGGATAGACTAATCTTCAGGGCAGGTTCTTTTGTCGGCACAAAACTTCCTTGTCATATAATTGGTGTTTACATTATTAGAGCAGCCTCTATGAGAGAACACTGAGAGAGAGGAGAAGTCTGCAAAACTAAGAATTCTCTTTGTCTGTTTTTATAGCTCCTGACAGATCACTTGGTATGCACAGAGACATCTTAAACATTCAGATTAATGAGGACAAGTGTTTTGATTGGAGACAGGGCTCAGGAAATGAAGACAAATTTGGAGTGAAGGACCAAATTGACCAGAAAGCCTGAGTGGCTAAAAAGAAATTAATAAAAAGAAGAATGATGAAATGAAGAAGAGGAGTAACTTCTTTCCCATAATCAGTTTAATGATTCACTGAGCATTAAAGTATTTTAGAGGCAGGTCTGCTCATTAACTGCAGCAAGCAGGAGTATCATTGAACCACTCTGAAAACTACAATACTATAACAACTATAATGATGCTCTCTACAGAGTCATCTGTATTTCTTGTAGACATGATCATTAAAAGCAAGGAGAAAGCACTTTACACAGAAATATTATCATACATACTATTTTCTATGGCTCTTTAGAAAAACTTAATTGAATGCAGCCTTTGTGGGAACAAACACTGATGTAGAACAAGTTCACCAAGCATATCTTTAAAGCAATAGTTAAACTAATTTCCTCCATTACATCAAATGAAGTTGAACAGCCAAGACATGTGTCTGAACATTTGTCTTTGCACTCCTGGAAATTTATGATAAGTGTGAACACAAACTAGAATTAAAAATTCTGGCAAAGCTAACAAAGGTCACCAAGGTCATCTGTACTAGACTGAACTAGTAAAATTACTGGAAAATTACATGGAGGGGTTACATTTTACAGGAAACACAGTGACACGCAGACCACTGCTGGAAAATGTAAATTACTGCTGTGCTTTTCTTTCTACAGCTAAGTCTTTTCTTTTTTTTCATGAAAAGAATGTTTTCAATTTTCAGGTTTTAGTGTTTTTGTTAATGATCCACGAAAGAATCATTGGCCATTAATGCAAAAAACATCACTCTTCTAGAAATATATGAGCATCACAAGGAAATGCTGTTAGAAACAACATACACAGGGTTATTTGTGATTATTAACTTGGCATGATTTAAAGCAAATGTGATGGTTTAAGCATTTATATTTAATTTGGTAGGAGTATGGATTTCTTTTCCATTAGCCTGGTGCATCCAGTGAAAAGCAAAGTTGGAACATCAACTACATCTCAGTCAAGTGGAAAATTTTTTTATTGCTTTATCATTAAAGTCCTACATATGTATGCTTGTATCTACATGCGCCATCTGCTTAATACTGTGAAGGACTCCTTCTTGCCTCCAAAACACATCCGACCTTCTGTGTGTTCTGATATCTATCATGGACAACATTAACTCTCTTAGCAATTTGTGCCACAGTACTTCCTCTGTGGTATCGCAACAGATGGCCTTGCCCCATCACATCGATGAGCCTTGGGCGCTCATGACCATCTCCCTGGTTAATCAGTTGCCCTTCTTTTGGACTACTTTTAGTGGGTAATGACCAATGCATACTGGAAATGCAAAACCTGCCATTTTTGAGATGCTCTTCTTTTCAACTCATCATATTGTGCTCATTGTCAAGGTCTCTCAGATTCCTTCACTCTGTCATATTCCTCCACTCTCAGATTCCTCCACTTACCCATGTTTCCAACACATCAGCTTTGAAACTGACTGTTCACTTGCAACTTAATACATTCGGCACCTTTGTAATGAGATAATCAGTGCTATTTCCTTCACTATTATTCCTTGCTTTTAATATTATGATCTATGCATGTTTGCATGTTTATAAGCATGATACCAAGCTCCCTTCAGGGCCCATCATGAACCTACCTTGAGTTACTGAGGTCGTTTTGACCTCCTCGGCTCTTCTCCAGGGCCAACTTGGTGAAGATGCCCACAAGGACCATGATGGCCACCACGCCACAAATAATGTAGACAATCATATGTGTGCGGTCACGCTCATGGTCAGACTGCCCCTCTGTGATTGTGGCCACTGGCTTTCCGGTGTTGGCCCAGATGGGTGTGTCATAGTTGGAGCATGAGGTTTGGTCTAGACGCTGCTGACGGAACTGGCAGCAGAAGCGGTAGAAGCAGGTTCCACAGCAGTACAGAAAGATGCCCGCGGTGCAGTTAAAGGGTGGATCCCACTGGCCCATCACATCGTAGTAGCCCTGGCAACGGGTTCCTGTGGGTGGGACTGTTTCTTCCTCCACATCTCCTGCAGGTGAGCTAATTGCCACAGCTCCTTCTCCCATCGCCGTGCTAAGTGTAGGGTCCGCTGTCTGATTAGCCAGTTGGATGTCCATATCTGTGGTCATTTCATCCTGGGCATGCGAGGCCCACCCAAGCAGAGCAACAAGGACAATGTGGAGAAGAAAAGACTGGCCAGCCATGGTGCTCCAGATAATCAGATACAGGTCTGATACAAAGTCCTAATCATACAAACTTCAAACTAACCCTCCAATTTTTTTTTTTTTATATTTAAATAATAATACCTTAATGAAAAGATTAGCCTAACACAAAAGTTCTATTGCAAATCATTTTAGAATTGATTTTAATTTCTACTCTAATCAATAAGGTTAATAATTTTAAAGCATGAAATATTATTTATTGTTACACACAAGGTGTAACAAATAAAAAAACTAATTAACAAAGAAAATGTTACGTTACCTTTGTCCTAATAGAAAAAATACATTTTGGAGCACAGATCCAAGCTCCTGTCTCTGAGTGCCCACCGCATACAGTTCCCACCACTGTGCTAGACTTGCAATCAGTAGCACTCACCGATAATCCAGTTCAGTTTTCACCTCTAAAAACCACTCATTAATGCTCCCTTTTTAAAGAGCTGTTCATTTTTTCCTTCTGAGATTTAGTAGTGTAGTCCTCTGGAGTTCTGCACTTGGACACAGACACACACACATGCACACACACACACTGTTGTTTACATCCAGCACACTATGAAGAGAAGACACTCAGAGTCCTGTGAAAAGCAACAGTTCAGCATTCAAATTAAATCCCTCCTCTCAACTCTCAGCGTATCAGAGGACAGAGAGAGAAAGAGAGAGTGAGAGAGAGAGAGAGGGAGAGAGAGAGAAAGAGAGAGAGAGAGAAAAAGGGGAATGGGGGATGATATTTTTTCTATCCTTCTGCGAGGGGAGAAGTGTTTGCTACTCTGAAGGGCAATACTTTTTATTATCGTTTGGAAACTAAACAAATGATGTGGTGCCTTGGTGGCTGTGGATTTTATTATGCATGTATATATGGACAAGAGCATGTTTCTGATAGGCAGATTAAAATGAACAATATGAATGAAAGAGAAAATGATTTCAAGAGCTACCTGAGCTTGTACGACAAACATGTCCTTTACTGTAATGACTTTTGTTGATTTTTTTCCTTCTTCCAGCACCTGTCAGTGTGAAGCACCCTGAACATCCAGGAAGAAGATAAACACATTTGAATGGCATTCTGAATGTGTGTCTGCGACTGCATGATTAAGCCCAAGGTTTCGACTCTCAAATCCCCTTCATGTATTTGCAAAATCCAAACCTGTCCAAAGTCCCGTTCTGCCTGCCAGGAGTCCTCCACCCACTGTCCATCAGCGTACTGGTCCTCAGCAAGCCTCACAAACATTCAGCAGCTTAGAGAAACAAAGCGGACTAAAATAGGCAGCTTCCGCTTAAGGTTGGTCTTCTTGCATCCACAATGCATCAGGGAATAAACTAAATGTTTGTGTGTTGTATAGTTTGCTTTTTTCATCTCCTGCACCTTTTTTCTTTTTCTATTAACTTTTTCACTGTACACCAAGCTGCCATGATTAAATCATACACACACACACACACACACACACACACACAAATGAATTATAGAAACACACAATGGCTCATATGCAATTATAATGTGGTGGTCATCATGCCTAACATTAAAAAATATAAGGCTGTTAAGTGGTTTACATTTTGTGCAGCAGGGGCTGAATCCATCCAACCATCCCCTCTAGGGAGAGAAAACAGAGGAGCGGTGTAAAACGACTTTCAAGGGAAATAACAAAGCTGTCAGGGCAGGAATGCCTGAGCCTTAAATACCTGTATGTAGCATTACATCATAAATATTCTCCATAGTCTGTGAATTATCATTGATATAATAATAATAATAATAATAATAATAATAATAATAATGAGGATGATGATGATGATGAAAATGATAATGACGATGATGATGGTAATAATAATAATAATAATAACAATAACAAAAACAACAACAACAATAATAATAATGATATAACAACATGTTTAATTTATACAACGCCTTTCTTATAATGTGGGTATAATTAGGAACAGTTTAGCTGAAATGGGGTCAGCAGATGAATGGATGGATAGATGGATGGATGGATGGATGGATGGATGGATGGATGGAGAGCAGAGTGGAGTAGTTGTTAGTGCTGGTTCCTCACAGTAAGGAGGTTTGGTTTCCTGAGCCTAAGGTGGCCTTTGCTGAGTTTGCATGTCCTCCCTGTGTCTGGGAGGATTTCCTCCAAGTGGTTTCCAGCCAAACACTTGCACATAAAGGTAAATAAAGTTGTGAGTGGAAAACAGAAAACTGAGGCTTCACTGTAAGAGGAGTCCTCTCTCTCTCAACAAACAAAGGGATTCTGACTAATTTTCTGTGATGGACGATGATGCTTAAATGTTTTTGCTGCATCTTCTTCTCCACTATCTCCAGTGTCTATAGACAAGTACCTGGACAAGTGCCTGGATCCTGCCCTCCCAGTTAGTTTATTCAGTTAGTTAGTGTCATTAAATTATAGCAAACACTATTAGCAACAACAAATATACATATATAAGCAACAAAAGACTGAATGGAGATTTGCAACCTCTTGCAGCACACAGTGTGCTCTATTCATTTCCCTTTGTTTTTACACAACCTCTGTATATTGTCAGCAGCAGGACTGCCCATCCTAGAGATCAAATCAAAGATTTCACCAGGAATGCTGGAAGAGATTGTATCTAATTGGAGGCACTATTCAATTCTGACTTTAGAGTAGAGTAGAGTAGAGTGATCTTTTATTATCCCACGAATGGGAAATTTGGGCGTTACAGGGCTCTTAAAAAAAAGACAGGTGTACAGAAAGAAAAGAAAAAATATATAAAGATATAGAGAGAGAACAGGAACAAGTACAGGAGAAAAGTAGAGGAGCTATAAATAAATAATAAATTATCTATCTATATATATCTATATATATATATATATACATATACATATCAACAATATACACGGTAATACTTCTACATAATCCCAATAGTGAAAGAAAGAGGGGGGACTGAGGGATTGTGGGCTATAATATGGGGCAGCGGTGGCCTAGTGGTTAGGGAGTTGCCCCGGATTGGAAGATAGTGGGTTTGATTCCCTCACCAGTAGGTTGCCCTGAGGTACCCTTGAGCAAGGTACCCCATCACTGCTCCCCGGGCGCTTTCAATAGCTGCCCCCTGCTGCAAGTGTGTGTATGGGTGAAATGCAGAGGCTGAACTTTGTTTTGTTGTGCTGCGTTTCACAATGACAAGGGTAATCACTTTCACTTTCAAGATGTGCAACCGGTGGCACACATGCCTCAGCTTCAAACATTTAATTAAACATGAGAAAATATTCATAACTTTTTGGCATGTTTGGTTCATTTTAGAGCTCTGGGCTTTGCTGTGTTTAATAACTAAAATACATGGCCCATTTAGCTTTGTGGAAATTTAATCCTCCTTTTCCATTTGTAAGGCAAATGTTTTAGTTTATGCTTAAAATTGATAAGATGAATTGAAAGTGATATAATGTTTGCCTATTCTGAAGTGTTGCTTATTATTATTCCTGCTTAAGGATTTTTCTGTGACTTTTTCTCCTGATTCAGTCTTTCTTTAACTGCTGTTGGACTATTGTATGAAGAGGGCCGATGAAGAGGACGCAAGAAAAGAATTGGTTCTATGTACCATATAAAGCAGCTCTACAGCAATGTGGGAACGAAGCCACTGAAGGAAGTTTGATGAGCTGATTAACATTTTGTTATTGCAGTTTCAGGTGTTTTACAAAGGTTCTTTATAGTCAAACATTTACGAAGACTCCAACTAAGAAAAGGTTCTTCAAGTGCTGTTTGACTCCAAACAACCCATTGCAGCACCTTTAAACAGAAAGTGTAAACCTGTAAATTTCTAAAAAAGAGTTTGTGTGTGTGTGTGTGTGTGTGTGTGTGTGCGTGTGTGTGTGTGTGTACACGCTTTGTTAGACGCCCCTGGGTTTCTCTGTTTAACTTAAAATGTGCTCTCTCATCAGAATACACCTACGGCCTGGGGTGAGATGCTCCTGAATGTTTCATCTTCCTTTCTTTATAGACATTACTTTTCTTTGAACTTCTACCATCTCTGTGTAATTCTGCAGTTGAAACAAACACTGCATTTCATTTTTTTCCCTCCCTGTTTTTGTCTGTTCTTCTCTCTTCTCCAGCAAATCCTGATTTCTTTCTGAGGCTTGCCTGGAGCGGATTGTTCTACTCTTAACTTTTCAAAAATAAAGGCTGCTAAATGATTCTTGTTTTGGGGCATTTTCCAAAAACTTTTAATGAGTGTAGAACCCTTACAATTGCACATGGAGGTTTTTCTCACTCAATATCTCATCTACAAAAATTTTTTTTTTTAAAGGACCATCAAGGTTCTTTAGGGAACCAAAATTGGTTCTTCTACACACACACAACATGAATCTTTGAACAAGGCCATTCCCTAAGGAACCATATTTGCAAAATAATGTTATAAGAATATTATTAGAAAGGTTTTTTACAAATGTTATTTTTTCCCCCAACAACCTGTACATTATAGTAAAATTTCCCACTCACATATCTCAAAATTGCTGTTAAGAATCAACAACTCTATGATTGTTTTGACTGTCAATAGTGGTTCATCCATTTCTTTTATTTTTAAAAGATTACTGACATATTATTTTTAAAAGATTACTGTTTAGAATTTACTTTTAGAATTACTGTTTGATTTGTTTTATGTAATGCTACAATATTCTACTGTAAACAGTAGCCACAAGATAACAGGATTGGTAATCTATGAAAGCTTGGAGGAAATTAGTGACTGAATATTGTAAAATTACACAAACATACTCTGTGGTTGTCATACACTCAAATGCTATTCACACTAATTTTGCTCACATGAGAAAATTCACAGAAAAGCTGGTTCTAACCATTTTCTTTGCTGAATCTTTGCTGATGCTGAGTTATACTGTGTCCTGAACTATCAACAAGCTTAGTAAATATAAGAAATAAAAGCTGCATAAAGTCTTGCTGATGTTAATTTATTTGATCTTGTACCTTTCAAAAGGGTGAAATTATCAAGAGACAAATATCTAAATAATGTTTTTCTTTTCCAAAAATACATCACATTTATTAGCAGCTAAAGGAATGCTTATAAACAAAAAAAATGCTGTTTGTATATTTATATATTTAATGTTATACTTTAAGTCTTTAAGAACTATTAAGTTGTCCTCTATGATTTTCTACTCCACTGGAGTCTAAATATGAAGTGACATGCAGGACAAACAGCCTTAGTCACCCAACAGCATAGGGAAGGTCAGAGAATATACAAATGACACCAGAATGAAGTTCATTTTAAAAATAAGGTTTTACATAATGTTTATTTAAACTTTATGTGAAATTAACCAGCTTATATTAAGAATTTAGAAACTTCTGGTGCTCTGATAAAATTGAATGAAAGTGTGTTTTGTCCCTATGCTTATTAATGAGAGACATTTAAAGATACTATAATGATCCTATGTTGTTGATGTTTGTAGTTTGTAGGTTTGTAGTTTTTGTATATTTTACAGGTTGTATTTATGGCGTTGTGCTTTTTGATGACTGTTGTCTGTTATATTTTTTCTTTTTTAATAAATGAACAAAATAACATTCAACATTCAAGGCATATTAGTTATGAAAGTGAAAGTGACTATTCTTGTCATTGTGAGGTCACAGCACAGCACACAGTGAAGCACAACAAAATTGGACCTCTGCATTTAACCCATGCACACACACCGTATGAAAGCGCCCAGGGACAGTGCCTTGCTCAAGGGTACATCGGGGCAGCCCACTGGTAAGGGGTTTGAACCCACAACCTTCCAATCCTGTGGCCAACTCCCTAACCACTAGGCCACCGCTACCTAATTAACTCAGGCATTAATCAACATTAGTTACACGTTATTGTCTAATACAAATAGTGATAATGATGATGATTATAATGATTATTATTATTATGATATTAGCAACTATTATTATTATTATAATATTTGGTTTTATTTATTTATTTATTTTCGCAATGGACTGTCAGTCTTTTCCAGGCCTTTCACACTGTGTGCCCTGGATGGGCTCCAATAGCACCCATGAGATAATTAATTTAAAAATATATAAATACTACTACTACTACTATTAATCATAATAATAATAATAATAATATTAACAATAATAATAATGATGATGATGATGATAATAATAATAATAATGATAATAATAACTATTATTATTATTATAAGAAGAGGAAGATAAAGAAGAAAAAGAAGATGAACGTGCAGAGCAAGTCAATAACAAATAAATAATAATAAAAACTTAGTAAAGTTATCAGTAAATGATTTTCTACTACAAGTATTAATACTATTGTTTATTTGTTATTACTGATTAAAAATAACAGCAGTTCTTAACACGATAAGTAAATTCTTTCCCCTTAAAGTATGTTTACAGCAGACAGTTGTTTAACTCCCAACCTCACTTACGGTCCACACAGTAAGTTCAAAAAACTATCCCCAATGTGTCTGAAACTGATGGGGATGCTGTTACGGGAGCTGTTCTTCTCTACACAGCAGTTAAAAGGTCAAAACGATTGTTAATCGATGGCGTTAGAACTGTTTTGTGTGGATAATGGGGGAAGATTCGCTCTTTCAAATGCTGCGGTAAACAGACTGTGGGGGTCAACCTCACTGTGCATTTCTTCTTATAGAGCTTGTGATTCAAACAGAAAGAAGATGAAGAGGACTGAACAACAAGAACTGCCAATAGACATCCTACCATTTTGAAGGAAGAACTGACGATAAAACTACAAGAGACTGTTTCTCGTCTCATTAGAAAAAGCTGACAATCAAAGCATCTACTTCCTGCTGCTGTTGGGATGAAGAGAACCGATTCTGTACCTCAGAGTGCAGCAACATCAGCAGCCATTATTATTCATTAATATTCCAGAGCCTTGTGTTTGATCATTTCACCACATGGACGAGCACGCCGAACACAAATCACTGGAACTTTTGAACAGCATGCATCTATTTATTTATCTTGCTCTCTCTCTCTATCTCGCTCTACCTTCCTCGGCTCTTTGATGATTATAAAGAAGTCATGCTGTACTGCTGGGCCTAAGTCATTTCTGAGGTTTCTCCCAAGACAGCAAATCACATGGAGATCACGCACAGAACAGAAACATCTGAACGTCTGAGAGAAGCCAACAAATGAACAGCATTCAATCTGAGGAAAGGTAAACAGAATCTGGACATCATGTACCAACTTTAGTGTTCTTGGTTATTTTTCTTCATGGGAATAAGGGAGTAATTTAAACAAAGTAAATTGTTTTAAAACAATACATATGGCGTAACATTTTTGCCAGTTTATTGCTAATAATCTTGCAAATATTTAACTTTTGCAAATTATACTTATCTACTATATATAAATAACATGTTTCATATAAAAGCCATATGAGCAACAATTGATCAAACATGCAGAAATAAATATTGATCTGCTGGAATTTGATATTTGTATGATTATAGATTAAGAGAATATATGCAAATATTTATCCAAACATTCTAAACATAGTGCCTTTTTTAAAGATTATTTTTGATATTGTGATATGTTTTGTTTTTATTGCTTGAATTCTTCTGTACTGTGAATGTATCTTAAGTCAGTCAGTCATTTTCTGCCGCTTGCCCCAAGAGAGGTTGCAGGAGAGTGCTGGAGTCCATCCCAGCTCACACAGTGCGAAGGACTGGGGACACACACTGGACAGGTCGCCAGCCCATCTCAGGGAGGAGCATGACGGGGACGGCACCTTGCTCAAGGGTACCTCAGGGCAACCTATTGGGAAGGGGTTCGAACCCCTGATCCTCCGAGTATGCAGCCAACTCCCTAACCACTAGGCCACCGCTGAACCTGTATCGTAAGACATTTATAAATAAAATTCTATTTCTTCTTCTTCTTCTTATTATTATTATTATTATTTTAATCTCATCATCATGATCATTAGCTTTCACATCTTTCTTCCTTTCCCCTCCTGGAAATAATAACTCTCTCAATCTGTGAGAAAGTCCAATGCATTATGTTCATGGAGCCAATCAGGCCTCATATAACCTGAATAAAACTTTATGCTGGCCCTTTAACTCTGAGTTAATGTTAATGAACCAGTATCTTGGATAGTATGCTATCCCAAGAGTGACAGTCATCCTTAACTCAGAAGAACATAACAGGAAAAAAGAAAATATACAATATGTTTATACCTGGTTGTCACACAGTATGCAGTTGCAATGGAATCTTTTCTGTTACAAAATTTCAACCTAAAATGTATTTTGTCTGTCAGACTCTAGCCTCTGTATACAAGTTATATCCTAGTCATTGCTCTTTGCACTGGAAAAAAATGCAATACAGCAAAAACACTGCACAATTGCTCTGCACTCCATTAAGAAAATGAATGGTCTTCAATCGTAAAGACCCCACAGGCCCACCAGTGAGCAGGCACTCTTTGGGTAGTGGATCCTTCTTAACACAGGGGTGACACTGAAATGTGTACTGTGGCTACAGACTGACCAATGTTGAACTACATATCAACAATCAACTTCACATCTGGACCAATAGGGTGTGTGTGTGTGCGTGTACTTTGAATGAAGAGTACCTTTAAAACTCTATGTTCACTTTATCTCTGGTTTTAAAAGTACCTTTAAAACTCTGGTTCAGTATTTAAATTACACAATTGGAATGTTTTCTTTCTTTGAGGGTAAATATACACTGTTGGAATGTTCGTACAAGCTGTTTTGGATTTTTTGTGACATTGTTATCTGCACATCCTTTATCTTTCAATTTACAATTTCAGCACAATTTGACAATTTATTTTCAATTTAGTTTACTGATGACACACAAAAACCTATATATATATATATATATATATATATATATATATATATATATATATGTATGTATGTATATATATCAAATTGAGCATTAGACCTTTGAATCTATTGGCTTTGCCATGCCTAAGAGTGATGGGAGGATAGACATCACTGAATTTTCATTTTTCATTTCACTGAATTTATGCATGACTATTTTCAGCTTTAATTTTTTGTTTCACACAAGATGGGTTTATTGGGTGTTGCAGAGGATGATCCTGTTTTTGTTTTTTTGCTTTTTTAGGACATCAAACCCTACAGTGTGTCAGTGAGAAAGTCTGGCTGGTGGACAAGAAGAGATTAGGAGAGAAGGGCATGTGGGGGAAAAGGGAACCTATCATTCAGAGCAGAGAATAGGAGAAAATTGAAGGGCAGCAAAAAGCCCCTTGAGATTAATGGAAACATTGCAAGCACCAAAAAAGAACAGACAGGAGAAGAAAAAAAGAGGAAATGTGATTTTGTGCAAGCCCAGAGATGGCTAAAATCTATTGAAAATGAAATAATGAAGAATAAAAATACAGTATTCAATAAAAAAATTTGGGAATATCCTTTAACATTAGAAATACTCTGGTGAGCTGGTGTGTCCCTCATGCAGAGAAATCTGCCTGCTGCCTCAAAGAGCTGTCAAAGCTGACCTTTACTAACAGAAAAGACATGCAAATAGTGGACCGCTCAACTGTGTGGACTTCATTATTGTGGTGAATTGATTACGAAGCACATTGATCCACTGAGAAAACCTGTCACTCTACGGCATTTTATTACTTCTGCTTATCAACAGTTTCTCTCTCTGCTCATTCTATATTCATCTAGACCCATCTAGACCAGCCCTTGAACAGTTTCTCAATTTTTGTAATATTTTGACAAAAAAGAATTACTTAAGAGGAGAAGTGAGTGAAGTCTGGTGCAAGGAAAATGTCTGAGCACCTCTGATTAAATGACATGCACTAATAATTGTGCACTAACTCAGAAAATCACAATGTTAGGTTTGTTCTCTGTAGAGGTTTAACCCAGCCACTAGTGATGCACAAACCAGCGTATTTCTTCGTGCCGGTCCCGAGCCTGGATAAATGGGGAAGCTTACGTCAGGAAGGGCATTCGATGTAAAACTTTTGCCAAATCAATATGCGGACAACGAAACAGAAAGTTCTCTGTAGAGGATGGTTTCTTATTTTCACCTGTTATGTCATCTTGATGCAAGTTTTGCATGTGACTGTATCACTTAATGTTGGCTGTAATCTGTATTTTTTTCACCAAGCAGTGAACAACCCTATTAATCATACAAGTCAATGTTCTGCTAGCTGTAATGAAATGAATAATTTGTCATTTTCCAAAGGGCAGCTACAGGCAGCGGTGGCCTAGTGGCTAGGGAGTTGCCCCGGATCGGAAGATTGTGGGTTTGATTCCCTCACCAATAGGTTGCCCTGAGGTACCCTTGAGCAAGGTACTGTCCCCATCACTGCTCCCCGGGCGCTTTCAATGCCCCCTGCTGCACATGTGTGTGGGTGAAATGCAGGGGTTGAATCTCGTTGTGTTGTAATGTGCTGCGTTTCACAATGACAAGGGCTTTCGCTTCACTTTCATGTTGTCATTTGTCATTCATACATGCACTCCAATGAAGTTGCGCTGTTATTTTAAAAATTATTTTATTTCATTTTTATTCCTATATCTGTGCAGTTACAGTTTTCATGTTCATATTTATTAACTGCAATTTTTTTTCTTCTTTTCAATATTGACCTGGTTAGATGTTTCCCACATTTGCTCAATAAAATCTAAATCCTTCTTGCTACTTTCCTCTTTTTTCTTTTCCTGAATCTCTCCGTCTAAAAATACTGAATCTGTATGTGTGTGATTTGCCCCTGTTGTTTTGATGTCCTGGGAATAATCAGAATAACAAGCATTGAATACACAGCACTCGCTTGCTATACCACTTCAAATGTGAGCTGCATTGCGAGAGCAACTTCTAAAACACGTCAGTGATGCCTGTGAGGAAGCTGAGGGAAGACTGCAAGTTGACTCACTTCTTTTGGAAGCAGCATGGCTTGCACCTGCACTTGCAGATACACAGAAAGAGAAGTTACAGCTTGAAGATCACCACTGCAAGAAAAGAACAAAGAGTTGCTATTCTGAAAAGTTGATATGGAGGAAGAGCTGTTGATTCGTGATGCATATTTAAAGACCCTTCAGCACTTTCGTTAAGCTATGAAGACTTTAGAGAGCTTCCAATTACCAGCATGGAGGAAGTGCAAATATGGACTAAAGAGGAGAACTGAAGCTCGAGTCTGGAGCTGAGGGAACTGACAGTAGAAATGGGCATTCCACACAGAAAAGGGCTTAGGAAGAGCGAGAGATTACAGTTCAAATCCATATCTGGGAGGAGAACAGAAAGGCCAGTGAGAGAGGATTTAAAACTGAACTCTTTTTCAGCACACTGAGTCACCAGTAATAGTGGCTGGTGAGCTTGAACCACAAGTCTGGCCTGGCTTCTCCCTCTGCAAAAAACATTTCAGCAAACTGATGCAGTGTTTAAACTGCAATGGTACAAAAATGGCCCTAAAGAGTTACTTTTAAAGGTGATTCATGCACTCGAAGGTTTGCTATACTATGTTATCAATCTAATCAATCAATTCAATCCAATTATCAACAAGTTTGTACATGAGAAATTACATATGCATTAGGTATTTATTACAAACATTGTGAATGAGTGCAAATAAAATAATTAAATAATGATTATGTGGTTACAGTTGCACCTATAATATAATAGGCAGCAAGTAAATTGTCAGTTCTTGAAGCTCAGGGATGAGCATAAGGACTTTAGTGACCTTTACAAAGGCCACATTATGTAAGCTACTGGGTCAGAGAATCTAAACAAAAAAAAGGTAGAGTGTTCCCATCATGTACTTAAGTGACGCGATGGAAAATAGAGAAAATGCTCTTGCTGATGAGGCTGCAAAAATCGCTGCAGAGAAAGGTGAGTCCAGCGTAAAGGCCAAAGCAAGTTTAAGAGCACTCCACAAACACATGGAAGACATCCATGCAACACAACAGTCCAGCTGGAGAATGATGGACTTGGATGGAAAAGGGTGCAAAACTTCATCAAGACGATGTTTGGAGATTTGGAGATTCACAGAGAACAGTGGCTCCAGCATCACTAGTTCCATATCTCACACAGCAAATACATTCTGTTGGACACATTAGTCTTGAAAAAATGATTCATCGGTTCAACCAACATTGGTGGAGACCTCAATTTCGTGTTCAGGCACAACAAGTTGTTGGTCAATGCATGACCTGTCAGAAAAACAACACAGGACCCGGGACTCCGATCCCGACGCTGATGGTTCCGCTGACGGCCAGGACCCTTTCTGCATCTGCAAGTTGATTACATCACCTTACCAATAAGTAATGGATATTCAGACGTGTTGGTCATTGTGGACAAGTTTTCAAGATGGGTGGAAGCCTCACCATGCCGAAAAGCAACGGCTGCCCACACAGCGAAAACCTTGGTGAAGGATTTCATACCAAGATGGGGCCTGCCCTGCCGCATTGACTCAGATCAAGGAACACACTTCACAGGTGCAGTTTGTCAAGAAATTTGTCGACTGATGGGTATCAAATGGGCATTCCATTGTCCTCATTATCCCCAGTCTTCAGGACAAGTGGAGAGAATGAATGGAGTGATCAAAGGTCGTCTTTCGAAATACCACCAAGAAGGTCTTGCTTGGCCTTTGGCCCTGCCTATTGTCCTGTGCAGCATCAGAGCAACAGCAAACAAGAAAACTGGACTCAGTCCATATGAGATTATCACTGGCCGCCCCATGAACCTGCCAGGAAGCTTTGACTTGAGACAAGCAGATGTTCACCTCGCTAGTGATGCTTTGGTTGAATACTGCGACAAACTGATACATGCCGTTCAATGTGCCTCTCAACAGGTAGCCAACGCGTGGGCCCAGCCGGAGGGAGGGGGTCACTCATTGGTGCCAGGTGAGTGGGTGCTAGTCCGAAAACCACAAAAAGAGCCACTTGGTGCAAAGTGGGAGGGCCCATACCAGGTGCTCCTGATTACATCTGCTGCAGTGAAGGTGTCTGGCAAGAAGAAGTGGATCCATGCCAGTCACTGCAAGAGAGTGAACTTTGTTCCTGACATAGAGGAATGCTCTAAGGTGAAGTGCTAGTAACCTCTCCATTAGTAGCCTCCGCTGCTGGGCAACGAAGTGGATGAAACTTCAACCAGCCAGAAGACAGTGAACCCATTCACACATACACACACACACTCACTTGGAGAAAAAATAGAGAAAAACACATAAATACATTGCTCTTTGAGTGTATGACGAATACCATGATGTTTAACCTTCTCTTGTGTTTGTGTTTACAGGTTGCCCTTGTGGTCAGTCACAATGACGGGTTAAGGGGAAAGACCTTTATAGCTGCAGCGCATGGTTTTGCAAAAGTATTTAACAAGTCAGATTGTTGGATCTGTGGCCTAATTCCACATGGTGCGGAAATATTCCCACAAATTGAAGTTCCCCTCGCCATCACTGATCACGACTGCACCTGCCCTTTCTGAAACGTGAGGATTTGGGTAATGAGACAGTCATAACTGCTACTCACCACGTAAGACCAATAACTAAACCAGACACACCCATAAAGTTAGCATACACACCCAAGGGAAATCTATGTTGGAGTTATAACGGTTCTGGGCCTTATTTAGGAACTAGTGTATGTCATTTAGCCATCACACCTGACGAACCGTCCGTCATAGTACGTCTGAATGATCATTCTGTATATCAGTTTACCTTGATTTTCAAAACTGCATATTTTTCAGATGACGCTCCCTCTGTGAACGGGACCGTATGTTTGTGGTAACACAGCTTACAGTTATCTGCCTGAACATTGGTCAGGTATATGTTATGCAGCTTACGTCATACCAGCCTTGAGACACACTACTGATCCTAGACTTAATCATTTACACAAACGGGATTTATTTCATTCTCATGAACTTGTAGCACAACCTGCTAAAAGATCCTTTTCAGCTCTTTTTCCTAATTATGGAATGACAGTAGCTTTAGATGAAATTAGAGAAGTAGTGAGAGTAATGGAAGATGTTAATAATGATACAGCACATGCTTTAGATCAAATTAATCATGAACTAATCAACATGAGACACATGACTCTCCAAAACAGGTTGGCTCTTGACCTCTAACTTGCTGAGAAGAGTGGAACTTGCGCTGTTATTGGGGATGAGTTCTGCTCATTCATTCCAGACGTATCCCATAATGTCTCGACTCTAATTTCAGAGGTCAGAAAACAGGTCAAGGTTATGCACACCGCCTCTACAGCTTCAGTGGATCCCTTCGGATGGTTCACCAGCACGTTTGGGGTTCTGGCCACTCATATTCTTCAAGTCTTTGTTGTACTCATATGTTCGATTACTCTGATTTTCCTGATAATCAAGACTGTTTTATGCTTTGTTTCCAGGACATGTAAGACTGTACATGTCAATGTAGTCTCTCTGTCTCCAGATGTAGAAATATTTGATCATTACCTGTAATGATACATGATGATGATGGTGTGATTCATTCATCGCAGTTTGATTTTGAATATTTAGCATGATGATCAGGGCCTTTGTTTTACTTAAAATTGATTGAGTTAATTGAATTGGTTTAATGTTGATTCAATGGGTTTACATAGAATCACAGGGGGGAGTGACGGATTGTAGCTTGATTTTACTTATTTACTGTTATTTTATTCTCTGTAACTGCATCTCTATTTTTCTCTGTTCTCTTCTAAGTAACGCTTTCTTTGCACGTCAAAAACACCCAAACAAGGTCACAGTCTTAGATTAGGTGTCTCCACCGGAGGCCTTGGAGCTCCCGGGGACAGATAAAAAGGCACACTCTGAACTGTGCAAGTTAGAGAGAAAGGATTCCACACAGAGAGGAACACTGACCGGTCTTTTGAACATCTTGTAAGAGCTTCGCTACTTTTCTGTTAATAAACTTCGATATAGCTTAAAACCTCTTTGCCTCATCACTGACTCCTCGAACCTCGGTTCTCATTCGGGGACTCCAACATTAGTACTTTACAAAACCAGTGGATTAAGGACCAAACTGTGTTGGCTAGGCAATATGATGCTATTCATTGGTTATTACCAAACAAAAGTGGTCCAAGGAAGAACAACAGGTAAACCAGCTACATGGTCAGGCTCAGTGATGCATGTAGGGACTGAAGGCTAGGTCTTGTTTGATCCCACAAGAGATCTTCTGTAGCACAAACTACTGAAAAAGTAAATTCTGGTAGCACCAGAAAACACGTTGTATCACAACTTGCTGTGTTTGGAGCTGCATAGTAGCACGACAATAAGAGTGTCAATGCTGAGCTCTGTGCACAGCAGAAGGCACCTTCAATGGATAATTGAGCATCAGAATATGATCATGGAGCAATTGAGGAAGGTGGTCTGGGAACTGCTAGGTATGTGCATCACTTACAAACAAGAAAAACAAGCTTTTGGCATCAGGGTGATGGTCTAGGATATGTTCTGCTGGGAAACCTAAGGGCACTTAGTCAAACACTGTTGCAGACCAAGTACACCCCTCATGCCACCAAAACAGTTCTGGTTCACTGAGGCATTTTTCCCCAAGATCTCTGGAGGTGTGATGTTCCTGGCCCAGATGTCAGCAGCAGACATCTTTAGGTACTGTAAAGTAGAGCCTCTATAATTTCACTTTATCATCTAGTCTGCTTCAAGGTAACTTTTTCTTTCAAATATTTTTCAACATAATATCCATTTGCTCTTCTACCAATCCCACTGACACCCATAATGGAAGCCAATGAGCACAATGAACAGGGGCTTAAGCTTAAATTAAGCACTGTCCACTAACAAATTTTCACTGCTTCACACCCCAGCCCTGGGTGTTTCATATCCCTCTAAGGCAACACCTTTCACATTAGGCATGGAGAACTTGGAGGCTAAGGTGCAGCTTCTCCACAGCCCTTCATTCTATTAGAAATACTATTCTACTCAGATCATACAAGCTGTGTGTGCATGTAATATATGTTTGAATCAGCTATAGATACACACGTTTCTAGATATGTTTGAACATATAGTGCATGTCTTCAGGAACAGCCTAAATCCTTGGTTTCTAAGCAACAGCTGGACTAACACATTAAAAGTGAGAAGAGCGCTCGTGCGGATTTATCCTGGTAAAGAAGGCTGTAGTCGCTGCTCGGTGGAGGGGATATAATTACACTTAAATTAGAACTGTGGCATTGACACTGACTAAAGTGTACATGCATTAAGCTTGAAGTCAAAATAAGGCTATGGTGCTCAAATTGTACAAACAGGTGTTCATGAGCAAATAGGACCGAGGCAACAAAAATAAAATCTCAAAGAGCCAGAGGCTTTTCCTTTAGCATTTTGCCTGTTTTGTTTAAGTGGCTTGAATGATGAAAACAATAAAAGAGAAAGAAATACTGAGATAATCATCCCATAATCATTTGAAAACCAGAATAAATTTGCAGCAATATATTACAATGGCTTGCGTTCCAATATGAAAACAGATAAAAATTACACTAATAAACCTTTTTATAAGACATCCCAGTGTATATAAGTATTGTTCAGTCCCTATTTTAGGCAATCAACCCTTCATTAAAATAATTAGGTGCTGAGGATTGTTGGGATTGTTGGAGTGCAGCAAGAAGTCATGAAGCTTCTTCTTCTTCAACCAGCCTATTCAGAATTTTCATTATGTTTTTGTTTCTGCATTATGTTTTTTTAAATGGTGTGTATTTTCATAGCTACCAAAGAGTTTTGCACAGTTTTGTATATTATTAAAAGCACTATATCACTATATCAGACTCAATATATATCAGACTATATTTTCTATTATTTCATAAGTGGTACATCCTATACAAGCTATTTTTGATAACTCGCTGACTTGATTGTGATATTTTTGATAACTTGCTGACTAGTTGACCAATTATAAAATTAATTAAATTGTGATTATAGTTGATTATATTTTTTAAAAATCACTGCATTTTGAATATCTTTGTCATACCTTGCAAATATCAACTATTGGGAGAAGTGTTTTGGGAAAAACAAATCTGTGAAATGGATGATTTGGACTGAAGCTAACTAAAAAAAAAAAAAAAAAACAATCCAGTAGATTGCCCTTTGGAACCCTTGAGCAAGGTACCGTGCCTGTCACTGCTCACCAGGTGCTGAATATGGCTACCCACTGCTGCACCAGTGTGTATGGGTTAAATGCAGAGAAAGCATTTCATTGTGTTTCACAATGACATATAGTCACTTTCACTTCTGACTTCTGGACTGAACTACAAAGGGAGGCTTGCATGAACGACAAATCCTCTGCTGTAAGGAAATGAATATCAGAATGAAAATCATGATCAGTGCTGTTCATTCATTTTAAAACCCCTGCGACTGAACTTTAGAGGGTCATGTCAGTCAACATGTCCAAGAAAAACTACATTTAAATGCATAAAGCCTCTGTTCCTTAACAGAGGAGGAAGGCAGAGTCCTGCCAGCTTAGTTGGACACAGCCTTTTAATTTAATTTCATTCAAGTGGCCAGGAGTCATAGTATTCCTCCTCACTGAGCAATTTTCTTATCCACATTGTTCTTAGTATGAGAATGTGCACAAATTTGGCACTCCCATCCCCGCTCTAAACAGAAGAGAGCAGAATTCAGATGGCTATGATTATCTTATGTAATTCAGACATAACCTCTGAGAAACTATATTCTGCAAGACGTTATTGCATAACCAGTCAACTGCAGACAAAAGCTCCTGGCTTTTCAAGTAACAACTTTTTTTTTTTTTTTTTTTTTTTTTTTACATGCCCCAGATAACGTTCCAGGGTGACACATAGTTTTATAACATACATACCATATACATAATTTGTAACACAGACCACCTTATTTTTATATGCTAACTTCAAACAAAAATCACTGCTTTACACAGGAAATAGCTTTTGTTTGTTTGTTTGCATTTTTTGGGAGTTGTCTGCTTTTTGTTGGATATTCATTTTATGATATTCATTTTCTTTAAAAATCACATTCACCAAATACCTTTGCACTGGGGCAGATTAAGGATTGTTTCATGAACATCAAATTACTAACAAATTATAAATTATGTTGTCTATTTATTTATTTATTTTAAATATCTCAGTTAATATATATTTTTCAAACGCTAATGCTTCTATGTACTATTACATCTTGTACATTGACCCAATTGGCACAATTTAAAATTATCTTTCGACAAAAAATATCAGAGGACATCATGCTTTGGGAAAAGATCTTTCTTGTCAACTTCAGGCAACCTGAAGTTGACAAGAAACCTTTAGAGTCTGTATTTAACGAGCGATACAGTTCACCTGATCACATACGTGCAGCTGTGGCTGTTTAAAAGAAAGCTTCTACAACATGCTTTACACAATTTACACAAAGCAACATGTGTTTATTAATTATAGTACATTCATTTATAAGATCAATATTTCAGAAACTTTAAATATCAGAAAATCTTTAAATACAGAGTTGAACTTAAATAGGACAATCATGTCTGTTAGACCAGCTTATACAGCCATCAGGTGTAAAATTCAAAACCAAACAAAACCAAAACATTTTCTGCCACCTAGTGGCCCGCTGCATCATCACACCATCATAATAAAAAAACAAACACACCATCAGTTTTTTTCCAACATTATTAAAACCTTCCATAATTCCACTTCCACATTTTTCAACAACAATCTGGCCTGTCTTTGTTTAAAACAAGGAAAGGTCCTTGTTTTACACAAAGACAGGCTCCTAAAACCAAAAATCCAGTTGACTTTTAATCAGTAAATATACAAATACACCTGCACGTTGTAGAACAGAGGTAAGAGTGTAATAATTCTGCAGTGTAAATGGCATTTGGATTAATATTATAAGTAACAAACCCAAAGTAACGTCTTTAATAAAAAACAGTATTAGGAAGAATACTAGTATTAGTAGGACCATTGATTCAAAAATGGAAATCAACTGCCAATATGTTACTGATGAAAAGTGGCTAAACATTTTCAATCATTTGAAACTGATTTTGTTGCAGAAACAAATGAGACCCTTATAACATGATGCCACGCTAGGAGTGTTTTAATGAATAAGCTAATTAAATTTGAAGGCTTTGAAAAGAAATTAATATACCTCGTTTCCAAAATTCTTGAAACACTAAGCAGAACATGTAAAATACCTTTTGTGCTCTGATTTATATTAATGAAACCTATTCTAAGCAAGGTATTATTAAATAATAAATGAATTAATGATTATACAGTGCTGTGCAAAAGTTTTGGGCACTTATGCAAAGTGTTTAAAACCGTTTGCTTCGGCAAAAAGTTTGTTTTTACTCATTCTAATATCAACAGAATACATTCAAATGCAGATAAATCTGCTTACTATATATTTGTATTGTTATATGTTTGTGTTTAACATACAGATTTATTTTTATAAATGCTCACAGCCAAATAAAAAGCTTTATCCATTTTTTCCATTCCAACTTTTGCACAGTACTGTAAGTGTTTCCAGTTTACTGGGCATTAACATCGTTTATTGCTGACAGAATTTTATTGCTTTTCTCAAGTAAGTATTAAATTAGCCACTACCTGTTGAAATAACCTGCACCAAAGAAAGGTTTATATGTGTATTTAAACATTATCATTCTTTTTCAAACAATTCCAAACTATTTGCACAGAAGGTTAAAAACAGGAAATAAAAGAACAGTCCTCTGTTCCCAGCACATGTGTCGTATGGCAGAGAAGACCAGGAGGAAACATAAATGGAGAGAGAAGTGCACTTTCGACGCATGAAATTCAGAGCTTGACCAACTACCTAAACCCTCGTTTAATATACAGTCTTGTTTCCTCATCTTTTGATATTTGGTTAGTTTTGTATATAGTAGCAATATGTATGCAACATATTTTGCAAATACGCTTTTTGAAAAGAAATTTCACAACAATATTTGGAAATTTATCTCTAGTTTTACTAAATATTCCAACAAAGTTAACGTAAAATGAGAAATAAGAATCACACACGACGATGATATTGAGTAACAAATGACGTTCTTTTTCTTATGTGCTGAAAAAGTCTACCTTTGTCCAAAGTGCCCATTCATATCGTTGTTTGGGGTAATACTGATGGAATCAATAAGAGGACGCAGGGCTTGTCCAAAAGGCCTGTGAAGAGCAGAACATTTAAAAATGTCATGTGTCAGGCGAATTCAAATGGTTTTAATTTCTATGTTAAATGCTGCAACCACAATATCCATCCATCCATCCATTATCTGCCGCTTGTCCCAAACGGGGTCGCGGGGAGTGCTGGTGTCCAACCCAGCGCACACAGAGCGAGGACGGGGGACGCACCCTGGACAGGTCGCCAGCCCATCGCAGGGACACAACATCCATATCAAAAAACAAATTACCAAACGAAGTACTGATGCAAAAGTGAATTTAGCCGAAAAATAAGAGACTTACGTAGAAAGCACCTCAGACGGCAGGTCAGTAATGTAGGATGGAATTTTTCTTCCTGTTAAAAACTGGGCCACATCATTACTGAAGGTGTTACAGTTGTGTTCAAAAAGTTGGTATCTGTCTGCTCTGTGAAGAGAGGTGAGGAAGGCAAAATTGACATCACACGCATTTCATAACTCCTGGTTCGAGTGCTGAAAACATGTAAATACTAGTGAAGGAAGGACAAATCAACCTAAATGTGGACTCTCCCAGAGAAGAGAGGTACTCTGTGAAAATATCCTCGTTCACTTCTGTGTTTCCTAAATCCACTATGGCATCGGGATGTCCCAGTAAAGTGCCACCCTGAAGCAACAAGGAACACACAAACAGTACATGACTCAGCTTTTCAGATGCTCTGTGTCCACTTGAGGGCATGACCTCCATGTTTCTTTCTGCTCTTACACAAATTCACAGTGACTGAAGAAAACAACATCAGCGAGCTTTATGAACCTGAAGAGTCAAAAACAAGCCTTACTGGTGGGCAGCTTGCGATCCCCCCTCCGCCGAAGAAGTACTCGGCTCCATGCACCACTACAGAAGTGTGCCTGGAAAGAAAACAAACCATTCGCTCATTCACTGCCACTCTTCTGCTTTTCTTCTTCATGCCATTGTGAATAGGATCACTGAGAGAGGAACGAGTCTGACATGCTTACCAAATCCCTTCCACTTGTTTTCCTGTCAGTAAGGAAGCATGGACACATTTAATCAATGGATTTTAAAATATTCTTCCTCAAGGAACAATGTTCAGAAAAAAATATTCTTCAGAGAGCACAGTTTACACTGAGATCAAAAACTGTAGCAGTGTAAACTAGCTGCTAGTGATGCTGAATCAGTTAGCTGGATAAGTTAACTAAGTTTCCTGGAGGGTGAGTTACTCACCCAGCATCATGGGACTGAGCTGACGGGCAAGTCCCCTCGACAGATCATAAATATACAGCTTCACACTGAACGTCTGATCCTCCATCACTGTCAGAGCTGGGCTTATACACCGAGTCAGCTACTTCCTTAGCGCGCTGTCAGACTCAACCCTGCCTGGAGTCTTCAGGTTTCCGCAGGAGGGTCTGAGACCTGCTCTTTAATCACTCCCGTCCTCAGAAAAGGCCAAAAGTGACGGAAGTCTCCTCTAATGACGCCCGGCCTGCTGCTGCTGTGTCACTGCGACTCCGCGGATTTAAAGGCGGGTCATAAAGACGGTCAGAGTCTGGAGACACCGGACAGACAGCAGAGCTGCTGCAGAGGGAGCGGCGGTTATCCTCCACAGAGACAGGGGGCGACAGAGGACACGGCTCCGGGGCTCTGTGCCTCTGTCTTCTCTGCTCCGTCTGTCTGTCTGTCCTCTCTCTCTCTCTCTCTCTCTCTCTCTCTCTCTCTCTCTCTCTCTCTCTCTCTCTGGCTGTTTTACTAACGTATTTATTTCTAAAACTCTTTTTTACTGGTTAGTTAACTTTTTATTTTTGACTGTTTATTTCTCCTATATACACATTCTTTTTTATTACTGTTTTATTTGTTATGTAACTAACAGGCATTCGCTCTTTATTTTAAAGCTATTTAACCAGCACTTTTCTTTTGCATGTTTCTTTTCCTGCTACCCAACGTTCATGTCTGCGAATGATCGATGTTTACCACCCCCTGTATTCTGATTGGTTTTTGACTAGTGAGCAGTCCTCGTCATTGGTCATTTCACTGGTTCGCGTTGATTGGATGGGAGAGCTGTCACTCCATCGGTGACGTTTCGAATCAGGAATTGAGCGGGTTCCTGCAGCGCTGCTATCAAGGGTACCGCACTGTATTTTTAACATTTCTGCGCATTAAATCAGGCTCTGACGTATGTTTAAGCCTAACTCTGTATCTTTGAGGAGCCCGCTGAACGGTTAACCTGTGGTTTGGAAGTTACGGAGGGAAGTTAGTTTGGAGAATGGCCGACTGGGAAGCCTTTTACCGTAACGAGGAGGATGAGGAGGAGCGGGAGGAGGGAGAGGAGTCCCCAGGTGTGGATCAGTTTTTAACATCTGGGCTTAAAGCAGAGAGCCCAGTGAGCTGTTTACAACCCCCCCTGTGTTTATTAACTTACTCCTGACTTGCAGTTTATCTCTTACTAAACTTTTTCCAGCTGAATACAAGCACAGTGGGCGCGACAGCCTGGTGTTTTTAGTGGACGCGTCTGAAGAAATGTTCCTCGCGGGTGAAGACGGAGAGCCCTCCCGCTTTGACATGATCATGCAGGTACAATGATGAGAATAATAATGATAAACTTTATTATGAACAACGGTGCATTCATTTAGATGGAGCTCACCAGTTAATAATACAATTACTTACTTGTTAATAGTTGTAGGTAACCACACAACAAAAGAAATCGGCTTAAAAATGTTGAGAAAAAAGGCAGAGTATGTTATGTGATTTGAGAAAATAAGCTATTAACAGAAAACTCAGAAAAATATTTTATACATTTTTAATGATTTCCTTTTTGAACGGCAGCCTAGTGGTTAAGGAGTCGCCCCTGCATCGGAAGATTGCGGGTTCGATTCCCTCACCAATAGGTTGCCCTGAGGTGCCCTTGAGCAAGGTACTGTCCCCATCACTGCTCCCTGGGTGCTTTCAATAGCTGCCCCCTGCTGCATGGTGTTTGAGTGCATGTGTTAAATGCAGCGGTCCAATTTCATTGTGGTTCATTGAGTGCTGTGTTGCGACCTCGCAATGACAAGGGTTGTCACTTTCACTTTTTTTCACTTTTTCATATGTAGTTCATGACAGATATTCACTGGAGTTCCAAGGTTTTAGTGCATAAAAACCAAAGGGTGCTTTCTCTGTGTTTTTATGCTTCGTGTTAGGAATTGTCAGTAAAGCAGTGTTTAGGCTTGATTTAATTTGTAGGGTCTCAGGCGCTCTGTAACGTATGAAGGTACCGATCCATTAAGAGCTTTGGAAACCACTAAATGAGGTTTCAATCTATTTATCTGTCTAAAGAAACATGCTTTTTTTTTTTTCTTTCGTCTCAATACTGCAGCATTCGGAAGAAGTCTGTTTTTAGTTTTTCTTTTCTTGTGATCTTGAACCATTTTCAAGAAGTCTAGTCATTCATCATTCATTCAAAAATAGAAGAATGGATCAGTTTATCAGCATCTGTTCTGTTGTTACTGAAGTGGAACAATAAACGTGTGACTTAAAGCTGAAAGTGGAGCCAAAAATTAATCTTTTGAATGAAGCGCTAGTCTTCCTAATTCTTTTTTCAGTTTTGAAAAGTAATGTACATTTTAATGCACAATTATGGCTCCTTGGATTTTTAACTAATCTGTTACAGATAATTTGTAATTGTGTCTGTCTCTATCTTTCTCCATCTCTCCAGTGTGTGCGCAGTGTGTACACCAGTAAAATCATCAGCAGTGACAAAGATCTGGTTGCCTTGGTGTTTTATGGGACTGAGCAGAGCAAGAACCCTAGAAACTCCTTCAAACATGTCTATGTTTATCATGATCTGGATTCACCTGGTAAGTGATGACCTTCTCATCCTGCACTCATTTAATATTTTCAGTCCTTGACTGTTCCTTCTCTTGTAGGTGCTCGACGGGTGCAAGAAATAGATAGTCTTCGGGGTGAGAAAGGGGCTCAGTTTGCCGCTAAGACAATGGGCAGTGGGGAGACATCCCTCGGAGATGCTCTGTGGTGCTGCTCGAACCTTTACAGTGACATTAAGCTTCGGCTCTCTCACAAACGTCTTATGATCTTCACCTGCAGAGATGACCCTCATGGAGGAGACAGTGCAAGGGATAGACAGGCCCGCACAAAGGCTGCAGACCTTAAAGAGACAGGTGGGCAAATGAAAATAAGGGGAGGGGATTTGATGTCTGCATGTCTGATATGGCTAAATTGTTTGTTGTCCTCTCACTACAGGAGTGGTAATAGACTTGATGCACCTCACAAAGCCTGGAGGGTTTGATGTTTCCTTATTCTTCTGTGATATCGTGAGCCCCCCAGAGGATGAGGGTGAGCTTGGGTTGCAGCATGAGTCTTGTGGGAAACTCGAGGACTTGCAGAAGAGGGTCAGGGCTAAGGAGATGAAGAAGAGAGCTCAGAGCAGGTAAGTGAAGCACTGCATTCATCAGAATAAAACACGTGCAAATAAGCTTTATTGCACATTTTTGGGGACATTTTAATTGAGGAAACCCATCACTGGTTGTAAAATGAACGGCTTGTAATGCTGAGAATGGCGTTCTGCTATTCAGTCAGAGAAGTCATACAAGAATACTCTGTCAAGCAGAGAAGTCACATAGACCACAGATTTTATCGCCATGGTTGGAAGAGCTTGCTGCTCATCCTATCAACGTGGCTTACTACCTTCTCTGCTCACACCAAGCAAAGCTGCGGGACACTTAAGAATAATGCCTCATTTGTTACATGTCATTAGCCGGTAAAAAGCAAATAAGTAATTTTATTGTATACCCTCTTTGTCTAAAGATTGACATTTTGCCTGGGAGAGGGTTTGAATGTTGCTGTGGGCGTGTATGTCCTGGCTAGGACGGCCACTAAGCCTGCTGCTGTCAGGCTGTACAGAGAAACCAATGAGCCTGTTCGCACTAAGACCCGTCTCTTCCACACCCAAAATGGAAGCCTACTTCTGCCCAGTGATACCAAGAGAGCCCAGGTAATTGTCCAAAATAAAACATTTACTACGTCTGAGCCCATACTGACAATACATTTGTTTATGCCTGTGTTTTCTGGAGGTTTATGGAAACAGACAAATAGTGATGGAGACGGATGAGGTGTATGAGATAAAAAAATTTGACGACCCAGGTCTAGTTCTAATAGGATTTAAGCCAATGGATTGCTTGAAATTGCACCACCACATACGGCCTTCCCTCTTTATATATCCCGAGGAGGACCAAGTTGCAGGTAAGTTTTCTGTAACTTTTTTTCTAACTAAGCTTTCCTGTCACATCCAAAATAAAATGCTGTTGTGATTTTTATATTCTGCAAGTTACATTGTTTATGCTGACCAGTGGTTCAATATTAATCTTGATAAACATGTTCGGATACCTATTTACGTTTTATTATTTGTCTTGAGTCAGCACCCAGGAAAAAACCTTATGCAGTTTTGCAAAATTGAGTTATTGAGTGACAGTGTTTATCAATAAAGAAATGGCTTTTCTCAGAAGGATTGTACCTTTACTTACTCTGCATTAACTAGTTTCTTCGGTTGTTTACTGACACACTCAAAATGATGTGGAAAATGACAGTGGTTTTTGGAAGTGCTTGCATGTTTTTGTTGATAAGGCTGCCAGTGAGGAGATGTTCTCATAGTTGTAGTTGTATCGAACTATGGGAGTCATGCCCCCCCCCCCCTAAATGCTTCTTAATCTTTATGTAAGTGCTTGCACTACTCTACTTTTATGGTAGAGTAACCAGATGGAAGTTAGTTTTGCTATGAGTTTGTCAGAAGCCTCTCAAACTACAGGAATAAAAATTTTCTGGTCCAGTGAAATGAAGACTGAACTGTCGCCAGATATAGCATCAGCTTGTGTGGAGGAAACGCAGTCAAACACAGAGGCAGCATCATGCATGAATACAAAAATATACAGGGCAATCCTGAATGAAAACCGTTTTTAGAAGGTTTACATTTCAAGAAGACAATGACCTGAAGCATATCCAGTCTTGGAATGGCCCACCCAGTGTCTTGACATGAACCAAACAGAGCAGCTCTGAAAAGACTTCAATTGGATGTGCACTAATGCTCACCATCCAAACTGGTTGAAGAATGAGAGAAGCTTTAAAAAAGGTTGACAAGCTCAGAGGATCATTCCCAGGAAGACTTGAGTGTGTCATTGCTGCTGAAGATGCATAAGCCATGCATTTATCTAAACCGTGTTTGCCATCCCAAATAAGGTATTGTCTCCTCTCCCAGGGTCTGAGTGCTTATGTAAACGAGATTTCATTTGTTAAGTTTAATAAATTTACAAAATACTTAAGAAACCTGGGAAAATTTTCTGATGAGTCTGCAGCAAAACAACAACTTCAAAGTCTCAAAACATGTAATTTGCACTGTTAATGAGACTTTAGGAAATTGAGTTGTACTATTATGTGCATGTAAATATATTAATTAATGTAAGGTAGGTTTATGCCTGCTTCAGTTTCCATGCTTTCATCTTACATCTGTACACTAATGCTCTTCCAGGGAGTTCATGTGTGTTCACTGCGCTGCTTCAGAGGTGCAGTGAAAGGAAAGTGTTTGCATTATGCAAATATACTCCACGACGCAACACTCCACCTCGTTTTTTGGCCTTAGTTCCACAAAGAGAGGTTCTGGACCACAGTCAGGTCCAAGTTGCACCTCCAGGTACTTTTAAAATTGAAAGCACTTTCCTAATATTGTGTAGGGCCTCCTCATGCTGTCAAAAAAAATTCAACATTGTGTTTTTCTGAAACGCAGGTTTTCATGCCATTTTTCTACCTTATGCTGATGATAAACGCACCCTGGATGTCCTTAAGTGTCCTACAGCCTCTAGCGAGCAAGTTGACAAGATGAAAGAGATTGTTCACAAACTTCGTTTCAAATACAGGTTTTTGTTTTTTTGCTTACATTTTTGTTATAATTTTATGGGAGTTAAATGGCTATGTTATATCAGTATACATCCATCTAACTTCAGATGATTCAGACTTAGAAACAAACACACGTTTGTTTTTTGTTATTCTGAATTTTCTGTGTATTTTCAGGAGTGATGCATTTGAAAATCCAGTTCTCCAACAGCACTACAGGAATCTAGAGGCCCTGGCCCTTGATATGCTGGCACCCGAAGCAATTGAGGACTTGACTAGTAAGTGTACTGAACATTCAGTTATAATTATTTTTTATATATATATATATATAATATACACACAGTACTGTGCAAAAGTTTTAGGCAGGTGTGGAAAAAATGCTGTAAACAAAGAATGCTTTCCGAAATGGAAGTGTTAATCATTTATTGTCATCAATCAACAAAATGCAGTGAATGAACAAAAGAGAAATCTAAATCAAATCAGTATTTGGTGTGACCACCCTTTGCCTTCAAAACAGCATCAATTCCTCTAGATACACTTGCACGCAGTTTTTGAAGGAACGCGGCTGGTAGGTTGTTCCAAACATCTTGGAGAACTAACCACAGATCTTCTGTGGATGTAGGCTTCCTCACATCCTTCTGGCTCTTCATGTAATCCCAGACAAACTCGATGTTGAGATCAGGGCTCTGTGGGGGCCATGAGAGTCGATGCTGGTTTGAAGGCAAAATGTAGTAACACCAAATATTGATTTGATTTAGATTTTTCTTTCGTTCGCTCACTTTGTTTATTTTTATCAATTTAGAAAATGCAATCATTATTTATATTTCTGAAAGCTTTCTTTGTTTACAGCATTTTTTCACACCTGCCTAAAACTTGCACAATACTGTATATATGCATACATACATGTGTATATGTATGTCTTTCTTTCTCTCTCTCTCAATCTTTCACTTGTTTCCAGTGCCAAAAATGCAAATGATGGATGAACGCTTGGGTCCTCTTGTTCAGGAGTTCAAAGATTTGGTCTATCCAGCTGACTATAATCCAGAAGGCAAGACTGCAGTGAAACGCAAACCAGGTAGGGAATTCATGAAGTTTTTGGGGAAGTTTTCACGAACAGTCATTGTTTCTGCTTTTGAGTAATTTCTAACTTTTTCGCAGCAGAGGCTGGGGGAGGTGCTGACAAGAAGCCTAAAGTTGAAATCTCAGAAGAGGAGCTGCGAGCCCATGTGCAAAAGGGGACCTTGGGCAAGCTTACTGTACCTGTGCTAAAAGATGCCTGCAAACTTTTTGGAGTACGAATAACTGGCACCAAGAAACAGGAACTTATAGATGCCCTGATCGCACAGCTCTCTTAATTAACTACTTTAGAACTGGTTGTAATGCAACCTTCGCCTGTGCCACTACCACTTTAACATGCATTGTGTCAGCCATTTGGTTTCATAGTTGGTTTTGCTATTTTCTGAGGAAATGTTAGATTCCAAATTCTGTCATATTTGCAAAGCAACCCTACCTAAACACTGTAGAACATTTTACAGAATAATGTAAAGATCAAAGAACATTGTAAAGGTGAATTTGTAAAATTGTATTTACATTTCCATTCCATACTGAAAAGCCTTTCTTAATCCTGTACTTGATGTAACTGTATTGTAATAAATGTTCAATTAATTCAAGCATGTAGTGTGTTATTACTTATATAACTATATTACATAAAAATGTAAAAGCAAATTTTCAAAGGGGCTCATACTACACTGTAGCTAAAGTTAATTGTTCTAAGAAACAGCAACAGTGTCTGAAAATGTCTGAGATCACTTAACAGCTCAGCACGGTTTGAGGTGAGTGTAGTGATTAATACATGCAGATTACATGATGTTCTGGTGTTTGGATTATTATCTGATCATTTGCCTCGTAGCTTTGGTGCAAAACTAAAGAAGCTGCATTCGGTGAACCATGTACTGACTGTCAACTACAGGCTAAGGGGGAAAGGAGGGTTTCTGTAAGCTGTGTAAGCATTTTAAGTAGCCACATGACTCCAGGACAAACCTGGATTATGTTCTTTAAAACATGGAGTGCAAACTAGACAGCCCTTGTCCTGAAACCTCACAATGTGAAGGCTCTAAAGTTGATAACTTTGTGTCCGGTAAGAAATTTTCATGAATTTCAAGTAAATATTTTTTGTGAAATGATTCCACTGCTTTTGGTAATCATGCCATGTATGCATGCCACTAAAAAAACAGACTTTTAACAATGCTACAAGGAACTGTAAGACTTCTGTGCTCCTTTAATATTCTATATTTTACACTCCCCTTAGTGCTCTGGTGGCACGGTCTTTAAATTGTGCAGGAGCTGGACTCATAAGACACCCTCAGAAGTTTCTGTAAAACAATGAACTTTCTGTAGAACTAGGGTGAATATATATTACCTGCAGTTATTGGTAGATTAGTGCCTGACCACTGTTAATGTACATTTTAATGCTTACTAACCAGTGTTTACTGCAGGCCCTTCACATTGTATTTTGGTAATTGAGTTAACATATAAAATACACAGCTTGTGATGGTCTATATGAAGCTCTAGGATTTACCTAGAACTCATTGCACAAGTTGTAGTCCGATGCAACCTTGTGTATTGTTTGCCATCACCATGTGAGCTGAGTACATGAGTGTCCACCACATCGCACAAACAAACTTTTTTGTACTCCTTTTAAATTCAGATTTGTGGATCGACTTCAATATTGTGAAGACTGCCCTGCTAGCAGTGATTTGTTACTTTCTCTACAGACTTTCACAAGGTAGGTCTATTGAAATTCAACGTTTAATATGTAAGTGCTGAAAGAACAGATGGGAATTTTTCATTATATATGTAACAAAGGTGTGTGGACGACAGGATTGAACATATCTCATTTTTCCCATTCCCTCTTTTCTCCTAGTGCTGATAAGATGGCCTATAAGTTTCCTATTCTCTCTCACAGGTAACTGAATCAGAACTTCAAATTATATTTGCTCACTTCAGACATTTTCTGCATAATATTTAGTTAAAAATGGATGCTGGTGGCACAGTGTGTAGTGCTGTTGCCTCACAGCTAGAAGGTTCTGGGTTCAAGGTCTTTCTGTGTGGAGTTTGCATGTTCTCCTGGTGTCTGTGTGGGTTTCCAACAGGTGTTTTAGTTTCCATCCACTGTCCAAAAACCTGCAGGTCAGGTGGAGTGGAGATGCTAAATTGACCCCTTGGTGTCAGTTCCACTCGTGTGATCCTGTCTGTATTACTTCCTTAAGCCCTGTGAGTGATGGGATAGGCTTCAGCATGACCTGTGACCCTGCTCAGGATAAACAGTTAATGAATAATTAAAGTAGATAACAAACGATTGAATTAATAAAGTGGAATGATTTATTTTATTCTCAAAATATGTTTTTATCTTCTTTGTCTTTACCCTAGGACTGTCTTTCCTGTGGAACCTACTGAGCCATCTTGTGTACGCTGCCCGGGGTATGATTTAGGCTCCATTACTTTTTTTATAACTTTTGAACAATATTTTCCAGGTTGAAAGATCTTAGTCTTGTGGTCTGTGTTCAGGTTTACTCATCGTATTGAGATGGTCAACATATTTATGGAGCTTTTTTGTTGGTGAGTAAGTAAGAATTCTGGTATTTCTTAAATGAATTGTATGTAACATGTTTGTCTGTCATAGTCTTGTTGTCCCTGTTCTCCAAAATCAGCTGGGTACCTGATGCTTTCAAGGCTGTTGCAGGTAACTATATATCTAGCCATAAAATAAAACATAAAACAGACTCCCTCATCATTTTCACTGGTATTTCATTCTTTGAAGGATCTTTAACAAATATGAAGCATCATTGTGAAGTTATGACAAAAATACCTCAGCACATTAAAGGTAGGTGTAAAGAACATTATTACTCTACGTAGCCACAAAATAGATCCAACAACAGTACTTTGCCTTACTGTACAATGTCTTCAACAGGGTGGGCATTATGTAATGTGGTTCTGTCTCACATGTCGTACATGGATGAGATCATTTACCTCAGAATATATTTATATTGTGTGTTGATGGTTTTTACAATAGCTGCTGTTGGTACTTGACTGTAACTTGCTTGTTAACATCTCAGGTGGCATCAATAGTTGCTATGATGTAATTCAGATTTCAGCAGTCCTGCTGGTGCAAGATCATCTGTGCATATAGTCCAAGAAAAATGCATTATTTACCTCTCTCTATGGAGCTGACAAAACAGACATGGTGATTAATGCTCTTATCCAAGTATGTTGAGCTGCCCAAGTATGTTGAGCTGCCCAATTTAATATTTGCAATAGTTTAAAAGCATGGTAGTGACTGGCTGACTAAGTCAGTCAATGGTAGAAATCACCCTCCAAGTGTTGGTAGCATTTTGTTTTATGGAAGACCAAGCTGTGTGGGAATGAGCCTCAAATCTTGTTGCATTTTACAAGTGATACAAGTTACAAGTGATACATGGTAGACTTACTTTTGCTTCTGTTTTAAGTCCATTAAAATAATGATCAAATAAAAATAATGTCCTCCACTCTATTTTAAGATGTCAATGAAATGTCATTTACCTCATAGTAAAAACAGACTTTTTCTCTCTCTTTAATTACTCACAGGCTTCTCTAAAGCTAGTGCCTGCATTGCAGAACATTCGCACATTAGCACTTTAAGACCTCACTTCAGGGATACTGGACTTCGGCTAATTTTGCTGGGTCCCAGTAGGGGAGCGTGCGGCTCTCTGAGAAATAGCTTGCTGGGGATCAGTTCAGGGCCCCTTGCTCATGATATGGAGAGTACTACCTGGAGAGCAAAGGTAGATGGGAGAGAAGTGACTGTTGTTGAAACTCCTGATCTCCTTGGCAGTACCCTTGGTGTAGCACAACGAGCCCTGCAAGTCTTAAGAAGCCTTCAGTTAGCTTCACCAGGGCCTCATGCCTTCTTGCTTGTACTTCCAACCACTTACCTGGATCAAGCTGGCCAAATAAATGCACGTGAAATCTTGTCGACGTTCCTGAATTTAGTTGGTGAAGAAGCAGCAAACTACATGCTGCTGGTTTTCATTTCTGTAGGTCCACAGGGTACATCTACTCTTGTCCAGCTACTGGAAGAAGACTATATAGGAATAAAAGCTGCTCTCCCTCTGTGTGGCAAGAGAGTTGCATTAGTTAACATCAGTCCTGGTCGCTCTATAGACAGCAGGACGGTAGAGAGCCAGAGGGTACTGGACATGGTACTGGATATGAGAGCCCAGCAGGGTCACTACCTTCATCAGTTCTTGCAGAAGGAAGATCAAGTCAGGAAGGAGCTACTCAACCACATGGCTGGTCTGTTAGCTCAGAAACTGGAAGGGATCAGTAAACAGCTTGGAGATGGGAAATCTGAAGACAGTGTTTTTCATTAATAGGAAGATTGAAATGGCAGGTTGTGAACATAATGTAGTCAGAAGAAGACATGTTTTTGTCTTTATAATTTTTTTTACATAATTTACTAACAAATAAAATACCAGCTGCTCATTTTTATGAGCCACAGGGCAACAGAAAGTTAACTTGTCTGCAGATGAAACCCTGCAGAATTTGTTTAATTTTCTATGCCAATGCAAGTTTGTTGTATCTGCTGCACTGTGCTAAAATTTGTGGGGTTTTATTTTTGTGTTTTTTTTTCTTTTTTCAGAATTGTATAATGCTTATTCTAAAGGCCAGTTATTTCTTTACTTGTGTGTGTAAATTAAACAATGTAATCATCACCTGTTTTCAGTGAGTTGAAGAGTTTTTAATTTTATTTTCATTCATTTAATCCATCATGCTGACTCCTTTCCAATGATGTGAAATACCGGCCTTGTGGAGCCTTTATAGTGAAAATGAAAGTGACTACCCTCATCATTGAAATGCAGCACAATGAAATTCAATCTCTGTGTTTCACCCATACACACACTTGCAGCAGGGGGCAACTATTGAAAGTGCCTGGGGAGCAGTGACAGGGACAGTACCTTGCTCAAGGTACAACCTACTGGTGAGGGAATCAAACCCACGATCTTCCAATCCGGGACAACTCCCTAACCACTAGGCCACCACTGCCCCATAGGACAGTGGATTGTCTAAACTGGATTAACTGGATTAATCAAGTGTGTAGCTACGCTGTGGTTGTTGGCTACATGTTAACATTTTTTGTAATGCATATGCAATAGTGTTTAGTTCAGTCTTACATAAATGTTGATGTTAGCTCAGAATTAATTCAGTAATACATTCAGTGATGTACACTGACTTATTTATTGTGTATGTGATTTAAACAATTGATCTCATTATTGGAATAAATAAAAATGACTGTGTGTAAGTACCAAGGGTCTTGTTTTTGAAAGTCATGCAGATCATGTGAAGTAGAACAGAAAGTTTGCTTCTAGATTTCTCCTCTACGCTTCGATCTTTGGAAGGAATTTGATGAAAAATACTGTTCTGATTCCACGACGAAGCGTTAGTCAAACCAGGCAGTGGAAGATGGCTACAAATATAACTGGGCTGCCATCAGGAGAGGTATGAGAAATGTAACCTGCGCAAAATCACTCATTTGTTTATAAATTGAGTTTATTTGAAATGTTACAAAAGTTTCCGGTTTTTAAAGGTGATGCATAAAGAGCTGTAAACCACTCATTTAGCTTACTTAACTTTATTTAAGTCTATTTTATGTATAGTTTTATAGTTTTTTATGGTCTCTAGTTTTATTTTTATGTAATAAGTGTCATTTTCAGTATGGTGTACATTTAATGCGTTTTGTCTTCATAATAAATGGAAAAGAACAAAAGCTAAAGTATGACTAAAATGCACGAGCTGTAAATAATAAATGTAAACACAGGCCCATCCTATGTATAAAAAAGATTTTTCTGTCAAACTGCAAAAGGAAGAAAAAGAGAATTATGTGTACACGTGACGTCGGTTTTTTTATTTTTATTTTACAGAAAATCAGCCTAACAGAAATGTCGAAAGACCTCGCAGACAAAAAGAAACGTGAATCCGAACCCTTTTAATGAAAAGTGCCCGAATGGGTTTCGCTCCTGTTTACGAGCCTGCGCGCGCTGAATGGGCGGGGCTTCAATACACAACTTGGTAATGACGTCACCTGAAAAGGCAGCAGAACGCGGATGACGTCGTGCGCATGCTCATGTTGAAACGGAGCAAGAAGGAAAAGTGCGAGAAACAAAGGAATAAACAACCTGAAGAAGAGAGGTAAAAACATCAGCTCTGCGAGACAGAAACAGCTCAGAGTCCGCATATCGGTGTGAGCCCGCAGGTACGCGGAGAAGAAGATTAATTCCGTCTTTCCTTCTGTCGCTTTAGATGTAAATAGTAGCAAACGGCGGCGCGGAGCTGGAGTGATCCCAACAAATGATCTGACAGACACGGTTTAGGTTCACGTGTGAGACAAAACGCAGCCTGGCTCCTTACAGTAAAGCCTAAAGTGACTAAAGAAGTCTATTATCTGCTGTTCTTCTTCTGATTGTTTTACTGGGGACGTGGACCAACTGTGTGTCCAGTCAGTCAGGAGCAGGAGGAAGTTTAGGGCCACTGTATTGACAGCTGTGTAATTGAGCTGAAAGCAGAATACATGACTTCAGTTCCTTCCTCCTCATGACATTATCAGTGATCTTCAGTAAAACAAGCCATAATGACTTAATATAGGGTAAACTATACGAAGTTCTCACCAGTGCATCTTCATTTCCTCTTTTTCAGGCATTGGCAAGGTGGTTCCTACATGCGGTGTCCACTGTCTTCTGCTGTGTCCTGCCAGAAGTCAAGTTTCAGTCTCCTGAATGCTGAAAGTTTCTGCTGGATATCTCCCTTCATCTGTTCATTGTCAAAATGGAAAGAACTGCTATCTGCTAGTGGCTTTGCTAGTGGCTTTTCTGCTAGTGTACTTTGGTCTTTGAGAACGCTCGATGGAGAACACAGGGGGAAGCTGGTGCTGATTTGAAGATTCCACTCGTTTAACGTCTGCTAATATTTTCTTTACCTCTCAGTAGATACTTTGAGGTGGCTTCCCTTCTCCCACTGTAGCTACCTTCCCCTCCCCTTGCCGCACAAGTGAAGCAACTGGGTGCTGCTGTGGAGATGATGGTGTTGTAGGATCTACAGGGATGGGGAGTACTCCATGTACTGGTAAGGGGAGGGGGGTAGGTGGTTTTCAGGAGTTGGGCTGCATGCCATGGAAGGTGAGCAAGCAGAAAGGCGAGGCTGCTGGAGGTGGATGTGGCCCTGAGACGGACGACGGGCCAAATGCCAGAATACCTCCTCTATCCCCACGGCCACCTGCCATCTACCATGAGAAGCAACGGCGAGAGTTATGTGCTTTGCATGCCCTAAACAATGTCTTCCAGGATGGTTCTGCCTTCAGCAGAGACGCACTTCAAGACATCTACCAGAGGTCAGTGAACTTGAGCATGCTACTTGTACTTGTACATAGTGTATCCCAGCAGGACAGCCGTTCATACAAAAGACCAGGGTTTCATTTCCTGTCTGAGCAAGCACATCTTGCTACACTCATAAGAATCTATTGGTGAAACTTTTAAAGAATGCTACAATTGCCTTCATCTGTAACATAATTACATTTTTTGTGGCAGCCAGAGCTGTTTTAAACTACAAAAGTAGTTTACTATAGCTGTTTTGAGCAAAAATATGCTTAGAAAAATGATGCTGCATCTCATTTTATTATGTGTCTTGGAAATGTATTGTAGAATTGTTATGGTACATAATTATTATGCACCTGCACAATTTCCATAGCCAGTTTGCTTTAATTGATCCTGTGGTCTATGATACCACCAAACAGAGAGTAAGGAGAGTTCAAACAGATTAAACATGCTTAAGGAGTAAAACAGGATTTTACACATTTACACCATGAGCATGGATCTGATGTCTTTTCTTTTTTTGCAGGCTCTCCCCCAGCACTTTGGTAACACCCCACAAAAAAAGCGTGCTGGGAAATGGCAATTATGATGTCAATGTCATCATGGCTGCATTGCAGACTCGTGGGTTTGAAGCCGTCTGGTGGGACAAAAGAAGGTATTTACTCTTTCAGACTTGTGTTAAAATGTTTAGATATGCTTTGATGTTCTGTCTGCTTCTTTATTTTTTAACATGAAACTTGATATTACAGGGATGTTTGCAGTATTGCCCTTCCAAATGTGACAGGCTTCATTTTGAACGTGCCATCCAATCTACGGTGGGGGCCTTTGCGTCTGCCACTTAAACGGCAGCACTGGATAGGAGTGAGGGAGGTGGGTGGAGTCTATTATAACTTGGACTCAAAACTTCGCAGTCCTCATGCCATCGGAACCGCTGATGAGCTCAGGTATTAAAAGGTTTTTAGTTCATGAGTTCTTGTTCTAATGGATGTTTTATCATTTTCTACCTTTTACGGATAGCTTCTGTTACAACTTCATGTTCTTGATGCTGTTGCAGGAAGTTCTTGCGTCACCAGCTTCGAGGGAAGAACTGTGAACTCCTGTTGGTTGTGTCTGAGGAAGTGGAGGCCCACCAGACATGGAGGTCTGATAACGTTTGAACCTTTCTCATAGCTTTCTCTGAATCTTCAGCTCATGCTCAGGAGGGAATTTAAGGTTCAATCAGGGAACCAGTCATATAGAGCAAATGGAGTTGCACTTAACCAGTCACGAAAGCACACTGGCCAGACTTTTATCTTACACAAACACACACACACACACAGACACACACACACAAAAGCTGGACTCAGTCTAAAACAGCAAAGGACAATAACACACACAGGGATATCACAATGTAACACTACAGTTTCCCATGAGAACTCTGTTCAGTCATTTGGGATTTTGATGCATTTTTATATGTTTGATTCATACTGTTTCTGATTGGAAAAAAAAGATCAGTGATGCATTCTTGTGTACATCGCCGTTCTACTGTCACCTCTTTACTCCATGTGACTTTCCATGTGATTGCTAAAACAATCTGCCATGCACTTCCTTCACTTCTCTCACATTACTGCTCACATGGGAGGGGTTTTGTGGCCTGCTAGGTTCTGGTAAAGACAGAAAATGAACATGAAGCACCCTCCCCAGGCTGGTGTTTGTGTTGTTTAGTAATAAGAGAGTGATGAATAAAACGTAAAGCAGTTCAGCATGGCAAAGTGATAACTGGATGTTTGTTAGTTTCCTATAGAGTTAGACAAATCCAAATAGTAATTTTGGTTCTTACATGACACCATTGTTACCTGATGATTATAATTCTTCTCTACAAGAAGTTACAATTAACGCCTTATGAAGATTATCTGCATCTATATTGAATGATGTATCATTTCCAACTGCCAAACAGTCTGTACTGTATTTTGAAGTGGTTCTAAGGATGTATTGATAATGATGGAGCTTTCAAAATGGAGAAATAAAAAATTAGCAAGTGATTAGAAGGTGGAAAGGATGGAAAGGTTGAACTTAAGCAATGAAACTAGAGATGCAGTAAAGAGACCATTATAAAAAGGATGGTAATAAATATAACTTTACAGGTCATGTTTTATGCTGGAAGATGTTCCCAACGTTACTGTTATTTAGAGTAAATGAACCTGTATTTTTCTTTTGTTTTTGTTTTTTTGAGGGAGCAGGTAAAAATGTAACGCAAAAGGGAAATCCAAATGATGTCTCAGGTTTGCTTGCGGCACTCGTATTTAAATAAACGGCTGGAACGAGACAAAACTACCACCCTACAAAAACTGACTCCAGATAAATGCCCGAATTTAAAATAAAAAAACTTGACTTTAAAAGAGGAACATTCCAAATTTAGATACACAGGGTGCTTTGTAGAACTTTTTTGTTTGTTTGTTTGTTTTTGCCATGACAATCTCACCTTCCCCACATCCTTTTTTAAGGGGTGGTACAGTCCTGATGTGTTCATGCCATTGTTTGTTTCCCATGCTTGTAATGGCACTTTATGTATAATCCAATCCAAAATCATTAAAATGTCTTTATATGTACGACTGATGGTGGTAATCTGTGTATCCATGTGTAAAAGCTGAAAAGGAATTGGACAATCAGGGAAAAGAGAAGCTGGTTTGGCCTGCTAGTCTGTGTGTGTGCCTGTGTTACTGTATGCTTTTCATGACTAAAAATATTGAAAAGGGAACTTAATCTACAACAGAATGGTCCTGCCGTGACACCAAGAACACTTCACATGTTCACATCAATAAGAAATCCATCATCACAAGGGCCGGTTCAAGGCACGACATTTCCACTGTGAGCTATGTTCAGTGTTTATGTGGTTTTACACGAGTAAAATATCAGGCTTTTCTGTGTGATTGACTTCTGAAGCCCTGTTTTATTGTCATTAAACCACTTTTTTTTTTTCATTTTTAAACCTAGAGGGGTTTTATGTTGTATTTTTAAAAGTCTGCCATGTGCATAAAAACATACAAAACGACTTTATCTTGAAATATTTCAGCTCAGTGATCCCCTGTTGATCTTCTGTTATTTGGCTCAAAAATAGAAAAATGACCCTTGAGGTCGGATTTATTTTAGCAAGTGTGAGGTTTAATTAAAGCTTGGAAAGGGAAAAATCTCAAATCTTCAGTGAGCTCACTGAATGACTCAGGAATGACCTCACGTGCCATAAATGTAGAAAAACAAATCTGTGTGTGTGAGAGAGTGTGAGAGTGAGTGATGTGTGTGTGTGTGTGTGTGTGTGTGTTGTAGTACCGCTCTCGGCCGCGCGGTGGCGCATTGCGCGCTGCAGATGTGTCGCAGATTTTAAAAGTCACTGTACTCGCAGCAAGATCTAGTAGGAGGAAATGGAGGGGTGAAAAAAGGTAAAGCGTTTGAAACCGAGGCTGTAAGCACAGCTGAGGGCAGGGAGCGTGTTTGGGAGGTGTGTGTTTACTGTGCTGAGCGGCTGTGTGTGTGTGTGTGAGTGTGAGAGAGAGAGTGTGTGTGTGTTTACTGTGGACGGACAGCTGCTGATCGGGGTCTCTGGACGTTGAACCCCATGGAACTGTCGGCCATCGGCGAACAGGTGTTTGCTGTGGAGTCCATCATCAAGAAGAGAGTGAGGAAGGTGAGAGTGTCCGCGGGCTGATCCTGCTGGAAAAGTCTTCAGCGCTCATTTTGGGAGGGAGGGGGGTGTTTACATCATTAACAAGAGCTCAGCGTCCAGAGCGTCGCTTTATTTACAAATAATCATCATTTCAAAGAAAACATCCTCACAGCAGAGACACAACTGAGCTTTAAACACATCAGCGTTACTGAAACAGCATCTCTCTCTCTCCCTGTTTCTCTCTCTCTCTCTCTCTCTCCTCTCCTGTTTCTCTCCTCTGTATCTCTATCTCTCTCCTGTTTCTCTCTCTCTCTCTCTCCTGTTTCTCTCCCCTCTCCTCTGTCTCTCTTATCTCTCTCTCTTTGCTTCTTCTCTCTCTCTCTCTCTCTCCCTGTTTCTCTCTCTCTCTCTCTCTCCCTGTTTCTCTCCCTCCTCTGTATCTCTATCTCTCTCCTGTTTCTCTCTCTCTCTCTCTCTCTCTCTCTCTCTCTCTCCCTCTGCATCTCTCTCTCTCTCTCTCTCTCCTCTCTTGTATCTCTCTCTCTCTACCTCAGAATCTCTCTCTCCCTCTCCTCTCTCTCTCTCTCTCTGTATCCCTCTCTCTACCTCTGTACCTCTCTCTCCTCTGTATCCTCTCCTCTGCATTCTCTCTCTCCCTCCCTCTGTCTCTATCTCTCTCTCTGTATCCCTTTTCTCCTCTGTATCTCTCTCTCTCTCTCCTTCTGTATCTCTCTCTGGGCGAGAGGATGTGTGGTGTATTATGTCAGGTGTAATAAATGCTCATTGGCTGAGAGGGCAGCTGGCTCATGTGTCAGGCTGCTGCTCAGCATCACACCCGGGTCTTTTTTGATCTGTCGTCATTTCTGACTTTCATTTGACGCCAGAGGGTCGGCACATCATCACTTTAAAGTAGTGAAGCGCGAGAGGCTCTCGGCTCCCAGAATTAACCCACTAATGTGTGGTAGTCAATTGTTACCAGTTTATATATCTAATATTTCATAATCCATTATCCATTTTCTGCCGCTTGTCCCAAACGGGGTCGCGGGTGTCCAACCCAGCGCATTGCAGGCTGCAGGACGGGGACACACCTCTGACAGGTCGCCAGCCCATCGCAGGGAGAGCGGACGGGACGGCACCTTGCTCAAGGGTACCTCAGGGCAACCCATTGGGAAGGGGATCCAACCCCGATCCTTCGATCATGTGGCCAACACCATAACCACTAGGCCACCGCTGCCCCTTAATATTTCATAATGTAACTCCAAAATGGAGGTAGTACTGGTCTAGTGGTAGATAATACCTATGGACCAAGAGGTTCAAATCCCACCTCCAGCACCACCACCTTGTGTTCCTGAGCAAAACCCTAACCCTGTTGAGCCCAGGAGTCAGAACATGGAAATGCTCTGAATAAGAACACTGCTAAATGCCTAAATGTCAAGAAAGTTTGAACTTAATTGCATTTCTCTCTCTCTCTCTCTCTCTCCCTCCCCACACTCGTGTTTAAGGGGAATGTGGAATATTTACTAAAGTGGAAGGGGTGGCCCCTAAAGTAAGTATGAATGACAATTTGATGTATATTTGATAAGGATTATGAATGGAAAATTGATTATCTTCATTTACAAACATTATAAAACATTTTATATATATATATATATATATATATATATATATATATATATATATATATATGTATATATGTGTATATATATATATATATATATATGTATGTGTATATATGTATGTATGTATATAATGTGTGTATGTTCCAGGTACAGCACCTGGGAGCCTGAGGAACATATTCTGGACCTCGTTTGTTCACGAAGGTGATATGAGAAGTGAGTTTTGTTGTTTATTGTCAAGATTCAGCTTAATCAGTTTGCTTGGCTGCTTAGCACCTGGTAACACAACTCACATTGGTTTGCCAATAGAGAGCACCGGGACAAAGCAGTGGGCTGGCGTAAGAAAGGACCCAAATCAAAAGGCTTGTACAGGTAATGAGCACAGCATCCTGTGACTGTTCTAAGAGATCTTACAAGTTCTCTACAGCCTACACTGAGGGGCATTTTTATTGCTGTATTGTTCTATCTCTGTACACACTGTAGAACATCTATAGTATTGGACCTCCCGTTAGTGCACACAAAGCTGGCGGAGAAATCAAGCACCAATGCTCTGCGCCTCTCTCTTCTCGCTGCTCAATCCACAGATGACCTATGTGGACCAGAAGTTCCATTCCAAAGCAGGTGACATATATCAGCAAATGGTCCAGAACAAGAGAAAAAAGAGAAGCTCCAGAGATCTGTCAGTGGAGGAATGGGAAAGAAGGGAAGAAGAGGATGAAGATGAAGAAGAGGAGAGCAATAGAGGGGAAGAAACAGAGACTGACAGGGCCACTCCAAACAGTAAGTATGTTAATTGGCCAGAGGTCAGGCCTAAACACCATGTTGACCTAGTTTACAATCAGACCACTGACAGCACAGCCAGATTAGCTGCACTGAGCAAAGTCCCAAACAATAAGGCTCGGGGAAGGTCTAGCAAAAATGGCTGGTCTGGATGAATTTTAATTCTGGCTAAGACTTTACATGGTAGCTGCAGAACATGGCATCAGCAACACAGTCATGTGGGAGATATTTTCTCTTTCTGAGTAATGTTGCTGACCATGTCCATCACTCTTCTTGTGATTACAGTGTGCCCTTTATTTCATGGTTACTTCTAGCAGGATGATGCAGCATGAGCAAATGTGCAGCAACTGCATGATGCTTTTATGACAATATGTACTAATATCCCTGGGGAATGTTTCCAGGAACTTGTTTAATCCATGCCATGTAGAAAAGGAGTCCAAATCTGGTGTACTCAAGATGTTACTAATAAGATAAAGTAAATATATATAAAATAGGACAGTACATGAGCACCATTCATCACAATGTCTGAGGGATCTATTTGAGTAAATGTTCATCTTTGCTGGCCAGTCTTTTCAATCTCAATGAATTAAAAGTTGTCTGATATAAAATCTCCCAGCTGTATGTTCAGTGTTTGCCTTCTGTTTTCAGGTAATGTGGGGACAGAGGGCTGGAGTTCAATCACTGGAGCAGATGGAGTGTCCCCAGCACGTGAGGAATGGAGGCCGGTCATGGGTCCAGAGGAGGTAACCGTGACTGATGTGACCATAAATTCACTGACAGTTACTTTTAGGGAAGCACTGATAGCGAAGGGTTTCTTCAGAAGCTGGGAATTGGAGTTCTAGTACTGAAATTTGAGAGTGACTATGCTGAGAAGGAAACAGAAGTGGTATATGAGACTTTGAGCAAATGCACTATATTGGGACCATTTGGCATAATTAATTGTGTTGCATGGCGTTCATTAACATTTCAGTGTAAATGTATAGTTAGTACAGTAACACCCATAGAGTCAAAACAAATCAAGATTCATGGTATATTTACTTGCACTGTTCGTGTCAGATGAGGAAAGCTTACAAGAAAAAATTGCTTTTCAGCAGTGATGCAAATCACTGTCATTAATTAGAGAAGAGGCACTGAAAGGCTACTCAGTGTACATGAAAAAAGTGCTTTAATCAAGTTTTTCCATTAATCATGAAAGTCTGATAACAATACCGTTTATTTTTTTGGAAGACTAAAATGATCAAGGTCTCAGTGGAGATAAGGTGTTGTGACTGATTTGAATTGGGCAGCAGAGCGTTTTTCTGCACTGGATTTCCCCATTGGAAAGTGAGTCTAAGAATAAATTGTTCTAAGGAAGTCGTGAAGTAAAACTGTTTAACTGAAACTCCACCGTAGAGAAACTGCCGCGGATTTTAAAGACTGAAAATACACAGAGCAGCTCTCTTTTACACTACCAAGTACCATTCGCACACCGCTAATTTATACCACTGCCAATTACTGAAGTAATTTGACCATTTAAAAATAAATGAAGGACCTTTCATTCCTGTCACTCTTATCTGCGTACTTTTTCTGTTCTTTTTTCTTGGTGGGAGGACTCCGAATCCAAAAAGACAAGAACCAAATTCTTCAAAAATACACTTCAATAGCAGTTTAATTGATTGGTACTCATTTCTAAGCTGAGCTGGTACTTTGGACGATGAAACACATGCACTTATGCAGTTTTAGCATCTCCTCTGACGGTGCAGACTTACTGAAGCCTATTAATTCCCACCAATATTTGGAATAGCACACATTAATGGAGATCAGTGTCAGTATTGTCCGTTTACTCTTTTGATGTGTGGCGACTGACTTTGTCGTAACTCTCTGTATGTCATCCAGTTTCAGATCAACAGCATACCACTACAGTGTGATGATGTCCGAGATCCCAATATTTCAAATGTATTCTTCCATTGTTTTGTTTTTTTGCACACATCACCGCGGATGTTTCCTCTTACCATGTATATAAATATATATGTCAGCAGCACTTTGTAGCATCTCTTCCTTTTGTTGTCTGGATCTAAAATGTGTCCCACTCTTATCTAGTCATTGCACCTAAAATTGCAGTGTGTGCCTATTGTCAAACTATTTTGTTGAACTACGATGTATATCATACCAAAAGGTAACTGCATCAACCTACACTGACTCGTATGCCTGTTGACCGGGCTGAAGAGAACTGACAATTGTCTGTATTTCTTTTTTATGTTGATTTGAATGTATATTCAAGCATAGACTCTGACCTGAATATTTTGTACTTTTCTTATAATTGGTGGTCACCAAGTAAGTCAGACATGTGCATACCTAATATATTACCAAGTTATCTGTGGTTGCATTTGCTTCTTGAAAAATTTGCACTTTAAACAGATAATCTGGTAGTGTGATGCTAAATATGAATAAATGGTATTTGTATTGTTATTAGACATGTGCTTTTATATTGTAATAAAGCTAAATGTGAAATAAAGCCACTGCACATATTTTCTGTTCTTTAAAGGAAGCCAGAGTTAACCACAATCAGCCATCCACCCGTTCTCTCCTGAGAAAGGCCTTGTAGCTCCAGTCATCGTCATCCTAGTGACTTTCTATGTGAATCTGGTCATTTTAGGTACTAGAACTTAGCATCTAGTGTATCTTCTGACAGGTTCTTTGGGAGGAAACTATAACATGGGAACCTATGTAGACGTAGAGAGAACATGCCAGCTGCACACAGAGGCACCCAGTAAAAGAAAGCGAGAACATTCTCGCTGCACCGTTGTAATACAGAAGCCACGTTAGCAAGTGTGAGAGCGCCAATAAAATAAAAACAAGCAACTTCCATTGGTACAAATATACTTTAATGTACAATTAAATAATTGGCAAAAATCTGACCACCAGCATAACTTAAAAAAAACAAAACAAAAAAAAAACTATTTAAACCAGAGCATCAAATATTTTTGCTCATCTCAGCAAGCACCAAAAAGTGTTAGCATGAGAAAAGTGGTCATAAATTCAACAAATCACATGGGCTTTTCCAGTCTATGTTTCAAAAGAGAGAAAAAAAAAAAAAAATCTGTTCAGTTACCATGATTTGTACAGTGAATCATTATGTATATATTCAAATATGCAAGTATAAGACATTTCATCAAAACGGCATTTGTCTCAGCAGTCCCTAAATGGGATGTATAAGCCATGACAGCAGTGTCATTTTGCATCACCATTTCATCTTTTAAAAGAAGTGTCATTTATCAGCTCCTGTTGCTTCAAGTTTTTTTTTTCTTTTTTCCAAAAGTTAAATTAAATAATATATCTATATATAAAAGACAAGTATCTCATTTTTATAAAATAAGTCTCAAGCCATATTGCCACTGTTCACATCATGTGGTTATTCCCCACCCTTTTACCGGTCAAACCTTATGAAGAAAAGGGGGGGGAAAAGGAAAATCGAATAGGTTTGTCTACTCGTTCCCGTTCATTCAGAAACGGTCTCATCTTCATCCTTCCCCAAATGCACAGTAGGTGCCCTCCACAGTGAGTGAGTGAGTGAGTGAGTGTGTGTGTGTGTGTGTGTGTGTGTGTGTGTGTGTGTGTGTGTGTGCAACATAGAGACAAAAAGCCAGCACTGGCTTGGTTAGTACACACCCACCATTTAAATGAAGAAAAACTATTCGAAATTTAGTACACATAAAGCTGCAATAGTACTGACCAGCACCCCATTCAAACCTCATGGCAAAATGTATCAGATTGAGCTTGCTTGCTCTAAGCTGCCCTCAAGTTCTAGATCTCCTAAAGAGCTTTAAATCAACAGGAAAATGGGCAATAGAAAATGTCAAGTCTATGCCTACCTGCCCATTCTACTAAAAAAAAAGTTCAGACTTATACAGTAGAAAAGATATGTAATTCAAAGTTCTGGAGCATCAAAAGTCATAGGGAAGAGTCAAGGAATAAATTCTTCTGGTCAAAGAACAGTGAAAGAGTCGATGGCAAAAGGGCATTAAAGGTTGCTGTGAATTCCATGTTCCTCATCACTTTGAGCCAGTTAGTCTTTGTGGTGAAATCACTGCACCGTGTCCCAATGAGCATAGCCCACCTGTAGTGTCAGCAGTTCTATTACTGCCCACAAAAAAGATGTAGAATCAAGCACGGAGCACACATTCGCCAAGAGAGGATTCATGAGTGAGAACTGCAGACATGCAGCTAGAGGACAGACATCCATGCAATGTGCCATCAGAAAACACACCAACACTCAAAACTTCACTTAGTCACCAACCTCCCCCCCCTCCCCCCAAACTTTAAAAACACACACACACACACACTTATATATATATATATATATATATATATATATATATATATAAAAAATGTTTCCATTTCTTGTCTGTTTCTGTTAACAAAAATAGTCTTTGAATTGTAGTTGTCTCAAACAGAATTTGCTATTGTGTGCCTTAAGAAGAAAACAAGAACACTGAAGGGATTTAAGCTGACCAAGAAAATTAAGGTAATAAAACAGTAATAATCGTTAGCCAAAAATGAGCAATTTAGAATTTAACCTTAAATTAAAAAAAAAATAAAATAAAATACAATCTTGGCTATGTATGGAAGAAAAAGAAAATGAGATATATTGTGTTAACATGTTTCTCTCTTTAATTTTATGCTTTTAAAATCTTAAAAATATCTATAAAAAAAAGGCAGACATCCCCAAAAATATTACTCATCATATACCAAGGTGACTGTTCCCTGTTCTTTTACCCGAAACCTTTGAACACAATTGGCTAAAAATATATATATATATGTATATATTAACAGCAATAACTTACCATTCATTTAATTTATTAATTTCGCATTTAATGTAGTATCTCCCATAGGAAGTTGTATTCTTTTCCATTTACTTCAAAAATATTAAATAACACTAATAAAGACAGCAATGGTAACTTCTAAAACTGCAACCCATTTCTGGAAATAAGGGCAGTTCTCAGAGCGCTGTAATGCTACATTAGATTTAATGAGCTGTGATTAATATTTGTCCCCATGTCCTGGTTGTTGCCAGGCAGCATGTCATTAGCCCCTTGCCCATGCATAGCCCCCATTCCACCAAGCTGTGAAAGCATAGTGTTCTGGTCAGACCCAAATTGAGCTTGGTCCAAAGAGTTAGCCTGTTGCTGTTGCTGCTGAGGTTGTGGAGGTGGTGGCACCACCATGCCAGTGTGGTGCTGGGAAAGATGACCAGGGTGTGGGGAGCCTGTTTGGGTCTGTGGTGAGATGCGGTGGGGGGAAGGCTGGGGCTGCAGTCGAGGAGATGGACTGGAGTTGGGTGGCTGAGACTGGGGCCGTGGCGATGGCTGAGGTGACCGCACCTGGTTGCTAAGGGAAGTGGTCAGCTGCTGACCCTGCAAATGGGGAGACTGGACCATTTGCTGCTGAGGGCTTACAGGATTATTGTGCTGGGCAGGAGATCCACCACCTAGATGCTGCTGCTGCTGGAGTAGCCTTTGATGCAGTGCTTGTTGGAGCATGGCCGGTGGAGGTGTAGGCTGGGGACCACCCTGAGGGGGCGGTAGCTGCTGCTGCTGGAGTGGACCGACACCAGGTACAGGACCTCCGTCACTCCCTTGCAGCCCAGCCATAGCATTCTGCTGCTGCTGCTGCTGCTGCTGCATCTGGAGCTGTGCCCTTTGCAAAGCTGCTGCTATCTGCGGAGACATGGATCCTGTGTAGTTCTGCTGCATTCCGGGTTGGGGTCCTCCTTGCTGCTGCTGGAGTCCAGCAGTTTGGGGTTGCCCAGGCTGCTGAGGAGGCATGCCAGACTGACCAAGATAACCATGTTGCTGCTGCTGCTGGGAATGCTGGAATGGACTATGGCTTCCCATTTGCTGCTGCTGTTGCTGTTGCTGTAAATGTTTCCGCATTAATTCTCTGAACTGAGGAGAGATATTGGACATGTTAGAGCCTTGACCTGGCATAACGCCTTGTTGTTGCTGCTGCTGCTGCTGCTGCTGCTGTTGTTGTTGCTGCTGCATAGCAGCCATTTGCTGCTGTTGCTGCATATTCACACCCATCATGGTACGCTGTTGAATCTGCTGCTGCTGAAGGGGATTCATCGTGCCCATGCCTGCCCCTTGGCCCATGTGCATACTTGGCTGAGGAGCCCCAGGGTTTACATTCATCTGCTGCCCATCCATGACAGCTGGACCTGCACCTCCAGCTACAGGTCCACCTCTTCCAAAGTATCTGGGTGCACGTTGCTTAATGAAGGTTGCCATAAGCTGAGGATTTGAGCGAAGTATGTTTAGGACTTGTTGCTGCTGATGAGGGGAACTGGGGGATCGCAAAGTGTTCAGCAAATCTTGCAAGGCACTCTGAGGGAGACCTCCAGTGCCAGTCCCTGGACCTGTAGTGCCACCTGGGCCACCCATCATACCAATCACTCCAGGATGCCCCTGTTGCTGTGGTGGTGGAGGAAGCTGCTGCTGCTGAGCAACCTGCTGTGGCTGTTGGGCTGGAACCATTCCTGGATGACCCATCTGGTTCATCATTCGCTGCTGAGGGGGCATTCCAGGTGACCCCCACTGCTGTTGCTGTGGAGGCTGAAGCTGAGCCCCACCCTGCGGAGCTTGCTGTGGCAACTGCACCTGTAGAGGTAGTTGGTTTTGAGGCCCTCCTTGCGGTTGCATGCCTGCTCCTACCATAATCTGCTGCTGCTCCATCTGTGTCCTGGCTACAGCTGACTGGGTTTGTGGTGGCATTCCCTGTGTTCCCACCATCCCTGCACCAGGATGGTTCATGGCCATCTGGTTTGGAGTCGGAGATCCTTGGTGCAAGGCATGTGATGGCATGATCCCTGGTCCCTGATTCATCTGGAGGCTCTTCTTAGCCATCTGTCTTTGAGTCTCTGCCACTCGTTGAATCTTCAAGGCCATTTCTAAGGCAGCAGCAGGGGGTCCAGAAGGCTGTTGTGGGGGAAAGTTTGCCTGTCCTGGGTTTGTCTGTTGTTGCTGTTGCAGGTTGGCTGGGCCCATGCCTGGTTTCCCCATAGACTGAGAGATCGGAGAAGAACCTGGAGGTCGTTGCCCATAGGGAGGGAGGCTGTTGGGATGCTGAAGCTGCTGCACTGAAGGAGGCTGTGGCTGCTGCTGCACCATCTGCTGCTGTGGAGAGTTCATCATTCCTGCACCTGCAGAAAGTTGCTGGAATTGATGATGCTGGACAATTCCAGCCAGCTGCTGCGGACCTCCTGCAACTCCAGGTTGGCTTACAGGAGGTGGACATTGCTGAGTGGGAGTTTGTGGTGTAGGAGGTTGAGAACTTTGTGTGGGTGTACCAGGGCCTGTAGTACCATTGTTCCCAGGTGATGGCAAACCTCCATTCCCACCAATTGCTGGCTGGCCTGTTCTTTGCATGCTGGCCATCCTTCTACGTAGCATTTGAGCCTGCTGAAGCCGGTGCTGGAGCTGCTGCTGACGCAGTTTCTGCTTGATATTGAGACAGAACGGAACAGGACACTTGTTCTCTTGGCAGTGTTTAGCATGATAACAGCAAAGCGCAATTAGTTGCTTGCAGATGGGGCAACCACCATTAGTTTTGCGCTTACACCCCTTGGTGTGCTGAACCACCCTTTTCATCTTTTGGCAAGATGGAAGTGAGCAGTTTGCATTGCGGCACTGGCAAGCATGTACTAGAGACTGGATGCATCGCTGGATGCTGAGGCGTCGTGAGTCTCCAGGACTCTGCAGGGATGCTGCAGTTGGGTTGTTACTTTCATCATCCAGACCAAGACCAAGCTTCTCCATCTTGTGCTCATGAGCTTTGATTTTGTAACAAGTGATGCACAGGTCATAGTCCTATGATGGGGTAGAAAATCGATATTACACCACAGAATAGCACACACTTCCTCCTAAGTTCTTGATATTTGTTACTTGTTTGTCTACCAAACCACTTTGGAAACCCCCCCCTTTTCCTTACCTCACAAACAGTACAGTGGAAGCGTGTTTCTACATGATGTTTGCATTCATTGCAGGTGTAGACAAAACGGTCTTGACTCTGACTGTGCAGTTCCACCAACATACACATGGAACTCCATTTGGACCGCCTCAGTGAAGAGAACTCAAGATGCTTGTCTCTTGCCAAGGTCAGGAAAGCATCTCTCCCATCCATCAAGTCACATGCCATTAAGGGGTCCGGGTCAATTATGGGTGGAAGAGAATTGGAATTGGGTCCAGCAATCAATCGAATAACGAAGAACACCTTAAACAGTAAAAAAAATAAAAATTTGCACTTTTGTAAAACACCACCAAAAAAGCACTAAAAAAAAAAATCTGATAACAGCTGCTTGCCATTTTACCTCTTTGTGCTTCTCCATAGTAGCATACAGTTTCTGTGACAGGTCATTGGACACATTAGGCATCCCTGGTTTCTTTTTGTTGGCTCGGCTCAAACTGCTCTTGTTCTTGCTCGTCTTCTTATTATTCTTTTTCTTGGCATTTTTGCTATCGCCCTTTGTTGCCTGTAAAACAAAGTGGTACAGAATCAGATATTGTGAATGGCTTTTCAACCAGAAGAGACCAGTCGAGAGGCACAAAAGCAGCTCACAAACTTCAAAAACAACTTGTGAACAGTAGGTGAACAGACTGCCTCTAGGGTGTGCACAACACAAAAACCTAATTGCTTATCTGCATTGCTATAACTTTAGCTAGTTTACACTGAATGTGCAAAACAAAAAATGAACTGAAGCAGCTGTACCATTCTGTGCCGTTTTCATGGTAAATGTAAACAAAAAAAGCAAGCACATGGTTCATGATTCTATAAAAGTCATATTTAAAATTTGAAAATAAAACTAAGAAAATGTAAGAATCCATGTAGAACTTGGAACTGAATGTTTAAGTGCTAACTTACATCTATGCTTTCATTGGAAGTACTGTTCTCCTCCCGTTTTCTCTCCTCTTCCTCTTGTTCAAGCTCTTTAATGCTCTCTTCAAGCACATTGGGCCAAAAGTCTCCCTCAAAATAGGGCAATTCTTTGGCGCTGGTAAGACGATCCTCTGTTGCCTGCTTGAATATGTCCTGAATAAGAAAGAATTGCATATGGATTTGGAATTCCAGTTTATCCACTTTTTAAAAACATGCCACTCATTGCTGACAGAGTACTTCAAACAATTTAATAGGTAACTGGGCAAAAATGTACCAAGAAATCCCTTCTTACCTTGTAGTCATGTACAATCCGCTCTGCAACAGCTTTGTCTAACATTTTCTTATACCACTCTTGCAGCCTTTTAGGTTTAGGTATCTTCTGGTCTGCAGGGTGACAGTGGAAAATGTAGTCATCACCCTCACTGGGAGGGCAGGCCCAAATGTGGCCAGTGGTAAATCTGAAAGAAAGGCCAAAAAGTGGAAAACTTGGTTATAAATCTATATTAAATATATTGGTTTTGTGTCATTCTAAAAGTAGAAAAAGAAAAAAAAAGAAAAAAAAAAGGTTTGATTTTTACCCTAATTTCTTGACATACTCCAGATAACCAATAAGAATCTCATGGTAGACAGCTGTTCTCAAACTGCGAGGCTGAAAAAAGTGAACACTATCCAAATAGGATATGTATACCCGTCTATGGAGAGGAAAACAGAATAAATTAAACATTAAACTCAACAACCAGTGGTCCAGTGCAGTGCCATGCTTTCAGAGATATCTATGCAAAAAATACATGGATACTCTTGATGAATCAAATAACAGGACATAATAAGCCTTCACTGACTGACCTTTGATTAGGGGGTGGACAGTCTGAGCCATATTCCTGTACGTGCATGCCAAAAAAGCAGACTTCCGCACCATCAATATCCTCAAAAGCAAAGAGAGCTTTTGATCTATATGGGAAAGACTCAGCCATTTCTCCACTGTCCACAAACCTTTGGAGAAGCAGTACAGGCTTTTAATATAATGGAAACCAATAATAAAAAGACAACTACACTATGTATACATTCAGATTCCTTTTCTGCTTACCTGGACTTCATTCCTGGTTTGACTTCCACCACCTTATCAGAAACATGGACAACGCGAATAGTGACTTCACCAGACTCTGAGTGGTTTTGGCGCTTCAGATAGTCGTTAACCCGTGTTTCTAAGAAGTTGCCCAATTTGGTCTGTGGCAGCCCTAAAAGAGCATGAGAATGTCAGTCACTAATGGGTTGTATACTGTTAGTTGGTTCTCAGCTAACTTGACATTCACAAAAAAATCAACATACTTTTAGCAGCATATTTATTCTCTTTACGGGACTTGTTGGACTTCTTCAGACACCCCATACACACAAAGCTAAAAGAACAAACAAACAGAGAAAGTTAAGCCAAGACATTTACTCATACAGTTCATCAACCAACACCAATTCTACATTTTAGCATTAAAAAGATTTACCCTGATGGCCATATAGTGTCATTATGCAGAACACATATCTGATGCATTTTCCGTCCACAGTCCATACATTCCACAAATCTGAAGAAATAGAGGAAAAATTACATAGTGTGTATTCGGGGGGGGGGTTAATCTTTAAGAGGACAAAGCACTGTTTTAAAGCTCAGAGTTTTATTTTATGTTGATTTTATTGAATATTTTAGAAATAAATAGGTCAGAGCCATGAATGAAATTAAAGAGCTTACAATTCTGGGTCAAGTGTATCATTCTTCTTCTTTTCAAATTGGTCCTTGTTAATAGATCTGAAATACATATTAAACATTCTTAAATGGGAAAGGAAACTCAAAACAGAACTGAAGTATTTCAATAATGAATTATTAATCCTCTTTAAAAACAAAGCTTGTTAATTTTATTATTATACACAAAACGGTATCAATGTATGGAAAAGATACTTACGTTTGTGGCTGGGATGGGTCATCCCCTAAAGACACGCTCTCACCCTGGATCTCGTTGAAACACTTCTCACAGAAGTGGTACCTGTCAGCAAGAAGCCCATATTTTGGTGAACTACACCATCCACCAACACCAGAGCCAATCAACAGATAGGCCATGAGGAGGCAGACACCAAATCAGTGCAGGGCAAGGCAGGGCAGGCCAAAAAGGAAGCAGGCACAGATGAGGAGCGCAGAACAGGGTCGCCGCCAGAGGAGCCAATCATGATGCACGGTTTTTGAGCAGGGTTTTCAGGAAGGGGGTTATGGTGCAGATGATTGGTCAGATGAAAGCAGGCCATTGCAGACATGACAGGCATTGAGGGAGGGAAAGGTGTTGGGAAGGGAAAAATAAACATGGAACATTGGACCAGAAGAAACAGACAAATGGACACAGACAAACAGAGAAACAAGACAAGCAGAAAGCCAAAGCAAAGCACAGATTAGCGTTTGCATGTGTAATGAGTAAACCATCACAGCTAAACAAGGGCAGAATCAATTGCAGGGGGAGGTAAGGGTGAGGGGAAGCATTTACAGACACATGAGCACATTAAACATATACACACAGAGCAGAGGCAAAATCAGATACATTGAGGTTGTCCACTCTTGAAAAGGCCCAAAAGTACATACATTATATAAACACACATTCACAGCAAAATGTGTTATACGAATTATGCCTTTAATGACTGATCAGTTCTTATATGTTGCGCATTGCCCCAATATGACAATCTTGTTACTGTATTCTGGCTTTATTCAAGAAGTATGGGATAGTACGGGAAGTCTGGGATAGATGCTTATTGTTCAATCATCAACTACCTATTTATTTCAGGCATTGTATTTTACAAAGCTTATGTAGCTCAAAATCTATAGTCCTCTCCAAAGTTACTGGAGCAGCAAGACATTTGCCTTTGGCATACACTTAAGACATTATGATTTTAGATCAAAAGATGAAAATAGGATGAGAGATCAATTTACTTTCTGGTATTTAGACCAAAATAAGTTCAGCTTCAAAGAATATAGCACTTTTTATATATGACTACACAGGTTTTTAAAGTTGGCAAAAACACTGGGACTTGAGAGATTGGTGTCTTGTTTGTTTTAGCTATCAATAGCTTTAGTTTAATCAGGTAAAGGTCTGAATTTCACCTGAAGACTTGATTTGTTTTTAAAAAGGAAAACTAACATGAAAACCAAAGGACTGGCTATGGCCTGTATAACTACTTTGGATGTCATGGACAAGATGGAAACCTCTAGTGATGCTGAACATCAAATCAGTTGTTCAAGTAAAACATCCGATGAAATACAAATTTGCCAGTGACAATTCTCTTAATAGTCCATGACATTTTGACCAACATCTGGGAGGAGTAGATACAGAAAACGGAAATATAAAAGGCCATACCACTAGAGGGGAAAATAAATCATGTAAATTATCAAAATATGACAAAGATTAATCTACATCAAGAAGAAAGACAGATTGTGGAGAACAAAAATAATATGTAAGATCCAAAATATGTGAGCACATATTGATGGCTTGGACTTGCATGGCTGCTTCTTAAAAACACTTAAATGTAAATGAAAATGTTTTACAATATTTTAGAGCCAGTATTAACGTTAACATCTAGCTACAAAAGTTCAATGTATTGTTTCATGTACAGTACTGTGCAAAGGTTTTAGGCAGGTGTGAAAAAATGCTGTAACCAAAGAATGCTTTCAGAAATATAAATAATGATTGTTTATTTTGATCAATTTACAAAATGCAAAGTGAGCGAACCAAAGAAAAATCTAAATCAAATCAATATTTGGTGTTACTACCTTTTGCCTTCAAACCAGCATCAGTTCTTCTAGGTACACTTGCACAAAGTCAGGGATTCTGTAGGATTATAGTCGGTGTATGATCAACCAGTTTTACCTAACAGGTGCTGATGATCATCAATGTCACACGGAGGTTGAAACACAGTCATGTTTGGAACAACCTACCAGCCGAGTTCCTTCACAAACTGTGTGCAAGTGTACCTAGAAGAACTGATGCTGTTTTGAAGGCAAAGGGTGGTCACAACAAATAATGATTTGATTTAGATTTCTCTTTTGTTAATTCACTGCACTGTGTTGATTGATGAAAATAAAGGATTAACATTTCCATTTATGAAAGCATTCCTTGTTGACATTTTTTCACACCTGCCTAAAACGTTTGCACAGTGCTGTATATCACTAATGAGCTGCTGGAGTTTTATTTGCTAATGTCAGTTACAGGAGTTGCTGCCAGAAAACCTCCACTTCATGCTGTTAATAAAAATAAATAAATAAAAAATTTAATAAAACTAAATAAAAAACACTGGATTGCTCAGGCCTTTCAGTCCTTTCTAGTCCTTTCAGGCCTCCCTAGTCTCCACATCTCTTTCCACCCATTAAGTTGGTGTGGGACAAACAGCAAATTCAAAATGTGCATCCAGAAAATGCAACAGAACTGTATTCATGCTTGAAAAGATGCTGAGGGGTTTGCAGTCAATTTTTTCCCAAAAACTGCCAGAAATGATATGCCTAGCCCAAATAAGGCTATTATTTTGAACAAACTTATACTTAAGCACTAACATTTGTGAAACTGCTCTTAGAAAGTTACTTTACACTTTTCAAAACCTCTGGTAAATTTGCTTTAAGGATTTCTAATGTTTATTGTAACAAAAAATTATATTTTTCAAACTTCCGGCCTGTAGAGCAACACTGCAGAACAAATGATAAAAATGTACAGCATACAAATTGATCAAGAATAACTTAATCATGCATCAGGACAACGATCCAAAACAAACTGCCAAGTTAACAAGGGAACTCTTCTAGAAGAAAAAGTGGGAAATTTGGGATTGGCCTAGTCAGTAACCAGATCTTAAATTAACTGAACATTAATTTTCTCTCTTGATATGATGACTGAAGAAATAAACTCTCAATAAAACTGAAAGATGCTGTGGTAAAAGCCTGCATAACCATAACCAAACAAGAAACAATCGTCATAACTGTGGAAAACATGCTTTTGTTTTCTTTGTTTTATTATTTTATTATATTGTACTTTACTTGAAAATTTTCTTCCCCAATACTCTTGCTCATTTTATAAAATCTGGTTGGCCAGATACACAGAAAATCACATTTTGCATAATTTAATATATCTAGATGTAAAACCCAATTAAATTTGATCTCTCATCCCATATTCAACTTTTTGAACGTCTTCAGAAAAAAAAAAAAAAAAAAAAACCCCACACAACACTACCTTCCAATACTTTTTAAGGAAACCATATTTAATGCTGCCATAATTCAGCCTCAATAAAGGCATACTTGAGTGTTCATGTGCGTGTTTTGTTCGGTGGCAGCTACCCCACCTGTCCCTCACCTGTTCTGGTAACTAAAGTAAGCAGCATCCCGTGGTATAGTGCAGAGCTGCTTCCCGTAGCAGCAGAGAGTTTGAGGGGAGAACTCCAGCTAAAACAGGGGAAATGTGATGCAGACAGACACAAAAAAAAAAGGAATTTATATGAGAATCATGAAGTCAGTAGATGCTATTGAGACAAATTTTCATAAGACCATAGCATATTTATTATATAGCAAGTTTCAGAATCTCAATCACACACATACCTTTCTCCCACAGCAATAGCCAAGGCTTTGCATGACAGGGTCTATCTCCTGCTCAAAAACCTCAGCCAGTTTAGAGCAGTACTTGTAGACTCGTGATGTCTTGCGGTTGTATAGCCAGGCATTGTTGAACATGAGCCAGATGTCATCCACATATTGCCATGGCTCCTGATACTGGCCTGTGTCTAGTTTCCGTTTGATTGTAGACAAGTCCATTGGATTCTTCACAATGTCAAAATAGTCCTGAGATACAAATTGATAAGTCAATTTTATACATTTTACTAAGAATAATACATTTGGTTTCAAAGTTAAAATATTTATGAATAAAGGACAGTTTTGTTTACACCAGGACCGGATATTTGCAAACATGACCAAATTAATTCATTTGAGGGGAAAAAAGGGGAATATTTAATTACAAATGTTTAAAGGTGTCTTTAGCACTTAATTGGTGTTCAGAAATGTGCTACAGAGAACACATACAGGGATTCCCAAAAGTGATGGATCCACAGGCTGGCGGAAAGGAAGAGACTCAGGGTCCTGGCGATAGAGAGACTCCAGTGTGGGCATCAGCGTCTGTCTCAGCTCCTCAGGCTTGAATACTGGTAAGACAAAATACAATTTTAAACACATGCACAGCAACACTGGTTAAGAGATAGTCATGCATTTAGTCAGCATCCTTTGACAAAATAAAGGATATGTCAAAGTCTTATTGTACTGAATATGGGAAGGTTTTGATAATGTTCTCACTCTTCTTTTTACTGGCTGTTCCAGACTGAGTGGTGCTGGAGGTTGTGGACCCCAAAGTAGTATCCTCTTCTTTAGGCTCTGCCTTTAGCTCTTTTTTGTCTTCCCCTGCTGTTGTAGATGTCTCCATGAGTGCACTCTTGTGCATGGTGCATGCTTCACCTGACATTTCCTCCTCCTTTATCTAAGGGCAGATCAAACATTGTTTGTAACTGATATAAGAAGCTAACAAGCATAATTGTGTTAACTCCATGTGATCTGTACCTCAGGCTTTTCCTCAGTTTTTATGTCTCCTTTCTTTCCGATCCTTCCACCCTTCATTGAGCCATTTTCCTCCTCCTCCTCCTCCTCCTCCTCCTCTTCCTTCACCTCCATCTTGGACTCAATGGTGGTGGCGGCGGCGGCATCAGAGGGAACCTGCTGGGAAGCATCTGCACTGCTGACTGAGGCAGGAGTAGCAGCTTGGCCGTCTGCAGTCAGAGGGCCTTTCTGTGACATCTATCAGGGAAATTCAGAGGCAATTAAACACACTTTGAACTGAAAGTCATTACATGGTTCAACATGAAAACAGCATCCAATATCATTTAACATAAAAGAAAAAAATTTCAGACCAACATGCTGCAGGGTGGGAAAACTTACTGGAGTTGGTGGATGCTGTGGAACAATAGCAGTGCTAGGTGTTGTTGGAGTCCCTACTAACGGTGGCTGTTGTTGGAGCTGAGTGGCCTTGTCCGAGTTTGCAGGTTGAGATATTTGCTGCTGACCGGCACCCACAGCCAAAAGGGTGGGGGTATGGGGCTGGGGAGTCTGTGACCCTGGAAGGCTTGGAGGAGGTGTAAGGTGTGGAGTGGGTGTGCGACTGCGTGCTGGAGAAGGAGAGCTTTGTCGGACGGGTGTACAGTGAGGAAGATTTATAGACTGAGAGGGGGTTGATGCTGGTGGTATGCCAACCACGCTGTTGGGCCCTAAAGAGCCCACTGAGGCCCCACTGCTCATTCCTCCAGCAGAGCCTGGCTGGGCTAAAGGACTACTTGCTGGCATAGATGGTGGGGTTGACATAGGCCCCTGCTGAAAGGCCAAAATACAGATGCACTTAGAACACAATCATAAATTCTAATGAAACATAATGACTACATTATTCCCATGCAACAGGACAAGACCTCACAGAGAATAAGCTGAAAAAAAGAGAGAAATATGCTGCTAAAATGATTAAACTAAATGTGTAAAATTGGGAAGTACCAATTGACCCGAATTAAACAAAAATAAATGTCATGATATTCCCCCCCCCATTATTTTCTAGAGGACTACAGTACTATGCATGTTCCTGTCCCTGACCATTTAAGTTAAATAACTTACTGAAGTAAATCCAAATTTACCTGGGTCAAGCCACCCTGAGCGCTAGGCTGTGCCATACCAACAGAACCAGAGCCAAGCATTGGACCTGGACCTGGACCTGGACCTGGACCTGGACCCAGACCCGGACCCGGACTTGGAAACTGACCAGGGGGTAGATACTGATTCTGCATTTGTGCAACATTTGGTGGGGCCATTCTTGCAGGTCCAATACCCATCTGAAACATCAAAACAATTATATAAGATATGGTTTGTAAGACAATTGTTATTGTACCTCAATCAAGTGGAACTTCATTGGACACCTGGAATGTCCAGAATGGTGTCTATAGTCTGGGAATGGCTCTCTAACATTTACGCTTTGACAAGTCTTACTTTTTTAAAGCCATTCCAAAGTGTGAGCAAGAGAAGGCTGTGGCCCCAACTACTATTCTCCACATTAGGTTCTGCCTTTAGCTCAGGTTGTGTGTCATACAGAAAAAAATATAATACAGTTAAAGCTGATGTTCAGATGCATGGCCAAGTAATTAACTTTACGTACCTGGTTATGGGGCGTACCAAGTGAAAGAGGAGGTGTGGATCTCTGGTTCATGACCTGCATTTGATTAAAAGGACTCATTCCTAAAAGAAATCGAGACAGATTAGTAAATCTATTCATATATATCTTTGTTAATATCTACCACCAACATGAAGTCAAGTTTTTTGTCTGACCAGCAGGATTCTGCATCCTGTTCACCATCTGGTTTGGTCCAGTAGGACGCATCATTGGCGGATCGGATAGAGGGCCATCTGCAGTTAGGGAGAAGGATAGGCCTTAGTAACAACAGAAAGTTCAACCATTTCACAATATGCACACAGGCACTAAATTTTATTTACAGTTTAAAATGTGAAACGTGCATGCACTTGAAAATGGCCAAAATTTATCACCGTTATCATGATTAACTTGCTTACTTGGGGGAAGTCCTGTAGTGGGCCCTGACTGCCCCATGCCAGGGGGTCCCTGCTGTATGCTTGTTGGAGGCATTCCAGGCTGAGTGGGCATCATACCCTGTTTCTGCAAGCGTGTTCGTCGCTTTTCCTCCAGTTCTTTCTGGATCTTATAGATCTTTTCTGCCAGTAGGTGGTAATACTCCGCCTACAGGATTAAAGTAAGAAGAAACAGAAAATTACTTGTTTAAAAAATAAATCAATAATAAAAAAATTTTTTAAAAAGACAGGACGATGAATCTTTACCCTGCTGTTTGCAGATTCATACATATCTCCCTCTACTTTACGAGCATACGCCACTAGGTTCTCCATTCGCCGGTCCTTGAGGGCTGCTGGGTCAGGGGTAGGGAAGATGGCTTGGACACTGTTGTGAGAGAAAGAGGCAATGCAGATACTTGAAAAGAGGGAAACAAGAAAAATGGGGACACAAAAATTTAGTTGTAGTTGTGTGTCCAGTTGCTGTTAAATTGCCTAAAGCAGTCCGCGTGTATTTACACAATATGAAGAAGTGCATACAGTTTGTGGACAAGGTGGTTGCGCAAATCCTGCGTTATGTCTTCATGCCAGCTTTTTCTCATGCCAGGACCTGCAGCTGGAGTGGCCACAGGCATGGATCCCACACCACTGCTGTCATTTATCATACTATATGGGGAAGAAAATATCACACAAATACATGTCACAGTTCATAGTAGAAAACAGTTGTCTTTATCTGCAGAAAAAAAAAAAAAGATTAATATTACTCTAGAAAATGAAACCACAGATTTCCAGAACTGTATATTTGTGACATTATTTACTTACTTCTGAGAGTTCATGTTGAGATGCATCATAGTATCTTGAAGAAGGTTAGATGGTTGATTCTGAGGTTGGACACCCATAGACCCATTCACACCCATTGGGTTCCCACCTGATAAAACAAAACCAGTTTCATAACTTGATGCCTTGGTTCACTTAAAGCCAATGACACTAATACTTTTTTTTCCCCTTTCTAATTACACTGTACTTATTTTGACAGTGGTGAACACTCCACCCCAAACTTGGTTGGGCACTAAGCAACTGATCTGTGGACTGCCAGAGCTTTTGAGTCTGGCAGGCATTCTTGGTCCTATTAGGATAGTAGGGCAACAACCTCATTTTTTGGTGACTAATAGAGGTAAACAACAAAGCATTATGCATGATTAAAATAGCATTTTTAGGTTCTGTGCACTTATTAACTGATTTAATGATAAAATGTGGGTTTTTTTTAAGAATTAGAAAGTGATACAGAATTGTTTGTGTTTAAATGGTTTAAGATTAACTACTCAGAGTATAGAAATAAATACAAATATAAATAACTACTGATATTTGCAGCTTTGCTTCTGTCACTTTCTCATTTCAGACCAATCAACTAATAAATATACACCCATCAGTGGTACAGACTTTAGCAAATTATCTATTAACAAGAGTTTTTCGGCCTTACTCATGGTGTTGAGGGCACGAGGTGTTTGCTGGACAGTCTGAGAGGTTGACTGGTTACCCTGATACGTAAGGCCCAAAGCTGCATACGCCCTCTCAATGGAGCTGGGGTCTATCTGTCCTGGGGTGTTAAGATTGGGAGCACTGTGTGGACCTGGTGTGGTACCTAGAGAAGCTCCTAAACCCACACTAGTGGTTCCAAGCAGTGCTGTGGGAAGGTGAAGAAAAAGGCAATTAAAAGGATAAATGCAGCAAAATAAGGACATAACTAATAATAATTATTATTTTTTCTTACACACACACACACTATAATATTGAGTCACACAGTCTTCTACAAAGTTAGGTACGTTACAGGTGCCCATTATTTTATACTAAACAGAGAAGGTAAATCTGGTGGTCTGATACACACACTCACACTGTTGATTCCTCTTGTCTCCAGCATTCTTCAGTGGCAGACAGACAGGGCAGTCATGTCGTGTGCAGTTCTTCCAGTGTGAGATGATCTGTCTGGATGAGGCACAGTGTGCCACTGCAAATTGGATCAAGATGAGTAAACATTTTATTTAGTATTAAATAACACAGGGGATAAATCTGATATCTGGTTCTATGCAGTGAACAGCTTCAAAATGATGAACAACCACAGAAAATCCAAGACAAATTATGCTGCAGGTGTTCGCTTACCCTTCCATCACTGCATTTTACAAAAAAAAAAAAAAAAAAAAAAAAAAAAGGTATTCATGCCCTGCCTTTGACTTACCCTGGCAGGATTTGCCAGCCTGGCAATGTGTCATGTGGTTGAGGACATTCTTCATGGTGCGGCAGTGGGGCAGGTTGCACTGGCGCACCTCCCCATTAGCCTGCTCCCGCCGCTGGCACTTGTGGGCATGGAGCAGGAGCACCAGCTGCTGCTGTATGAGTTTGCGCTTCTCTGGGTCAGCTGTTGGAGGAACACCTGATGCTGGGCCAAGTCCTCCCTGGGCATTAGGTACCATACCAGGTGCCCCGCTGGTTCCAGCACCACCTACTGGTGTGTGCTGAGCAGCCTGAGAGTGAGAATAAGCCAGAAGAAAAGTTTTTTAAAAAAAAAAATTAAAAAAAAGAGAGAGGATTAATCTCTTACACCTCAACACATGTAACTGTATAGTTAAGGAGGAGAGAAAAGGGGGAAGAAGGGGGACAAAAGACTTTCGCAATTGGAAAAAAAAATAAAAACTTGGGTCAAGAGGGCAAATTATTATTAGTGGGTTTTTACAGTACTGTCAATATACATTATTTCCTGTAATATTTGGTTATAAGTTACCTTTCCTTCAATAAAATACTGCAAAATATTAGTAGATGGCTAACATCTAACATGGTGTTTAATTAGCAAAGATGTCCTAACTAGAACTGCCTTTCGTTTTATTTAAAACACTACTTTTCTGTACTCTGTGGTCCTTTAGCTTGCTAAAACCTGTCAAATGAACACATTTTTATTGTTGGTTGCCTCTGTCTTGTATGCTCCGATATCTATAGAAACATGATTTAATTTTTACGATGTAAACAGTTTTTTTTTTTTTTTAGTTATTCATGGTGACAAGGCACATACAATGTACATACCCCCCCTCCACCCCAAAATGTCATTTTTATCACTACCTAACTATAATCAACAACACATCTTTGGTTAGCGAATGGCTGTATTTGTCCAAGGAACTAAAGGTAAAGCA